>CM030321.1:829380626-829489908 GCA_002915635.3 Ambystoma mexicanum
CAATCGCGTGTGGAACTTCCCGTGCACCCGAAGTACACCTACCCAGGCCAATCGCGTGTGGAACTTCCCACGCAGCCCGTAGTACACGTACCCAGGCTAATCGCGTGTGGAACTTCCCGCACACGCCAGAAGTACAAGTACCCAGGCCAATCGCGTGTGGAACTTCGCGCGCACCCAGGAACACACGCACACGCTAGTTTTCACACAGCGGGTGTCCATGTTTGTCGGTTTCCCTTTGCACCTCATTTGTCCTAGAGGGCCACTGTATGGCCCATTCATCATGGCTGTATATGGGTGCTTTTTGTTAGCGCACATTTTGGCGCACATTTTTTTCAGTCGCAGGGGCGCTACCGTCTGCTTTCTTGTGGCGTACTTGTTTGGCCCTGTGCGCGTCTTTGACTGTGCGCTGGTTTGTCCTATTCGATTCCATGAATACGGGTTGTAGGCGAGCGTGTGGGCGTTCCGCGCACTTCCTGCTGTACTTCCCCCGTGACGCCCATATTTTAACGCGTTGTTACCCATTCCGAGTGTTACGCCCCGTGTTCCGCCTACTTTTGTGATGTGCGCCGCGCTATGTGCGATTTCGCAGTGGCCGTGGCGCACGCTGTTGGATGACCTGTGCGCCGGCGTGCGCGGCGCACATTTTTAGCGCACATCCAATGTTTTTTCTCACGCACGGACTTCCATGAATCGATGTGCGCTGGTTTCCCTGCGATTTTCGCACTTGCACTGCGATTCGCACGTTTTGGCACCTCTGCGCGGGAATTTTTGGCGCACATTATTTCCATGAATCGACCCCTTAATTTCTTGTTCTTGATGACTCGACATGAGTTAAGACACCAACTCAACCCCCAATGTCGGTTTGTTCTAGGCATGCTGCAGCACTGTCTGGTGCCAGCAGAGGCATATGGCCCGCTCTGCTTTTTGCAAGTCTGACTGGAGAGAGCTTTGCGAGCTACGAGGGAGAGCTGAAGAAGATACTTAAATAGGGGGGGCACTGGTGTCAATCAACTGCTCCGTCATGCTTGATCAGTGCATCCTGCCCGAAGCTCTTTATTTATTTATTCCTTTGTTAATTTATTTATTCATAAAGTGCCTTATCCCCGAAGGCAAACGGGCACTGTCTAAATCAACATACCAAAAACCCTGGATAAAAGAACACAACGTATCACTGCAGGCGCATACAAAATAATAAGGCAACACGACATGCAGGGTTAAAACAATGTAAATACAACACGCTAATAGCAGCTATTTTGCAGAGATATATGCTGAATGTTGCTTTTAAAGCTTAAGTTTAATTTTTAGTATACCTGATAGAGTGACAGCGCTATTGACTTTCGGTTTGGTGCTTTTGGTGTAACTGAGTACACTGAGAAAATATTTTGATTTGTCCCTTAATACTTTATGGGGGTAATTCATAGAATTTAGTGCAGAAACATTGCACACGGACAGTGCAGAGAGGGAGTGTGCGCCAGCGTCCGCTAGCCCCGTGCGCCAAAACCCATTTACACGCACACCATATTCATGGATACCTACCTCCATAAACAGCCGTGGGGCAGAATGACGCAGCGACCCTGCTGCAGCGCCAGGTACACCTCCAACCCTGCCCTGTGCGCCAAAAATATTGCACAAATTCCCTACATGGCGCAAAGGCCAGTGGACCAGCATACAGCCCCCAACCACAAAAACGCACTGAAAATGCCACTCAGCCATGACGCACCAGGGAAATCACATGTAAAACTCCCTGTGCACCCCTCGATTATGCGTACCCCGCTCCCGCCCGCGAAATCGCATGTAAAACTCCCTGTGCACCCCTCGGATTATGCGTACGCGCTCGCGCCAGTGAAATCGCGTGTAAAACTCACTGCGCATCCCTCGGATTACACGTACCCCGCTCGTGCCAGCGAAATCTCATGTAAAACTCCCCGTGCACCCTCGATTACGCATACCCCATTCGCGCCAGCGAAATCACGTGTAAAGCTACCCGCGCACCCCTCTGATTACGCGTACCCCACTTGCGCCAGCGAAATCACATGTAAAACTCTGCGCACACCTCTTGGATTACACATACCCCGCTCGGCCAGCAAAATGGCGTGTAATACTCCCTGCGCACCCCTGGAATACGCGTACCTCGCTCGCACCAGTGAAAACGCGTGTAAAACTCCCCGCGCACCCCTGGAATACGCGTACCCCGCTCGTGCCAGCAAATTCGCGTGTAAAACTCTGCATGCATCCCTGGAATAGGTGTACGCCGCTCACGCCAGCAAAATCGCGTGTAAAACTCCCCGCGCACCCCTGGAATACATGTACCCCGCTCACACCAGCAAAATCACATGTAAAACTCCCTGTGCAACCCTCGGATTACGATTACCTCGCTCGCGCCAGCCCAATTGCATGCAATTCTCACTCCCGTACCCCCAGATTCACGCAGCAGTGTGGTGAGAAGCCACATGCACCCTCTGCAGCCAGACCACGCCATAGGGGTCCACCCTACACCCCTCCCCATGCCCCGCAGGCAGCCCATCCACCCTGACCATGCCCTGCAGGCAGCCCATCTACCCCCATGCCCTGCAGGCAGCCCATCCACACTGACCATGCCCCACAGGCCGCAAACCACCCTCCCCATGCCCCACAGGCAGCCCATCCACTCTGACCATGCCCCGCAGGCAGCCCATCCACCCTTACCATGCCCTGCAGGCAGGCTACATGGCACCATGCACTTGGGAGCCTCGACTCATGTCACCCCACCCCCATTGACGGGCACCTGCCAGCAGGCCCCGACTCATGTCCCCCCAACCAATTGACAGGCACCTGCCAGTAGGCCCCGACTCATGTCACACCCACCCACCATTGACAGGCACCTGCCAGAAGGCCCTGACTCATGTCCCAGCCACCCACCCACCATTGACAGGCACCTACCAGCAGGCCCTGACTCATGTCCGCCCTACCCACCTACCATTGACAGGCACCTGCCAGCAGGCCCCGACTCATGATCCCCCCCACCCACCCCCATTGACGGGCACCTGCCAGCAGGCCCCGACTCATGTCCCCCACCCACCCCCCCATTGATAGGCACCTGCTAGCAGGCCCCGACTCATGTCCCCCCACCACCCCCATTGACGGGCACCTGCCAGCAGGCCCTGACTCATGTCCCCCAAAGACCACGTCATACCTATACATACTCATGGCCCTAATGCCGACACAAATCCCACATCCCCACACCCCAGTACAAACAACCAATGATCCACTGCACCCACTCCCTACTAAATTACCCACTCCGTGATAGTTTGAAAAGAACCAGCATGCCCATCAACAAGTGACTGAGCCAATGCTCATGGAAACATGCACAAAAGAAATCATAGTAGACCACACCAAGAATGAAGAATAATGAAATGTATTAAAAATAAAAAAACAAATGACAAAATGAAAATCACACATGCAAATAAAGAAATAATGATTGCAATATGAAAAATCCAAAGCATGAAAAAATAAAAGTGGTCCATCCCCAGAGTCCATAGAAATAAATCCCAAGATGAAAAGCATAAAAAAGATTACTCCATGTAAATATAAAAAAAAATAAAGTATGTACATGTCCGTAATATTGAAAACGAAAGTCTGAAGGGTCCTTTATCCCAACACAAAAGGAAGCCTACCTAAAACCCTATCTAAAATACAACTATATACAAAAAGTGGAGCACAGTCTGTGAACTCCAAATAATAATAAAAACCAAATGAAACCTAAACCTAAATAACTATATACAAAGGCGGCGGGCTAGTAGGACGGCTCACTTTTCGATGTCCCGAGTCAGGGCATCATCGAACTCCAGGTCGATGTTCCGGAGGTGGGCCTCTTCCCTGGCCTCGAGGTCTCGCAGGGATGCAGCCATGTCCTCCTCCAACTCCCTGCGAGTTGCCTCGAGGCACTCAGCCCGCCTCAAAGCACTGTGCATGGAGTTCTCCGCCCTGACCATTGTGAGCCGTGTCCTCTCCACCTGCCGCCGCTGTGCACATATTCTTTGGCCCAACCGCTGCCACACGGAAGAAACTCCCAATCCTGAGTTCTCCTGCCTGCCCTGATGATGTAGAGGGCCCTGAGGCCAAATGACTCCTACACCAAGCATGCCACCGCCTTTCTGCTGCCTGCCGCCACCACCACAACTGCCTCCGGGTAGATGGCAACACTCAGGTCCATCATGCAGGTGCCCTTTTTGTATGTGCCTGCACATTGTCCGTTGCCAGGGGTCCAGTTGCTGGAGTGAACACCTGTGCTAGAGCTCCAACTCCTGACTGTGGCAGAGATGGGATCTCCACCAGCCTGGCTGCGTTGGTTGCAGCAGGTCCACAGGGGGCCCTGGTGTCATCTGGGCCGGAAGACGGCACAGAGAACGTTTGGCGTATATGTTAGGCGGAAACCTGTGCAGTTCCCTCTAGGACCACTGCAAAAGATTTAGGACTACAGGTTTTTGGCAGTAAACCCACTTGGTAGCAGTCTGTACCACACAGATTCACTTGGTAGCTGTGGCTGAGCAGTCAGACTTCTCTCAAGAAGAGTTAAGCAGTATGTGGAGTATACAATATAGGACAATTCTTCACAGTAAGACAAGCAAACACGCAACAAGGCTTCAGTGTAAAGATATTAAGGTATTTATTTATAATGGAACATCTATGGAAAACACTATGGCACTATCACGGCAAACAATTCAATCACAATTACTCTACGAAGAAGAAACGATCAATCCCCCTAACAATATTTCGACAAGTCTAGGTCCTACCGGTATCACTTATTTTCAGACAGAGGTGTATACCACAACCTAGATGGCACTCTAATATTAGTTAGGACGGGAGAGAAAAATAAGCAGGTTACGAAATCAACACAGTTCAATACTTCACAGGAAAAATGCAAGGCAAGAAGGCAAGAACCACAATAGATCATAAAGTTCACAGGCCAGGCCCACTCGGAGAGAGGCAAGGCGATATGTCCCAAAAAGTCTCTAGTGGAAATGCGTTCGAGTCTTTGTAGCAAATTGTAATCGGCAGATTGAACCAGTTCAGAACAATACATGAGAAAGCTTGGAGGCGACCCAACGGAAAGGCGAGGATTAAGACACCTCACTCGAACCGATCGAAAGGGAAGCCAGGAGGACACGGTACCTTGTTTGTGGAGAGCAGCTCCAGCGGGGGCAGTTGTTCCTGGCGGTGAATGCACGTCGGGTCTTTGCCAAGAGTAGAGGTGATCTCGTCGTCGAAGAAAAGTGAAGTCCGGTGCACCACCAGGGAAGAGACCAGCGGCAGAGTGCTCCGTCACAAGGCACCACCTTTTGGTCGCGGTACAGGGCTAGTGGCTATCCGGTTGCCGGGGTGCTCTGCACGGGCAATTCGACCACGCGTCCTGAGGCGAAGAAAAAGCAAAGGGGACTGGTTGTTCCCACCAGTCAGGGGAAGAGACTCTCCGGCAGGGAGATCTCCTCTGTCGTCGGGAAGTGGTGAGTCGGTTCAGCAGGGCTCCACCGGGACGTGTCATCGTTGCAGGTCGGCTCAGCGTTACCCTCGTCGGATTCTTAGGTCCTGTGGCGACTTCTGAAGATCCAGTCCCAAAAGCCCTGCTTTTATGCAGAAAACCCCCATTCATTCAGCCCAGCTGTCAATCAACACTCTCTAAGTGGTGAGCGGGGAGGCTCACCACTTGGGCCAATCACTCCAGAGTGCGACCGGAGTTGGCAAGGCAACTCGGTCCAGGGTGCCTAAACCCCCTCCCACACCCCTGTGGTAACCCAGACAGAATGGCACCACTTTGGAGGGTCTCTGTACAGAGGCCCGCCAAAAGTGGAACAAAGGGCTCAACCTTTGGCTTAGGAGTCACAGACACGAACACAGACGCTATTTTTAAAAACTGAGTTCTGGCAGAAAATACCATCGGATAAACTTATTTAAGATAAGTAGACCGGTGGTACATTAGTGATTAACGAAGAAAAGTATCAATCTCCAACAATGGGACGAATCCCATAGGGTTATGTTCGGGGTCGAACATAACAAGTAGTTTCCACTGCCACCAGCCAAAACTCGACGAGGAGGGACAGGACAGTGCCCCCTCGAGTAACAGATCCAGGAGTAATCAAATTACCCCTACTAGCACGTCCACAATACGATGGTTTGTACTAGTTCTGTTAGTAAATTTAGGTCTAGTAAAGCCAATGGTGACTTTACATGCCCGGGGAGACAGTAGTCAGTCCCCGGGTATGGAGTCTATGGTGGAGGTCCGCTAGGACGTCCCCGTGTTACGGCACTTAGGGTGCGGTGTAAAACACATAGGAAAACATATGAGACCCTATGGAGTAAAAGACCCCATAGCCCATAGAACACATTGACATTCTAAGGAATTACACACATTCATGTCCAAGAGTGGGAGGAAAAGAGTCTCACTCTTGGCAGGATGGAAAAAACAAACTCCAGAAATCCAGCCAAGCCGCTGGGGGACTCATTAGGTTAGGAAATTCAGCCTAAACTGAGAATTCTCCCTAACAGTATAGTGTGCACAAAGGAGGAAAGGGCCGCAAGACAGAGCGACACATGGAGGAAACCCCCGACCATGAGCCCTCCCAACTGGGCCACGTTGGCACACATCTCTTCGTGGAAGCACGCATGACATCACAAATGACAAGTGTGCGCAACGCGACACCAATCAGGACAGACTCAATCCTGTCACGGGTACCCACGTCCTCAGGTATAGGAGTGCCAGATGACGTGGACCTCCCCCCTACCTGTGGACAGGCCTGGGACGGGGCATCCCTGCTGCTGCACTGTAAAAAACATCCAATGGTGGGCTGAAACTCACATGCATCATGGGACATGCTGATCACATGCACACACATCACCCGAGGGTCATGCATCTGGATACAAGGATGACTAGGCTGTATCAGTGGATCAACACATTGTCACGGACATGTGTCATGCATCCATGGTGTTTACCTGTCACTCACACACTACTCAGACACACGGACACGTACACCATGCATGTCCATAACAGCAGCACCCATCTCTCACACCCCAAACATGTCCAAGTACAAACACGCGTGCACACACTATTGCATGCTATTTAGTGAGCATTCCGCATGCTGCTCCGCATGATGCATTGTAACACTTACATGTGGGTCCATGTGGGTCATGCCTGACTGGACTCACATGCAGCACCATCATGTCCCTGCACACACACATCCATACATGACCCATGTCAGACGTACAGCCAAGGAGCTAACTACCATCACATTGCAACATGCACTGTTTTAAATGGTTATGCATGGGCATTTACCACTCGACTCCAGACGGGGCTACATCCTGAGGATCTGGTGATGAAGCACTGGGAGAATGCGCTCCAGGACCCTCATCTTCTGGGTTGTAAGGTAGACCCGGCTCCCCACTGCATCAGCTGTGTCCAAGAGGCACCAGGCCTTCTTGAAGGTCCTGGACTTGTAGTCCTCCCAGCGCTTCTGGACGTGTTTGATGTCACGGGGTGCCACCCCCTCTGCATTGATGGCACCCACTATGTCCTTCAGATCTTCCTCTGTCCTTCCTTGTCGGCGTGCGATGGTGTGAAGAGGGCATCATAATGCCCCAGGACTTGCTCCATCAGGATGCCAACTTCATTAGCACTGAAGCTGGTAGCCCTCTGCCTCTCTGCTGGGGGGTTGCCACTGGTGCCAGATGGTGTTATGTTGGAAATGGCAACAGCCGAGGCAGGTGTGGGTGGGCAACTGGGTCCTGGGGCTGGGCTGTGGAGCGATGGAAGACCAGTCGGGAGTCTTCTGTTCCAGCAGGGGTGGTCACAGCAACTGGACCCCTGCATATGGCTGATGTGCAGGCACCAAATGGCAGGGAACCAGTGGTCGAAGTGAGCGGGAGCGGTTGGGAGCGGCGCTCCTGTACTTTTTTAAATTACCTTTTACAGCTCCTATACTTTTATTTTAAAAAGAAACTGTTCCAGAATGGTTTCGTTTTAAAATAAAAGTTTAGGAAGAAGTTGAAACTTACACTTTCAGTGCACTACACTGACCGTTCCCTTAAACAGCAGGTGTAAGTGTTTGGGGGTGAGTATTGTGTGTGGAAGGGGATGTGGTGATGGGGTTTGTGGGGATTGGGTGCAGGCCAGCAGGGAACATAGTTCCACTACTTCTCTTCGTACACTTCGACCACTGCAGGGAACTGTTGGCGGTAGGCAGGCAGGCAGCAGCAGATGGCTTGTAGAAGACTCCCCGGGGTTCTGGGGGGCAGGAAAATGGCCTTCTGGGCAGGAACGTGGTCTTCCGTGTGTTCTCACATGGCCAGCTTGATACGGAGTGAATTGGCACATGACAAAATAGTACCTCAGCGTGAAATTCGAGGAAATGGCCTTAGCGCGTAAGCGCATAAATGACATAACGCATGTAGGCGTTTCCTTCTGCACGTGTCAATGGTCTGCCCGGGTCTGCAGCACGCTGTACGTGCTTTCAGTGGAGCGAATGTTTTTCCTACTTTCGGGTTTACATGCGGTTACAGTGCCTACGTGTATTTCTTTTCCGCGCAAGGCAGACGGTGAGTAGCACACGCTATTGCATGCTATTTTTCCTACTGCGGGTGTCCCTGTTTGTCGTGTACCCCATTTATTGAGGTCATAGTAGCCCGCGTGTTAATCCCGTATGCTTTTTTGTGTTCCTGGGTGCCACAGCGTGCTGCATGAGATTTTGTTTTACATGCAGGTGGGCTACAGGGGTTGCGTATATGTTTTTCTTGTATTTTTGGGGTGCCTGAGCATTGCGTGACTGTCATTTATCCCCACCGTCCACAGCAGCCTTGCAGGAGCACAGGAGTGCATCTAGCATCACGTACCCTGCCCCCTTCCCCCAATTGACCAGCACAATTGTTCAGTGCAGCTCCCATTGGCATTAGTAAATCTTTGCCATGGCTGGGAGGCCCAGCTGGTCATCCTGACAGTGTTGGGAGTAGTCGGGCACGTGGCCGGGGTGACCAGGGAGTATGTGGAGTCCAGGGTGGCCAGGGTGGCCGTAGAGCGGAAAGAGGCAGGGGTGCACCACAGGAGCAGGATGTCCAGCCACGTGCTGGTGCCGCCATTCCACCACCCACTGCGGCTCCAGGTGATGGTGCTGTTGCATCTGACCCTGGCACACTTGCGATCCGACAGTAAGTAACATGTGCTGACACGGGCCCACCGGTAGTGGTAGCTGCAAGCGCAGCTGTGGCGACCACCACACAGTTCATCACCCGCCAGGGTTATGTTATGTTATGTTATTGACATTTGTAAAGCGCACGTTCGCCCAAGGGATCATGGCGCTGGAAAGGAAGCTACCCAATTGGGAAAGACCAGTGAAGAGTACAGACTTAAAACAGATTAGTTTTCAACACTCTTCTGAATCCAAGATGGTTAGCCGTAGCCCTAAGCGATGCAGGGAGGCTGTTCCAAAGATTGGCCGCGGTGACAGAAAAGGCTCTATCTCCGAGCCTTGCCCGGTTAAACATAAGGACAGTAAGCAGGTTGGAAGAAGCAGAACGTAGGTCCCGCTCCGGACAGTATCGGGTGAATTTGAGCTGCAGAAATTCAGCTCCCTGGCCATGAATAGCCTGGTGAACAATGCACAGATATTTAAAAAGAATTCGCTCGTTGACCGGAAGCCAGTGCAATTGGCGGAGTACTGGCGTGATGTGGGCACCGTAAGGGGAGCCAGAAGCCAGCCTAGCAAGCCAGGTTCTGCATACGCTGAAGCGGTGTATAAGGCCAATCGGTTGAGACAGGTAGAGCGAATTGCAATAGTCCAGCGTGTGAGGACTAACGCGGCCACCACAGGGGGGCGGAGGGCTTCCGGGATCAGGGGTATGACCCTCTTGAGGATTCAAATCTGGTGGTGGGTGTACTGGCACATGGCCGTGACCTGGTTGGACATCGACAGAGAGGCGGAAGGAATAACTCCTAGGTTCTTTACTTTACTAACTGGGTTTGGCAGTGGGCCAAACTCGTACTCGTAATATGGCGGTACAGTATGGATGGTGCCAGTAATGTACCGGCACCGTCTATGGCGTACCTCCTTACTCATAATGATGCCCTTTGTATGTGTCGGAGATTTTTGCAAAGTGAGTTTATCAGGTTCCATGTCAGGTGTGAATGTCTCATGCCTGTTTACATTTCTCACGTTGCACTTAATGACGATAGTGTCATGTGTTGTGCATTTGGTTGGCTGTTCAGCTGTTGCATGCCATGGCATGGCATGAAGGACAGGGGTCATGGGTCTTGGGAGGGTTTCAGTGACATACCAGTGATTTACATGGCCTTTTTTGCAGGGGGGTGGTGGGATATTCACCTTGCATGTGTTCCTTTTGGTCACACGGGGTTGGTTATGTTTAAGTAGCTAGGGATGCACACAATGTAGCACTTCCATGAATACATTCTAAGGGTGGTAAGGTTGTGACAGTTGACTGTCTCTTTGTCATCATCGATTGCCACCTGGTGTGTGCCAGGCCTGTGTGCACTCCGCCGGGGCGGGAGTTTAGGTGCAAAATGTGGCCACAAGCTGGGTCCGGGATGCCTCGCCACGTACCCTTTCCCCTCCCATGTGCAGCACATGTGCATGTGGTTGGGGATTTGGGGGCACCACCATGTCAACCAGTATGCCCCACTGTGTTACAACATTGTGCAGGACACATGCTTCCACAATGATCCTGCACACTACTGTGGGTGCATATAGTAGCTGGCTGCCATAGTGGTCAAGGGAGCGCAGGCGTGACTTGAGCACTCTGAATGTGTGCTCCACTATGGCCCTGGTTGCAATATGGGCAGCATTGTATTTTACCTGGGGTGGTGTGGTGAGTTCCGTATTGGCGTCATCATGTGGGTGCTCAGAGTGTTGTCACTGTCCCCTGGGGAGGTGGTGATGGTTGTCATTAGTTGGGTTTGTGTATTTGGCTGTGTGTGACATGCATGCATGTGCACTGGCATTTATACTCACCTATGAGCCATGTGTCGCCATGCTTCCCAGCTTCCAGGGCCCGGCTCAGTGTGGACATTCTGTATATGGAACTGTCATGGGTGGACCCTGGATAGTTTGCATAGACAGAGGTGATAATTCCCTTGGCATCGCATTCAACCTGCACGTTCATGGAATGCCAGTTCTTGCGGTTGCGGTAGATTTTTTCAGTGGCCCTAGGTGGACGTAGGGCCATATGGGTGCAATCTATGGCACCAAGCACTTTGGGGAAGTATGCCACCCTGTAGTAGTCCTGGACCATGGCCAACCTTTCTGCAGGTGTTCTGGGCATGTATATGTGCCTGCGGACTGAGGGACGCGCAGTGATGATTGCCAACACCTGGCGTAGGCAACGTGACTGCGTGGGCTGTGAGACGCACCCCACTATGGCAGTTGTCTGCTGAAATGACCCAGTGGCCTAGAAATACAGTACACTGAGCACCTTCTCCAAGGGGATCAATGCTTGCGAGCACAGGGTGGGTGATGTGAGTTCATCCTCCCACTCAGTGACCAGGTCTAGGATGATATGAGGTGGATACCTATACCTGCCATAGACCTGGTCATCAGGCATCCCAAAAAGGCTGGTCCTGGTCAAAAAAATGCGGGGCCTGGCCATTCTCCTCCTCCTGCAGTGTCCCACGATCATGCTGCGAGGAATGGGACATTCATCGCAGCTGTATTTGCTTGTTTGTTGTTTGAGTGCACTTTTATGCTGCATGGGGGCGCTTCTGCCTGCTTTCGTGAGGCGAACGTATTTGTGCATGTGCGTGTGTTTTGACTTGCGCAGGTTTTCCCTATTCGATTCCATGAATATGTTTTGTTCACTAGCATGGGGGAGTTGCGTGTTTTTCCCATCGGTACTTCCCACTTTACGCCTACATTTTCACACGTTGTTCCCCATCCCCCGTGTTCTGCCCCCTTTTTAGGTTTTCAGACCGGAATTTTTAGGTGTGTGCGAGAAGTTGTGCGCTTTCCCCGTTCCTGTCGCGCACGTGTTTGGAAAGTCGCAGTGATGTGTAAGCGCTGATTTGGCGCACATCCCGGGAAAAACATGCACAGGTCATTCCATGAATCGCACGTGTGCGATTCTCACGCATGCGCCAGCTTTTTCACGCTTGCGCCAGCTTGTGCCACAAATGTTGGCGCACATTTCTTTCATGAATTACCCCCTATGTGTCCATACTCCTTATGCAGTCTGGAACTACAGGTGGGCAAGTAATGGTGTTCTGCAGCCTGGCACAAGCAATACATGACTAAACACTGACAATATTTTTCTGACTACTAAAATGATGAACATAGCCATCTTTCTATTCTATGCTGAAGGATACTGTGCAAGTTGGGGCTAGATGTGTAGAATGCTTCTTGTATATCGCATCTTTAGTGTTCCCTGACTAGTATATTGTTGTATTACTAACTGTGTGATGCATGTATATGTATTTTTATTATTTTGTTAAGGTGCTAAAATGTGCTTTAAAGGGCTTAGGTTTTGTTTTCAAGCTGCCTCGTGTAGACATTATTTTTCACGTTTATGCTGCTAGTGGAATTGTCTGCGTTGGAGACTGTGAGATGTGTTCAATTCTGCTTGAATTTTGAGTTTAAGTGCATTGTTTTTGTTGCCATGCTCCTATTACATTCCAGTACCAGAAGTGGATAATACATGGTGCAGTGGAGTCTAGCACAAGTAATGCATGGCTAAACATTGATAGCTATGTTTATAACTTCATAAATAATGCAACAGTGCCCTCCCACTATCCCATGCTAAAATAGCTGATAACAGTAAAGTGTGAGAGTTAGTAGCACTAACATTGCTACAATAATCACTGGACTGAAATTATCCCGAGCCCTGGCGCCTAATGTCTTAATGAAAACAAAGCCCCAGATCTGGGCAGAGGCCCTTCACATAATGTTCACAGAAATCCTTGATAGTGGTAACATGCCAGATAGCTGGCGAGTGTCAATCTTAATTCCTGTTCATAAAAAGGTCCATACATTAATCCACAAAAGTATCGAATTATAGCCAGGTAGACATGCTAGATTCAAGTATCAAAGTATTTGCCACTATATTATTAAAGTTATTGGAAGAATGGGCAGACAACTATCACATCCTTGGTTTCAGGGGCAGGTGCTCCACAGTATTAGCCATTCCTGCCTTGCAGATACATTTTGCTGATGTCTACAATAGAACGGACAGCTCTCTATGTCTGTTTTGTGGTATCCAGCTACATTTTCGAAAACATATTTTCGAAATGGCATTTTGTCAAAAAAAAAATTCTGAAAGAAAATTCTGAATGTATTCTTTTTTATTTTATGTTTTATTTCTGTTTCGTTAGTACAAAAAAACGGGTCAATAAAAAAAACGGGGGGGTTGCCCCTATTTAAAAAATAAAATTAAAAAAAAAGTTCACTTTTTTTTTCCAGCATTTATTTGTCGACAAAATGGCATTTCGAAAATGTCACTATAAACTCTGTTTTGCCAACTATTCATCAGGTTTTGATTCAGTAGATGGGGAACATCTGTGGAACGAACTAGCCGCCTGGCACATTGATATCATATGTCATTTGTAACGCGCCTATACACAAGTGTTTCAAGGCGCAACGAGGCAGGGACGGGGGAACAAGGGGAGACAGGCACCGATCCTACTAGGCCAGGTGTCATTCAGATCGCACATGGGTAGAGGGGAAGGGAAAAGTGCAAGGGGGAAATGGAGAGAGGAAGTGCAATACAGGCTTAGTAAAAAAAAAAAAACAACAAGATAAATAATAAGGGCCAGCTGGTGGCAAGTGCAAGGTAAGTGCAGACAAGTGCTGGGAAGGGGGGCTGTAGGGATACAGAGACAGTCCCGCAGTGCAGGGGTTGCCAGGGAGGTAATGCAGGGGAGAGTTGCTGGGCCAAGGACCGAGATTGGTGAGTGGCCCAGTTGCAGATTCAGTGCAGCTTCAGTAGTTATCAGGGGAGAAGGGGAGAGAAAGCAGAAGCAAAGAGGAAGGTTTTGAGGTGCTTCCAGAACCGGAGATGGTCTTCCTCAAGTTTCGGGAGGCAGGAAGGCTGTTCCAGAGGGAGGCCCCTGCTGCAGAGAGAGATCTACCCTCAACTCGTTGCTTGGAGAAGCGGCTGACCCTGAGGGAGTTGCAGGCGGATGAGCGAAGAGCTCGAGAAGGAAGATATTTAGGAAGAGAGAGTTGAAGGTATTTTGGCCCCAGGCCCCAGAAGGCCTTGTGGACAATGCAGAGGGTTTTGAACTTAATCCTCACAGCCACTGGCAGCCAGTTTAGTTGATCTGCAGATGCTACATCAGCAGATCAACATCAGTGTAGTTGATCTGTAGATGCTACATCTCTTACAACGTTTGTATACTGAAACATCTGTGTCAGTGTGATTTTACCAGGAAGGCACCATAATTTCACCGGTCACCACTAACAGACGACTGAAGCAGGGGTGTGGCTTGGTACCCATCCTGTTCAATCTATATATGGCAGACATGGACATGTCTTTGGCCTAATGCGGCAATCATTCACCGCGTTTGGGGAGTGTACCTATCTCTTGGATTGGTTATGCGGATGATATCGTAATACTTGTTTGTACCCCGCAGGGATTACAACACTCGTTAAATGCCCTTATGCAGTATGCAAAAGATAATAACACTGTAATCCATCTACAGAAGACAAAGCTTTTACAATTCCAGCGCAAGAGGAACAAGTCTATGAGCCACAATTGATGGCTAAATGGCACCAATCTATATCTAGTTAAGAGCTATATCTATTTGAGATGTCCATTTCCAGGAATACCATGTTTTAAAAAGGTGTTTTTATTATGATCAACCATTGCCCAGCCAATACATTACGATATGTTTTGCAACCTGAGGAAAGTACATGACCATGAGTTTTAGATTTAAACTTTCAACTTTCAACTTCAAACCCCCTCTCCCCTCCTTGCTTGAGTTTGTTGGGTTGTGGAGTGAGATTTTGGAATGCTCTTGATCTCACATCTGCATTGAAGCAATACCTGGTTGGTTTCTGGCCAGTCACATGATGTTGTTCTGCCATCAACTAGTTTGATTGGGCCGCCTGTTGGTGCATTTAGTGTCTGGTTGTAGCCTGGGATCACCCCTCGAGTGCAGGGGTTCTCTCTGTCGGTCTGTCATGATCCATTGGACCATAATTTCCTGGGGCGGCGGTGTTCGAATTCCCAATACTCAAGAAAAGACAGAAACTGTGTGTCAATGTGTGAATGGGACTCCAAAAGTGCAGCAGTGAGGCCTTGCCTTTCGTAGATTTCCTTAGCTTTCTGCAGCCAGTCTAACTTTGCGGTAGGACGCTTCCCTTCCACTGTATTGTCACATTAACAGTGGCACTAATCTTACCAAGGCCAGTGAATTCAGAAGTCCCCGCACAACCTCGCTGTCTTCGTAGACCCAGACTCCCTCGTATGTGTGGGGAGCTGCCAGCTGATTATGCTCATAGCCAGTGCTCAACCCACTTGGAGTTCAACAGATATGACACTGTCCGTCTCCTGGTCCCAGCACGAACTGCCAACTCCCTTCTCTTCATTTCTCAAGAAAAGTCTATCTCAGCCCTCTGTTGATGTGGCTTATCCACCTACAATCCCTAATAATCAGAACAACAAGAATGTGCCCTGTGCCAGCCTTTGCTTTTCAAGACAATGAAGACCTCATCTGCAAAGCAACTGTTCCTTCTCATTTCCTGTATTTTACAGATTTCTGTTCTCCCGAGACGAAAAAATTGCTAGTGTGCACTTCCTCATGAAAAATGAATTTCAAACAGTGCACCCAAAACATGGATTGTATTTCATTGTGCACAGAAGACTGCATTATAATATTAGATAAGTTGACATTAGTACTTTAGTAAGGTTAATACAAGGTTAATACTAATGCAGTTTTCACACATGTTTTCACACATGAAACATCCAATATAAAATTGTGCACCTCCTTATTTTAACCTGGCAGCGCACCATGCTAACATTTTTCAGTATTCTGAAAACTTGCCTGCTGGCTGTTACTGGCTGTTACTGAAGTAATGCCTGCAGTTTGAAAAAATTGGGGCTAGCTGTATTTCTCTGCTTTATATTATATCCTGGTAATAACATGCCGTATATTGTATGCTGGCAATAAAATCCCATATATGTCCTTACAGTGCTATGAATCACAGGAGTCCCTGATTTATAAATGTGTGCACTATTTTAGTCATGTAAGAGGGTGCACAACCATTATCAGAAGTTATATAATCAAATCTGCAAGATATGCTTGGCATGATCAAAGTGAGTATTACATTGTAGCATACCTAAAAAATGATTGGTTAAAGGAGGGCCTACCGTCCTTCTAACTTAGCGTATAGCCACCGGCGGGGTCAAAAATCACAATCAGGCCAACCGCACACATAACAATTATGGACCCCCAAGGTGTTAACTGTACTGCGGGGATTGGAACCAGTGGGAAGGGCATTCTATGGTCAAAAGCCGGGCAGCAGATGGGATGAAACCGACCTGGAGACTCTTCTAATTGACAAAACACTTACCCCAAACCGAAGCTACAGCCAAGGGAGAGAGAAGTAAAAATGATCTCTTGGAAAACAGCAGGCCTTAGAAAACATCTGGTAGACCCTGATTGGTGTAGCTTCATTCAGGGACATGACATAATATGTTTACAGGAAACGTGGGAAAGGGGGTTGATTACATTGAAGGTATTTCAGATGCCAGACACTAAGGGATCCAGAGGGAGACCATTTGGTGGGTTGGCCACATTTATAACTACACTCCACGATTGGTATATTCCAGTCATGGAAACTGTTCAGTATCTGGTACTCACACCTCCCGGCACTGAAACAATCTCTATTTTTTAACATCGATAATCAGGTTCTTAAAGAGAAATGGCTGCAACCCTGCCACACAACAGTTATCCGTAATATACAGTTATCCCTGATATACTTCCACAACACTATCTCATCCTCCACAGAGAGTGCCCACACAAACAAAATGGTGGCATTGCCATCATTTATAAAAATTCAGTCACACTTAGTAAAACCACACACACTCATATACTTCATTTGAATCTCTCATTCTCATTTTCTCCCCTTCATCACTCCCACAACCCTCCTTTCTCCAAATCATTTAGCGCCCAATACACAATCTCAAATACCACATGACCAAACTGACTTCACAACTGACTTCACAACTCACAACTAATAGCTCCTCTGTATCACTATATGCCTTGCCAACTTCAGCTCTGCTAGTTACCATCCAGACTCAAACCCCATACTAAACACCATCCTCATTCCACCCGCCCCTATGACCTCACACAATTGTGTGCATTGTCCACTTGGACTGCAGTAGATCCATCTTCCCACATATTTCCTGTGGTCCTTTGGATACAGGAACTGCGTTACCTCGGGTGCATGGATGCTAGACTTCACAAAGTCTCTGATCCCTTCATCAGTTAAGTCTTTAGGCTTCCATCCTGGTTCAACATCGATCATGATCTTCATCCCTATGGTTTTCTTTGCTGTCTTCTTGCACTGCTAGATTATTATCTTATTCACACAGAATCCAAGCATCACTAATAATAGCAAAGCTCCAAGAAACTAGAACATATCTGCCATCCATTTTGGAAACCACGAGAAGAGATTTCCAAACCAGCTGGCATCAGCAATATCTTCTACTTCTTCTATCATTTGACCATGACGTTCATCAGCATGTTTATGGCCTCTGTCAAAGTTCAATTTTCACCATCGTGAGAAGGTATAAATGTGCAACATGATTCCCAATTTTGGCACAAACACCTCCATCCATGGCTGTAATCATATCCAGAACATATCTGTTCTGTAGAGCCATTAGTCTTACAGCTCTCAGTTCTTCTCTGATTGCATTCAATAATTTTATAGTTGTGTTAATTGTCTGCAGCAATTCCCATCTAGTGATTTGTAAATACTTGGTATTTGCTCCAACCTGGATTCTTGGCATAAAGATCATTTTGAACAGTGATGAGGTCTGGATGAACAACCTGTATTCATATGGGATGGCATCAAAGGCTTTTATTGATTTAAAAGAGAAGTAGTTGTCTCTCTTTGTTCGACTTATCAGTTCCACAGATCTCCTTTTTCTTAGATGAGCGTATGCTTTAGGAAAACTGTCAATGTTTAGGTCACCTTTAGGAATCACCAATGCAGGAACATGGACATTCACCAATGTGCAAATTCCTCCCCAGTCTTTAGGCAGTCTGATGTAGGCTTTTGATCCACAAGCCCAGTAATGATCCATGATTACTGCTGTTCCAACCATTCCTGGTGCATCAAACATTTGTCCACAGTTCTGATTTTCTCCCATTTTTCTAGTACCATTGTTCCTGAACCAAAACTTAGAACTTTCTAATGATACTATCTGCAATGGTCCTCCCCTGTCTTCGACCCATGTCAGTAGTTTAGCAAGTCTTGGCCATAATGGCTTGCATCACATGTCTGAATTCTCAATTGTTTCTTTGTGATATCCAATGATCATCCATGCTCTGCAGATCACCACTCCTTTTTCCCATCTGTCTGGTGATAGTACTGTTCCCCAAATTTGCATTTGTCCTCTGTTCTTCCATCTGCAAGCTTCTTCTGCAGATTCTCCTTTGACATCAAGTTGTTTGTTCACTTCCCATCTAATGCCAGCTCCTTTCACTCCAGGCTTCTCATATCTGATCACGTGATTTCTCGTATGGGCTCTGTTACTTGTCTTTATATCTTTTATGTAGTCATCTTCATCTGGATCTGTCTTTTCTGTTTCCTATTTAAGAGAAGCATTGCTTCCCATAAATTGACCTTTTGTTTTACAAAGTCCTATGTGCAAAAGGCAATGAGCTGTCTGGACATCAATTATAATGGCTATACTTCCCCATGCTGTATGGAAGAAGTGCACATACAAAGCAGTCTTCATCTGACGTCCTTCTTACAACTTCTTTCATGTGTTGGGACCATATGTTGTTTCCTAAGTGTGCTGTGCTGTCTAGATAATCAATTAGTTCATAATTGTCTTCTTGGGTGCTTCTTTTAATTCTCAAAGTCTTTCTGTAGTTTTCTATAACCACATCTCTGAAAACATCGGTATAACTTATTCTGGCTAGTTGATTGGAAGGAACATCCATCCGGGTTCCCTGAGTAGAAGAAAGTTGAGCAAGTCTTTCTTTATCCCTCTGTCTTTTTCTTGTAATGGCTATGAATGGCCATATTGATTCTGCTATCATTTCTGCACGTGATTATCTTGTGGGACTTGTGCTTGGGCTTCTTTTCACTGGTTCAGGTGTGTCTGCATGCATTATCTGTGTGGGCCCAACCTTTTTCAATCCCTTATTTTGCTTTTTTTGCCGACCCTTTCTCCGGCGTTCAAAGCTAGTATTTGAAACAAGTGCAGTGTGTGATGTATTACTAATAACATCCTTTTCAATCTCTGGTATCTGGCTATTTTTTTCTAGGGACGGCTTCAACTACAAATTGCCTGGGTTGTTTTGTAGTTGCCACATTTACCTTTTCCTTCTGCTCAGACACATATATAGGAACCTTTGCATCATGTGCTCGTATATAGAAAGCAGTTCTAACTGTGAGAGAAAGCAATATTAGTATGAATACAATACATGTGTAAACAATACAGTGATAAGTGAGCTTGCAGCATCTGCTTCTAGGGCAATGTGATTGTCTGTTGTCTTGGGGCAGCACAGAATTGCTGCTCTGGTTGCCCATCTCGATCATTTGATGCTAAGGAAGGAAAAACACTTCTTTAATGGCGCTGCTTTTTTAGATTGCTTCTGGAACTTGGTATCTTTCTGCAGCATTTGTCATCGATCAACTAGCTGCTTTCTGGAACCAATTTCTCCACCAGTCACAGTGCAATTGTTCCTCAACCGTGAAAATAAGTTGCAATGAATTCAGCTTCATTAACCAGTTCCCAATCGATACCTCCATATTGCTTCAGACCAGATGACATTGTATCTTCCCTATCAGCATGAACAAAGTTTTAGGTTTAATCAATTCCTCGATTTGCCCCTTGGAGGAAAGTTTCTATACAGCTCTCTGGTTTCTATCAGAATAGATTGCTACCTGGATTATGATGCCCTCCAAGATCACATTCAGATTCTTAGTATTTCTTGGGTCTCGAAGGATTGTCACCACATCCATGTGTCTTCCAACGAGATGCAGGTAGTCTTCAATTAAACGAAAAAACAGCACAGCTGACCAGTCCTATGTGATGCGTCAGGTATAGGGGCATTTTTGTTTTCTTCAATGAACTCAGGCAATTTAAAAAAACTCTTCAGTGATGATTATGAGCAGTCTTCTAATGATTTTTTCATTGTCAGTATTGCCAAGAAAATCTGGAATGTGGCAATTTCTCCCACCAGTGATGGATACGTACGTAATATTAACTCAAAATACATAAGTATGTGCCTAGAAAGGTTTTCACTGGGTAACACCATGAGTAACTGGGAACAAGAGCTCTGTATGGATCAGAATACTGTATTCTTTTCCAATTGCTGTGTCCACAATCTAAGTTTGGCATATCCTTATTCTTTATCAAGGCTTAAGTGTGCCTCAGTCCAAAGTTAATACCCTTTTTCACTTTTCTTATCAAGGATTTAAGCATGTCTCAGTCCAAAGTCAATACCGACTGTGTTTTTTTATGAAATGCAAATCTTCTCTTACTCTGCAACTAGGATGCACAGAGTGTTCGAATGTGTCCTTTTATCCTTTTATTTATAGCTGAAAAGGGAATGTCCAAGTTAAGCCACAGTCCACTAAAAGTTCTTCAAGCTTTCCACTTGTCGGGTTATGCATCCTTTTTCCTCGTCATGGATATTGTCTGCACATGCTGCAGTTCTTCCCCGATGTTTGTAGCTTCTTCGCGGTAGGGTATAAGCAGAGATGTCTCTCCAGCAAAGATCTTTGTGTCGCCCAGGAAGATCCAAGCTCACCTACACTGCACTTTGACAGCAGATGGCATGTCCTTGAAAATGAAAAGACCATGAAAACGGGGCTCATCCATCTTTTTCCTTGTGTGATTACAAATCAGGATCTTATCACTGGGTAAATTCTTAGGCTTATGAATTCGGGAGTTTGGATTGTTGAAGCATCACCTTCTGTGTTCTGTACTGCTGTACACCTTCGTCTTTGCAACTGTCCCGAAATCACAGAAAAACTAGATGTTAAACAGTTCAAATAGTTTTGCAAGTCCTTATACTTCTGACGTTGGCTGAGCATCACTTTTAACTCGGGATGGAGGCATTAAAGGCGTTCTCATTCTCCTGCCAGTCACAATCTCGTGCGGCGTAAGATGGTGATCAGAACCTGGTTGTTTCCTTAATGCATACAATGCCAGTGGTAGGCAGTGCAACCACCCTTTTTTCAAAGTAAGCTTCAATTTAGCTATTCTTGCCTTTAACAGGCTGTTGAGCTTTTGACAGATACCATTTCTTTGCAGATGATAAGCCAAAGAAAATCTATGTTTTATTCCGAGCAGCAAAATGATCTGTTCGAAAACTGCATTAATAAAGTGAAGTCCATTATCCAATCTCATTACTTCACACACCCCCATCTGGGAAACACTTCCCACACCAAAAACTTGGCTGCACGGGTAGAGTCTGGGTGCGTGCATGGAACTGCCTCTACCCATCTGGAGAAAGGACATACTACAACTAAAAGGTATCTGTATCCATTACAAACTTGTATCATGTCGACATAGTCGACATGCAAGTGTTGAAAAGGGCCATTGGGTCTTGGGATGACCCCCTCATTATGCATAGTGTATGCCCAGCCATGAATTGCAGGCAAATAATACAATTTACCATAAAAAATGCAACATGTTCCATTAGGTTTGGTACAAACCAATACTAAGCAATGGTTACAGCAAGATTCTACCTAGTTGTATGTGCTGAGTAGTGTAGCTGTTCTAGCGCTATCTTTAATAAAGCTATAGGCATTAGTGGTTTACCAGTGCTGTCTTGTTGCCACAATTCTTCAGAGGGGTTTAAAGAACACCCTCTTCGCTTCCACAAGTTCTTTTCTTCTTGTGGTGCCTCCCCTTGGAGCTCTACTATCTGTGTTTTAGGCATATGATTATATCTCTCGTCCACATTTAATAATACAATCATGCTTTCATTTACATCAATTGTTTGAACATTTATCATTTCTATATCTGTATTTGCTATACGCTTGGCTTCAGCGTCCGCTGCTTGATTTCCACGCAAGATCAAATCTGTCCCTTTTATGTTAGCTGCTCATTTAATGACTGCTATGCCCAACGGGAGTTGTAGTACCTTAATGAGCCTATCCAATGAGGCTGCGTGCTGCACTGGCGTACCGTTCCCTCGGAGGTAGCCCCTCCTTTTCCAGCGTGTTAATCCTGCATGCACCGTCAACGTCACATAGGCAGGGTCACTGTACAATGTCACTTTCTGGTCTGCATGATTCTCAACTGCAAGTATCAACGCCGATAATTTTGCAGCTTTCACTTAATAATGTGATGGCAATCGAGTATTCACAAGCACTCGAAATTCTCCATGTGTCAAATGTTTCACGACTGCAGAGCCTGTACATCTTTGCCCATCATTTTTGATTGATCCTTGAAGAACCATCAATGAAGACAATCTCTCCCCCTGCAAGTGCATTCTCTTTCACTCTAGGGAGCTCATAATCACAGAATTCTTCATAGTTTGTGCAATTGTGTATAGGCTCTCCTTCTGTGATTGGCTCAGCTATAAACATAGCTGGATTCACTATTTTACATCTGACTATTTTAATCACTGGAGATGATATGATTACCTCATAGGCGGAAGCCCTTTGAGTAGTTAACATGCATTTTGGTTTTTCTAAAATTGCTAATAATGCATGTTTAACAAATAACATCATGGGACATCCCATCACTATGTTTGTAGCTTTCTATATGGCGAACGCGGCAGCTGCTGAACTTTGTTCGCATGGAAAGTGACTTCTCATTACTGGGTCCAAAATTTCACTGTAATATGCAAGGGGTTTGTACCCCAATGTAGTTCTCTGTGTAAGTACTGCTGTCATAAATGTACCATCTGTATGCGAGAACAAAAATAATTCCTCTGCATAATTGGGAAAAAAATAATTCCTCTGTATAATTGGTAATCCCTAAAATGGGAGTAGTGCAAATGGCTTTTTTTAGTTTGTCAAACCTTTCTTCCATTGCCTCAGTCCGCACTATTTTCTCTTGCGTCACCTGTGCTTTCTTTAAGGCCTGAAAAAGCAGCCTAGTGTATGAACTGTAATCAAAGACCCATGCTCTGACATAATTGCATAATCCTAGAAAACTCTGCATTTGTTTTATCGTGTGTGGCTTTTCTGTTTTTAGAATGGCCTCAGCTCTTTCAGGAGTAAGTTTCTTTCCCTCATGTGAAATCAATTGGCCTATGTAAAATACTTTTCCTGTCAACCTTAAATCCTTTGTCAGCAAGTATAAGCATCAGCTGGACAGAAACACGACTGCACTCTTCCTCTGTGGTGCTGCAAACTAAAATATAATGTACGTATTGCAGCACAACGCTTTCTAAAGCAATATTGCTTAAGTCCATCTGGAGGACTCTGTTAAAAATCAATGGGCACTCACCCTATCCCTGGGCAGTCTTGTGCTTTTTAATCATACTTGTCTAATAGTGAACAATGTTAAATCTTGTGAGTCTTTGTGCAATGGGAATGAGAAAAACGCAGTTTTCAAGTCAATCACCGTGAAATAGTGTGCATAAACTGAGATATTACATAGAATCGTGGCCGGGTTAGGGACTAGAGGGAACTCGGCCTCTACAATCTTGTTTGTTGGGCGAAGGTCTTGAATTAGTCTCCAAGACCTCCCTTTGATTTTGTAATAGGATAAATTGACGTATTAAATGGTGACTCTGACGTAATTAAGATACCTTGGTCCATCATGGCAGAGACATGGGATTTTGCTGTGCTCGAGGTAAAATCGCTCCTGCTTTTAATTTAATCTTCACTTCCCCAACTCCTTTCAGTAAGCCTACATCATAGCGGCCTGTAGTCCACAATGAGATTGGCACTTTCACCATATCTTCATCAAAATATTCAGGACACTTCTTTGCTAGCATCATTTTCTGTGGGACCTCACTTTTAATTGCTTTGACCCGATAAGTAATGCACATTTCCAATATCACAAAATTGTCAGATTTGTCGTCTCCAAACAAATCTTCATCAGTGATGTCAGTCACTCTGCGGCCTTCCTTAATGGCAATTATTGTGCACCATTGTCTACCTTTGTCATCGGTTGCATCAAGCAAAGTCATATTTCCTCCGACCGCTTCTAAGGCTAATGGGACAATTTGCCCCTCTTCCTCATCCATAGGTATCTGTGGTCTAAACAGAAACTAATCTGGTATTCTCATGGTTCTTCCTACTAGGCTTGGCAGCCATGTTAACAAAATGTGTATCCCATAATGCAACACTTTGGGTTCCAATGATATTGCTCTAGGCGCTATTTGTCCTGTGTATGCCTTGATCATTGTGCACATGTTTAAATAATGCATTCCCGGTGTTGAGCATACTATGCCAGCATCTGTAAACAAAATGGTCATATTAATTTTTGTCATTAAATCTCTCGGCGCTTGCTGCTGTACTGTTTCATCTTGCACAACTCCATTTCCACTCTGCTGCGAATATGCAGGTGGATTTGGCATTCCCTGTCTTGAAAATAAAGCATTCTGTACCATCTCTTGGATTCTAAACATACAAGCTATGTGTCCTGTCAATCCACACGTCCAACACACAAGCGCTTGTCTTCCCATCTGCCCATTTTGCATGCTTTGGTTACCACTTTGAAAACACTGAATCCCATGTTGTTTATTCTGAAAACCTCCCTGATTATTCTGCCAATACCCTTGATTACCTTGCCAACCTCTCCCTCGATATCCCCTTCCTCTTGGAGCATATCCATTATTTGTTTGATCAAACTGTCTTTGGTTGTTTACTTGCAGCATAGGTACTGCTTGCTGCAGGTTTGAACTTTCCACGTTAGTTAACATTGCCCCTTCAATGGCATACTTGGATAACTTCTTCTGCACTAACTTTGCTTCTTCACCTTTTCTTGCATTGTCCTTTTTGCTATTCTTATACTTCAGGAGTCTGCAATAATGTGCAATGGTCAACTGAATTAACAACCATGGTTTTGCTTCTATACCCACTAATTTCTTGAACTGCTTCTGCTCCTGCTCTGGCAGCCCTTGG
The DNA here is from genome assembly GCA_002915635.3 of Ambystoma mexicanum. Lineage (NCBI taxonomy): Eukaryota > Metazoa > Chordata > Amphibia > Caudata > Ambystomatidae > Ambystoma > Ambystoma mexicanum. The sequence continues at coordinate 829,405,868 of CM030321.1, forward strand.
CATAATATATGATAAAATACAGGTGTAGACTTCCCCAAGCCTCACATGTTTCAAGCACCCGTGCGTCTTGAAAACTTTGAATATAAAGCAACGGATCCTCTCCTTCTTTCATTTTTCTTTGTTTTATATCTCCCATATTGGACTTGTCCGGATATAGCACTCAAAGAGCTTCCAAATTGCTGCTCTACAGTTCTTAAATGGAGCGCCATCATGCATGGTGTTGACTGTAGTCACACCAGGGTAACCTGTTCGCATCCATATGTCATCAGCTCTTTCACCAAGTATGGCGATTAGAAGACCTTCAATATCCCCTATTGCTAATGTAATCCCTTTCGTCATTTTTTCTAACTCATGTATCCATTTTCCAGCTCCCGAAGTTCAATTTGAGAGTTTACATTTTAAGTTGTCCAAGTCCATCTGGGGCCATAGTATATATTGTGGTCTGGCTCCTCCTTCTTCTAACAAGGGGAACTGTGATGCTCCAAACTCATTCTCATCTCTCATCATTTATCTATCTACTGCTGGAGTAATATTCCCACATCGCCCTCTACCTGGCAATGCCCTTAGCCTGCTTACATAGGGCGGAGACTCCCCCTCTCAACATGGGGTTGCCCCTTATGTTGGTCTGACTGTGTCACTGGCTCTTATGCCTTAGACAAAGGTAATTTTATATCCACCCATCTTATTTCTTTATCCAAAGGTGGATGTTCTTCTAGCTCACATATTAAACTCTTAACTTCCCTTGAGTAGGTTTCCCTTTCTTCATCTGATAGTCTTGTGCCCAACTCGTGCAACTCCTCTCATCAACATCTCTACTTCATGTTAACCTGTCTAAAGACAGCTCCTTCTGTCTCGTACTACAGGAGGCTTCCCCTGTGTCATACAACTCAGTACTCTCAAGACGCTAATTTTTCCCCTTCATTTGTGCTTCTTTCTGGGCTTGCATTTCGTGATATACTTTATCGATCGTTTCCCCAATGCTTTGCGAGTCAAATTCGTCTTCCAGATTTACTCTGGAAGTGCTTGGAAATGGCTCTGACTCAGGAAAGAATTCCTCTATGTCTTCCCAGTCTACCTGTGGATTGGGATCACTTACTTCCCTTTCCAAATACTCAAGATCACATGCTCTCTGTCTCCTTTTGCGTTCCATGTCATCATTGAGTTCTCTGCGCTTTCTCGGCTCTTCTCTTATTCTATCTTCCTCTTTCTTTTTCATATCCCTTCGTTTATTTGCCCTTCGCTTTTCCTCATCCCTTCGCCTTTGTATTCTTTTCTCTCGTATCCTTTCCTGTTCATTGGCTTCTATTCTTTTTCTTTTAGTCTTTCTTTTTCCTCGGCTGTTCTTCTTTTATTATCACGTTTTCTTTTTTCTTCAGCTCTCTCTTGTTTTTTAGCTTGCTCATCTTGATATAACTGTTCTCGTCTTTGTCTATCTTTTCTTCTCACGCCTTCACCTCTCAATCGGTCCTCCCTTTCTTTGTCTTTTCTGTCTTGTTTGTCTTGATCTACCCTTTGTCTTACATCTTCGATGCCTTAACCATCGAGTTTAAGTAAAATCTGACCTCCTAACCATTTGTTCTGTATGAGCGTTATCTCATCAGTTTTATCCTTATCTCCCTTCCATCTCTTTATTTCTCCTCTTATGTCTAGAGATGTACTTGTTTGATCACTTCTCTCCTTATCGCGTCTCTCCTTGTCCCTTGGGGCTATGTAGGTCATAAGTTTCTCTGTATCTTTCTCTTTGAGTAGGTGACTAATATGACGGATTGCAATATCCCATTGATGCTTTAAGTTCTCTTAATGGGTATAACCCTTCGTCTTTCTTAGTCTTGTCTTTTATTTCAGACGGGGCGGGCGGAGCACAAAGCCCTTCACCTCCCTCTTTGCATATATTTAGTATCCAATCTAAAGGAGGCTCCTCCGCATTTTCATGTTCATACATTTTTCAAAGCTCCAGACGTGCTAACCGCTTTTCTAACTTTTTTCCTGTGGTTACACAGCATGCAAATATGTCACCATATGCTGTAGGATTGTTCTTGATAATGACCCGCCTTGGGTCCACGGCATAAACATGTTGTCTGCGGTCCCTTTAACCCTTTCTGAACTGTGCTATTTAAGTTTAAGTGCATGCTTTGGTAGTGTTTGCAAAGATGCACTAATGGTGTATCTTCTTCTTCCTTTACTTCTCTTTTTATTACCACTTTTCTTATACTCTAGTTACAGTTTTCAATTTATATTTCAATCAATATACACTTATGAGTGAGCACCAATCGTTGCAATCTCCAATCCCATTACAATGCAACTTTTTACTTTAATCTTGCTCAAAAACAACCATCAAAGTTTAATCTTAAAATAATCACTTTTTGCGTCTTACCTTTCATGTTTCTTTATCACTTAAAACATTTATTTTTCTAGCTCTTATATCATCACACTTTCCAACCACATAAAACAAAACAGACAGACTTGATCAGCCACATATACATACACCTCAGAATCCTTTCCTTGGGACTCAACTTACCCTCTTCAATTCTTGTTCCGACTGGAACTTAAGCCTATTCCTAAGAGAGTCTTTAAACATATCTCATCTCCTATATGTTCCTCATAAAAGGGGGCTCTGAATAAGGATTTGCAAGCATTCTTTAAAATATGGGAACAGGGTGTATCCTTATAGCATGGCTACACCTCATGACTATTTTCCTCATATATTATTTGGCAACACTCAAGTCAATATCTTTCCCCATATACACAGATTGTACGCTGTTACACTTGCATTATATTTTATCCCGCCTCCCTCTGTTACTCTCCGTTATTTACTATCCATGCATCTCTTTTGCCACTCTCTTTGGTCTTATTCACTCACTTTTCGCATGCTTTTGTCTTTGGACCCTCGGGATCATTGCCTTTGTTACTGCATCTTCAAGCTGCTTTCTGATCCGCTTCAAGTAGATGTAGGAGAGGTTCCTATATTAAAATAGCTGTCTGTCACACCGTATTGCAAGATTTGGGTCCTATTCTAACCACCATCTATGGGGAGCTTCACATTCTGTCAGCCAAATGGCTAAGGTGTGCGATATTGCCAAAACCCTAAAGTTTACTTATGTCGACGGCCGATGGTATTTTATCTAACAATCAATCTGCGCTACCAAGTGTATTGGAGACTTCCAGTCCTTTAAGATGAGTAGCAATACCCTGGAGATGGATGGGGATGCAGATTTTAATCAAACATCAAAAATTCAGACGACAAAAATAGCTTGGCAAAAAGTCTGTCTGTTTTAATGTAAGTAAGTAAAACAGGGAGTACAACGAACATCAGCAATCGCTCGATACTCAACTCTCAATCATTTCATAAAAAAGCTGGGTTCTTAAACCCTAAATTGGTCAGAGCTGACGTGCTGACCTGCGTCATTACCAACTTCATCCTAAGTGGCAAACTTCTAAAACCTATCGGGAGCGGGATTGGCTCTAAGTGAACTACTAAGTGTAGGTGTAATATCTGTAGAGTAACAGAGAAAAATAATTGGATAATCTACAACAGGTGGGGAAACTAAGCCCTCCCTTCAAAATGGCCACTATGAACAACACTAAATGTACAACATCCCATTGGCTGCACAAACTATAGGACCCCAACTATGTGGCCCTCTACAAGTGGTTAGCTTCTAACCCCCGTCAATAAATTTCCACCTACGTGAGCAGCATGCAGACTGAACAACCAGGTGCGGGTGAGCTTGTCTTGATACCAGCTTCCCACCAATTAAATGTACACTCCTTCACCACCTCAATGTTTCAGTGTCAATTAGTGTTTGAAGTTTACCTCGAGTCTGTACTGTGTTCTGGGATATTTTAAGGAGTATGGCTACTGTCTAGCATCCGTGCATAGGTGTGATCTCATACGTCCAACTTTCTTCCATCACGTGACTGTACACTTTTATTTTAGCCTTTTTTGTGTTTTTGATTTTATTTCTCAATAGTCCTCTGATGTCTGTTGTTTTCACTTGACCTTCTTGAAAAGGAGCTTTTGTTCTTTCATGTTAATTGTATCTAATGTCATACAATTTTAGTTCTGATAAGACCTTGGCACTTTGGTTCATCCAACTCCTTAGCTGGAATATATTCTGTTTAATTCAATTGCTTTTTGTAACTGTAACACTGAATTTGAGGCCTTCCTCATTGTTCAAGACTGCTATATATGTAGTGGAACCTTCATTCTTTATTCAATCCATTGTATCTTTGAGGTATATATGTATATGTTGGAGCTTGCCGCAATCTATTTACTATAAGCATTTGGCTAGCTTCATGATTGCTTTGCTGCTTGCGATTAATTGCATCTGTAAACGTTTAAACTAACTAAGTAACTTCATCATGCTTATGGCATACATCTCTTTATCTTTCTCTCATGATGTCACATATCCTTAGTACTTCTTCATTCTTCATAAATCGTATGCCTCTCTGGTCTTGTTATCTTCTATAGATGGAGTTAATTCATTTTTGTATGACGTCCACATTCATCCTGGTCATTCGGTTTCTTTCTTTCATCAGGAATCACATTCAAATGGCCATCATATTTTCTTGAATGTAGGTAAGGTTTCCTTACTGGATTCTTCACTTCCTATGCTCTCTTAGGTATAGTTATTCCTATGGGTACTGCACATAGTTGTTGCTCTTCTACTTGCCTTCTGATTGGTGTAGCATATGTCACATACTTTGGTATCCTCCTCTACACCTGTTTTAACTACCCATCTCTTCATCACCACTCCAGTTGAAGTTCAAACTGACCCTGATGTTTTCTCTGAACTGCATCCTTTGAGACTCTGCATCAAACCAACTTCCATGTTACCGGTTCAAACGCTGTTGAAACTTGACCACCAAGCCAAACCTGTTGACCTCCACAAATTACATCACTCGAGTAACACTTCAAACCAGAGCATCATTCAGTTTCAGCCAGCGTTGACTTCTGCTTGCCACTTGACCGCCGGGACACAGTTCCAGCAAAATCAAACAGTGAACAGTGCCAATTAGCTGGTTCACCATTGTCGAAACTTCAAAACACTGCAAAGGTATTATTGACTGATAACAACCCCTTTTGTACATTTTGGGCCCTAGAAACTGGCTAGGTCATATTAATCCTAATCCTAATCCCTAGTCCCTTTTTGCAACACTGAATAACATATCCTTTTTGAACATTGTTGTTTTTATTGTCCCCCTGTCTCCCCTGTCCCTCTGTCTCATGCTGCACCTTGCTATTTTGCATATTCTGCATTCTTTATATGTAAGTGTGCTTTTGTAATGTTTGATATCTATGTATTATTGCACATGGTGCGTTTAATTAAAGTATATATATACATTCAAAGAAAAAAACTTTGTTAAAGGTACGTTTTGGTTACAAGTAAAACCAAAAAATCCTCAGAAATTCCCCAGAAATGGTAAGCGAAGCACCACCACTGTACATTGCTAAAACTAACACGTAGGGCATCAAAGATGACATCATACTTGTCATTGAGGACATCACTGATGATATCACATATTGCATTACTTTTAGTAAACAGTCCCTACAAGGGGTTGAGTTTATAATGCTGGAAACAAATGTTAGGGGTGATTGGGAGAACAATCATTAACTACTCAATGTATTAAAGAGTGTACTCATGCACACAAATCATTATGTTCTAGTGTTGTTGTCAGGAGAGGAACCTAATCATACATACAGATAGGCAACAGTTGCAATATGCACCATAGAAGTACAATATTTTTAATATGGTAATTTTCGATAGTAAAATAATAAATGTTACCTTATGACAGTTTTGAGTAATGTTAAACATGGAATAAATGAGTAACAATTGAAAATTTACCACACACATGTGTAAGTAGACAGAATACATATAAAAACACACAATGCATACAAATTAGAGGTACATACAGGGGAACTAAAGTAAGGAAGAAAGAAACAACAGCACCAAATAATGACAATAACATTGGAGTTAATTATCATGCACACAAATTAATTTTGTTCTTGAGGCGTGCTTATTGCCCCATGTATGTGCACTATGAGCTCAGATTAAACTGTAAGGAAAGCATTTTTAGAACATATAAAAAGGTTAATGTGTAGATATATAGCACCTTTTACATTTTGGAAATTCTCATTGTCAGTAAAAACAAAACACAAGCCTAATTGCGTCAGTAAATAAAAGCAAGTGGTCCAGATATGTGATGTCATCAGTGACATCTTCAATGACATGAGTGATGTCATCTTTCATGATCTGGGTGTTAGTCGTAGAAGTGCACAGTAGTGGTGCGAGTTATGGTTGCATAGCTTACCATGACTGGCACATTTTTGAGGTTTTTCGGTTTTACTTGTAACCATAATGTTTTTTTTCACTGAAAATCATAGGTTTTTATTAGTGCAACATAACCATAATGTCACTTTAAAAACAAGTTTTCAGTGAATTTCATAGGGTTTTACCTTGCACCCTTATTTTCCTACAACTTACTAATATCATATTTACCCCAATATAGCAGCATTTGCATCCAATGTATAAAGTTTCACCTTAAAACTCTGCCATTCCCCACCTTCTAGCATAATTAGTAACACTTCTATACACGTTTTGCATCTTTTTGTACTGTTTTTGTATTTGTTGACATTCGCGAACGTCTGACGTCATCGTGGAATTTCCGGACAGTGTCACGCAACCACGAATACGGCATGATGATGTGTCCGCGAACGAGTCTGCAGTTCACAAACGGGTCAGTGCTTCGTGAACAGATGGGAACTGCATTTTGCAGCTCATTTGGAACTTTCAAGCACGAAATGTACCCTCGCTGTCAGGTCCTCACTCCTCTTGACAGGCGCAGAAGCAGCACAAACACCTCCCTCCCCATTGAGTCTTGCACCTGGGAAATAGAAACCGCAGGCCTCCGCAACCCTCTGGGGAAAGAGGGTTAGGGTCCGTTGAGTGGATGGGTAGAGGGAGTTCAGGATGACCGGAAAGAGATTCAGGGAATAACAGTGGATTGGTAAGGGGAAATTAGGGTAACCTACTCCTCGACTCCTGTGCCGATCTTGCAGGTGATCGTTTGAAGTTACACCGCCCTCTCACACACACATCCTAGTATCACACACTCAGTGATTATTCTTTTGGAAGGCTTTTGTATTGGAGCCTCTAACCAATAATCACCATATGCTCTGGTGTTACTTTTGGTTTCACAATGCTTGCCTAATTAATCATGAATGACTCAGCGTTTCACCTGCATTCCTACATAAAGGTAAACCCTCCCAGCATCTTGTCATCTTGTGGTAACTCCCACCGGTATGCAAATCACAAGTACCCCACATTACCCCATGTGCAGGCAGCAAACAAATAACATGCACTCAAAGTGCTAAAACACTTAGCTCTGGCTTCTGCAGGAGTTCGAGGTCCTTTGGCCTTTTCGTGTTGACGGCTGTGATACGTCTCACCGAATCCGATTCAACAACAGGCTGTGAATAGCAAAACAAAGTCAGTGCACGTGCGTGCGAAAAAAGTCGTTCCTTAGGAACGTTCCCTGAGGGGTATAAGATTGTTAAGTGGTGCGGTTACTTCACCGCCAAGCCTACTCCAACTTAGGGTTAGTATTCATGCTCTGCATGCAACAAGCAAACAGGTTTTGTCGTGCTTCAAATTAGTCTAGAAACTTAAGTCTTGTAGCGCGTCTCCCTCCAACAGGATGAATCAGCTGTTCTAGACAAAACGTGTACTTAGCTTTTCATGTACGCGGGGCCGGGGATGTAGCAGGCGGGCGGTGCCCCGCGTAGGCGTGCCTCCTGGAGCTCGGGAAGAACACGTCCTCTCTTGCCGGTGACCAGGATTGCGAGCGTTGCTTCTTGGGCATGGCTCGCGCATGCGCAGTAGCGCGCGTGTGGTCCTGTTGCTCCCAGCAGGGCCGTGAAGCACGATATTGTGGACCCGATCTTCTTTTCTTGTCAGCATGATGTTTATAAGCTGCTTTGGCGAGATTTAGGTTGTGCTGTGCAGTTCGCCAGACGTACTCCAACTGTTTCTGCCTCTCACAGGCTGCGGGTACCTCGGGTATTGATCCCTGAGGCACAGACTGAAATCGGGGATGATAGCCGTAGGCACAATAAAATGGGGTAACCTTGGATGATGCATGTACTGCGTTGTTGTGAGCTAGTTCGGCCAGCCAAATCACTTCTGCCCATTCGTTTTCTTTTCCTTGTGTTAGGCACCACAAATACTGTTCCAAAGTTTGGTTTAGTCTCTCGGTTTGACCATCAGTTTCTGGGTGGTAGCTGGTAGACAACCGAATCTCTATTCCCACAGATTTGCAAAACGCTTGCCAGAATCGTGAAGTGAACTGGGGTCCCCGATCTGAGACTATCCCATAAGGTAGGCCGTGGAGTCGTACCACATTTTGTAGAAATAAGTTCGCTATTGTGCTGGCGGTTGGAGTGCCCTTGCATGGTATAAAATGAGCCATTTTGGTTAAATAGTCCACCACAACCAGGATAGCTGAAAATCCCTGACTAGGTGGCAGATCAACAATTAAATCCAAAGACACTGTATACCACGGTGCTGGAGGCGTAGGAAGGGGTTGCAATGGACCCGCAGATTTCCTGTGTTCGGTCTTGTTCCTTAAACAAGTTTCACATCCTGATATGTATCGTTGCATGTCTTTTTGTAAACTAGGCCACCAGAAATGGCGCATGAGTATCTCCTTGGTTTTCAGTGTTCCAGGATGACCCACGAAAGGGGAGTCATGGCACCACTTAATAGCTTGTTGTCGGAGTGGTATAGTAGGCAAGTATAGTGCAGACTTGTAAAATGGCAATCCTTCCTTGATGGTCTGCTCTTGACCTCCACTAGCCCATCGTAACAGATCCTGTGCAGACATAGCTTTCCAAATTTTTTCAAATATAATGTCTACCACCACACTTCCCACTATGCGGATTGGGTCCACAATTGGTTTTGGCTCTTCTATGTTTTTTGACAGAACTGAATTTGACTCTGGATACCGAGATAGTATATCCGCCTTCCGATTTTCCACTCCAGGTCGATACGTGACGACGAAGTCATATTCTGAGAACTGCATTGCCCATCTAAGTTGTCTCGGACTAAGGGCTCTGGCGGATTTCAAGAATTGTAAATTTCGATGATCAGTATAGATGGTGATTGGATGGCGAGCTCCCATGGGGTAATGACGCCACTCGTCGAATGCTACTTTAATAGCTAACAACTCCTTATCTGCAATTACGTAATTTTGTTCAGCTGGTAGTAACGTTCGTGAATAATAAGCAACTGGATGTAATTGTCCATTACTGTCTCGCTGCGACAGGATAGCACCCACTGCATAACTAGATGCGTCAGTTTCTATGATATAAGGCTTAGCAGGATCTGGATGCTGCAGGACAGGCGCTGTCACAAATGCTTTTTTCAAGGCTTGGAAACTAGCTTCTGCCTTTTTGTTCCACTGGAAAGGAACTCCTTTTCGCAACAATTGAGTGATGGGTTGTACCTTCTTAGCGAAACCTTCGATAAACCGGCGGTAGAAATTGGCAAACCCCAATACTGTTTGCACGTCTTTCACGGAACTTGGGGAGGGCCAGTTGGCAATGGCCTGCACTTTCTTTTGATCCTTGGTGATACCTTGAGGTGACAAGATAAATCCTAAAAACTCAACTGTGGTTTGGTGAAATTGGCATTTCTCAAGTTTCGCATACAGCTTGCGTTCACGCAACCTCTGTAAAACAGCCTTCACATGGCCCTGATGTTCCGCAGCATTATGAGAGTAGATTAGGATGTTGTCGATGTATACAATGGCAAAAACATCTAGATAACCCTGTAACACCTCATCTAAGAAGTGTTGAAATGCTGCGGGGGCATTACACAGCCCAAAGGGCATGACCTGATATTCGTACAGGCCGAACTTGGTCCAAAAGGCCGTTTTCCATTTGTCGTCCTCTCTGACGCGCACTAAATGATACGCGCCTCGCAGATCTAACTTCGTGTATATAGTGGATCCACGTACCTGGTCTAATAACACGGGAATCAGAGGCAGTGGGTAACGGTTTTTGATGGTGATGCGGTTGATCGCCCTATAATCGATGCAAGTTCTTAGGTCTCCGGTTTTTTTTGGTATGAAGAACAAAGGAGAGGATACAGGGGATGTTGAATGTCGTATGAAACCATTTGCCAGGTTGGTTTCGATGTACTCCTTCAGGTGTTCGTTCTCGGCTTCGGTGAGTGCATAAATCCTACTACAAGGTAGCACCGCACCCGCTTTCAAGTCTATGCAACAGTCAAAAGGCCTGTGTTGTGGTACGGTCTCGGCGGCCACCTTACTGAAGACATCCCGATAATCCTCATATTCCTCAAGTAGAACTGCATCAGTACTGCCTCCTATGAAATGGGGACAACTTTCCTCCATACTACAATTAGCCTGGCAATACTTCGAGGAGAACTGTAGCATTCCTGTGACCCAATCCACGACTGGGTTATGGAGTCGTAGCCACGCTAAGCCCAAGATGAACCCAAATTGAGGTGCCATGATCACATCGAACTCGATGATCTCTTGATGTCTTTTTCCGCACTCGAGCTCTATGGGTTGCGTGTGTTGGGTGATTGGGCCTGAAACCAATGGCGATCCGTCCACTGACTTTACTGGTTCTGGCTGTTTCTTAGTTCTCAACGGAAGTCCTAGTCTTCTCGCTACTTGGTCATCCACGAAGTTACCCGTGGCCCCGGAGTCGACCATTAGAGACACTGGTATACGTTTTCCTTGCACATTTAGATGACCGGCCAGCATTATGTGAACAGACGGAGTGTGATGTACGTCTGCTAGCATCTTTGGGGTATCTTCAGATTTGCTCGCACTCACCCCCTTCATAGACGAGCTGCCGCGTTTCCCGATGGGATTCCTTTGATGGGTGGTTTATTCGTACATTCTCGGACAAAGTGGCCCGATTTACCACAATAGAGACATAATTTGTCTCTTCCTTGTCTCTCCTTCTCCTCTTTAGTCAAAGAGCCTCGTACAGTTCCGATCTGCATCGGTTCTTCGGTTCCTTTTTCTGACACCTTGTTGGATTTTTGTTGATCTAGCCTGACCATAGGCTTATTGTCCCATTTATTCTGACGGTCCTGGCGACGTTCACTTTGTCTCTGGTCTAATCGTAGTGCCAGATCTATCATGGTAGAACAGTCTTCAGGCTGGGGGTCGACTTGTGCCACTAAATCCTTCAGCTCCTCTCTTAGACCCTGATAGAACAGGGCCATTCTTTTCTCCTGTGGCCAATCGGTCTCTACTGCTAACCGATTAAAGGCTGTCACATACGCCACCAAGTCCGTGCTTCCTTGCCTAAGCTGCAATAGCTCCCGATCCTTAAGCAATGTCGCAGCCCTGCGGTTGAATATTTTACCAAACTCTTCCAAAAATGTATCCCAGCTGTACAACAAGGCATCATCCTTGCGAACCAACGGTGTCGCCCATGAAGCTGCATCTCCCGTCAGGTAGGATATCACAAATGCGGTACGAGATTGAGCAGTTCTGAACACTATGGGTTTGGTCAAAAAATGTAATTGGCACTGCATGATGAACTGGTCAAAATTCTGTGGGTCCCCATGGTACCTCTCGGGGGCAGCAAGTGGCAAAGATGGCTCCGTGGCTACCTGTACTTGTACTGGAGTTGGTGGGGGTTGTCTAGGCAAAGGCGTTGCTTGGGCCTGGGTCTGGATAGTCAGGGTATGAACTTGGCCTGCTAGATTCTGGTAATCCTGCCTGGTTGCCGCTAATGTGGCTTTCAATTCTTGGAGAAGGGCTACTACGTCTGCCATTATTGTGCTGCCTGGGTGCCAGAAGATACGTGGGCTCGCAATTCTGTCAGGTCCTCACTCCTCTTGACAGGCGCAGAAGCAGCACAAACACCTCCCTCCCCATTGAGTCTTGGCACCTGGGAAATAGAAACCGCAGGCCTCCGCAACCCTCTGGGAAAAGAGGGTTAGGGTCCGTTGAGTGGATGGGTAGAGGGAGTTCAGGATGACCGGAAAGAGGTTCAGGGAATAACAGTGGATGGGTAAGGGGAAATTAGGGTAACATACTCCTCGACTCCTGTGCCGATCTTGCAGGTGATCGTTTGAAGTTACATCGCCCTCTCACACACACATCCTAGTATCACACACTCAGAGATTATTCTTTTGGAAGGCTTTTGTATTGGAGCCTCTAACCAATAATCACCATATGCTCTGGTGTTACTTTTGGTTTCACAATGTTTGCCTAATTAATCATGAACGACTCAGCGTTTCACCTTCATTCCTACATAAAGGTAAACCCTCCCAGCATCTTGTCATCTTGTGGTAACTCCCACCGGTATGCAAATCACAAGTACCCCACATTACCCCATGTGCAGGCAGCAAACAAATAACATGCACTCAAAGTGCTAAAACACTTAGCTCTGGCTTCTGCGGGAGTTCGAGGTCCTTTGGCCTTTTCCTGTTGACGGGCTGTGATACGTCTCACCGAATCCGATTCAACAACAGGCTGTGAATAGCAAAACAAAGTCAGTGCACGTGCGTGCGAAAAAAGTTGTTCCTTAGGAACGTTCCCTGAGGGGATTAAGATTGTTAAGTGGTGCGGTTACTTCACCGCCAAGCCTACTCCAACTTAGGGTTAGTATTCATGCATGCAACAAGCAAACAGGTTTTCTCGTGCTTCAAATTAGCCTAGAAACTTAAGTCTTGTAGCGCGTAGCGCGTCTCCCTCCAACAGGATGAATCAGCTGTTCTAGACAAAATGTGTACTTAGCTTTTCATGTACGCGGGGCCGGGGATGTAGCAGGCGGGCGGAGCCCCGCGTAGGCGTGCCTCCTGGAGCTCGGGAAGAACACATCCTCTCTTGCCGGTGACCAGGATTGCGAGAGGTGCTTCTTGGGCGCGGCTTGCGCATGCGCAGTAGCGCACGTGTGGTTCTGTTGCTCCCAGCAGGGCCGTGAAGCACACGGCCTGCTGGGAGATGTAGTTTCCGGGCTGTTCTCCATCCTTGGGCCTTCTTCCTGCAAAAAGGATGGAGAACACGCCTGGACAAGCTGTTGGCACAACTAAAAGCCTTCCTGCCTCCTGCCAGGCCCCCCACAACACTGCCAATAGCTCCAGCCCTGACACTCGCACAATTATTTACTGTAATTATGTAACCTATCCTTAAGCGCCCATTTACCCCTGGTCTGGAGCGCTATACTAAATAAAACAAACAAACAAACAAACAAACAAGCTACTACATCTATTCTTACTCATTATCCATTAACAATCTAGCACAGAGCACATACTGTGAAGAATATTAGCAAAACTGCTGTTTATCTTAGAAATGGCATCAGCTATTACCATCTCTCCTCTCAAAGACCACCACCACCACCACCTGGAGGACCTACATAACAAAACAAGTGCAGTACTTCCAGCGACAATGAAGAGGACCAAGCAGATGAGGTAGAGGAAATGCCGACCTCAGAGAGAATCATGGATGTGGCAGTTCTTTTCCACAGTTAGGAATGTACCAAAGGCTAAAGCTACCAACGTAAATGCTCTGAGTGCAATGTTGTGCTCAGTCGCGGACTATCTGGCCAGTACTCCTATGGGACCACCTCCATGCACTGCCACATCAAATCCAACCCATGTAATGCTCTCAGAAAGGTTGTTTTCTTAGCAAGTAGTATGAGTATGCTGTCTTCCTCCACCTCATCTTCCTCAACCAATACTGTAGCCTGCTTCTGTGGTTCACCAGCTACCTTGCAAGCGATAAAAGATGCTTATGATCCATATCTTTCTAAGACAACAATGCTCTCTATATACTGCCACACACCACTCTGCATGGGTGAGCAATTTTGAAGTGCTTATGAAGCTGTAATCAAGGAGCATGAGAAAGACTGCCCCCTACCTTAGATGTAACACATGCGCAACATCTTCCCATGTGCACCTGCCCCTCCATATTAGTAGTTGGTGCCTCCTCCCTCATTTCCCTTCCCAGCTTACTTTCTGACCTCTCTTGCAAATAAAATGTTCTTTTAGGAACCACGTTTCAGACTTATAGACTATAAAGTAGATAGACTATATAAGATTCTCCAACATTTTTATTAGCATTTTGTGTTATGCTAATTTGAACAATGATGTGTATATCCTCCGTTCAAGGCTCTGGAATTGGGGATAATGGCCCAGAAACCCAAGTAATCGCTTAAGTGAAGTGAGGGCGGATAACAAGGGCTCTGAGCCATTATCCCCGGTTCCAGCTCCTGCGACAGGGGATGAAGGCCATTAGCACCCTTAGTTGCCAAAACGGTAACCTGGGGTCTAAAACAAGAAAAGAATGTCCTTCCTAAAGTGGGAGGCATGCGGCATCCCACTACAGTAAGGAAAATCCTTTTCCAAGATGGCCACCATGGAAAGGGAAGGCGGGGCTCCATATGGAGACCCTCTTCCCGTTCAATGGCAGCCTGCAGAAGGCAAAGAGAAGGAGAGAATGTGGCAGCGGCATCCGCCACTGCCGATATAAGGTATTTGGGGGATGGGGTGAAAAAAATATAATTTAGGATGGAGGGTGGGCGCATAGGGGTGGTTGGTTGTGGGGAGAGCCGGCCATCAGGCATCTTGGAATTCAGACTTGTACTGGCGGTTCAAGTCCATATTCCTAGCCACCTGATTGGCTAGCTCCCCCGCCCAGGGTGCTAATGGACAGTTGTATACTAGATAAAAATATAAAAGGACAGAAACAATTTTCTTTCCCAAATAATTTTCTCTAGCATATAATGACGACCATAATCGATGAACCTTTATAATTATCAACAGTCTCCACAGTCCCCTTTCCCGGCCATGGATCATTAAAAGACCAGGACGGCATGTGCACACCATCGGACCAGCCTTTCTATCCTTTTTAATTTTATATTTGTATCACTCCTTCAATGCCAGATGTCAAACAATCACACATCCATCCACCAATCATTTACAAAAGCTATACATATAACCCTATGACCATATTAAGCTTCCCACACCAACTGCCACATAACAATCTTCTAAAAATCTTTTGAATCATCATTTCCCTTACTTACACAAAACAATTATACACAGTGCTCCTATAAATGAACATATGCATTGTGCAGTGGCCCTTACATACAAAGCCAGGGCCAACCTGGCACCAGCATACCTTACCAACCAACTTACACCTCACACTTCTTCAAGACCACTCAGAGCAGCACAAGCTAACACTATGTCCATACCGAGATTCAAACTTCATAACTCGGGTGGAGCTAGCTTCCCTGTAGAAGCTTCTAAATTATGGAACACAATCCCTGCGCTTTTGCGAGCAGAACCTTCATTTAACCTATTCAAACACAACACAAAGTGTTGGCTTCACAACATGGACTCTATGACAGCCTAACCTCCTGATCCTAGCATGATTGACTGCTGACTGCACACTTTTGTAATTAATGTATTTATATTAGACTATGTATGTATGACATCTTAGACTATGTATGTATGCATTTGCAACACTAGTGTGTACCTACCTGTAACTGTAACATAACCCTTTGTTGACTGCTTTTAATTGTAACTGTAACCAGATCTAACTTACGCGCCCGTATGCCCCCGGGCCTGGCTGCGCTTTATAAATAAATAAATACAAATACAAATACAAAGTGAATACATAGAAGGGGCAGTACGAATGGGCAAGTGCTCATGTGAACCCAGGAGGTGAATGGCAAAGGATGCCAAGGTGGGACACCACCGGCTAACTACTGGATCAGAGGAGTCCCAAGGGTGGGATTCATCTTAACCGTAACATCCCTTTAAAAAAGTGTTTTCTGTCAATTTAATAGGTTTATATAAGTCAAGATGTTTCATGGTGTTACATCACTCTATATAAATTATTAATAATTCCTCTTTTCATATACATGAAAGAACTATAAACCTCCTTTAAGAAACATATGTTTTGCAAAACATACTTATGTCTGTCATTATCAGCAGCACATGCTGGGGATGGAAATCATTGTTCAATAGTCTACGGTATAAGGCTCCACTATGACCCCAGACCAACCAAACCACCCCTATTATTCACTGCACCTACCCTGCATACCAGCTCAGTGTCCAGTATACCCTAATAATGTAACCAATCTCCATAGCGCATGGCTTGCAGCCATGACCAGTCTCCAAATCCATGAGGCATGGGATTTGCCAATGCCACATTCCCCAATAAGCAAATCATAGTACATATTTGTGTGTGTCGAGGGCCCGGCTCACTACCCACACACCAAATGTATGTCACTAGTTTTTCTACTTACATTAATACACTTTTGAAAAATAAAACACGAGACATATTTCTAAAAACATGCTTTCAGGTCCTAAAAGACAGCACATATTTGCATAACTATGCTTTCAAGTTCTTGATGACTCTCCTTGTGCATATTGCTGCAATTCCATCCAGCACTTCGACCTGTACCCATGAGCATATATTGTTTTTCCCCATTCATACTTATCCTAATTTTGGAAAATGTTCCCAACCAGCCGGCCCCTGGTAGCTATACCCACTTTAACCCCATTGCTGGTCCCCTGTGGTCATGGGCAGTATCCAAATTGTCCGGGTCATGGCCCTAGGCCATGCCCCGCCAATTTGGCCACTGCCCATGGCCACAGGCCATACCTCAGTCACCAAAGGTATATCACTATTTTTTGTACCTACACTATGACACTTTTCAAAAAATAAAACACAGACACATTTACAAAACCATGCTTTCCGGCACTTGTGAATGTTCCTTACACGAGTTTGCTGCAAATCCACCCATATTTTATTTTTTTCAAAAGTGCCAAAATATACGTACATACAATAGTCATATAATCTATCCCCCACTTGATAAAATCAATTCCGATTTTGCACAAACATTCAAGAATGGGTCTATAATCTTTCTGAAAACATGTGTCCACATTCGTCAAATGGCAACAAAGTTATAAGCAATCTAAAAATGTTGAGAACCCCACCCCTCTAATTTTGCTCCCTCTGGAAAAAATACCACCAATTTTTGCAAAAACATTCATATCTAGGTCTACAAACTTTTTCAAACTGATGTGCAGAGTTATCAAATGGCACCACATTTATAAGCCTTTCAAATATTTTGGGACCCCCCTCAAATTTTGTTCCCTCTTGACAAAACAGCACCACACTTTGCAGAACCATTCAGAGTCAGGTCTAGAATGAAATTCCAAATTGAGTTGCACCAAAGTTATAAGCCATACAAAAACTGATTTTCACCAACCCTGTAATGCACAAATAAGCACAGATGCCCCCGAACATCTCTGGTGTTCACGAACATCACAGGACTGCCCCGGATTGTTTGCGGACATCGAAGAAGAAAGTCATCTGTTTTTTGGCTTTTTATGGCCATATACCATCCCATCCTCATCAGCTCTCACCTCACCAGAGATTGTTTCATTAGCTTGACAAGTGCAATGTTGTGTTTTTCAATACGGCTTTAATGCGATGTTCGTGGACATCACACCCTCCTCTTTTGACAGTCGGAGGCCCGTCGACAGACTGAACATGGTAGGGAGTCCAAAGACAGAACCCAGATATAACTATTTTTTTACCAACTTTTTAGTCATTTAAAAGAAAAAAACAAGTGGACAGATTTACACCAAATTTATAAAAGCACATTTTTGGCAAAAATCCATCCAGTGGTTTGCACTGTAGGCATATGAAACATTTTTTTACATAGCATCTATGGGAAAAACACACATTTTGGGACCCTTCTATAACTTTGACCCGCTTGACGATCCCTCACCAACATTTGCAGAATCAATCTGACTGGGCCACATACTTTTTTTGCAGTTTTGTGAATATTCATCCAGGGGGAGTGAAGTTATAAGCCGGCCAAAAAGTGCTCTTCCTATGGGTTGAGCAGCTTAACGATAACTACAGGGCCACTACTGCCCTGTCATTTTTAAAGAACCTTGATTGGACATAACTTTTTTTTGGACTGTTATACTTTGCTGTTTCGATAACTACTATTTCACATTCACACCACGTTTGAGAGCATAACCTTCCCTCACTCCATCTGAACACACTGGCCCCAAATGTGTTAAAAAAATAAGAGTTATACTTGCCTAGCATCCGGTAGGTCTGGTGGAGACAGAAAAGCCCCCTTACTTCCACTGCCTTTTGAAATAATTTTTGGCAATATTATGGTCCCTTTGAATCCTCAGAACAATTCTGGGAAAGATTACTTGTTGGTGGAGGTAGGCCTTGCCACCTTGTACCCATCCTCATGAAGCATCAAAGCCCCCTGTAGTGGCACGTGCTTTGATAGGGAAATTCTCTTGTTTGGGGTTCTCAAAATAAGTTATTTCTTACACGTGAAACAACTTCATATCTGCTTTCATGATGTGGGATAAAATCCTGCATTTTTTTGTCGGCCTACTGGGAGGTGCACATAGCAGTGTACAGTTCAGGCCCTTTGAGCTCCGGTTGGATCATCCTGTTAGGGGTCTCCAATTACTAGTGTGTGAAGGATGTGAGGGCAATCACTTAACTCCTAACCACAATTTAGTGGATTATATGCAAGATAGTAATTTACAGACAACAAAGTACCCACAACCTGAAGGCCAGTCCAGAGCACATGAAGCACTGAATGCCCAGAAAGCCACAATGACTGAGTGCACTCTAGGCTAGATGGCCTGAATCATAAAACAAGTCAAGCACATCACCCTTCATGACTAGTGGACTGGAACATATGTGTAGCTGAAAAATAAATGTGAGGTTAACTACCCCATTGATACCAATACAAAATGATGGTTCAGGTGACTGATATTTGATAGAGGAGGATACAGATCTTACCCCACACTTGTTGCAGGCAGAGTTCGCTGATGGGTCACTAGAGGAAGTTCACATTTCCCCAGATCTTACTCTGTTTTCATTCACTCTAGGGTCGATTATTTGGTGCATATTGTCATTGGCACTGGGGACAGTACATTCACAGGTGTTTGACAAGGTAAAGGACACCATAAAGGGGGAAGTCTCCAAAACGATGTTCTTAAGTCTTATTGAGCCTGCCTACATCCTATTGACCAGACGTGTTGTACTGGTGCCTAAACAGTACAGTAGTGGGTCGACTTAAGCCTGCTTTTGTGTGAACACACACAGAGAACTCAATACTGTTAGCAAGACAGACGCTCACCCTATACCTAGGGTAACCACGCTTATTGACAGATTAGGTGCTGCTAAGTTCATGAGAGCCTTAGACCTCACTGGGGGATACTGGCAGGGCAGCCTAACTGATCAAGCAAATGAAAGGTCAGCATTTTCCACTCAGAAGGACACTCTCATCTCACAGTTATGCCCTTTTAGTTAAAGAATGGCAACTTTCAGGCAATGGTGAATCAGGTGCTAGCAGGACTAGTGGGCTTCAGTATTGCCCACTAAGATGTTGTTGCTGTTTTCAATCATGCCTGGGAAGACCATCTGTCAAACCAGAAACAGGTGCTTCAAGCCATGCAGAAGGATGGCTTGACTATCAAGGTATCCAAGTGCCTGATAGTGCAGGGTTCTGTTACTTACTTAGGACACAAAGTTGGTGGCTGTAAGAAGCAGCCTCCCTGGCTAGAATCCAGGCAGTAGTGGATTGGGACATCCCCTGATTCAAGTAAGAGCTTTCCCGGGACTAAAGGGTTATTTTGGGCCTCTTATATCTTATAAAGCATAATGCATCGCTTGAACCCCCCCCCTCCCGCCGAATAATGTCGCCATCATAAGGTTGCTGAAGAAGTTACTTGTACCACTGCCTCTCAGACATCCTTCCAGAACTTGCAGGATGGCCTGCGCAAAGCCCCATTTATCAAGATCCTGGACTACGACCAAGAATTCATAATACAGGCAGACACCTGTACATTTGGAATTGGTGCAATGCTAGCATAGCTGTACTCTGATGGATCACAACATCCTTGTGCATAGTTTAGTAGGCACTTGACCAAACGGGAGTGCAACTGGGTCACAATTGAGAAGGAGGAATTTGCTGTAGTTTGGGGAGTACAGAAGCTGAAATACTACTTTTCTGGCTGTCACTTCACTATCCAAACAGCCCACAGACCTCTTTGGCAGCTTGTGGCCTTGCTAGCAAGGTATCTAAAATAACTGAGTTGAGATTATCCCTACAAGGATTGGACATGGACATTCAACACAAACCTGGCTGGCAGACCTACATTGCAAATGGCTACCATAGATATTTTCAGCTGGAGTTTGAGTCAGACCCTTAGAAGGGTGAATTTCAACCTTTAGGGTGTGTGAAGGATTGCCATCTCACAAGCGTGTAGAATTCCTGACTTTTAAAAAAATGGTTTATTAAATATACAATTTTGCAGGTAATTCTATCTATGACAAGGTGGTCTGCTGAGCAGACCCCCTCTCCCCAAACACCATGCCAAAAGCATAGTGTAAACATGTGCTCAGCTGAGTCAGTATTTTTATTTGCAGGCCCTGCTCTTCCACGACGAGAGCAGGTTCAGGTCATCTGCACTCTTGAGCTTGACAGATGCAGTGACAGCCATGTCACTGCATCACAGGGGCTTCATTTAAGATATGCACCTCTTTTCCAAACCCACATAATTATGAGTGTTACCGCCCTAGTGGCACCTTAAACTTTAAATGAAAACCATAGCTTAGTGTATGTTGGCTAGCCTCTCTCATTATTATCCAAACCACCTAAATTTGATATCTACCATGTGTCAGCCCTGTTAGCCCACCTCAGCTGTAGAAGGGTTATGTGTATTTCTCCCAGCCAGCCTATCTCTGCTTCTCCCAGCAAGACTGTAGCCCTGGGGCTTTGCTCTCTCGGGCACTTTGTGTGAGCAGGTAACACCCTCTCCAGTTATGCAGCCACTATACAGGGAGATGTCCAGGGGACAGGAATCAAAGGACTATCCTCAGAGCAGGGTACTGAATGTCAAAAGGGTGGTTGATGCTATTGACAAGGGAAGGGGGTGGGAGTATTGTAGACAAAGGGATCTCAGACCAGCTGGAGGAATGTTTTATCATCATGTTTTCTCTCTTTGTCTCTCTTCCTTCCAGTCCCATTCCACTTTAATACAAAGCCCTTGTTGTGTGATGTCAGAAGGGAATGTCCACTAATTCTCAAACAGGGAATGGACCCTTAAAGCAGACTTTCTTTTATCCACTCACCTGGACACTGTCTTTTTTTTTTTAAAGGGGGTTTCCCACTCTTTCTCAGATTCACTTTGGAACAAACACCTAAATAATATTATTTTGAGAAAGTAGACTTTCCAAAATATTCCACTAGTGACGTGAAAACTGAGTGTCCAAGGCAAAGTCAAGATCTGTTCCCTACACATCTCC
Source organism: Ambystoma mexicanum (assembly GCA_002915635.3). Lineage (NCBI taxonomy): Eukaryota > Metazoa > Chordata > Amphibia > Caudata > Ambystomatidae > Ambystoma > Ambystoma mexicanum. Next base: position 829,427,225 of record CM030321.1, read on the forward strand.
AGGGCAGATTGAGGTTGACCTGCAGATGGAACAAGATCTGCATCTCACCCAGTCACAATGTTGCATCGGACCTCATTGATGTGAGGGACTCCTGAAAGGGCTACAACTGTCCCTGAGTCCCCTCAGAGGGATTCATAACACCTGTGAGCCAGGACAGCTGGAATTCCTGTATTGTCCACAGACAAAACACTGTGAGCCATAATTTAAGCCAGTCCAGCTGCATCAAACCATTAGGACCTTTCAGAGCTGCCTTTGCCACGCACTCGCTCTTTGAAAGATGGAACTGCACATTCAAGCCAGTTTGCTGCTGGATGGCGCCAGTAGAGCACATCATTGTCTCTGCTTGAAATCAAAGCACCTTTGAGACACTGGTTTAGCTGCCAGTATCTTCGGCAGCTGACCTTCATCACTAGTCGAATCGACCCTGGTTATCCATCGAACCGCAACCACTACATGCTGCATTGAACTGTGTATTCAGTCACCAGCATGTTTGCTGTTGCGCCAACCATCGAATGACCCTGGTATTCTTCATGATCCACCCTTCTTCAAAGAATTGCTTCAAACCACAATGAACTTCAGTTTGACCCCTGCTCGTCATTGCTCCCCGTCTAGAACAGTGTGACTGCTGCACTCGAGCCACTTCAAACCGTGTGAAGAGGACCTAGATGGCTGCTTTGCCACTGTTAAACCACCAACAACAGTGAAAAACAATATTGACTGGCAACTTACCCCTTAGTACTTCTCTGGGCCCTATAGACTGGCCTGGTTACCATTCGTCGCTTTTCACTCCATTACCTATTTTTTACAATCATTGTGGCTAATTATTGACTTGTCTCTTCCTGTTTAATTACACACAGTGTAATTACACACATATCCTCTGTTTTTTCTAATGGGTGTGTTCCATACAGTGATTTCTTTTTAGTTATGATTGCAGATGTTGTGTTTAATGAAAGTATGAGTATTTTTATAAACCCTTGATTGCACATCCCTGTTATAATGTGCTGTTGTTGTAGCTACCGAATCACATTTGCACCCCTCTTGAGAGCAGAACCTTCTCTCAGCCCACACATGGCAAAGTAGGTATATCTCTTAACTGTTTCTGTTTTACTTATATGATTGGGTGCACTGTTGGTTTGTTGAAGTGTGATGGCTGAGTAGGTGGTTTAGTCACTATGCAGCCCTATACTGCAGCAGATTGGAAGTCATTTTGTCACATCAGCACTTCACCTCTCCCACCTAACAATACTGGGCAGACACCAGAACTATGCTCAGCACCCCAAAGTAGAACTTTATCAGTAGGAAACATTGTAAATTCCAGGTCCTTATCTCAGCCTCCCCATCTACTGGGTTAGACAGTAATGACGATGAGATGGACGCTGGTCAAGGCAGAGCATGCTCCATCAGAGGCCAGACATAAACAAGAATTCCTGTTCCAATGCAGTGACATGGAAGAGGCAGAGGAAGCATGTCAACATAGATGTAGGGTCTGTAGAATCTCTAGAAATGCAGGACAGCAAGCTATGCCACATGTACCACAGTTGTAAAAGGCAGTGATCCGCATTGTTTCAGAGGAGCATTATGAAAGCATACGTCAAAAAATATATGAGGTCCTGCAACAGACAGTGCATGCTCATTGCTAAACTGGTTATAATGTTGGCATTCTGGCTCTTCCATACTCATCTGTGGAAAACCCTGGATACCTCATTGGGAAATGTCGATTAACACCGGAAAGTTCCTGACAACATTTTTTTCTCTCGTACCTGAATTGTACAAAAGGGTTATGGTTAAAGATGCATTGGTGTGAAGTACTACAGCAGTCAGTGTGATATACATTCAACTCAAACATGGATATGTTGACCAGTGTTTAGAGTTGACTACATAGCTGTCACAGTTCACTGTGTGGCCTTTCCTTCCTCCAACAGCCAATAGGAGTCCAATAGTAATTTAAGGGGGCGGAAGGTGTGTGCAATTCAGCATTAGGCAGCTTGTGGATGAAAGTGTTTCCGGACAGAAGCCATTGGGGAGTTGACATGTGTGAGAAGGTGAAAAAGGTGTAAGCTCAGTGGCTAATTCCTCGCAATTTCCTTTGTTACAGCAGGCAATGGTTAAAATGTCCTCACTGCCTTAGGAAAAGGCAAGACGATGCACCTCTTCTGTATTGTGCATGTCAAAGGCTGGTCAAATGGCCCAAGTGATCAGCTCCTTCTTCATCTGGGCTTACCACACCAAAAGCACACTCTGCTATTTGCAAGTAAGTACACGTTGAAGACCACAGTGGCTACTCAGAACTCTAATTTGAACATACTGCATAGGCTAAGTGAATAGTGCCACGCCACTACAGAAGACGGCAACATTCACTGCAGAGTTCTAGATAGACACATTGTCAATGGTTGTTGTTGTCTTATGGCTCTTCCCGGATAATAGAGAACAGAGTAATATAATCCTACCTGTCGGAATCCTATTTGTCTGGATCACAGTGTGCACAAAATTGTAGATATATGTAACATTCTTACTAAATCTTCATACATAAAATATGATTTGTACATATCATTTTCCCCATACCATATTTTCAAGACAAACATTTTCCCAACAATGATATCAACATGCCCTTGATATCAAAATCCGATAAGGCAGACTTGGCAGGGACTGTCTAAACCCACCATCAGGTAATTATTCTAAGACTTGCTTAAATCACTGTTTGTCCCTAAGTCACGTCACAATTAGAGGCTACATGTTGATTATGTCTGTTTTCAAATAGAGAAATATGTGTTTCAAGATTATTGCTTGTGAGGATTTTGGCTCATGGACAGAATGGGTGGGGATAATAAAGAATGTTGCTTTAATCATAATGGATTAGAAAAGAAAGACACGAGAAAGGTCGATGCGATGTAGGCAAAATAAATACTTGTAATAAAACTGACAGTACGGGCGGAATATCAGTAACTGGATACGGGGGATAGGGATACGATCATAAGTGCGTAACTGAGACTACGAGTGGAAAGTGGAAACCGTCACCTGCACCCATCCACACATCAATAATGCTAGAAGAAGAAACAAAAATTAGAATTATGGGACACGAACAAAAAGGTGTGTGAATGAATCGAGAATCACAGGTGTTCCGATGTAAATGGGATCAGATAGGCAAAGTTTTCTTCTTTTTTTGTGTTTTTTTTAGACAGTGATTTGATTTAAATATAGAACCTTTTTTTTCAAATTAAAAAAAACTGGAAAGCAAGATAAATCTAATCAGATTGCAGGTGTGATTGAAAGAAGCTTCAAATTATGCACAGTAAAATGCGAACCAGTTCATCACGGTGCAGATGATCATCTAGAATTATACCTGCAAAGCAAATGGCAATTATGCAATACTGCCGAAAGTGCGACTAAAGAGAACATTAAAATGATGAATTACATGCATAAAGTGTACTGCTAAATCAGTCCAATAAATGTTACTAGCGACATAGTTAATCCGGCTGATTGCAGAAAAAGGCTTTTGAGTAAAGATTCCTGCCAATTGTCAGCATGCACGTGCACCATTCTTCAAGAATGTTCCATGCAGGGTATCTGTGGCCTGAGATCATTCCTGAGCTTGCGATTCTTCAAGCAGTGTTGGTTTGTCTGGCTCCAGATAATTGATTTCCATTGTGACTTCCTTGTTTTCACCATCAAGCAGTGATCACGACCCCTCACATTTCTTCAGGATCCTGGGGAAGTGCACATTCTTTCTCTGCTTCCAGTGACTCCATCTTTTTTACTGTCTCAGCCTATATCTCCATTCCAATTGTAACCATTGCCTCTCCCTTAGCTACATTTCTAACCTTATTTCTTCTAGGTCTAGGTTAAAATAATGAATCATGAATCGTTCGCCCCATAAGAGGGCACCAGGGTATTTATCTCTTTAGCCTTAGAGAATATCTAGGGGCAGACAGCAATTTCCATGGTGAATGTTGTTTATTATAGTGTTGTCACCTGGCAGCGTTTTACGAGGTGACATGTGTCTCATGTGATGAAATGCCCAAAACGTCCCTGATTTGGTGCACATGAAAAAATAAAATCATTATTTAAGCTGAGGACTTGCAGCACTTGTATTTAACGCTGGTCCTGGCACTGGAGGCGAGAGTTGTAATGGAATCCATATATTAATTCTTCAGTGGTGGACCAAACTATGTTCAGGAGACTATCATCATGGTACTGGCCAAATCCCCAGTGACACATTCACAAGAGGAATATTTGTTGTGTGGTCAACTTGTCATTGTTGTGTGGTCTGGGAATGCACCCAGCAGAGATTTCACAATTTACCTGATATGTAGGTGCATAACGATACAGTGAATGTTCCCCAAAGTGGCAAATTCCTATAGTCCACATTGTGGCTGGGATAGACCACATCTATTCTAAACAAATTGAACTGACATGCTGCTGCAAAACATGAACAACACATTACTAGACTCCAAGGAACATTGGTCCTCTGAATTAGAGGTACTGACAACTCATAGTGCCACATGGGCATCCCTTATCTGGTTGCTCCCACAATCAACAAGCAGGTCACAACATTACCAAAACATGTTTCAGACACACTGGGCCTCATCACACGGTAGGCGGTAAGGGATTACCGGCACCGGTAAGGGCACCAGTGCCGGTAATCCCTAATCCGCCCTACTACGAGGTCCCTTAGCAGGTCCCTTCCCCTAACGCCTGGTTTTACCCCTATGGGGGCTCAAATGGGAATGGGGAATGGTTCCCGGAATGGGGACTTACCGGGTCCTCCAGGGTCGGAATGACCCGGTAAGTCCCTATTCCGGGAACACGGACCCAGAATGCAGTAAGGGGGTAGCCATGGCGCTAATAGCTACCGTGTAATGTGTTCTGTGGCCTAGCTAAAAATGTCATTCAGATTGTCACCAACTACTGTACTGCTGTGCTGCACTTTTTGTGCCATTCCTCCAAAACTGTGCCTGTTTGCTAGAAAATCTTTCTAGCTGAGCCTGTTTGCTTCATTGAAAGTGCCTGTTTACTTGAAAATCGTTTTTGCTGTGCCTCCTTCCTGCATTGAAAGTGCCTGTTTACCTGAAAATCGTTTTTTATCTATCCCTGTTTGCTTCATTGAAAGTGCCTATGTACCTGAAAATCATTTTTAGTGGTGCCTCCATCGTACCGTTTGACCTTACACCTATTCCCATGTGGCCTACTGTGACAAGTGGATAGGCTCAGAACTGGGCTTTGCCGGAGACTTGCTGCACTGTGTTTCTTCCTGCGTCAGAAAAAAACTCAAACTTGGCAGTGTGTACTTATCGCATTATGTTTCTTGCTGCACCGTGTTCCTTTCCATGAACTTGGCTGTGTACTTGCTGTTACAATTCTTAAAATCGCTTCTTGCTGGGTCTATTATGTACTTCTTTTTTTACAAACAGTGTTTTCTGTTGAGCACATCTTGAATTAACGTCCTGCAGGTCCTACCCTGTCCTCAGTGCCTCCCTCATACACTCTGCCCTCCCCCTGTTTTTTTTTGTTGCCTGGTACCACCCCTGCCATGTGCCTCAGTACATAAAGCCTGGTAAGTGTCCTCCTCACCATTGCAGCTACCTATGTCACTATCTATCTCTCCTATCTTTTCTAACTGCTTTTCTATTTCCTATCCCTCTCCTATCACTACTTTTGGCCGGAAGAAACTTTAAAACAACATACTGGGCTCCCACCCAGGCCTTCCGATTGCAGATACCTATGCCTCGGCTTCCGCCAAAGAGACTCTCACAGGCATCCTCTTTGTTGTTACCTCACCCGACCTATGGACCCAGTACATGGTCGCTTTTCTCTCTCCTATCGCCTCTTCTCCCATTAATGGTGGCTCCTGCTAAGAAGTCCTCCTTGATCTCTTTGCCATTTCCAGGGTCATCATTAATGTCTATCCGAATGGAACCATCAAGGTTCATGGTCCTCAACCCAACCTTCTTCTCTTTGACATGCTCCTACCTAGCCTATTAAACCTTACCTCTCCCCCTGGACAGGCTCCCTTGCCTGCTGTGCCTTACTCATCCACTGCACAGGCCCCTTTGCCCAATGTGACTTCTTCCTACTCTGCACATGCCCCCTTTCCTGCTGTGCCTTCCTCCTACTCTGCACAGGCTCCCTTGCCTACTGTGCCTTCCTTATCCTCTGCACTGGCTCTGTGGGATGTTTTCACCCACGCATCCAAGCCCTACAACATCGCTGGCAGCAGAAACATTAGAGTGCCACCGGAAAGCATGCTGCTCGCCAGAAATCATCCAAAAATGCACAGTAAAAATCGGAAAAATAGGCTGCCACCCACTTTTGCCTATATTAGTGAGCACAGGAGGTCACTGCCTAAAAACCACCATTGGGCTACACACACAGTAGCCTGAAACCATTTGGGAATAGCAATACTGACTGCCAAAAGCAACCCAGAGCTGTTGGGAATTAATTTGCTTGATCGTCAAAATTGCTAAAATCATGGCTCAAAAAACCACCAAAAGGATACAACTTCTTGTTGGGTGATCCACATCATTTACTGCAGAATCCACGTCAGTACAATATCAGTGAGAATCCTATGCTACCAAGCTAAAACCCTTTTTTAAAGACATTTAATTTAAGACAGTTGTCAAAATGGTTGCAGTACCGGTGTTCGCCACCGACCGGCGCTGGCAATCTAAATTCTGACAGGAGACCTGTATTTCAGAAGCTAAACAGTAACCTGAGTTAGCTGAGACTTCAAAAGGCTTGCTTTTCTATGAGAACTCTTCAAACCTAGTCTTCTCAGCAACAAGGCAGGAAATCGCATCGTCCTGTTAATCAGATAGAGAGTGGCACCCTGGTATGATAGCAGGAACACAAGACAATAGACTCTTTGGGATGAATAGAATATGCTGATTTGAAGTGTAAGTGTCAACACTGCTCTAGGAAAAACAAGGCATGTGACCTCTGAGTCAGGCCAAGCTTCTAGGGGCGGGGTCAAACCAAGGGGTGTACTGAATTGGAGGCAAATGTATGTTTTATTAAATTGCTTATAAAATATTGTATCAAGCTGACAGAAATGTACAACTTTGGGATTCTTAATATGACAAATGCACTCACAATTTGAGACTAAGCTGGAATCCGTACGATGTTCTGAAACCAAACCCCGGGATTTATTAATATTGTAGACATTGGGTTTATGCTAGGAATATGCAAACTTACAGTAATATGCGCAGAGAGGGTGTTTACCTCCGTGTAAGATTTGGTGCAAAGCCAATATTGCGAAACCCGTGAAAATCGCGAATAAGTTGTCATTTCTGAACCCAAGTTCTTAGAAAGAGCAGGGTTGAACAGAGACCTGTCTTAATTAATTTGTGTGGTACACATGTATTCTCAACAACTTGCGTATCTGGGAAGCATGTTTGATTATGAAAAATTGATTTTTTTGAGAAACCAAAGGGGAGTGTTCTTTCCTTCAGCCATAAAGATGATACCTGATGACTCATTCTGACTCACTACTCCCTTCTCCAGTCAGAGGACAGTAAATCCTTTAACCTATCAGGATCCTCAGAGGGTTGGGCATGGAAAGTCAGCCTCCACACCTCCTTTGAGAACACATAAAAAGAACCACTGAGACCCAGATAGGGACTCTCATTTTTCCACTACTCATTGATTCCTGCGCAGCACACTGTCCGACCATATCCAGACAAAAACTCCAGAATCCTGAGGCTCCAGATTCCAGACAGACTCCAGAACCAAAACTCTAGAACCCAAACTCTAGAATCCTGGAGAAAAAGAGGCCTAATCCACAAGCTGAATCCTTTTCAGAGGCCCCAGAATCCAGCAACCTAATCAAACTATTCAACAGCCTTGCCGTGCGGTTCGCTTCTGGCCCAAACCCCGTGCCAGAACCGAGATCCAGAGAGAGCAGTCCTGTATCAACACCGACCAGACCATACCGCTGTGCAGTGCCCATAGCAGACCAGAGACCGTTCTGTGAGCAGAACCAGTGCCTGACCGTCCGGTGGCAAGAGTGCAGTACCAGGCCCATTTCAGTCCAAAACTAGGAGTGAGTATCCAGTCTAAGAACTGTACATAACCAATCTCTTCGTTTAAAATAATCTTATTTAAACAATTTCAACCTGACCAGACTTGCATAGAAATCGTGTGTCCATTCTGTGATTTAAAATCTGTAAAAATGTCATCTGTCATTCTGAAAGATTTACTTTATTTTTGAAAATCTACCTCCACAAAAATGTCTGTATCTTTTGAACCGTAAGTCCTATAAGCAAGATTTAACTGTCATTTTAAAGCTACATACTCAAAACGACATTCCAACTCCTTATAGTTTTTCCGTTATCACGCTTTAGGCACTCGGAAAAAGTGCAGCGAATTGAAAAATTAGCTCATTTCAAAATTGCTGTCTTTTTCTTGCAACTGCTGAATTTCGTTTTCAACCTGATAATCACTCATGAATCATTGCTAGTGTTGACCTGTCCCAATTTAAAGTCACTATCACCTACCCTGAATCTCCTTTAGTGAATTAAACTCATTTTTAGCATAATTTTCACTTCATTGCAATCACATTTAAAAGTATTTTTGCCTGTTCAAAAGCATACCGGTTTTCTCTAAGCTTGCTGGGGGAACTGGAATTTGAACTGCATTTTGATTGTAATCCTGAAAACTGTGTGCTCTCCTTTCCATCTCTTTATATTGCCCAAGGGGGGGAAGTGAGTTGTCACAAGGGAAAAAGTGATCATATTATCTCTTGTTGAAGCCATATCAACTTTATTTCTGTGCTGCATTCTTTCCCATCTTGCATTTCCTTGAAACCATACAAGTAGTATCTGCAACCTTATTCTTTCTATACCAAATCCTCATTGATTAAAGAGAGTGTGCTCTTGTAATATTACCCATTGTTGATCACTATTATATTCATAAGTGTGTTATCAAATATTAATTTATTCATAAAAGTGTAATATATATATATATTGTTTATTTTTTCAGTAAACCTTTTAATTTGCAAAACAAACCTTCTTGGCTCAGTGAGGTCAGGGGGATTCAAAGAGAGGGGCGTTATATAGGGTTCATCATCCAGATTTAAGAACCTGACATAAATATATATATATAAGGGCTTCCATTGGGCATTCCAGACTAGGCATTGACTTAGTTGGATTGCTGGATTGAAGTCACCTACAGCTCCCTTGCCCCCAGTGCCTTCCTCCTCCTCTGCACAGGTTCCCTTGCCTGCTGTGCCTTCCTCCTCATCTGCACAGGCTTCTTTGCCTACTGTGCCTTCCTCCTCATCTGCACAGGCGCCTTTGCCTGCTGTGCCTTCCTCCTCCTTTGCACAAGTGCCTTTGCCTTGCCTTGCTGTCCCGGCTTCCTTGCCAGCCTTGGGTCCTTCGCCATCCTCCACTATCCCTCTGGCTCTCTTAACAAGCTTGGGAGGGACCACCATCCCTTGTCTCCCCCACCGTGGAAGACCTTCAAAGATGAAAAGCTGCTCTGTATTGCCACACTTAACTCTCACTCTGCTGTCAAACGCTCGCCGATATCTACAACTTCCGTGAATGCATGGATCTATATGTGCTCGCCATCACAGAGACATGATTCAAAGACAGCTCTGTCACAAGCTCTGACACACTCCTCCCTGAAGGATACAAGATCCTTTCTGTGCCCATGCCCAAGGGATTAGGAGGGGGTATAGCGTTGATTTTCCCAGAATGGATACCTGTGTCCATCATCCCCACTCAGGCCTACTCCTACTTCGAGTGCCTAGTTTGCAAACTCTCACTCTCTCCCAAATATTCTCTCCTTCTGGCCACCTTCTATCTGCCACCAGGACAGTCTACTCTTTTCCTCTCAGAATGGACCTGCCTGGCCTCCTCTCTGCTCTCTTTCTCCTCTCCCCCTGCTTGGTTACCTCAACATCCATCTGGACTCTCCTGACTCCTCAGGACCTTTCCGCAAACTATGCAACCCTCTCTCCCCCTCTATCTTACCTTCTGGCTCCACGCGCACAGCAGGCCACACTTTGGATGCTCTCAGCTCTACCGACATCCCTCACTCCATCCCTCTCATTACCTCTCTCTCTTAGACGGACCATTCTCTTCTCTCTTCACACTTGAAGCTGTCCTCTCCTCATGCATCGTCACACACGGTGCAGCCACTCGGTTTCAAAGTCACCAGACCCATGAAAAAGGGAAAGTGGCTGCATTTGCCTCAACCTACTCTTCGCCTCCTAGCCATGTGGCTGACTCCCACCCTGACACAGCCCTCACTAACTTCAATCTATCTCTAACACCCTTGATACTCTTGCCTCTGTCATGAGGTTCCGACTGAAGCCTTCCAAAAAGTATAACTCTTGGTACGACTCTGATCTAGCTGCCCTTAAACGCAAGTGTAGGGCAGCTGAGTGGAAATGGAATTCATCTGGCGGACCCTTTGACAAACTGGCCTGCCGTCTCCTTCAAAGGCAATATCGACTCTGCATCCACACCAGGAAAAGAGTCTTTATTCAAGCATACATCTCTGTGGCATTAAACAACATGGCCAAACTTTTCAAAACTTGCCAATCCTGCAGCAGCCTCCCCTTCTGTCACATCCACCCAGGACCTATGCTTTTCCCTGGTTGCACAATTCCCAGCAAAAACCCAAGACATCCTTTCCTCTCTAACTTCCACACCACATCATATACCAACACCTCTGGAGCCTCCCTTGGCCCCTCTACCACTTCGCCTCTCTTCTCTCACTCCCATCACACCTGATGAGGTCGCCAAAGTCTGTTATATGAAGGCCTCATCCAAACAGGTGGACCCCTGCCCCTCCAAAACAATGAAGGACAACATTGACTCTCTCGCTCCAGCCTTGGCTGATCTCTGCAATTTCTAGTTTGCCTCTGGAATTTTCACAACTTCTCTTAATCACTTGCTTGTGCACCCTCTGCTTTAGAAACCCTCTGCCGAACCCTCCATTCTGGCAAACAACCACCAATCTCTATCACCCCTTTCCTGGGAAAACTCCTGAACAAGCTGGCTATTTCTCAGCTCACCCTCCACACTGAATCTGCTGGTTGCCTCCACAACCATCAGTCTGGCTTTAGAGCATCCAGAGGCACGGAAACTGCTCTTCTCAACACCCGTGAATACCTGCTCTCAAATCTTGACACTAACACTCCCTCTGTCCTCATTATTCTTGACCTCTCCTCTACCTTTGACACAATAAAACGACTACATCTTGACCTCAAGTCTCTGTGACACCCTGGGAATCACAGGTCAGGCTTTGGCCTGGTTAACCTCCTGCCTTTCCGACAGTTCAAGCCAGGTCGGACTGGGGTCCTTTCTCTCAACTATCACTCATTCAACCTGCGGCTTTCCCCAGGGTTCTTACCCATCCCCCAGGTTCTTCAATCTCTACATGGCTTCCCTGGCACGTGTGATTGCCACTTTCATCTCTAATTTCCAGTGTTATGCGGATGACAAGCAACTCTCCTTCAGGCTACCCTCAGCCACCTACTCTGCCTGGCTCATATCTGACTGTCTGCCCACAATTCTATCACAACGTGCTGCAAACAACTTCTGCCTCAATGCCAGTAAGACTGAGATTGTTCACATTGGGATTCCTGCTCCCGCTTTCCTAATCTCGCTCTGGCCAGCCACCCTTGTCCCTGTGCCCGCATCCACCTGCGAGGCAAACAACCTTGGGGTCACCTTTGACTCCACTCTGTCGTTCTCCACTCACATTTTGGACATTTCTAAAAAGTCCAACTAGCAGCTGCACCTCCTCATGTTATTCTTCCGCTCCTCTCGTTCCCCGAGAAGCTCACTGTCTCCAGAGCCCTGGTTCTCTCCAGGCTGGACTACTGCAACAGCCTCTTACTCAACCTCCCGGCCTCTGCTTTGTGCCCTCTGCAACTAATCCAGAACAGAACCCCGAGATTTATCCTTGGCCTCAAGCCCAGGGACTACATCTCTCCAGTGCTGAAATCCCTCCACTGGCTCCTGAAGGCTGCAAAGATCAAGTTCAAGACTCTCTGCATTGTCCACAAGGCTTTTTTGGGGCCTGGGACCTACCTATCTGCAATGATGCCTACCTAAATACTGTCCCTGCTGAGCCCTCTGCTCATCTACCTCCACACTTCTGCAAGTGAGCCAGTTCTCCAAGCAGCGGTTTGGAGGGAGATCTTTAGCCTCCGCAGGGACCTCTCTCTGGAATAGCTTCACTGCTACCCACCGTCTTGAGCCTGATCCTCCTTAAGTTACAGAAACCTATTTAAGACATTTCTATTCTCATCTTCCTTCTCTCGCCCTCTACCCTGCTAACCTCTCTCTCCGCTCTATCCCTCTCTCCCTCCTTCTCCACACAGCTTGCTGACTGGCTGCCAGGTGTACCTCAGAATCTCACAGGTCCCTGTCACCTTTGCCAGTCCTCTCGCACTTGCCTCCAGGCCTGCACTTGCCTCATCACTACTGCACTTGGTGGCATCTCTCAGCACTTACTACAGTTTCTGAGTGGGTGCACTTGGATTCCCCCTGCACTTGTCGTCCCCCCTTCCCTCTCCTGTACGTCTGTGCACTTGCACGATCTGAGTTTACCATGCCCTGAAGATTGTCTTTCTATCTTCCCTGTCTCAACTCCTTGCACGGTGGCGCAACAATGCATGCACTTGGAAACACTGCAAAATGTGTCTACACTGTTATTCGTCTTATATGCACTTACTCTGCCTGTGCAGACTTTTATCGTTCAGATCTCGAAGGGCTCTGAATGACTGTTGTTTTTCCCCTTGTTCCCTCCCTCTTTGAGGGCTTTAAAACACTGGCCTTGTGTATAGGCGCCTTACTAATAAACATTACCATTACCATGTAAGTATAGCCATATTGCTTGTTTTAAAGTGCCCCATTGAATGCCATATTTGAAAGTAGCAAATGTCCTGTGGGACTAAACCAATCCCCGAAAAGCAGGCCCTCTGGAACGCGGTAGCTGTTAGAGAATACTGAGAAATGGTTCCCCTACATATACGAGTCGCAGGCCTTCATTGTCACTTCACAAAAAAGGATTCCGTTCCTGTCATTTCTATGCTTCCTCTTTCTTCATTGTATTTCTAAAATGCTATTTAAATGCAATGTCTGTCTCAAGCTTTTCAAATGCATTCGTAAATCAGGTTGGGCTCATTTGTGGGGCATTTGTCGTGGCCTCCTCACTCTGCTGTTTTTGCCATTTACTGGAAAACAAGCGCTTCATTGGCCGTCTCATGCTTGTGCAAAGAAAACAAGATTTCGATCATTTTAATGTCGCTCTTGTTCGCATTGGAACCATTAGCCCATAGTCCATTTCATATCAACTGCTAATTTATCTTAATGGCATTTTGGATTTTCAACTCAGCTTTTTTATTTTCCCAAATTGCTTTGTTTTTACAAAGATAGATTAGATTGCTTTTATTCTATTTTGAGAACTCATTAACAAACAGTTCTCCTGGTGTGTCATTAGGAGGGTGATTGAACATGTGTTTGTTCATTTTGATACACTGCTTGATAATATTAAATCGTATCTGTTCAAATAGCAGTTTTCAGCTAAGAGGGGTTGCTGTAATGTGCACTCTTTTGCTCAGGATAAAATAAGTGTGCCCAAGAATGAAGTTGCCTTAAACTCATGTCTGCTGGTGCCACATTTGATACCTGGACCTATCATAAGGAGATCTGCATTCAAGGTCACAGCTGCACTGAGAATAGCCTGAGATTGGGAAATGTAAACACATAAAAAGAGGTACAATGTCCTTTTTACATTTTCATTGAAAGGTTATATTAATTTCAAAGCTTTGTGATGTGGCATCTAATACAAAAGGTCAGCACAAAAAGGGTAGGTCCACTCCAGGGAGGGAGGGACACAGTGATGTGTATTGTGTCCTTATAAAATGTTTCTTTTGAAACAAGCAGGTGTGTAGACAAGCTGGAACTTATGCATAGCGTGGCAGGGCAATTCAGCACTGCAGAGATCCGTGCAATAGAATATGGTTAATTTTTCAGGGACCTCTTGCTGCCATTGCACCAGCAGAGTAGATGGGACTTACAATATTGAGTTTGCCAGCAACGAGGTGCTGTCTGCTCATTCTTGCTCCCCTCTACTCCCCTTGCAATATTAGGAGGATAAAACGAATCGATTGTGAAGCGCCATGGGACCTGTTCTAATCAAGACTACAGGAGGCATCAGGGTACCTTCTTCTCAAGCTCCTTTTATTCAGTTACATAGCGTTGGAAATTAGGAACCGGACAGGAGCCCCACGAGGGACACACGTGGGAGGCTATGGCTCCCACCACCCAGGCTTACATCTCCAACTGCCTGAGCGGGGACCCCATCACGCAAAAACATTCCAGTCACTCACACAGCACTCTCACTGACATCATACATTCCATGCATCCAGGAAGGCACTATAAAACACACCTCTCTTCCTTCAACACACACAGCAGAGGAAACAAGCACGATGCATTCTCGCTGACGTCATCCATTGCATGCATCCGGGAAGGCACTCACCCTCATCTGTAAATGCACTGACAGGGTATTTGTAAACACATTAAACAATGTAACTAACAAGCAACAGCACACCCAATCCACAAGACTACAAGCAAAACTACCAGTGGATACTTAAACACCATATAGCCAAGTCTGTCACTGTTAAATGTTAGGCCTGCCACACCTAAACTTAATCTGCTCCTGTTAGGGCGAATGTTTATTTCTGTGCTAATTCCCTTCAACTTTAGAGGCACCCAGCTCTTTTTCTGGACTTAGGGTTTGTGATTCATTCCTCCTGAGTGAGTGGGACCCTTTTCTCACTCCCTTGTGTATGTATCCTCACTAGGATTGTTGTGTTTTATTGTTTTATGGATTCTGACAAACTCCATAGGCATCTGCTTTATGCATAGTGACACACAGCACCTTAGGTGCAGTGCCACCCAGAAGTCCCTTGCACTTCTCTTAATGTTTAATTGCATTTTCTTGGGGTGAACTACCATTCCCAAGAATAGTAAGATGATCCCTGTCTTACTTACCTTTTACTTTGTGGGACCAGCACACACCACCCTATGTGGAGTGCTGGGGGGTTACTTAATAATTCCCTATCCCACTTCTCCTGTCACATTTTTGTTACACTAACCTACTTGAAATGGCTGGTGGCAGTGGTTTACATTTACTACCAGTGTGCATTTCTGCAACAGTCTGAACCCTCCGCTGCAGTACAGCACCCATGGTGACATTTTTTTCCAAAATTGCCCGTCTTCCTTTTTCACAATTTTCTGTGTGTTAGTTCTTTCTTGGCTTTTACTCTGTTAGTTGCAACTGGATGGAGCCCTGTGTGTGTTTTGCCTTTGACAGGCTTCAGCCCTGAAGCCTGCCCAGGCTCCATTGTGTCCAGAAAGCCAGGAAGTGAGGAAGGGTCCCGAAAAATCCTGGTCAATTGTCTCTGGGTATGCCTGAAGTGAATCCAGTCCTGATTGGCTGGCTGGCTGTCCAAACACCCTGCTGTGTGATTGACAGCATAGACAATGAATGATTGGGAAATCACATAAAAAGCACGTTTTTGGGACTAAAGGCAGAGTCGACCACTGGAAAGGAACATCCAAAGACATGAAGAAACGCCAGCAGCACCTTCCTAGACCGTGAAGTGCCCGGTGAAGCCCTGCAGCTGTGCTGACATCATTTTCAAATGGACTGGGAAGACCATTACGGGACAACCTCCTCCCTTGGGCTGATAGGACCAACTAGACAGAAGACAGCCTTCCATTTGGCCCAACCCCCAACTTCCTGTGCCTCACCAGAGCTGCAGAAGCCTAATGCCCGGGGTCCTGTGACCATTGAAAAGTGCATCGTCTTGCATAGCCCGAATCTGGCCAAATCTTTGTGGGCATCCACGCGAACCTGTACAAGTAGGAAATCTTGATCCAGAGTCCCCTCACCAGATTCCAGGACCGAGTGAGCAAGCAATTTGCAACCTGAGCTTTTTGTTCTACATTGTGTGCTGAGGAAAGTGTGCTGCTGAAAACACTGAGGTGCCACTGAAACAAAGGAAATCCATTGCTGGAGAGTCCCCCCTCCTGAGTACTGCCACATGAGCCCACCAGACATTATCCCTTTCATCACCACTACCAAGGTCCAGGAACAAGGGTCTGTAGCAAGGAGGAAGCCAGCTGGAACATTGTTCTTCATATCACAGGTACTGTGGGGCTTATGATGTTCACCTATTAGCCATAAGTTGTGCTTCCTACCTTTGGAAAGTGCTTTTTGAAGTTGATATCAACTCACCTGCACTGGCTTAACAGCTTGTGCTCTTTACAAAGCAGTTCACTTGAGTTACAGTGATTTTTTCTGAACTTACTAACTTTGTCAGAACTTTATCTGAGAAGAAGTGCATCAGAACTATTGACTTTGTCCATTGACTTTGGCTGTACTTGCTACCTAAAGGCACTCTTCTGGACCTACTGGCTTTGGCTGTACGTGATCCCTCCTAGGTCATAATTGTTGACACCATTATTGCTGTGATAAAAGTCTACCTGTCTCCCTTTGGGAGATTGTAATTGTTTTACAAACTGTTGAAAGTATGTTCTACATCTTATTCTAACCTTTCCTTCCTTAAACAACTAAACAACTGAATTGGTAGTCGAAATAAGTGCAATACTGACCTTTACTGAAGTCACTCTGCGTGCTGGAACATATGTTAGCATAAGAAAAGTCTTTACCAACGTGTATTGCCTTTTAAAATCTGAATCCTAACTTTGATTGAATATAACTAATAGATAATGCTTTTTGAATAGTGCTTATTTAAAATCTTGCATATATTATAAATACATATTTATATATAACTTTAAGTGTGTAAGTGTTACTTGGCTACTTGTACTTACTGGTTTCAGTTGTACAGCTCTACAGCTCACATTACCTCTCTTAAGATAAGCATGGCTGCTCAGTCACACTACCAACTTGTGTAGTAAAGGACTATAGTAAAAGGTGGCTTACTTAATACTAAAAAGATTAGACTTGTGTTGTCCTCACCAGTTGAACTGCACTAATTCTTACGTAACAGCCTTGCTGTGGGCCAACACGACTACACTCTCAGCCAACCCTAATGAACAAATCTCCTTTTACCTGAGTTCAACACCCCCTGGTAATGAGACTGCCAAACTCGATAGCAAACCTAAACCTTTGGGGTTGGCAAACCCTGAATTTGTGCCATACTGCACACATATAGGCCAATCTGACTAATAAATACACTGGTTGCACTGAGGGAGAATCATTCTCACTGCCTTATGGAATCCTGCATTGTGAATCACTAAAGGGTTCTCCACTGGCTCTACGGTCTCCATTTTAAACCGGTTTGGTCCTTACCTGGCTGGATAAGGACATCTGGGTGGATGGACCCCATTGTGCATTTCTCTTTCCAGTGCCAAGGTGACGTCTTGTATGCCATCTGTCCACATAGTCAAAATCACTCGCAGGGTGTACAATTTAATCTGATAATTCTTATTCAACACCATCCGGAAAGTATGTTCCAATAGATTGTGAGGCCCACAAATAAAGTTGAGTTAAGGGAGGAGAGCCCGTACGGTTGCAGATATTAGACGGCTGCATGATACCTAGGGAGTCAATCAGTACCCCACCCAGCTCATATATTGTAATGTTGTAAGCATCACTTTCATCAAATTACTTAGAGGAGACAGTTTATATTTGTCAGTCTGTATATATGGGGCAAGTTGTTTATCATAATTGTGTATGTGCATGGCATATATGACCCCACTGAGACTTTAGTGTATCCATTAATACTGGTAGATATGTTGCCCGGCGCACTCATTAACGGATTGAAAAATGAAAGTTAAAGAAATTGAGTTCTTCACTTGATTCAGCTATTGTAAACGGTTCAGTCACTAATGGTGTACCCTGCTTTGCATGTAGGGGAAAGTGCATACTTAACCACCAATTTGAGAAATTGAAAGAACTGGCCACCACCGGAGTGATGTTGATGAATCCATTCATATTCCACTCTGCCAAGGTTCTCCAAATGAGTGTGCTCCCCACTATCATCATCATCCAGAGTTGGGGCACATCTGAAATGATAAAACAAATGTACACATCCCTCCCTTTCTTCACCTGTTTCAATTGACTCAAGTGTCTCATGACCAGCCCAGGACCATCCCATTGGTCAATGCAATAGACAACATCACTTATTCTGTCAGCGATGGTATAGGGCCCTTTCCATTTTTGCTCCATCTTCCTTCTCCAATCCTCATTTCTAAGCATCAAAACTACAAATGTGGGTAAACTGGAATCCCAGTGTGCTTAACCTCAACAATACGTCTATTGGATGATTTGTTTATGTATATATTTCTAAATTCAACTAAATACATGTATTCTGGTTTTTATGTCAATTCATGCTTATTGTTGACTTGGTTTGTGGCTTTATGTGTGTCATTTGGCAGCCTTGATAATGACGATGTGCCGAAACATGTGTAGGCTGCTCAAGACTGCAATAATTAATGGGATTGCTATTAATAATTTAAGACAGCAAACAACAAACACCAAAACATTTCTGTGCTAAGTGCATGTCACTAGTATTTATGTCTGTTAGCTCATTTCTAAGCATAACCGTATCCCCAATATGTAACACCACATCCTTCCTGCTTCTGTTGTGCTTATGTGCGTTGTCAATTTCAGTTTGTGTCTGTGTGTTGCATGCCATTCTGTTGAGACCCAATATTCTATTCACTAGTGAAGAAATGTAGTCAACCTCCAGTACCTCATAGTCCTTAGGTGCACCTGCAGTCAGTGGCAACAATCAGTGGCAACAACAACTTTTCAGTTAAAGGCACAGTACTCCCAAATAGTATTTCATATGGTGAATATCCAGTAGCAGAATGCTGTGTTGACCCCAAGCCATGTAGAACAAACAGAAACCATTCATCCTGTTGTGTGCCTTCTTCATCTGTTTCTTTGTATAATTCCTATTTCAATTCTTGATTACGCCTTTCTACCATACCTGCTGATTCTGGATACCACAAACTATGACACTTCTGTTTAATGTGTAATTCTCACAGAGTGCCCGTGTTGATTCTCACTGAAAAATTGGGGCCATTGCCTGATGTCATCTTCGACGGTACCCCAAATCTTGCAATGATGTCCTTCATTAGAATGCTGTCTGTTGTTTTTGCAGAGCAGTTTCTTATTGGGAACACTTCCAGCCATCTGCTGAATGTGTCTACAATCACCAGTGTGTATCTATGTGCTCTCTATGTCCTGGGCAGTGGACACACATAGCCTAGGGGTATTTGCTTCTAAGCATATGTATTACCTGGTTTGAGTTGTAGCAATCCAACTTTTACCTTTCCTTTTCTGTCCCGCTTCCAACATGTTAGTTTGCCACATGTGTCTGCCAATCCTCTTTGGCTGTGGTCCACCATGCCATTGCTGCCATGTGTCTGTATTTGTTGTTGCCACGTTTGTGCATCCAATACCCATGGGCACAGTGCAAGAAATCCTTTTGCAGCAGAGTTGGTAGTAAGAAGTCCAAATTCCCAAACATTTTGTACCACCATGCTTCTCCTACTTGTTTGATGAAATCATGTTATTTCTTCGTACTGATGTATTGCATCAATGTGTTCATTCTCTATCTGTAACTCTTAAAGGAGCCTTTAATGTTTTCCTTCGTCCTCCGTTTTGCCTTTCCGCAGGGTAATCATTCTTCTTATGTGTCTTCATTTTGACGACCCATATTCAGCGAAGCACTGGTCCCTCCACCATTGTAGTTATATCATAAGTCTCTTGAATACATAGTCGAAATCCACTACTATTGTGGTGGTCATTTCAAGGGGAATAGCTGCATAACTCTGAGAGCCAAAACCACTGTCTGTAGTTCATCATGCTGTGCTCTCTTGCCCTCAAACACCACTGAGTCATGGTGCCGCTGACCATCATGTTTATATGCTTTCCCCGCTCAGTCATGCGATCTGTTGTCCACGTAGGTCGACCTCCTGTTACAGTCAAATCTGAGCATATGAATGCCATTTTCAGGTGCACATGCCCTGAATATGTCATGTAGTGTGCTCACAGTTTCTGCCCTACATTCCTGTGGTTCATCTAGTACTATTCCTTCTACTGGCATTTACTGGACATTCCCTTCCTTAAATTGAAGTATGATTGTTGTCATAAGTGCAATACATTTTCCTATCCTCTGTGTACTGACATTATCTTGGTAACCTTTAGATGCAAGGAGCAATTGCAATGATTAGTGGTTCTTCTTCATGATACATGATGCACCCTTAGTAATGTACCTGAATTTATTGATTGCCCAATACAGTGTGCACAGATGTCTTTCACATTGTAAGAATTTGAGTTTGGTAGTTGTGTAGTTCTGTGAATTGCACGCCACCAGCTGGTGTGTGTCCCCATGCATTTGTGTCAGAATGGCTGCCTGTGTACTCTCGGAGACCACCGGCCAGCTGTAGAATGGCATGTCAGGGTTGGGGCTCACCAAACTGGGAGTCCTGTGCAGCAAATCTTTCAACTTTTGGAATGCCCCCGTGTGTTCCTCCATCCAGTCAAATCTCTCTGTCCTCAGCACCTCATATAGGACCTTGTTGTATTCTGAAAAAAGTGATGTCAAATTCCTGGAAAATTCTAAAATCCCTATAGCCTTGTGTAGAGCTGTGTGGTTTGTGGTTAATGGTAATGAATTGATTAGTTGTAGCCTACCCCTGCATATACTTTTACCCTCTCCTGACCAGGTGACCCACAGAACGTCACCTCCTCCGGGCATAACTGTGCTTTGTGTCCATTAAGTTTTAAATTTAGTACTCCTTGTTGCAATGCCAATACCTCATCTAAGTACTATTCATGTTTTGTCACCATTTCACTACAAATTAACACAACATTCACACATTGTATGGCATTACACAAGCACACTATGACCTTCATTCGAGGATGGTGGTCCGGAAATAAGGGTGCCGGTAGCAACATGCCATACCCTTTCCAAACTGCCATACTACAAAGTAGGCACCACAGACCCCCCTGTAGGCCTAACTGCCAGGTTTTCAAGTGTCTAACGCCATGGTGTCACTGAAGAACAGCAGCATTAGCAACAGTACTGGTGCTTCTGTGCCCCCATTTCCATGGAGACCTATGAGACTCCATGGAAATGGGGATTTACTGTTACCTCCGCCACTTGTGATATCCCAGTTGCACCAAGCAACAACACATTTTTTTTTTACTTTTTCAATTGATATGATATGAAATAATATTTCTGAACGCCTCACTGATGCATTGTGGGGAATACATAGCTATAATATTTTAACAGCTACTAGACGGAATAACCCCAGACTCCTCCTGGAAATGTTATTAGACTCTCTCAGCCTCTCAGCTGCAAGCACCAAGAGCAATATAAAGGTTTTAAGGAGTATGGGGCATCCCAAACTCTGTTGAATATTTTAAAAATTACTGGATGGATTTACTCCACACTAGTCAAGGAAATTAAGTCAACACTTTGTGCTCACATTTTTTCTCATTTGATCCAAATCTTCTAAGCAGTTTTAATGCTATGGCTGTTCAAAGACTGGACTTTTTTCTTTCTTGGGAAAACAAATGGGAGTAGACTGAACACTGTGTTTGTATCTTTTCCTAATAGCATTTTAATTTCTTGACCAATTGTTCCCAAAAGTTCAATTGTAGGGAGGACCGTGACAATGCCTTGTTTTACAATATTTCCTACAAATCCATTCAGTAAATCGAGTTATTAGCCTCTCTCTGCCTCTCTGCTGCAAACCACCAAGACCGATATAAAGGTTTTAAGGTGCAGGGGGCACTCCATTCTCAGTCGAATATTTTAAAATAATACTAGATGGATTTGCCCAACACCAGTCAAGAAATGTAAGCCAATGCTTTGTGCCATGTTGTTTCTTATTTTATCCAAATCTGTACAGTGGTGTTCGCGATACAGCTGTTCAAATACTTCACTTTTTCTCTATGTGAAAATGAATTGACTGAAACATGAGAAACTATTTCCTTTTTAAGTTTTTTACCCAAATTTCAGCAGGATTCTTGACAAACTCTGTTTTGAAAATGTCATCCAAATTTTGGGGAAAATTGCTGCTTTTACATTTGTGAAAATGTTGTCAGCGTTACTGTTGCAAAGCACCATGTTATCTTATGTTATGTTATGTTATGTTACTCTGCATTTATATAGCGCCTTATGTACCATTGGTATGATCTCAAGGCACTGGTAGGTTGAATGCCCTCGGGAACTGAAGTCCAAGTCAGTAGAGCGAAGAGAGAGAGTCATAAGGTGCTATTGGGGCATGGCTAACCGCCATGTAAGAAAGTCGTGTTCCAGGCAGCTCCGCTCGATGTGACCACGATACTGCTGCAAAACCATTGTTTCACACTGCTAATATATCAGAGGACTGCCATAAACACGGAAGAGTATCCCAGGCACCACCACCCAAAGTTTGAAGAAGCTGTGATCGTCCTTTCTGTCAACAAGCCGAGCTGCAATCAATCCGTGGGCTCTGGAAAATGGCGCCCGCCATATGAATCGTAGCATTGCCCAGCCCTGCACCCAAGCCCCTGATACGGCGCAAACCCAGTGAACCCACGACCTACCAGGAGACCCAGGGAGAAAAACGTTTGCACTGAGAGGAGACCGCGCAGCGCGCCGCAGAGTGGTGAGAACTGCAGCGGAGCGACGAAGAGACCCGAGACCCGGGTCTGCTCGGGGACTGATCCTGGGTGGCCTGGAGAGTAGCCGGTACGCTGTCCCTGGACCTCACACTGAGGGGAGGCGCGTTGCCCGTACATGGCTCCCTGCAGCCTCAGAGGGAGGCACATCCATAGCACACCCCTGGGAGAGAGGCGTGCGTGAACGGCGCTCCGAGCCACAAACACAGTCAACGGCCCAACTGCAGCGGAGTCCAGCGGAGCAACCCAGAGACACGGGTTAAGGAGCAAGCAGGGTGGGAGCAAGGAAACAATCACAGACACAGCTATGCCTGAATAGTGAGCGACCCACTGCCCACCCCTGGGCTCCTGCACGCAACGCAGCAACTAACCCATGAACTTAAGCAGAGTTAGGTCTGGTAAGGCATATGATAAGAGCACACGGCACATAGTGCCCCACTGTAGGCACCGGGGGAGGTCCCTATACAGTGTCTCAATATTCACAGCTATTTGCACCCCACCTGGCGGGGCTTGGGATGGTCAGTAACCCATAACAGCAATATCCCCCGGCCCCCTTCACACAAAGGAACTCCTGATATGCCTTTGGCCAGACGAGCTTGGTGGGGTCCCTTCTACACCCTCCACGCACACAACAAGGAGTGAGAGAGCCCGGCGGAGCTGGAGAGAGCCTAGAAATTTACCCCAAGCAAGGCCGAAGAGTAGCGTGTGACACTTGCCACCATTGAGCACCATCAGGGGTACGCAGGAACCGCGCCACCCATAAACACAACACCACAATCAGGTTGGGAACCGGCAGGCAACCCTGCCCTCGAGGAGATGACCACTAAAGGGCCGAGGAGTAAGCAGAAACAGGCCACCATGGAAACCTACACTGCAAGCGGCGCAACTAGATAGGATGCCAGCATCACCACGCTGAGATGGTGCATACTGAGCCCCCGAACCAGGAAATTTGCAGTTCTTGGAAGCCATCAGAGCGCTCCAGAGAACAATGGAAAGCAAAATAGATGCTGTTGCAATCGATCTAAATTTACTACGGCAAGATGTACGCTCCATTGCGAGCAGGACAGATGCGCTTGAAACGCAAGTGCGTGAGAACTCAGAGGCAAAAACCAAACTCCTGAAAGATGTTGATGCTCTTGAGCAGAAGGTCAAAAACCTAGAAGATAGAGCTGACGAGGCGGAAGGGCGGGCATGCCACAATAATATCAGACTACTGGGCCTGCCAGAGGGCAATCAAAGGGAATGACCCAACCAACTATATCGAAGACCTCCTGTTGCAAGAAATAGGAACCGGCAAACTATCTCAAGGCTTCACGATCGAGAGAGCTCATCGGTCCCTCACCAAACAGTCACCTCTAGAGGCCCCACACAGGCCAATAATAGCCAAAGTGCTAAACTACAGGGATAGGGAGACGATCCTCACCTTCTCGAGATCAGGTGGCCGCATACAAAGAGACTCTGCAAATGTCGCCATCTACCCAGACTCTGCAAAGGTCGCCATCTACCCAGACTATACCTTCCAGGTCCAGATGAGCAGAGCTCAATTCATCCACACCAAAGCGAGACTGAAAAATGCAGGACTATGCTACATTCTTCTCTATCAGACTGAAAGTACTGAACAATAACAAAGCTCACCTATTCGACACGCCAGCGGAAGCCAGCGAGTGGATGGACAGCGAACAGATCCCTGACCTCAAGGAGAAGCAGTGTAAACCATGGCAAACCCCACACTAAGGGGAAGCCCTCACACAATTGCTGAACAGGGCACCCACAGCACAGCGTGCCACTCCATAAACAGCAATACTGCTCTAATACGAGCTACACAAGAGACAAACTGCCACACAAGCGACAGCAACTGAAGCGTACTTCCTTCTACCCCCAGAAGTAGTTTGGGTATACTTACCCGCCCGTAGGGCACCAAGAGACCTATAGGTCAAATGGAGCAGAAACGGGATAGTCAGAACAGGGGAAATCTCGCTAGATTTGTTTTGTTACAAGGGTGTTTAAAGTTTAAGGGAATGGGAACCCCCAAGTTGGGATAGCAGTCGGGGTTTTATATGAAGGAAAACCAAGACCCCCCAAAGCACCGAAATCCGCTGGAAATGAAAGCTGCATCACTACGAGTGCCACCCAGAGACTCTCGACCTCACCACATGTATGACTGACAAAATCAGGATCATGACATGGAACGTCAGGGGAATGAATAACTACGTCAAGCAGCACCCAATACACACACTTGCGTAACGCAGAAAGGTGGGATTCGCCCTCCTGCAGGAGACTCACCTGAATGCACAAAAGTTAGCGGAGCTGGCTAAAATTTGGAGAGGAACAGTGACAGGCACCACGTACTCAACGTACGCAAGAGGAGTCCTAATCTGGATTGCCCCAACTATCCCCATCAAACTGTTGCACACTAAAACAGATGATGAAGGCAGAATGGCCCTGATACATGGCACCATAGAAGGAAATGAACTCTGCCCAATTAACACCTACGCCCCAAACCACAACTGTCAGAACACTCTGGTCCTAGGCGCAGGAGCGACGCAGTACCAACCACCCCCACTATGGTTGTGGAGCCTGCAAGTCAAAGCTTACGCAGGCTACCCGGACCAGAGCAGGGAAGGAGGGTTAGGGTCTCGTTGATTGGATGGTTTGGGGGGTTTTAGGAAAACCGGATTGAGGATTGGGTAGTGGTTGTGGATAGGACGGGGAATTTTAGGGAAAAGGGTTGATTGTTGCACACTTTAAATTGTACTTGGTACCAAGTAGCTATTTACACTCCACTTCAACATAGTCATACTTAGGCCCCCTCACTGATTAATCTAAGCCATGCACCTAGTTCAGTCCACAACTAATTAGCATTTTTTCAGCATGCACACTTAGCTCTGGTTTTCAGTGTCCTGTCCGTGATGAATCCGTCAAGTCTTGTGGCAGGTCCGTAGTGTTCAGTGCTGGTCCAAGAAGCTAAAAGAAATAACACGAGTTAGGGTTTTGCCTCTGCTTTCCCGTAACCTTCTCATTCTTTCCTCACACACATACAAACACACAACATTCCTTGCTGCCACCCGAGCTCAGATCACGGGCTTTTGAGTGTGCCAAAGTTCGCCACTCCTCTGAGGCTTTTCCACTTGTTCCTGATGTGGAAACTGCCAGTGTTAACTTCCACAGGGGTCTTCCTTCAGACCGCCGCGGAAACTTTTGCCACATGTGTTTTCGCCTCCCGTGCACCTTGTTCTCCCTGGTCCCAGGAGGCGGGAAACACACGTACAAGCCTTTCGTACTTCCCCACAACAAATACTAGCGCGGATTAGGCGACGCGCCTAGGATACACGCCCACTTATCTTTTCAGTAGGCGCAGGGGCTAGGAATGGGCGGGCTAAAGCCCCCTGCGCTTCTCCCCCGATCCCTCTGATCCCCAAGATGGGTTTAAGGACTAATCTTGCGGGAGCGAGGGGCCGAACTGCGTCTCCGGCGGGGCGGGGCCCCTCGTGAATGATTCTGGAGGAGCTGGGCTCTGCACGTCCTCTCCTTCCGAAGTCTCAAGCGCAAGCCCCGTGCCTCGGGGCTTGCGCATGCGCGTTGACGAGCCACACCCTGCTGGACTCCTGATTGGCCCGCGGCACCCCCGGGCATGCTGGGAGTTGTAGGCAGGAGACTGCTTCTGCTGGAAGCTGTAGTCTTTGAAGGCTGCTTTTCTGCAGAAGGGGCACAGCAACCTTTTAAATGGATACAACTTTCTAGACACAACTCGTACGCTCATCACAGCCCCCACCACGTCCCTCCGCACCCCTTGTCTTGGTCTGGTCTTGGCTTTGGCCCTGACAGCACTCCCCCTCCCACGGAAGGTAGGCCCTCTGGGTTTATCTGGATAATTCTTATGAAAAGTGTGCAACAATCTTGGAGCATGAACGTGATGTGAGGGCTCCCACGAGCGCTCTTCAGGTCCATACCCCACCCAGTCCACTAAATAATACAATTGGCCGTTAGTGCCTTTTTTGGAGTTCAAAATTGCACGTACTTCATATTCAGGTTCTCCGTAAACAATTATCGGGGTTTTTTTCTTGACGGGAGTTCCATACGGGGCAGGTTTTAGCAGGGACGTGTGGAACGTGGGATGGATTTTCATTTGGGATGGTAAATCCAATCGAACTGCAACTGGATTTACGATTCGTACAATCGGGAATGGGCCTAAGTAACGGGGCTGTAATTTCCTGGGACCATCCAACCGAATATTGCGGGTGGAAAGCCACACTTTGTCACCCACACGATAGGGAGGACTGGCACGACGATTTTTGTCTGCATAATACTTATAAGAGTTTTTTGCTCTAACGAGATTACCTTGTACCTCCTTCCATACTTGCTCAATTTCAATTCGCTGTCCCGCTAGTGTGGGCAATTCCACCCCTAAGGATGGGACAACTACGGGAAGAATACGTGGATGTCGTCCATAAAGACAGTAAAAGGGAGTCTTTTTGGTGGACGTGTGTACGGCATTATTGTAGACCAGTTCAGCCAACCAAGTATGCTGGACCCAAGTGGTTTCTCTGCTTGCAGCAAAGCAACGCAAGTATTGCTCGAGACCCTGATTCACACGCTCGGTTTGGCCGTCGGTCTCGGGATGGTACCCGGATGACAAATGGATTTCCATCCCAATAATCCTACAAAATTCACGCCAAAATCGTGAAGTAAATTGTGGGCCTCTGTCGGTACCAACATGGTGTGGAAGCCCGTGTAGGCGAATGACGTTTTGCAGGAAGAGTTCCGCAATTGCACTAGCGGTTGGGACTCCCTTGCAAGGATTAAAATGGGCTATTTTTGAAAAGGTATCTACTATAACCAATATTGAAGTGTGACCTTGTATAGGCGGGAGATCCACAATGAGGTCCATGGATACAGTGTGCCATGGTACGTCCGGAGTTGGTAAGGGACGCAGAAGGCCTGCAGGTCTTTGGTGACTGGCCTTATTGCGGGCACAGGTGTCACACTTCAATATGTGTTGCTGAACATCTTGTCGCCACTTCGGCCACCAGAAGTATCTAGCCACCAGCTCTTGTGTTTTTGACCTTCCCGGATGACCTACAAGGGATGAATCATGACACCACGACATGGCCTTTTCCCGGAGTGCCGTAGTAGGCAGATACAGAGCATGAGCGTGGTAGGGAAGCCCTGCAAAAACTACGTTCCGAGGGTCCTGTTTGCACCAATGATGCAGTTCTTGCATAGAGATTTCTTTCTGGATTGCTTCAAAGAAGTCAGAGGTCGCTCCAATAATGTGAGCGGGAGGGATTATTGACTGGGGCCTGGGGTTTGCCTCTCGAATTGTCGGCTCGGGATAGCGTGATAAGATGTCAGCTTTCAGGTTGCTGTTTCCGGGCCTATATGTGATGATAAAATCGAACTCCGCGAAATACATGGCCCAACGCAACTGACGCGGGCTCAGGGTCTTGGCGGTTTTGATAAATTGTAGGTTTCGGTGGTCTGTGATTACTGTTATCGTATGACGTGCTCCCATCAGATAGTGCCGCCATTCACTAAATGCTGCCTTTATTGCCAACAGTTCTCGATCTGCGATGATATAATTCACCTCAGCTGGCAGCAGCTTCCTTGAATAATAGGCCACCGGATGTAATAAACCCGTCGTGGGATCTCTTTGGGACAGAACGGCCCCCAAAGCATAACTGGAGGCGTCCGTTTCAACCACAAATGGTCTGGACAAGTCTGGGTGTTTTAGTACCGGAGCGTCGGTGAAGGCCTTTTTGAGCTGATTAAAACCCTGTTCGGCTGAGGCATCCCAAACAAACGGGCAACCCTTACGAAGAAGCTTCGTGATTGGAGTAACCAATGCTGAAATATTCTTAACAAAGCGTCTGTAAAATTTGCAAACCCTAGAAAGGATTGTATATCTTTTACATTAGCCGGAGGTGCCCAATCTAAAATTTCCTGCACCTTTTTGGTATCCATTTGTACGCCGGTTGGGGTTAGGAAATAACCTAAGAACTCCACAGTGGTACGATGGAATTCGCACTTTTCCAGTTTTGCGTAGAGATGATGTTCTCGCAATTTTCTGCAACACCGCACGTACATGTTGGACATGTTCCTGGAGGCTATTGAATAGATGAGGGATGTCATCGATGTACACAACGGCACATACGTCTAAATATTCTCAGAGTACCTCATCCAGGAAATGTTGGAAGGCGGCGGGGGCATTACAGAGGCCGAATGGCATGACCTGATATTCATACAATCCGAACTTGGTTCGGAAGGCGGTCTTCCACTCGTCTCCTTCACGTACCTGTACCAAGTGGTATGCGCCTCGAAGGTCCAACTTGGTATAGATGACCGCATCCCTAACTTGGTCAAGAAGTACAGGGATTAAAGGGAGCGGATAACGGTTTTTAATGGTTATCCGCTTCACTCCGCGGTAATCTATACAAGTCCGGAGCTCCCCAGACTTCTTCGGTACGAAGAACAGAGGTGACGAAACCGGAGAATTAGAGTGCCGAATAAAACCACTCTTGAGGTTGGATGCTATATATTCCCGGAGGTGGTCATTTTCAGCCTCGGTCAAAGCGTAGATGCGGCTGCATGGCAATACCGCTCCTGGCCCCAGGTCTATCCGGCAATCAAAGGGCCGGTGTGGAGGTAAAGACTCAGCAGCCTGTTTATTAAACACAGCCACAAAGTCGGCATATTCTTGGGGCAGATCTTCAGGACATACCTCTGGTTGACTATTAGCAATGCTGATGGAGCGTATGTCCGGCAAAGCCCTTTTTAAACAATGTTCTCTGCAAAATGGAGAATTCAGGTCTATCGACCCTGAGGTCCATTGAATGTGAGGGTCATGCTTCTTTAACCATGGCAATCCCAGGATAAGCCCAAATTGCGGGGCGGCAATAATGTCAGAGGCAATCTTTTCTGTATGCCCATCTCCACACTGAAGGATCATAACACAGGTACTATGAGTAACGGGACCCGAACTAAGGGGGGTACCATCTGCTGCATGTACCAGTTCTGACTTACGTTTACATTGCACCAGAATTCCTAAAGTACCCATGAACTGGGCATCGATGAAATTGCCAGTCGCACCCGAGTCGATTAACAGTGTAACCTGTATCTTTTTTGTCAAGAAATCTAGGCAACCCTTCTGAGTGATATATGGGCCATGATTTGAATAGCCTGCAATTGGGGACCTGCTAACTAGGCTCGACCGGGTGACCCCCCCTACCGGCGAGCCGAGGCGTTTCCCTGGGTTTTTGGTTTGGCGGGGCATTCGCAAACGAAATGCCCCTACTGAAAAGATAAGTGGGCGTGTATCCTAGGCGCGTCGCCAATCCGCGCTGGTATTTGTTGTGGGGAAGTGAAGCGTACGAAAGGCTTGTACGTGTGTTCCCGCCTCCTGGGACCAGGGAGAACAAGGCGCACGGGAGGCGAAAACACATGTGGCAAAAGTTTCCGCGGCGGTCTGAAGGAAGACCCCTGTGGAAGTTAACACTGGCAGTTTCCACATCAGGAACAAGTGGAAAAGCCTCAGAGGAGTGGCGAACTTTGGCACACTCAAAAGCCCGTGATCTGAGCTCGGGTGGCAGCAAGGAATGTTGTGTGTTTGTATGTGTGTGAGGAAAGAATGAGAAGGTTACGGGAAAGCAGAGGCAAAACCCTAACTTGTGTTATTTCTTTTAGCTTCTTGGACCAGCACTGAACACTACGGACCTGCCACAAGACTTGACGGCTTCATCACAGACAGGACACTGAAAACCAGAGCTAAGTGTACATGCTGGAAAAATGCTAATTAGTTGTGGACTGAACTAGGTGCATAGCTTAGATTAATCAGTGAGGGGGCCTAAGTCTGACTATGTGGAAGTGGAGTGTAAATAGCTACTTGGTACCAAGTACAATTTAAAGTGTGCAACAATCAGCCCTTTTCCCTAAAATTCCCCGTCCTATCCACAACCACTACCCAATCCTCAATCCGGTTTTCCTAAAACCCCCCAACCCATCCAATCAACGAGACCCTAACCCTCCTTCCCAGCTCTGGTCCGGGTAGCCTGCGTAAGCTTCGACTTGCAGGCTCCACGACCATAGTGGGGGTGGTTGGTACTGCGTCGCTCCTGCGCCTAGGACCAGAGTGTTCTGACAGAAGCGCAAGCCCCGTGCCTCGGGGCTTGCGCATGCGCGTTGACGAGCCACACCCTGCTGGACTCCTGATTGGCCCGCGGTGCCCCCGGGCATGCTGGGAGTTGTAGGCAGGAGACTGCTTCTGCTGGGAGCTGTAGTCTTTGAAGGCTGCTTTTCTGCAGAAGGGGCAGAGCAACCTTTTAAATGGATACAACTTTCTGGACACAACTCGTACGCTCATCACAGCCCCCACCACGTCCCTCTGAACCCCTTGTCTTGGTCTGGTCTTGGCTTTGGCCCTGACAACGACGCCGCAGTCTTTATTCGCTCGCTGTACACTAGACTTGCCCCATACAGAGGCAGCATACTGGTTTGGGGTGGAGACCACAATTATGCCCTTGATCCAACCATCGATAGATCGGATGGCAAACATGCCCGCCCCACCCCTCCCGCCAAAATACTCCTAGCACTAATGCAACAATTTGCACTAAAAGACCTTTGGACAGAGCAGCACCCCGAGGGAAGAGTGTACTCCTACTACTCACCACCACACGCTGTACACACTAGAATAGACTGCATATTCGTGAGTGAGGAACACCAAGCCTCGTTCGGGGACACACAATATCAAGCCAGAGTGCTATCAGATCACTCCCCACCAACGACCACATGGTCAATGCTCCCACCAAGACCCCCAGCACCCACGTGGAGGCTTAGAAGTGACGCCCTGCTCGACAGGGCCTTCTGCAAACAAATCAGGAAATCCACGATAGACTATTGGCAAATAAACGAAAACAGCATCCAACACATCAGCACAGCATGGGAAGCATACAAAGTGGTAATGCAGGGGGAAATGATAGCAACCCAGACTGGGTAAAAAGAAAAATGGAGCTCATGGACTGGATCAAGACGATAGACACAGCCAGTGCAAATAAGCTACTAACCCATCTTCCATCGACTTTCAACAAAGTCAAGAAACCCTTGAACTACTGTACAAAATTCCCAAATAAAAACATGTGATCAACATTTTTGAAAGCCAGACTAAATCTGCTTATTACACATGAAATCCTGGCAATCCGGGCAACAAAATCAGATAACAGCTGTCGCCTATGTAAAGAGAAAGAGCAAGTTGAAACACTGAAACATCTAGTGTTAAGATGCCCTAAGGCACAGCAAAACAGAGATAAATATCTTCAATCATGTCTACAAGGGGCAGTGACGGTAGATGAAGCGACAGTCTGGAACAGGCTAATGTCAGGAGAGACAACGAGATGGACTTTAACCATGGTGAAGCTAATAGAACTAGCCTTGAAATCTAACGCCAACACTACGACAGAGGGAGACAATCTATGAAAACGAGAACAATGGATTACATGAGAAGCAAATGATTCTTGTAAAAATCAAACAAATCTTTTTGATTAAAAGTAAATAAAACAAAAAAATTGCAGCCACGGGAGGGGCCCTGAAGGCCGTGGTGTCCTCTCTGGTGCGAGCTGAAGGAGAGCTAAGGGAACTAGAAGTCAAGGCCACCTCAGACCCAGCCCATTAAAAAAAAGGGTGATTGAACTTAAACAAGCCTGTTTAGAGCACTTAGAAAAAATAGGGAAACTCAGTTACGCAAAACACATTGAAAGGAATCATGCCCTAGGGGATAAACCTGGGAAGCTATTAGCGTGGCTCTATAAACGAGAAGCTCCCAGAACACACATCTACCAAATCCGTGGAGTGGACGGCATAGTGGCGCATACGCAGGCCGAGATCAACTCGGCATTCACCGGGTATTATCAAGCTCTCTACACCGACCCCTCTTTCACCCACAGAAACCAAAATTGATGATGTCCTAGACCTCATCTGGCTACCCAAACTAGACGAGCAAAGGGCAGAGCCCATCGATGAGCCCATCACCCCTGAGGAGGTCCTGGTCACCATTAGATCACTGCCCTCGGGGAAAGCACCTGGACCTGCCGGGCTCCCTGGGGAGTTTTATAAAACTTATGAGGACACACTAGCTCCATTACTAGCCCAAGTATACAACAAAACATACAAAATAGGCACCCTCCCCGACACCACGAGAGAAGCCTTAATCATCACACTACTAAAGCCTGGCAAGGACAGTGTAGAGTATGGCTCTTACAGGCAACAACAAGATCCTGACGGCACTGCTGGCGAGGAGGCTGCGAAAAGCTATCCCTCTCCTAATCCACCATGATCAGACGGGGTACGTGCCAGGGTGATCTATCACCGAAAACCTACATAAGCTACACCACATCATATTCAGCACTAACGGCAGCCCCCGGAAATACGCAGCGGCATCCTTGGACGCCACCAAGGCATTTGATTCGGTTTGGTGGAAATGGCTGAATGCCACTATGACTAAGATGGGCATTGGGCCAGCCTTCCTAAAGTGGACTAAACTCACATACACAAACCCCGCAGCTAGAGTACGCAATAACAACACCTATTCAGATAAATTGAGCCTTAACCTGGGGACTCGGCAGGGATTCCCATTTTCCCCCATGCTTTACACCATAGCCCTTGAACCAGTAGCAGCATACCTAAGACAGGAGTACGGGGAGGGGGGCATAGAAATAGACAGGGTGACCCATCTGTTCTCTATGTACGCTGATGACATGCTCCTTCACCTAAACGACCCTGAACACATCCTACCATACATACTTGAGACCTTGGAGGGGTTCCATAGGTATACAGGAATACAAATTAACCAGGACAAATCTTGCCTCTACCCACTGGCAGTCCTAAGCGAGGCCAGTGCTGAAAGTCTCCCTGCCCTGGCCTTCAAGTGGGAGATCACCTCCTTTAAATACCTGGGCATTACGATCCACTGTGACCCCAAGACAGAACACACCCTGAACAGCGTAAGACTGTCTAGAGAAATCAATGGACTTTTGGGGCAGACTACCACTCTCAGTTGCGGGCAGAGCAGAGCTGCTAAAGATAGTAGCACTGCCACGTTTGTTACACTACTTCACCAACGTCCCATACAACATCCCCCGCCATTCTTCAAGGATCTCAAAACACTATGCAGAAGATTCCTATGGCAGGGCGGGAGGCACAGAATCGCTCTAGAATCACTACAGAGACATTACGACAAAGGAGGCCTAAAAATCCCCAACTTTGAACTCTACTACCTAGCAGGCCAACTGAAACACGTAATCCAATGGATGGCTGACAAGCCTTCAACTGACACCCGACTCCTGCAGCCTGCCTTCGCCCACGTGCTACTCAGAGACTTACTATGGTCCACATCAATCGCAAGGCAGCACAAAACATACCTAACAAACCTAGGGACCCAGATTTGGAAACGAGCCTGCAAGGCCGCAAAAATAAATGACCCAAATTCCCCTCAGATCCCAATAGCTGCAATCATAACAACTAGACCATCGGGACTGACAGAGATAAGGAACATATGGGAGCCCTGCGGCATTGCTACCATTGGTGACCTAGTAGACGAACAAGGCATCCTCACATTTACCAAGCTACAAGAGATATCCGGCCTACCAACAGGGCAGTTCCTCCTGCATGGAGCTGTGGTAAAAAAGCTCACAAGCCAATGACCTGGAGTGGAGAACCTAGAAACTTGGCACAAAGCTATAGAATGCATGCTGAACACCGCCGAGGGAGGACACAAAACCTCCAGGCTTTACGAGATGCTGCTGGACTGTACAACCCTACAGGATCTCAAGAGCAAAGCAAAATGTGAACAATAGCTAGGCCACCAGTTTGAAGACAAAGAATGGGAAACTATACTGCACTACCATAAGAAGGTATCCAGGAATGCCCGACTGCAACTGATACAGTTCTACATCATCAATAGAGCCTGCCTCACACCTGAAGTCATTTCCAAATTGAAAGGGGCGAGAATCATAGAATGCCCTAAATGTAACAAACCCAGCGCTGGGATGGCCCACATGTTCTGGGGTTGTCAGGCGGTACACTCCTTCTGGACACAAATTGGGGCTACGGTGGCCAGCGCAGACATCACATTGGATGTACAGTCACCAAAAGCGTGCATCCTGGGCTGATACAAAAAAAAAAAAACCTTGAACAAGCTCAAAGACTTGATGTACATCTTAGCGAAGAGACCATCAACATGGGGTGGAAAAGCCCCAAAATCCCTAGCACGATTCTGTGGTGGGAAGACCTACGTAAATGGTCAGCAGCAGAAACAGGGGCCTGGGAGAACGCTCAATGAGAGCAGAAATTGGACATCAGCAAGGATCTACAACAATGGGTGGTGCTCACAGCGACATTATTCCACCCACGTGAGGAAGTTTCCTCTGATGACAATACAAGCAGCTCTTTGGGGATTGGTCTCGGGAAAGTTGGGAGGGGGGGCGGGAGGGAGGGTATTTGAGATTTCTTAATTGATGGATAATGATATAGTGGTTGTATTGTTTATGAAAATTAATAAAGCAGATTTAAAAAATAAATAAATAAGGTGCGTGTGAGCAACGGATATGTGTACAGCTGGTGTGGCATTCGTGTGATAGCTGCTTCTTAGCGGTAGGTGTGGTGGTTGAAAGATCAAGAGTATGTGTTTGTTCTGTTAGGTTGTTATCCAGACCGATTCTGGCTGTGTTAGGTCTGTGGAGAATGCCTAGGCTGGAGGGTGTGTAACCAGCTGTGTTTAGTAAGGGTGATGGGGAGTATGAGGCAAATGATGGTATGAGAACAGCTATACCGAATGGTGTAATAGTATCGCTGTGTTCTAGTTGAGTGGTGGTGTTAAGAAGAGAGTAAGCGTGGAGATGTGATATGGTGGTTTACGTTAGGTGCTTGAGATCGAGCACACTCCAATAGTTCCATGTACTCCATCTGTTCCATGCACTACGACTGTTCCATGCATTACAACCGTTTCAAGCACTCCAAACCGTTCCATGCTCTCTCAAACGTTCCATGCACTCTAAACCGTTCAATGCAAGTCAAGCCGTTCCATGCACTCCAATCCATTCCATACACTCCAATCCGTTCCGTGTACTCCAAATTGTTCTATTCACTCTGTTTTATGCAATCCAACCATTTTATGCACTCCAACCATTTTATGCACTCCAACCATTTTATGCACTTCGATGGTTTTATGCACTTCATATCATTTCCTGCACTGTAATAATTTTTTGTACAGTGTCCGTCCGTGCCCTCTATCTGTTATGTGCATTCCATCAGTTGCATGTACTTGCTCAGTTCTATGCACACTATCAGTTTGATCAGTTCTATGTATTCCTTTTGATCAATGCACTTCGTCCAATCTATGCATGGTATCCCTTCATCATCCGGTCTGCTCCTTTCATTCATTCTACCCACATTATCGTTTCTCCATGCATCATCCATCCACAAACTTGACCTGTTCCATACACACTGTCTCATCCGTTCCATCCACATACATCATCTGTTCATTCACATACATTATCCGTTCATCCACCTACTACATCTGTTCCATCCACTTAACCCATCTGTTCCATCCACATACTTCATCCGTTCCACCACTTCACACGTTCCATCAACTTCACCGGTTCCACCCAATTAACCGGTTCCACCCACTTCACCAGTTCCACCCACTTCATCTGTTCCAACCACATTACCCGTTCCATCCACATACTTCATCCGTTCATCAAACTACTTCATCCATTCTACCCACTTCACCCATTTCGTCCAAACACTTGTTTCGTTTCACCCACTTTGCCCGTTCCACCCACTTTACCCAATCCACCCATTCCATCCGTTCATCTACATACATTCCGTTCCATCCACTTCACCCGTTTCATCCACATACTTCATCCGTTCCACCCACTTCACACATTCCATCCACTTCCCCAGTTCCACCCACTTCACCTGTTCTATCCACATACTTCACCTGTTCCATCCACATACCTCACCCGTTCCATCCACATACTTCATCCGTTCCATACACATGCTTCACCCGTTCCATCCACATACTTCGCCCGTTCTATCAACATACTTCACCCTTTCCTTCCACATACTCCACCCTTTTGTTCCACATACTTCACCCTTTCCTTCCACATACTTCACCTGTTCCACCCACTTCACCCATTCTACCTGTTCACCAGTTCCACCCAAATCATCAGTTCCACCCAAATCATCCATTCCACCCAAATCATCCATTCCACCCAAATCATCCGTTCCACCCAAATCATCCATTCCACCCAGTTCATCTATTCCACTCACATACTTCACCCGTTCCAACCCCATACTTCCTCCGTTACAACCACATGTTTCACTTGATCCATCCACTTGACCCATTCCATCCACATACTTCACCTGTTCCATTCAACATACTTGACCCCTTTCGTCTACATACTTTACCAGTTCCTTCCACATACTTCACCCGTTCCTTCCACATACTTCACCTGATCCTTCCACATACTTTACCCGTTCCATCCACATACTTCACCCATTCCATTCTCCCATTTTCTAAGTTCTTCCACATATTTCACCTGTTCCTTCCACATACTTCATCTATTCCATCTATCTACATTCTTCATTGTTCCATCCACATACTTCACCTGTTCCATCCATATACTTCACCCATTCCATACACCCACTTCACCCATTCCATCCACCCACATTCTCCATTCCATCTACTCCCTTCACTCGTTCCTTCTAAATACTTCCCCTGATCCATTCACCCACTTCCCCTGATTCCATATACCCATTTAACTCGATCCATCCATATACTTCATACTTTCCATCCACATAGTTCACCCATTCCACCCATTCCATCCGTTCATCTACATACATTCCATGCCATCCACTTCACCCGTTTCATCCACATACTTCATCCGTTCCACCCACTTCACAGATTCCATCCACTTCCCCTGTTCCACCCACTTCACCCGTTCTATCCACATACTTCACCTGTTCCATCCACATACTTCACCCGTTCCATCCACATACTTCATCCGTTCCATACACATGCTTCACCCGTTCCATCCACATACTTCGCCCGTTCTATCCACATACTTCACCCTTTCCTTCCACATACTCCACCCTTTTGTTCCACATACTTCACCCTTTCCTTCCACATACTTCACCTGTTCCACCCACTTCACCCATTCTACCTGTTCACCAGTTCCACCCAAATCATCCATTCCACCCAAATCATCCATTCCACCCAAATCATCCGTTCCACCCAAATCATCCATTCCACCCAGTTCATCTATTCCACTCACATACTTCACCCGTTCCAACCCCATACTTCCTCCGTTACAACCACATGTTTCACTTGATCCATCCACTTGACCCATTCCATCCACATACTTCACCTGTTCCATTCAACATACTTGACCCCTTTCGTCTACATACTTCACCCGTTCCTTCCACATACTTCACCTGATCCTTCCACATACTTTACCCGTTCCATCCACATACTTCACCCGTTCCATTCTCCCATTTTCTCAGTTCTTCCACATATTTCACCTGTTCCTTCCACATACTTCATCTATTCCATCTATCTACATTCTTCATTGTTCCATCCACATACTTCACCTGTTCCATCCATATACTTCACCCATTCCATACACCCACTTCACCCGTTCCATCCACCCACATTCTCCATTCCATCTACTCACTTCACTCGTTCCTTCTAAATACTTCCCCTGATCCATTCACCCACTTCCCCTGATTCCATATACCCATTTAACTCGATCCATCCATATACTTCATACTTTCCATCCACATACTTCACCCATTCCACCCATTCCATCCGTTCATCTACATACATTCCATGCCATCCACTTCACCCGTTTCATCCACATACTTCATCCGTTCCACCCACTTCACAGATTCCATCCACTTCCCCTGTTCCACCCACTTCACCCGTTCTATCCACATACTTCACCTGTTCCATCCACATACTTCACCCGTTCCATCCACATACTTCCTCTGTTCCATACACATGCTTCACCCGTTCCATCCACATACTTCGCCCGTTCTATCCACATACTTCACCCTTTCCTTCCACATACTCCACCCTTTTGTTCCACATACTTCACCCTTTCCTTCCACATACTTCACCTGTTCCATCCACTTCACCCATTCTACCTGTTCATCAGTTCCACCCAAATCATCAGTTCCACCCAAATCATCCGTTCCACCCAAATCATCCATTCCACCCAAATCATCCGTTCCACCCAAATCATCCATTCCACCCAAGTTTATCTATTCCACTCACATACTTCACCCGTTCCAACTCCCATACTTCACTCCGTTCACAACCACATTTCTCATTTGATCCATCCACTTGACTCCATTCCATCCACTTAGACACCATTCCTTCCACATACTTCACCTGTTCCATTCAACATACTTGACCCCTTTCGTCTACATACTTCACCCGTTCCTTCCACATACTTCATCCATTCCTTCCACATACTTCACCTGATCCTTCCACATACTTTACCCGTTCCATCCACATACTTCACCCATTCCATTCTCCCATTTTCTCAGTTCTTCCACATATTTCACCTGTTCCTTCCACATACTTCATCTATTCCATCTATCTACATACTTCATTGTTCCATACACCCACTTCACCCGTTCCATCCACCCACATTCTCCATTCCATCTACTCACTTCACTCGTTCCTTCTAAATACTTCCCCTGATCCATTCACCCACTTCCCCTGATTCCATCCACCCATTTAACTCGATCCATCCATATACTTCATACTTTCCATCCACATACTTCACCCATTCCACCCACTTCACCTGTTCCACCCAAATCATCTGTTCCATTCACATACTTCACCCATTCCAACCCCATACTTTGTCCGTTCCAACCACATATTTCACTTGATCTATCCACTTCACCCATTCCATCCACATACTTCACCTGTTCCATTCAACATACTTGACTCATTTTGTCCACATACTTCACCCGTTCCTTCCACATACATCACCCGTTCCTTCCAAATACTTCACCAGTTCCTTCTACCTACTTCACCCGTTCCTTCCACATTCTTCCCCCGTTTCGTCCACATACATCGCCCGTTCCTTCCAGATCCTTCACCCGTTCCTTCCAACCACTGCACCCGTTCCATCCACATACATCACCAGTTTGCTCCACACTTGACACCCGCTCCACACTCTATATCCATTCCGTCCACATACTTGATCCGTTTCTTCCACATACTTGACCCGTCCATCCACATACTTCACCCATTCCATCCACATACATCACCCGTTTGCTCCACACTCGACACCCGCTCCACACTCTACATCCAATGCATCCACATACTTGACCCGTTCCTTCCACATACTTGACCCATTCCTTCCACATACTTGACCCTTCCTTCGACATACATCACCCTTTCCGTCCACACTCTACACCTGCTCCACACTCTACACCGCTCCACACTCTACACCTGTTCCGCACCCATTCCATACCCTACATCCACTCAACACCCTACATCGGCTCAACAACACCACACACTACATCCGCTCAACACCCTAAATCTGCTCAACACCCTACATCTACTCAACACCACCAAACCCTACATCTGCTGAACACCCTAAATCTGCTCAACACCCTACATCCGCTCCACACTATCATCCACTCCACACCCTACATCCGCACCACAACTTACATCCGCACCACGCTCTCATCTGCTCCACGTTCTCATCCACTCCATGCCCTCATTCATTCTGCGCTCCCATCCGCTCTATGCACTCATCTGCTCCAGCGACTTCATCCGCTCCACCGACTTCATCTGCTCCACTCACTTTGTCCATTCATCCTGCAATATTGGTTCAGCCCATGTCAATTGTCACACGCACTTGATCTGTTCCATGCTCTCCATCTGTCTCATGCACTACACCCGTCTCATGCACTTGAATCGTCTATTCTATTTGTTCCATTTATACCATGCACCCTTACATTCCATGCCATCATTCTCTGCACTCATCCGTCTCCTGTATTCATCTTTCCATCCTCTTCACTTTATTCCTCTCGTCCATTTTGTTCCTTCCATCCATTGCAATCATTTCATCCATTTCATTAATTTCAACCGCTTTACTGCTTTCATACATTTTATTCTTTTTATCCACTTCATTGCATTGATCCACTTTACTCTTTCTATTCTCTTTGTCCTTTTTAGGTTACATTAGAGGTTATTAGCTTTCGATTTCTCGCTTGGATCTTGATGTTGGATTGTTATTTATTTTATTGTTATTTATCATCTAGTAGTTTGGGTTAGTTGAATTGCTGTTATCCACTTTATTCCTCTCGTCCACTTTAATCCTCTTGTCCATTACATTTATTTTGTGCATTTCATTAATTTCAGCCACTTTACTGCTCTGATACAACTTATTCTTTGTATCCTCTTCACAGCATTGATCCTTTTTACTCATTCTATTTTGTTTGTCCTTTTTAGCTAACCTTAGAGGATTATTAGTTTTCAATTTCTCGCTCGGATCATGATGCTAGATTGCTATTTATGATCTAGCATTTTGGGCAAATGTCATTGAGTTGCTGTTATCCAGTTTAAGTTAGTTTGAGTTTGGGGTCGGTTTTAGTGGAAGAGCCAGGTTTTCAGTAATTTGCGGAAAGACATGAGGTCTTCGGTGAGTCGGATGTGGGGTGGGAGTGTGTTCCACAGCGTGGGGCCCAAGGCTGAGAATGATGATCCACCTAACCTGGCTGAGTTTGTTTTTGGTATGACTAGGAGGCTGGCTGAGCTTGATCGTGCAGGGTGATAGGGTTTTAGTTTGTCTTGAAGATATTGAGGTCCGGTTTTGTGCAGTGCTCGGTGAGAAATGCATACGGTTTTGAAGGTCACCCTTCGGGCAACCGGAAGCCAGTGCAGAGTGTAGAGGTCTGGGGAGATGTGGTCTCTAGGGCCAAGTGCTAGGGGAAATATTTCCATGGGAAATATAGCTATCATTTGTGAAAAGACGGCACCCCTGTCACCATCAAATATTTTAAGAACGACTCGATGAAATAACCACTGCACCCGCCACAGAAAAAAACAAGTTCATGCTTCATATCCAAGTTGTTTCATACCTGATCCAATTTCGCCCAGAGCTTTAGGTGTGTGCTTGAGCAAAAGTTTGACTTTTCTCTTTGGGAAATTAATGGGGCTTGCCAGAAACTGTTTTTTTTTTTTACTTTCTTAATAACTTTTATTTTGTAATGGATCATTCCCACAATTTCACAGTTTCCTGTGTATCTCAATACTCATGTTAACTATAGTCTGGTGACTGGCTCACTATAATATTACATGGCCTGCGGTGGTGGCCCTGTAGTTATTGTTATATTGCTCACCCTATTGGAAAAACACTTTTTGGGAGGCTTATAACTTTGCCTCCCTGGACGAATCCTGACAAAACCTTGCAAAGAGAGTTTATGTCCCTGTCAAATTGATTATGCAGATTCTGGTGAGGTTTCGTGCAGAGGGGACAAAGTTATAGGGTGTCCCAAAATATGTGGTTTTGTCCCATAGATGCAATAGAAGAAAATGATGCTCATGCCTACAACCCAAACCGCTAGACATATTTTCACCAAATTTGCAGAGTATCCGGTAATATTATCCCATACATATGATTGCCATAAATATGGTCATACATATGGTCACCAGGAAAAGGCTGTGGCAACATTATATATGGTAACCATATAGATGGGGTCAACAGGAGTGGGGGTTGCAGGCTTGTGCCCCCTAAACTTGCACACAAAAAAACGGTTTTGGGGGTTGCAGGTGTGTCCCCCGCATGTTCAATATGATAATGTTCCTGCAAACAACAGGTATTTCTCGGCAACCTTTTTGCCAGGCTTCATTTTTGCAGGGACATCATCACATGATACCATTTGCGGCAGGAGCGGCGGCTTGGTCCCGAAAGCGTGCTTTTGTAAATTTGGTGTAAATCCATAGAGTCGTTTTTTTTTTAAAACGCCCCAAAAGTAGGTAAAACAAAATTTGTGATATCTGAGTTCGGTCTGCAGACTCACTTGACTGTTCGCTCCATGGAGGGTCCTACGATTGGTCGAGAGGGCAAAGTGATGTCTGCGGACATCGGACATGCCCGCTGAATGGATGGTCAAAAGCGTGAGGTGCGTCAGATTTTTGGAAATGCCCTCCATGTTGGATTCATGGACAGTTCCCATTGTCCACGAGCACTGTGGTGAAAACATTAAAAACACAACATTGCACATGTCAAGCTAATGAAATAATCTCTGGGGAGGTGAGGGGTGATGAGGATGGGATGGGGTATGGCCTAAAAAAGCCCAAAAACAGGTGTTTTTTAAACTCCGAAGTCCTCCGCCACCAGTCCGGATATCCAGGGCAGTCCTGTGATGTTCGCGAACATCTGAGCTGTTCAGGGACATCTATGCCTATTTATTTTTTGCATTACTGGGTTGGTGAAAAGCAGTTTTTGGATGGCTTATAACTTTGGCGCCACCCAATGAAACTGCATGAAATTCTGGTATTTCATTCTAGACCTGACTCTGACGTGTGGTGCTGTTTTGTCAAGAGGGGGGGTCCCAAAATATTGTAAAGGCTTATAAATGCGGTGCCATTTGATAAAACTGCAGACAAGTTTATAAAAAGATTTTAGACCTAGATATGAATTAGTTAGCAAAGTTTTGTGGGATTTTGTCAAGAGGGGGAACATTTGAGGGGGGTCACAGCATTTTTAGATGGTTTATATCTTTGTTGCCATTTGATGAAGGTGGGCAAAGGTTTTCAGAAAGATTATA
This sequence comes from Ambystoma mexicanum, assembly GCA_002915635.3. Lineage (NCBI taxonomy): Eukaryota > Metazoa > Chordata > Amphibia > Caudata > Ambystomatidae > Ambystoma > Ambystoma mexicanum. The sequence goes on from CM030321.1 coordinate 829,470,737, forward strand.
AACCCAACCTTGAATGTTTGTGGAAAGTCTGAATGGATTTTGTCAAGTGGGGGCTAAGTTATATGACTATTTTATGTATGTACTTTTTGACTCTTTTCAAAAAATAAAACATGGATGGATTTGCAGCAAAGTCGTGCAAAGAGCATTGGCAAGGACCTGTAATCATGGTTTTACAAATGTGTCTATGTTTTATTTTTTGAAAAGTGTCACAATGTAGGTAAAAACAAATTGTGATATACTTTTGGTGACTGAAGTATAGCCTGTGGCCTGATTGTCCGGCCATGACCCTGACAATCTGGCTACTGGTCATGGCCACGAGGGACCAGCAATGGGGTTAAAGTGGGCGTGGCCACCAGGGACTGGCTATGTGGTAAAGTTTTTCGAATTTGGGATAGGTTTGAATGGGAAAGAAAATCTGCTTGCGGGTACAGGTTGAAGCGCTGGATGGGTAGCAGCAAATATGCACGAGGAGGGTCAGCAAGAACTTCAAAGCATGATTTTGCAAATATGTCCCATGTTTTATTGTTTTGAAAGTGTGAAAATGTAAGTACACAATAGAGTGATATAACATTGGTGTCTGGGCAATGGGCCTGGCCATCGGTATGGAGAAATGTGTAATGCAATTTGCTTATTGGGGCATGCGCCATGGCCAAAGACATAGGTTTGAATGGGAAAAAGAATTCTGCTTGCAGTTACAGCCTGAAGTGGTGGACTAGAATACAACAAACTTGGGCATCAAGCATTAGCAAGGACCTGAAAGCATATTTTTGGAAATATGTCTTGTCTTTTATTTTTTCAAAGTGTAAGAATGTAAGTTGAAAAACTAGTGATATACATTTGTTGTCTGGATAGTGGGTCTGGCTCTCGGCAAATGCAAATGTGTACTCTTATTTGCTTATTGGGGAATGCGGCATGGCCAAAGCTCATGCCCAATGAATTTGGAGACTGGCCATGGCTGCAAACCATGCGCACTGGGCATTGGTTAAATTATTAGGGTATAGTGGACACTGAGCTAGGATGCAGGATAGTAGTGTGGTGAATAATAGGGGTGCGTTGGTTGGGCTGGGGCCATGGTTGAGCTTTATGCCGTAGGAAATTGAACTATGATTTGCATCCCCAGCATGCACTGCTGATAACGACAGACATAAGTATGTGTTGCAAAAAATAACTTTCTTAAAGGATTAAAATAATTTTTCATATATATGAAAAGATGACTTATTAATAACTAACATACAGTGATGTAACACCATGAAACATGTTCACTTATAAAAACCTATTAAATTGACAGAAAAACGTTGTTAAAGTGATCTTACCATAAAGCTGCATCCCGCCCACCTTCGCATTTCCCTCCTGGGTTCTCATGAGCACTTACCCATCTTTACTGCCCCTTCTATTTATGCACTTCTCTCACTTCACTATGTATATGTGCATTTATAGGAGCACTGTGTAAAATGCCTTTGTATAAGAAAGGGAAATGCAGATGCAAAAGAGTTTTAGATGATTGTTAAGGGGCACGGATTGGTGGCGTTTGGGTGTGTCTTGTTATTTGAATGTGTATTGTACATACTTGTTATTTGATTTAATTCTAAGGCCATGACACCCAGAATCTGGCCACTGGCCACATACATAATAGTAATATGTGTATATTTATTATAGGTAGTATAGGTGGAGCATACCATAATTGGAATATGCTGGATTGATACAAATAAAAGTTATATATGGTATTTATGATCATAGCAAAATAGAGGAAAGTGCTTCTTGATCTTCCTCCACCTTAAACACAGTCACCCATTCTATCCTCATTAAACCGTTACAGGATACCTTTGGCATCACGGACCAGGCAGTGGACAGCCTGACTTGTTTTCCTCACTAACCACCCGTCCGAGCTGCAACTGGGCCATTTCTACTCCACCACCACATTCTCTACCTGCAGCGTACCCTAGGGTTCAATCCTATCTTTGTGGAACTTCAATATCGATCTCGCCCTTCTGACTCACCTGATCTCCTTCTTTTTGTCTCATTTCTAGTATTATGTTGATGGCACAGATCTTTCCTTGAAACTTCGCTCTACTACTTTTTTCTCCATGTCTTTGATCCCTGATTGTCTGACCACCATCCATGCATTTTGTGTGGCTAGAAATCTCTGTCTCAATTGCATCAAGATGGGTAGCTCGAGCCTTTGGAACCCCTTGTATGGTCTTAAAGAAATGCCACAACCATGATTCTCTCTGTGTGCTGAAGGTTGGCATTTCCTCACTCTCATCTTCCTGGTCCTCTTGATACTCCTCTCCATTATTGCACATTTTCCTTAGTCCAGGCTCTTGAGCTGGTGGCGATAGCGCCTGAGGAGGAGGGATGGCCATGGCTGTTGCCATTTTTGAAGTTAAATAGCAGTGGTGCCAACCAATACTCTTCCAAGCAGGTGCTTCCTACTGGATTGCAGATGGCAAATTAATAAGAATGGGTCTAGGAGATGTGGAAGGCTTCACTTTCAGCATGTAACTTCCTAGATTTGCTGCAAATGTGGTTAGAAGTGTTCGTGAAGCACGGATGCTGTTGGGGAATTCTTCAGTGACGTCAGAAGTTTGCAAATCTCAGTGAAAAGCAACAGTGTAGAAAGTTGATAGAAGTGTTTAGACTGTTACTAGGAAGTGGGGAATGTCACAGTTTGTACTTGAAACTTTATAGATTGGGTGCAAATTATATATTGGGGGTGAGGTTGATATTAGGAAGTTGTAGCAAATTAGGGTGCACTGGTAAAAACGTATGCAATTCAGTGAAAAAACGTTGTTAAAGGACGTTACGGTTACAAGTAAAACTGAAAACTCCCAGAAATGTGCAGTGTTGAAAGTTGATATTATTATTATCAAATTTTATATTCTGGCTCTCAGTGAACAAAAGCACCTGGCCTAGATATTTCAGTGAACAAAAACATGTGGACCAGATATGTGATGTCATCAGTGATGTCATCAATGACATTGTTTGATGACATCTTTAATGTCCTTGGTGCTAGTCTTAGCAGTGCAGGGTGGTGACGCGAGTTATGGTTGCGTAGTTTCCATATCTAGTGAGTTTCTGGGGGGTTTAGGTTTTACGTGTAACCATAATGTACCTTCAACAAAGTGTTTTCACTGAATATATATATATATATATATATATATATATATATATATATATATATATATATATATATTTATTACATGGCCACGTAGTGCCATGTATCATGGTTAAGTTGCTGTTTCCATAGGAAGAGCACTTTTTGGGCGGCTTATAACTTCGCTCTCCCTGGACGAATCCTCACCAAACTTTGCAACAAAAAGTATTTGGGTCACATGTTTGGTGAGGATTTGTCCAGGGGGAGCAAAGTTATAGGGGGGTCCCAAAACTTTTTTTTTTACCATAGACATAATGGGAAAATACTTTGCTCACGCTTACAGCCCAAACCGCTGGACGGATTTACACCAAATTTGCAGCAGGAGTGGCGGCTTGGTCCTGAAAGCGTGCTTTGCTTTATTTGGTGTAAATCCGTCCAGTAGTTTTTAAAAAAATGACAAAAATGTAAGTGAAAAAAATTTGTGATATCTGTGTTCGCTTTGCGGACACACTTCCCTGTTGGCTCCGCGGACAGGACGGTGATTGGGAAAGCAGCTTGCGTGATGTCCGCGGACATCTGACGTGCTCTCTCATTGGATGCGTGAAATCGTGCAGTGCATCTGGCTTCAGAGACACCCGCCATCTTTGTTCCTCGCATGAGAGGCTTTGTATCCCGCCTGCACAGTAAGTCCCCCACCCCCGCTCATGCCCGTGTCTGTCTCCTGTTCCTCCCACCCCCACTCATGGCTGTGTATCTTTCGACCTCCGGCCCACTCCCCGCTCATGTCCGTGTGTCTTTCTCCCTCCCGCCCACCCCCCGCTCATGTCCGTGTGTCTTTCTCCCTCCCGCCCACCCCCCTCATGCTCCGTGTGTCTTTCTCCTCTCCCGCCACCCATGCTCATGCCCCATCGTGTCCCACCTCTCTGCCCCCCCCCCCGTCATGCCCGTGTGTCTCTCCCCCCCTGCCCCCACCCCGCTCATGTCCGTGTGTCTCTCCCCACCCGCCGCCACACCTCGCTCATGTCCCGTGTGTCTCTCCCACCCCCGCCCACCCCCGCTCATGTCCCTTGTGTCTCTCCCCCTCCCGCCCACCCCCGCTCATGTCCGTGTGTCTCTCCCCACCGCGCCCACCCCCGCTCATGTCCGTGTGTCTCTCCCCACCCGCCACCCACCCCCGCTCATGTCCGTGTGTCTCTCCCCTCCCCCCACCCCCGCTCATGCCCCGTGTGTCTCTCTCCCCTCCCCCACCCCGCTCATGCCCGTGTGTCTCTCCCCTCCCTCCCCACCCCCGCTCATGCCCCGTGTGTCTCTCCCCCTCCCCACCCCCGCTCATGCCCGTGTGTCTCTCCCTCCCACCACCCCCGCTCATGCCCCGTGTGTCTCTCCCCCTCCCGCCCACCCCCGCTCATGCCCCGTGTGTCTTCTTCCCCTCCCCCACCCCGCTCTTGCCCCGTGTGTCTCTCCCCTTCCGCCCCACCCCGCTCATGCCCCTGTGTCTCTCTCCCCTCCCCCCACCCCCGCTCTATGCCCCTGTGTCTCTCTCCCTCCCCCCACCCCGCTCATGCCCCGTGTCTCTTTCCCCCTCCCCCCACCCCGCTCATGCCCCGTGTCTCTTTCCCCTCCCCCCCACCCCCGCTCTTGCCCCGTGTGTCTCTCCCCCTCCCCCCACCCCCGCTCATGCCCCGTGTCTCTCTCCCTCTCCCCCACCCCCGCTCATGCCCCGTGTGTCTCTCTCCCCCTCCCCCACCCCCGCTCATGCCCCGTGTCTCCCTGTTCCCCCACCCCCGCTCATGCCCCGTGTCTCTCCTCTGTTGCCCCCACCCCCGCTCATGCCCCGTGTGTCTCTCCTCTTCCCCCCGCCCACCCCGCTCTTGCCCCGTGTCTCTTTCCCCTCCCGCCCCCCGCTCTTGCCGTGTCTTTCCCGCTCCCCCCACCCCCGCTCATGCCCCGTGTTCTCTCTCCCTCCCCCACCCCCGCTCATGCCCCGTGTGTCTCTCTCCCTCCCCCACCCCCGCTCATGCCCGTGTGTCTCTCTCCCCTCCCCCACCCCCGCTCATGCCCGTGTGTCTCTCCCCTTCCCGCCACCCCCGTCATGCCCCGTGTCGTCTCTCCCCCCCCGCTCTATGCCCCGTGTGTCTCCCTCCCCCACCCCGCTCATGCCCCGTGTGTCTCTCCCTCCCCGCTCTGCCCTGTGTGTCTCTCCCTCCCGCCCACCCCGCTCATGCCCGTGTGTCTCTCTCCCTCCCCCCACCCCCGCTCATGCCCCGTGTGTCTCTCTCCCTCCCCCCACCCCCGCTCATGCCCCGTGTGTCTCTCTCCCTCCCCCCACCCCGCTCATGCCCCGTGTGTCTCTCTCCCTCCCCCCACCCCCGCTCATGCCCCGTGTGTCTCTTTCCCTCCCCCCACCCCCGCTCATGCCCCTGTGTCTCTCTCCTCCCCCACCCCCGCTCATGCCCCGTGTCTGTCTCTCTCCCTCCCCACCCCCGCCTCATGCCCCGTGTGTCTCTCTCTCCCCCCACCCCCGCTCATGCCCCGTGTCTCTCTCCTGTTCCCCCACCCCCCGCTCATGCCCCGTGTCTCTCTCCTGTTCCCCCACCCCCCGCTCATGCCCCTGTCTGTCTCCTGTTCTCCCCCCCCCCCCTCATGCCCCGTGTCTGTCTCCTGTTCCCCCACCCGTCATGCCCGTGTCTGTCTCCTGTTCCCCCCACCCCGCTCATGCCCCGTGTCTGTCTCCTGTTCCCCCCACCCCGCTCATGCCCCGTGTCTGTCTCCTGTTGCCCCCCCCCGCTCATGCCCCGTGTCTGTCTCCTGTTCCCCCCACCCCGCTCATGCCCCGTGTCTGTCTCCTGTTCCCCCACCCCCGCTCATGCCCGTGTCTGTCTCCTGTTCCCCCCACCCCGCTCATGCCCCGGTGTCTCTCTCCTGTTCCCCCACCCCCGCTCATGCCCGTGTCTCTCTCCTGTTCCCCCACCCCCGCTCATGCCCCGTGTCTGTCTCCTGTTGCCCCCCACCCCCGCTCATGCCCCGTGTCTGTCTGTTCCCCACCCCCCGTCATGCCCCGTGTCTGTCTCCTTCCCCCCACCCCCGCTCATGCCCCGTGTCTGTCTCCTGTTCCCCCACCCCGCTCATGCCCCGTGTCTTCTCCCTGTCCCCACCCCCCGCTCATGCCCCGTGTCTCCTGTTCCCCCCACCCCCCGCTCATGCCCCGTGTCTCTCTCCTGTTGCCCCACCCCCGCTCATGCCCCGTGTCTGTCTCCTGTTGCCCCCACCCCCGCTCATGCCCCGTGTCTGTCTCCTGTTCCCCCACCCCCGCTCATGCCCGTGTCTCTCTCCTGTTCCCCCCACCCCCGCTCATGCCCCGTGTCTGTCTCCTGTTCCCCCACCCCCGCTCATGCCCCGTGTCTGTCTCCTGTTCCCCCACCCCCGCTCATGCCCCGTGTCTGTCTCCTGTTGTCCCCACCCCCCGCTCATGCCCCGTGTCTCTCTCCTGTTGCCCCACCCCCGCTCATGCCCCGTGTCTGTCTCCTGTTCCCCCACCCCCCGCTCATGCCCCGTGTCTGTCTCCTGTCCCCCACCCCCGCTCATGCCCCGTGTCTGTCTCCTGTTCCCCCCCCGCTCATGCCCGTGTCTCTCTCCTGTTGCCCCCCACCCCCGCTCATGCCCCGTGTCTGTCTCCTGTTCCCCCACCCCCTCTCATGCCCCGTGTCTTCTCTCCTGTTCCCCCACCCCCCCTCATGCTCCATGTGTCTGTCTCTCCTGTTCCCCCCACCCCCCGCTCATGCCCCGTGTCTGTCTCCTGTTCCCCCACCCCCTCTCATGCCCCGTGTCTCTCTCCTGTTGCCCCACCCCTGCTCATGCCCCGTGTCTCTCTCCTGTTCCCCCACCCCCGCTCATGCCCCGTGTCTGTCTCCTGTTCCCCCCCCCCCGCTCATGCCCCGTGTCTGTCTCCTTTGTCCCCCACCCCCGCTCATGCCCCGTGTCTGTCTCCTGTTGCCCCCACCCCCGCTCATGCCCCGTGTCTGTCTCCTGTTCCCCCACCCCCGCTCATGCCCCGTGTTCTGTCTCTGTTCCCCCACCCCCGCTCATGCCCTGTTTCTCTTTTTCCCCCTCCCGCTCCATGCCCGTGTCTGTCTCCTGTTCCCCCACCCCCCGCTCATGCCCGTGTCTCCCCTCATGTTCCCCCACCCCGCTCATGCCCCGTGTCTCTCTCCTGTTGCCCCCCACCCCCGCTCATGCCCCGTGTCTCTCTTCCTGTTGCCCCCACCCCCCGCTCATGCCCCGTGTCTGTCTCCTGTTCCCCCCACCCCCGCTCATGCCCCGTGTCTCTCTCCTGTTCCCCCCCCCCCGCTCATGCCCCTGTGTCTCTTCCCCTCCCCCCACCCCCGCTCATGCCCCGTGTCTCTCTTTCTCCCCCACCCCCCCGCTCATGCCCCGTGTCTCTTCCTTCCCCCCACCCCGCTCATGCCCCGTGTCTGTCTCCTGTTCCCCCCCCCCCCCCGCTCATGCCCCGTGTCTGTCTCCTGTTCCCCCCCCGCTCATGCCCCGTGTCTCTCTCCTGTTGCCCCCACCCCCCGCTCATGCCCCGTGTCTCTCTCCTGTTCCCCCCACCCCCGCTCATGCCCCGTGTCTCTCCTGTTCCCCACCCTGCCCCGTGTCTCTCTCCTGTTCCCCCCCCCGCTCATGCCCCGTGTCTCTCTCCTGTTGCCCCCACCCCCGCTCATGCCCGTGTCTCTCTCCTGTTCCCCCCACCCCCGCTCATGCCCCGTGTCTCTCTCCTGTCCCCCACCCCCGCTCATGCCCCGTGTCTCTCTCCTTTCCCCCACCCCCCGCTCATGCCCGTGTCTCCTCCTGTTCCCCCACCCCCGCTCATGCCCCGTGTCTCTCTCCTGTTCCCCCACCCCCGCTCATGCCCCGTGTCTGTCTCTGTTCCCCCACCCCCGCTCATGCCCCGTGTGTCTCCTTGTTCCCCCCACCCCCCGCTCATGCCCCGTGTCTCCCTTCTGTTCCCCACCCCCGCTCATGCCCCGTGTCTCTCTGTGTTCCCCCACCCCCCGCTCATGCCCCGTGTCTCTCTCCTGTTCCCCCACCCCCGCTCATGCCCCGTGTCTCTCTCCTGTTCCCCCACCCCCGCTCATGCCCCGTGTCTCTCTCCTGTTCTCCCCACCCCCCGCTCATGCCCCGTGTCTTCCCTCTTGTTCCCCCCACCCCCGCTCATGCCCCGTGTCTCTCCTGTTCCCCCCACCCCCCGCTCATGCCCCGTGTCTCTGTCTTTTCCCCCCACCCCCGCTCATGCCCCGTGTCTCTCTCCTGTTGCCCCCACCCCGCTCATGCCCGTGTCTCTGTCTCCTGTTCCCCCACCCCCGCTCATGCCCCGTGTCTCTCTCCTGTTCCCCCCACCCCCGCTCATGCCCTTGTTCTCTCCTGTTGCCCCCCACCCCCGCTCATGCCCCGTGTCTCTCTCCTGTTGCCCCCACCCCCGCTCATGCCCCGTGTCTCTCTCCTGTTCCCCACCCCGCCCCCGTGTCTGTCTCCTGTTCCCCCCACCCCGCTCATGCCCCGTGTCTGTCTCCTGTTGCCCCCCACCCCCGCTCATGCCCGTGTCTGTCTCCTGTTGCCCCCACCCCCGCTCATGCCCCGTGTCTCTCTCCTGTTCCCCCACCCCCTGCTCATGCCCCGTGTCTCTCTCCTGTCCCCCACCCCCCGCTCATGCCCCGTGTCTCTCTCCTGTTCCCCCACCCCCGCTCATGCCCCGTGTCTCTCTCCTGTTCCCCCACCCCCCTCATGCCCCGTGTCTGTCTCCTGTCCCCCCCCCCGCTCATGCCCGTGTCTCTCTCCTTTCCCCCACCCCCGCTCATGCCCCGTGTTCTCTCTCCTGTTCCCCCCACCCCGCTCATGCCCCGTGTCTCTCTCCTGTTCCCCCCACCCGCTCATGCCCCGTGTCTCCCTTCTTTTCCCCCACCCCCGCTCATGCCCTGTGTCTCTCTCCTGTTCCCCCCACCCCGCTCATGCCCGTGTCTCCTCTGTCCCCCCCACCCCCGCTCATGCCCCGTGTCTCTCTCCTGTTCCCCCACCCGCTCATGCCCCGTGTCTCTCTCTGTTGCCCCCACCCCGCTCATGCCCCGTGTCTCTCTCCTGTTACCCCCACCCCTCTCATGCCCCGTGTCTCTCTCCTGTTCCCCCCACCCCCGCTCATGCCCGTGTCTCCTCCTGTTGCCCCCACCCCCTGCTCATGCCCCGTGTCTGTCTCCTGTTCCCCCCACCCCCCGCTCATGCCCCGTGTCTGTCTCCTGTTCCCCCACCCCTGCTCATGCCCCGTGTCTCTCTCCTGTTCCCCCCCCCCGCTCATGCCCCGTGTCTCTCTCCTGTCCCCCCACCCCCGCTCATGCCCGTGTGTCTCTTCCTGTTCCCCCCACCCCCGCTCATGCCCTGTGTCTCTCTCCTGTTGCCCCCACCCCCCGCTCATGCCCCGTGTCTCTCTCCTGTTCCCCCCACCCCCCGCTCATGCCCCGTGTCTCTCCCTTTCCCCCCACCCCCTCTCATGCCCCGTGTCTCTCTCCTGTTCCCCACCCCCGCTCATGCCCCGTGTCTGTCTCCTGTTCCCCCCACCCCCCGCTCATGCCCCGTGTCTCTCTCCTGTTCCCCCACCCCCCGCTCATGCCCCGTGTCTCCCTGCTGTTGCCCCCACCCCCGCTCATGCCCCGTGTCTCTCTCCTTGTTCCCCCACCCCCCGCTCATGCCCCGTGTCTCTCTCCTGTTCCCCCACCCCGCTCATGCCCGTGTCTCTCTCTCCTCCCCACCCCCCGCTCATGCCCCGTGTCTCTCTCTGTTCCCCCACCCCCGCTCATGCCCCGTGTCTCCCTCCTGTTTCCCCCACCCCTGCTCATGCCCCGTGTCTCCCCTGTTCCCCCCACCCCCGCTCATGCCCCGTGTCTCCCTCTGTTCCCCCACCCCCGCTCATGCCCCGTGTCTCTCTCCTGTTCCCCCACCCCCGCTCATGCCCCGTGTCTCCCTCTGTTCCCCCCACCCCTGCTCATGCCCCGTGTCTCTCTCGTGTTCCCCCCACCCCCGCTCATGCCCCGTGTCTTCTCCTGTTCCCCACCCCCTGCTCATGCCCCGTGTCTCTCTCCTGTTCCCCCCACCCCCGCTCATGCCCTGTGTCTCCCCCCTGTTCCCCCCACCCCGCTCATGCCCTGTGTCTCTCTCCTGTTCCCCCCACCCCCGCTCATGCCCCGTGTCTCTCTCCTGTTCCCCCACCCCCGCTCATGCCCGTGTCTTCCTCTCCTTCCCCCACCCCCGCTCATGCCCGTGTGTCTCTCTGCTCCCCCACCCCGCTCATGCCCCGTGTCTCTCTCCTCTCCCCCCCCCCCGCTCATGCCCCGTGTCTCCCTCCTGTTCCCCCCACCCCGCTCATGCCCTGTGTCTCTCCTGTTCCCCCCACCCCCGCTCATGCCCCGTGTCTCCCTCCTGTTCCCCCACCCCCCGCTCATGCCCGTGTGTCTCTCCCTCCCCCCACCCCCGCTCATGCCCCGTGTTGTCTCTATCCTCTCCCACCCCCCCCGCTCATGCCCCGTGTCTCTCCCTGTTCCCCCACCCCCGCTCATGCCCCGTGTCTCCCTCCTGTTCCCCCCACCCGCTCATGCCCGTGTCTCTCTCTCCTGTTCCCCCACCCCCCGCTCATGCCCGTGTGTCTCTCTGCCTCCCACCCACCCCCGCTCATGCCCCGTGTGTCTCTATCCTCCCCCACCCCCCTGCTCATGCCCCGTGTGTCTCTCTCTTCCCCCACCCCGCTCATGCCCCTGTGTCTCTCCCTGTTCCCCCACCCCCTGCTCATGCCCCGTGTGTCTCTTGTCCCCCCCACCCCCCGCTCATGCCCTGTGTTCTCTTCCCTCCCACCCACCCCCGCTCATGCCCCTGTGTGTCTCTATCCCTCCCACCCCCCGCTCATGCCCCGTGTCTCCTCTTTCCCCCACCCCCCGCTCATGCCCCGTGTCTCTCTCCTGTTCCCCCCCACCCCCGCTCATGCCCGTGTTTGTCTCCTGTTCCCCCCCCCCCCTCTCATGCCCCGTGTCTCTCTCCTTTCCCCCACCCCCGCTCATGCCCCGTGTCTCTCTCCTGTTCCCCCCACCCCCGCTCATGCCCCGTGTCTCTCTCCTGTTGCCCCCACCCCCTGCTCATGCCCGTGTGTCTCTCTCCTGTCCCCCCACCCCCGCTCATGCCCCGTGTGTCTCTATCCCTCTTCCCCCACCCCCGTCTCCCTCTTTCCTCCCCCACCCCCGCTCATGCCCCGTGTCTCTTCCCCCACCCCCGCTCATGCCCCGTGTCTCCTCCTGTTCCCCCACCCCCGCTCATGCCCCGTGTCTCCTCCTGTTCCCCCCACCCCCGCTCATGCCCCTGTGTGTCTCTTCCTTCCCCCCACCCCCGCTCATGCCCCGTGTTGTCTCTTCCTTCCCCCCACCCCCGCTCATGCCCCGTGTGTCCTCTGTTCCCCCCCACCCCCCGCTCATGCCCCTGTGTCTTCTCCTGTTCCCCACCCCCCGCTCATGCCCCGTGTCTCTCCTGTTCCCCCCACCCCCGCTCATGCCCCGTTGTCTCTCTCCCTTCCCCCACCCCCGCTCATGCCCCGTGTGTCTCTCGCCTTCCCCCCACCCCCCGCTCATGCCCCGTGTCTCTCCTCTGTTCCCCACCCCCCGCTCATGCCCCTGTCTCTCTCTTGTTCCCCCACCCCCCGCTCATGCCCCGTGTCTCTCTCTGTTGCCCCCCACCCCCGCTCATGCCCCGTGTCTTCTCCTGTTGCCCCCACCCCCGCTCATGCCCCGTGTCTCCCTCTGTTCCCCCACCCCGCTCATGCCCCGTGTCTCTCTCTTGTTCCCCCACCCCCGCTCATGCCCCGTGTCTCTCTCCTGTTCCCCCCACCCCGCTCATGCCCGTGTCTCTCTCCTGTTCCCCCCACCCGCTCATGCCCCGTGTCTCCCTCCTGTTGCCCCCACCCCCGCTCATGCCCCGTGTCTCCCTCTGTTCCTCCCCACCCCCGCTCATGCCCCGTGTCTCTCTCCTTTCCCCACCCCCCGCTCATGCCCCGTGTCTCTCCCTTCCCCCACCCCTGCTCATGCCCCGTGTGTCTCTCCCCTTCCCCCCACCCCCTGCTCATGCCCCGTGTCTCTCTCCTGTTCCCCCACCCCCGCTCATGCCCCGTGTGTCTCTCTCCTTTCCCCCACCCCCCGCTCATGCCCCGTGTCTCTCTCCTGTTGCCCCCACCCCCGCTCATGCCCGTGTCTCTCTCCTGTTCCCCCACCCCCCGCTCATGCCCCGTGTCTCTCTCCTGTTCCCCCCACCCCCGCTCATGCCCCGTGTCTGTCTCCCTCCCCCCACCCCCGCTCATGCCCCGTGTGTCTCTCTCCCTCCCCCCCCCCCGCTCATGCCCCTGTGTGTCTCTCTCCTTCCCCCACCCCCCGCTCATGCCCCGTGTCTCCTCCTGTTCCCCACCCCCGCTCATGCCCCGTGTGTCTCTCTCCTTCCCCCACCCCCCGCTCATGCCCCGTGTGTCTCTCCCCTCCCCCCACCCCCGCTCATGCCCCGTGTGTCTCTCTCCCTCCCCCCACCCCCCGCTCATGCCCCGTGTGTCTCTCTCCCTCCCCCCACCCCCGCTCATGCCCCGTGTGTCTCTCCTCCTTCCCCCCACCCCGCTCATGCCCGTGTGTCTCTCTCCCTCCCCCCACCCCCTGCTCATGCCCCGTGTGTCTTCCCCTCCCCCACCCCCGCTCATGCCCCTGTGTGTCTCTCCTCCCCCCCCACCCCCGCTCATGCCCCGTGTGTCTCTCTCCTCTCCCCCACCCCTGCTCATGCCCCGTGTGTCTCTCTCCTCCCCCCCCCCCGCTCATGCCCGTGTGTCTCTCCCCTCCCCCACCCCCGCTCATGCCCCGTGTCTGTCTCTCTTCTCCCCCACCCCCGCTCATGCCCCGTGTCTCTCCCTCCCCCCCACCCCCGCTCATGCCCCGTGTGTCTCTCCCCTCCCCCCACCCCCCGCTCATGCCCCGTGTGTCTCTCCCTCCCCCCACCCCCGCTCATGCCCGTGTGTCTCTCTCCCTCCCCCCCACCCCCTCTCATGCCCCGTGTGTTCTCTCTCCTCCCCCCACCCCCGCTCATGCCCCGTGTGTCTCTATCCCTCCCACCACCCCCGCTCATGCCCCGTGTTCTCTCTCCCTCCCACCCACCCCCGCTCATGCCCCGTGTGTCTCTCTCCCTCCCCCACCCCCCGCTCATGCCCCGTGTCTCTCCTCTTGCCCCCCACCCCCCCCTCATGCCCCGTGTGTCTCTCCCCCTCCCACCCCCCGCTCATGCCCGTGTGTCTCTCTCCCTCCCCCCACCCCCGCTCATGCCCCGTGTGTCTCTTCCTCTCCCCCACCCCGCTCATGCCCGTGTGTCTCTCCCTTCCCACCACCCCCGCTCATGCCCCGTGTGTCTCTCCCCTCCCCCCACCCCCGCTCATGCCCCGTGTGTCTCTCTCCCTCCCCCACCCCCCGCTCATGCCCGTGTGTCTCTCTCCCTCCCCCCACCCCCGCTCATGCCCCGTGTGTCTCTCTCCCTCCCTCCCACCCCCGCTCATGCCCCTGTGTCTCTCTTGTCCCCCACCCCCGCTCATGCCCCTGTGTCTCTCCTGTTCCCCCCACCCCCCGCTCATGCCCCGTGTCTTCCCTGTTTCCCCCACCCCCGCTCATGCCCCGTGTCTCTCTCCTGTTCCCCCACCCCCGCTCATGCCCCGTGTCTGTCTCCTGTTCCCCACCCCCGCTCATGCCCCGTGTCTCTCTGTTGCCCCCCACCCCCGCTCATGCCCCGTGTCTCTCTCCTGTTGCCCCCCACCCCCGCTCATGCCCCGTGTCTCTCTCCTGTTCCCCCCACCCCCGCTCATGCCCTGTGTCTTCCCTCTGTCCCCCACCCCGCTCATGCCCCGTGTGTCTCTCCTCCTTCCCCACCCCCCGCTCATGCCCGTGTGTCTCCTGTTCCCCCACCCCCGCTCATGCCCCGTGTCTCTCTCCTGTTCCCCCACCCCCGCTCATGCCCCGTGTCTCTCTCCTGTTCCCCCACCCCCGCTCATGCCCCGTGTCTCTCTCCTGTTCCCCCCACCCGCTCATGCCCCGTGTCTCTCTCCTGTTCCCCCACCCCCGCTCATGCCCGTGTCTCTCTCTTCCTCCCCCACCCCCCGCTCATGCCCCGTGTGTCTCTCCTCCTCCCCCCACCCCCGCTCATGCCCCTTGTGTCTCTCTCCCTCCCCCCACCCCGCTCATGCCCCGTGTGTCTCTCTCCCTCCCCCCACCCCCGCTCATGCCCCGTGTGTCTCTCTCCTCCCCCCACCCCCCGCTCATGCCCGTGTGTCTCTCTCCCCCCCCACCCCCGCTCATGCCCCGTGTGTCTCTCTCCCTCCCCCCCACCCCGCTCATGCCCGTGTGTCTCTCTCCCTCCCACCACCCCGCTCATGCCCGTGTGTCTCTCTCCCTTCCCCCCACCCCCTGCTCATGCCCGTTGTGTCTCTCTTGCTCCTCCCACCCCCGCTCATGCCCTGCTGTGTCCTCTCTCCCTTCCCCCCACCCCCCGCTCATGCCCTGTTTCTGTCCATGCCAAATGCGAGGCAAGAAGCCAAGGGCACTCGAAAATACGAAAGCTGGATAGCATACTTTTGGTAATAGATGCCTTCATGGCTGGCAGACAGACTGAAAGTATTACTAGAGGCACTAATATTGGTGCTAGTGGCGCTATGTGTGATAAAGATCTGCATCACTCAATGCCACAAGACGACAGATAAATCGATAGGAATGAAGGTGATGATGGATGCGACTGTAGAAGGTGCAAAGGACAAGATAGTAGAAGAAAGAGACAAGCTGGGAGCAAGACTAAGGCGATGTTCATTATTCCTCTAGGAGACGATGAAGTTAGACAATCCATACGACAAGAAGAAATATGGAGAAAGGTGGGTATGGTGCAACCCAGAAGGAGCGTGCAAGCACATGACCTGGAATTTTGATGATCATGCAAATTTACTAGGGACACCTCGAGGACTAATGAAGATATGGCTACCAAGGATAATGTAGAAGCAATATACTAAATGTGTCTGACAGGTTCCCACTACACCGGACTGACGAGAGTGTCCCAGGTGCCCTCCCACCCACCCCCCGCTCATGCCCGTGTGTGTCTCTAGCCCTGCCACCCACCCCCCGCTCATGCCCCTGTGTCTCTATCCCTCCCACCCACCCCCCGCTCATGCCCCGTGTGTCTCTAGCCCTCCCACCCACCCCCGCTCATGCCCCTGTGTCTTTCCCCCTCCCCCCACCCCGCTCATGCCCCGTGTGTGTCTCTCCCTCCCCCACCCCCTGCTCATGCCCCGTGTGTCTCTCCCCCACCCCCGCTCATGCCCGTGTGTCTCTATCCCTCCCACCCACCCCCGCTCATGCCCGTGTGTCTCTAGCCTCCCTCCCACCCCCCGCTCATGCCCCGTGTGTCTCTAGCCCACTCCTCCACCCCCCGCTCATGCCCCGTGTGTCTCTCTCCCTCCCCGCACCCCCCGCTCATGCCCTGTGTGTCTCTATCCCTCCCGCCCACCCCGCTCATGCCCCGTGTGTCTCTATCCCTCCACCCACCCCCGCTCATGCCCCTTCTCCCTCCCACCCATACCCGCTCATGCCCCGTGTGTCTGTATCCCTCCCACCCACCCCCTGCTCATGCCCGTGTGTCTCTATCCCTCCCACCCACCCCCCGCTCATGCCCCGTGTGTCTCTCTCCTCCCCCCCCCTGCTTATGCCCCGTGTGTCTCTTCCCTCCCCCCACCCCTCTCTCATGCCACATGTGTCTCTCCCTATCACCCACCCCCCCCGCTCATGCCCCGTGTGTCTCTATCCCTCCCACCCACCCCCTCTCATGCCCTGTGTGTTCTTTACATCAGCTAATGCCCCGTGTGTTTCTCCCTCCCCAACCCACCCTCCGCTCATGCCCTGTCTCACCCCGCTCATGCCCCGTGTGTCTTCCTCCCTCCCCCCACCCCTGCTCATGCCCGTGTGTCTCTCTCCCTCCCCCCACCCCGCTCATGCCCGTGTGTCTCTATTCGCCACCACCCCCCGCTCATGCCCGTTATGTCTCTTCCCTCCCACCCACCCCGCTCATGCCCGTGTGTCTCTATCCTCCCACCACCCCCGCTCATGCCCCGTGTCTCTTCCTGTTCCCCCCACCCCCGCTCATGCCCCGTGTGTCTCTCTCCTGTTCCCCACCCCCTCATGCCCCGTGTGTCTCTCCCTCCCCACCCCCGCTCATGCCCCGTGTGTCTCTCTCCCTCTCCCCCCACCCCCGCTCATGCCCGTGTGTGTCTTTCCCTCCCCCCACCCTGCTCATGCCCCGTGTCTCTCTCTCCTCCCCCCACCCCGCTCATGCCCGTGTGTCTCCCTCCTGTTCCCCCACCCCCGCTCATGCCCCGTGTCTCTCTTCTTCCCCCCACCCCCGCTCATGCCCCGTGTGTCTCTCCTCCCACCACCCCCGCCATGCCCCGTCTGTCTCCTGTTCCCCCACCCCCGCTCATGCCCGTGTCTCCTCTTCCCACACACCCCCGCTCATGCTCCGTGTGTCTCTAGTCTTCCCACCCACCCCCTGCTCATGCCCCGTGTGTTTCTCCCCCTCCTCCCCACCCCCGCTCATGCCCCTGTGTCTCTCTCCCTCCCACCCACCCCCGCTCATGCCCTGTGTGTCTCTACCCTCCCACCCACCCCCGCTCATGCCCCGTGTGTCTCTCTCCCGCTCATGCCCCGTGTGTCTCTAGCCTCCCACCCACCCCCGCTCATGCCCCGTGTGTCTCTGTCCTCCCACCCACCCCCGCTCATGCCCTGTTCTCTCTCCCTCCCACCCACCCCCCGCTCATGCCCCGTGTGTCTCTATCCCTCCCCCCACCCCCGCTCATGCCCCGTGTGTCTCTCTCCCTCCCACCCACCCCGCTCATGCCCTGTGTGTCTCTACCCACTCCACACCCCCCGCTCATGCCCCGTGTGTCTCTTCCCCTCGCACCCACCCCGCTCATGCCCGTGTGTCTCTATCCCTCCCGCCCACCCCCGCTCATGCCCCGTGTGTCTCTATCCTCCACCCACCCCCGCTCATGCCCGTGTGTCTCTCCCCTCCCCCCCCCCCGCTCATGCCCCGTGTGTCTCTATCCCTCCCCCACCCCCTCTCATGCCCCGTGTGCCTCTCCCTCTCACCCACCCCCGCCCTCATGCCCCGTGTTGTCTCTATCCCTCCCACCCACTCCCCTCTCATGCCCTGTGTCTCTGTACAGAGACCCTCCAAAGTGGTGCCATTCTGTCTGGGTTACCACAGGGGTGTGGGAGGGGGTTTAGGCACCCTGGACCGAGTTGCCTTGCCAACTCCGGTCGCACTCTGGAGTGATTGGCCCAAGTGGTGAGCCTTCCCGCTCACCACTTAGCATGTGTTTATTGACAGCTAGGCTGAATGAATGGGGGTTTTCTGCTTAAAAGCAGGGCTTTTGGGACTGGATCTTCAGAAGACGCCACAGGACCTAAGAATCCGACGAGGGTAACGCTGAGCCGACCTGCACGACGACACCTCCGGTGGAGCCCTGCGGAACCGACTCACCACTTCCCGACGACAGAGGAGATCTCCCTGCCGGAGAGTCTCTTCCCCTGACTGGTGGGAACAACCAGTCCCCTTTTGCTTTTTATTCGCCTCAGGACGCAGTGGTCGAATTGCCCGTGCAGAGCACCTCGGCAACCGGATAGCCACTACCCCTGTACCGCGACCAAAAGGTGGTGCCTTGTGACGGAGCACTCCGCGGCTGGTCTCTTCCCTGGTGGTGCACCGGACTTCACTTTTCTTCGACGACGAGATCATCTCTACTCTTGGCAAAGACCCGACGTGCATCCACCACCAGGAACAACTGCCCCCGCCGGAGCTGCCCTCCACAACAAGGTACCGTGTCCGCCTGGCTTCCCTTTTCGATCGGTTCGAGTGAGGTGTCTTAATCCTCTCCTTTCCGTTGGGTCGCCTCCAAGCTTTTCTCATTTATTGTTCTGAACTGGTTCAATCTGCCGATAACAATTTGCTACAAAGACTTGAATGCATCTCCACTAGAGACTTTTTGGGACATCGCGCCTTGCCTCTCTCCGAGTGGGCCTGGCCTCTGAACTTTACGATCTATTGTGATTCTTGCCTTCCTGCCTTGCATTTTATCCGCGAAGGATTGAACTGTGTTGATTTCATAACCTGCCTATCTTTTTCTCTCCCGTCCTAACTAATATTAGAGTGTCATCTAGGTTGAGGTATACACCTCTGTCTGAAAATAAGTGGTGCCGTAGAACCTAGACTTGTCGAAATATTGTTAGGGGGATTGATCGTTTTTCTTCGTAGAGTAATTGTGTTTGATTTGTTTGCCGTGATAGTGCCATAGTGTTT
Organism: Ambystoma mexicanum; assembly: GCA_002915635.3. Lineage (NCBI taxonomy): Eukaryota > Metazoa > Chordata > Amphibia > Caudata > Ambystomatidae > Ambystoma > Ambystoma mexicanum. Next base: position 829,489,266 of record CM030321.1, read on the forward strand.
TCATAGATGTTTCGTTATAAATAAATACCTTAATATCTTTACACTAAGCCTCGTTGCGTGTTTGCTTGTCTTGCTGTGAAGAATTGCCCTATTTTGTATACTCCACATACTGCTCAACTTTCTTGAGAGAAGTCTGACTGCTCAGCCACAGCTACCAAGTGAATCTGTGTGGTACAGACTGCTACCAAGTGGGTTCACCGCCAAACACCTGTAGTCCTAAATCTTTTGCAGTGGTCCCAGAGGGAACTGCACAGGTTTCCGCCTAACACTGGTGTACAGCGGTGGGATTTGTATCGAGTATACAGTTTAGAGTGCTTTTCGACACTTAGGATAACTAACCACAAAACTTTGCACAAAAAGCAACTTTCAAAAAACATGTCTACGATGGAAACTTACAGTCAAGAGTCCTTGTCAGGTGAAAATACTGAGAGTCTGCGAGCTCTCTGTAGGCAAGAGAATCTTCCTGTAAGAGGCAAGAAGTTAGAACTAATAGAGAGATTGCTGGCGAACCAAAGTCTGGGTACTGGTTCAGAGGAACCAATCTCTCCAGCAAATGTAGATAACAGTGATGGTGTTGATCTGAATCGTAATTCTGATGATAGCGATGAAGAGGCTGACGAGGACGGAGAGGCTAACGAAACTG
>CM030321.1:829489928-829555474 GCA_002915635.3 Ambystoma mexicanum
TGGATTCAAATGTAAGGTTTTTCTTCATGTTATCTACAAAGAAATGGGGATAGAAGTATCCTGATCTTCATTTTCAGAGAACAAATGATTATGTTGTTGTGCAATAAATTGCGTGAAAGATGTATCATTCAATAGGCTAGTATTAAATCTCCATATGCCCGAGTTGTGAGAGGTATTAGGGTAGCAATTTCAATGTGCACTGGAGCATCGAGTAGGAGTCTAACCATGGAACTAGGGATACAAATGTAATCGAGCCCTGAGAAGGAGTTGGGGTGTAGAATAGAAGGTACAATCCAAATCTGTGGGATGTAGAATACGCCAAGCATCACTAAGGCTTGTTTCAGATATAAAGTTAGTAAATTGTGTATGGAACATAGTATTAGTATACACAACTGAGATTTCCTTTCTAAAAAAGGGTCTACGACCTGGTTACAATCACCACATACTATCAAATTAAGGGGGTTATATAGTAGTACATGATTTCTGAGTTGTTTCCAAGAGGTAGGTACATATACATTACGAATTGTATACGTTGTATAGTAAAACCAGATATTATATGAAGAGGCCTGGGTTATCCTTTTCAATTCCTTTCTGAAAGGCCAATATTGTGAAGATTATTTCTTCGATTCCTGTTTTCAAGATGTTCAGCTTCTTGTTTTAGAGTAACGACTGTCATTTCTAAGTTGGTAACTTTATTAGATATATCTTCAGCGTTTCCAACCCTTCTCTCCACTTTGTTCATTCTAGCATCAAAGATGTTCCACTTATTATCCAATTGTTGCAACTTGGCGTTGGTATCCTCCACGAAGGGTTTGAGGGCTCTTATCTCTGATATAATAGTTTGCCTTACAGGGTTAGTCACATCTTCTTTTGGTGTGGGAGATTCACTCTTTTGCCTTTTGAGAGTAGTAGGGGATGGCAAGAGGATCTCTTTGGTTTGACGGAGGCCGTAAATAAGGTAAGGAAGGAGAAATTATAATTATAAAACTCCACCGGAACGGAGCATTGGCTTCCATTCCCTCCGGCGCCAAGCCACGCCCCCTGGCCCTGATGGCATTTGCATTTTCAACCTGGTCCTAAAAAGCGACACACAATTGTGGGCTCCACTTCTCTACCAAATATATTATCAAATCTGTGACTCGGGTGCATTCCTGGCTTGTGGAAGGCTTCCATTCTTATCCCGTTTTTTAAAAAAGGACTCCAGAATGTGCCTTCCAATCCAATTACAGATTGCTAGCAATGAGGGACTTCAGTTCCAATATATTTGTGAACCTACTGTTAAAGCTGCTATCCACCTGGGTTGCTTATAAAGGGCTGTTAAATCACCAGAAAACTGGCTTTGGGAAGGGCTTTGCGACTACCCATTCAATCTGGACTCTCCTGACACTGATTTCAGATACTCATTGTTATCCAGGAACGTCTCTATACATCTGCTTTGTCAATTACTTGGCAGCATTCGACAGCATGATAAGATCCAAGCTGTGGAAAATGCTGATCTGCTGGAGAATTGATTGTCATTTCTTTATTTTATAAGGGCTTTATATAGTGAGACTCTAGTGAGAGCCAGGCTATCCCAAGAGGAGGATTTTTATGGATTCTTCCCTACTAATCAGGTTTTGAAGCAGGGCGTTAACACCCTTACTTTATAACCTCTATACATCAAAATGACCCTTAATATTATAAAGTCTGTTAGGAACTATCCACCACAGTATTGCAGGGAAGGTCTACCTTGCCTGTCGTATGCTGATGATACAGTGATCCTGGATTGCACTCCAATTGGACTCCGTTACTCCTTACAAGCCCTACATTGCTATGCCCTTGGCTTGATTCCTAATGCAACAAAGACTAAAATCATGGCATTTGGCAAAGGGCCAGCCGGTACTCCTTTGTTTGAGTGGCAATTCGGAGGGATCAAACTGGAACAGACCTGAGAATATCAATACATCGACATATCTATTAGACCAACTGTGCCATCTTCATATTTGATGGAGGGAGCTAAACATAAGGCCTTGTTTAATTGGCTCACACTTAGAAGAATCATCGATGAGCATGGTGACCGATCAACAGAAGCAAAAATTATAGCCTCTAAGTCATCAATTATCCCAATGGGTAAAAACAGACGTTTGCACGGATCATCTAATACATATGGGGGACAAAAGCAACCAAGATCAATGGGGAAGGTGAGGTAAGGCATGTCTGCTTTAAAGGCCCCATAGATGGTTGGCTGGGCAAAGTCTCCGATATACCATTCTTTGAACCAAATAATGCCTGGGTGTCCCCACTAATAAGCCAGAAGTAGTGGAAAAATGCATACTACCTTTGGCCGAATCACCCTCCAGGCGGTCTGTTTCAGCATTGTCAGTGAATAAAGAACATATTCCCCCCTTCTTTCCACTCCTGTGATAGCATTGGGTGAGCCAAACAACGTACAGCCGCAAGGGCCTGAGTGTGTTTGTCAAAAAGTCCCCACAAGAAAATATGCAGGGCCAAGCAAAGAGTTGGAATCGGAATATCAAAAGGGGCCTGTGCGCACCAACACTAATCGCAGTGAAACAGGACAAGACCATCATAAAAAAGTCACCTGGTTGGACCGAGTTGACCAGCTGGGGCCTAAGCCTACAGTCAATACTGGGGTGAAACGTGACTCTGCCTAGTACACGAACTTGTTCCATTTTAAGTTTGGAGAGACAAAATTAACTAATCTTAGCCCTTTTCTGAAACGTACTTGGCTATTGGAACTTATACATTTAATTCCAGACTTTTGTACTATTTCATCCAAGGTCATTTCTTTGATTGAGCTACCCATGATTGACAGTATGACTAATTGGGCACTGGTTACTTTCATCCCCCCTGCTGTAGTAGAACACATTTGTAATAATGCATGGGCTTTACATCAATTGCAGTTTGAAATTGCAGTCTTTTTACCATTTGATAAAAAAAAAAGTGTATAGCATTCTTGCTTACTACCACAAGGACCAGTCGGAGACTAGAAAGACGGATGGCAATCAGGGAATGTCAAGGCAAAAGGGACAGTGGCCTCCTTGTTTGAGGGAACCAAGTAAAATATATGTGATGTCCTGGAATGCTACAGGCCATAATTCCTTCATTAATAATCCTGATTCGTTGGCAGACCTGAGAAAAGCCCAATGTTTCTGTCTACAGGAAACCTGGCTAAGCTCTTTGTTTGAGCTAGATGGGTATACGTTATTGTTTTGCCATCCCTTATTCCATAGCAAGGCCACCATAAAGGGGTGCATTGGAGTCAAAGTAACAACTAACATCTCCTAGTACTGTGTTAGCCGGGCTCATCAAAACTTCCTGGCGGCACATATTGAGAATTTGGAATGGGCAAGGAAGCTTCCTTTTGGCTACCCGGTAAAACCCTCCTTGGTGAAAATTAACAGCTGAGCTGATGGATATAGTGGTAGTAACCTTCCGAAGCTGGTATATTCTATTGTTTTAGCAGGTGATTTTAATGTGGATGTGCCCCAAAAGATCAAACTAATGAAGGGATGGATAAGAAGGTTCTGTCAGGATTGAGAGGTAGGGAATGGAAGCTGTTTTTAGCAGAGTTGAGATTAGCCCGGTTTTGTCTAGGGATGGGAATGAGCAAGCAACTTGGTACAGCAATCACATAGATTTCATCTTCACTAATGCTCGATTTGCTAGTTATAACCCTGCCCTTGATATTAGGCCCACTATCTCTAGCGACCATGCAATTCTCTTAATGATCCGTAAGGAGGTCATACCTAAACCTAGAGATACATTGGTTTGAAATCCTTCGGCAAATGCACAGGGTAATAGGCTCTACTACATTTCTCGAAATGTAATACATTATTGGGCAGAATGAAGTGCAAATTATTCGCTATTGTAATGGAGATTTAAGTAGACTACACAAATTATTCGGACCTAATGACCATAGGTATACATGTAAAAAGAATCACACCACCAGCTCAGGGCATCACTTTGACCCTATAATAGCCAAAAAGAAGAAAGAGCTAAATGTAATTGTCCATAGAATAAAGAGGAAAGGGTGTTTAACCATGGAGGAAAATCTAGTGTTAATAGTCCGGTGAAGGGCAAGTTATACGAATGTGAAGGTTCACAGATCCTCAGAGAATGACACGGCCTGGAAGTTTATAAATCAGTTGGAAAGGACACATGATTCAAAGTAATGTTGGCAATGTTGGAGAGGCCATGGCTTGAGCCGTTGGACCAACAAGATTACAGGTATTTCAAAAGCGCACTGCGGTCTGTTTATAGAGGTATTATTTTACAAGGAGAGTGAACCCAATTTGGCTCTAGAAATAAAGTCTATCAGTAACATGCTGGTTAGTAAACATATTGGAGAGGCAGACCTTTTGTGTTTAAAGATTTTATTGGATGAAATTAGGTATACAAGGCCAATAATACAAACATCATCTCTCAAGAATAGCGCCATATGTAAAACCACGCAAACAAGATATAGTAAAGATTAATACTAAGGTAAGCTGAGTATCCTATATAGGATATAATTTCAAATAGTAGTAAAAATGTTTAGTACCCGGCGAGGGTGCAATCAGAATGAAACAACCATTCTGATTGGCCCTTGCTGAGGCATTACCCGCCGGGAATCCCTCGGCGTGGATTCCACAACCATTATACCCAGCTGAGAGGCTGCCTTCGCCCCCGCCAGGGACTCGGGTAAGCCTTTTTTTTTCTTCCTTTCCTCCTCCCTCCTCTCCTGCCCTCCCCACCCCACTTACCTTCTGCCTCCTTTGTTGTCCCCGGTGGGGGACGATGGCAGCCTCCAGCTGTGTGGAGGCTTGAGCGGGGGAGTTTATTTTTTTATTCTATTTTTTTCCCTCCCTCCCAGCCCACTTACCTTCTTCTCCTTTTATTCGGGAGCGGACGCGCTGGGAACACTTCTGTTTCCAGAGGTGGGGAGCAGGTGCAAGTGGATCTAGGTCACCTGGCCTAAGCACCACCCACCTTAGCCCTGCCTCTTCCGTCCTGCTCTTAGCTATTAGATCAAGGGCATCTCTCGCCCAGGCATCCTAAGCGAAGGCAGACAAAGAAAAGGGCAATTCCTGTTTGACCAGGAGGACCCAGGGCCCGACCCCCTTCTCAGAAAGCAGGTAAGCATGCACAAACATGTGTTACTCCCTCTGTCCCCACAGGCCATCCCCACCCCCCTCTAGTCCCCCTGTCATGTTCCCCTGTGCCCCCACCAGGTGTTGCCTGTTTTGCTTGAATCTTCTACCCTGTCCCCCCTCACCCTCTTCAGGCCAGGCTGTGGAAGCGCTGGAAGCTTTGATCACGCTCCAGTCCTCACTCAAGATGGCCACCGAACCTTTATAGGCAGGCTCCTCTCACAAGCCGACGCGTTGTATCTGTTTACCAGCGCTCGGTTCGTGTGGAGATTCTCTCGTGAAATTCATCCGTTCCGGCTTCCTACTTTCGCCTATTGTTTGATTCTTTACTGTACTCTCCAGCCCTTCTTGTGTTAGCCTTGTACACCCGTTGTTTTTTGCTTTCTCCTTTGCCTGAATTCTACTGCACTGTACGCGGTATTCGACTTGCTCTGGGCCGTGCCGTGCTTACTTTTTCTTTGCCTTCCTAATGGGTATTTCTGTTGGCAATTCTTTTGAACACTATTGGTCTTTTCATTTCTTTTACTTTTAGGTACCGGGGGTGTAATTGCAACCGGCGCCGTCACTCTGTTTTAGCGAGCGTAGCCTTGCTCACTAAGACCTTAAGGAGCATTTCTTAACTGGTGAGTGGGTTTCTTTCATACTTCTTCCTTCTTCCTAATGGTTCGTCTTCGCGATCTGCTTTGTATGGGTTCTTTCATTCTTTACCTACTTACCTTTTCTAGTCCTTTTCTCTGTTATTCTGTTTAGTCTTAACCTCTGGCTCTAGTAGCTATCTGTATTCTCCTGTTTAATATTCCACATCTCCTGGATACACTGAGCATTCATCAGCGGTGGAGTTTGTTCTAAAGTCTAACGGACTTCCTTGCCTGCTGCAAATGGAACTTTCATAACGGGAAGAGAGGAGTTCAAATTGCCGCCCAGCAGAACCCAATTTGGGAACAGGGTTTTTTCTGCCTTAGTGCTTTTTCCCTGAATCTAGGACTGGCTCCCTGGGGGATCCCCGCGGTCAGGGAATATCTCTGCCAAGGTGGCCTCCGGAGGGGACAGACCCTATCTGTACGATAAAAAGGCCCGAGCACCAAAGGACAAGACTCCCACAAGGAGGAGGTATCAGAAGAGATCAGAGGCTACTCTTACAGAACCCATTCCGGAAGAAACAGGTGAGGAGTTGGGGGAGGAAGCCTCGGAACCTGACAGCATACAACGCCCAAGATCCTTCATGGCGTCACTCGAGCAGTATCAGGAGTTGGTGGCTGCTCTGCAGAACCTTACTATGGAGGTGCAGGCCCTGCGAACAGAGAACGTAGCCCTCCGACAGCAAGTGGTGTTACATCGGGATGATCGCGGGGACCTGCCTACTATGCCCCTTTCCTTTGGCAAATACAATGGACATCCAGGAGAACTGAAGGAATTCCTTGACGCTTGCAGGGTGTATTTCGCCTTCCGACCTCACGCCTTTGAGACAGCCAGATCAAAGGTTGGGTTCATTATAGCCAATCTTACCGGAAACGCTCTTTCATGGCTACACCCATTGTTACCCGAAACGATCCCCTTCTGAGTGATTATGACCGTTTTACGGAACTTTTCAGTGAAAGGTTTGATAGGCCAGAAGTATTCTATTCATCCTTGGAAGCAATCCTAGATATCAAACAAGGAAATACGGACGTTCAAAACTTATCTAACTCGCTTCCAGAGGCTAGCAGCCAAGGCAGATTGGCCTGATTCCGCCCAGCAAACCATCTACAGAAGAGGTCTCCAGGACGAAATCAAAGATGACTAGCCAGAGTAGCCCGTCCTGCAACTTTTCAGGAGCTAGTGACATTGTCCCTTCAGATTGAATTCCGTCTTCAAGAAAGAAGATCTGAGAGAAGAAGAAACCGAAGCTTCTCACAACCTACCCTACTCCTCCACCTAGAGCCAGCCCTGCTACAGATGAGCCTTATGCAGATTGGAGCTGCCCGTGGTCCTCTGACGCCAGAAGAAGAAAAAGAGGAGAGAGCAGGACTATGCATGTACTGTGGCTCCTCGACACATTTGTTGAGAGAATGCACTGAAGTCCCTCCTCGTCGACAGGGAAACTTCCGCCCCGATCTATAGCAAGGGAAGTCTCGGGGGAGGTAACAAGCACCCTTGCAGCTACACAAGAGCAGTGAACACCCCGGAAGACAACAGTTTAATGGTGTTCAGAGTGGACCTATGGTTAACCGAAGAAGCTCCCACAGAGGTGTTCGCCATGTTGGATTGTGGAGCAGCGGGAAATTTCATCGACTCCAAGTGGGCTACAGAGCACTTGGTACCCGCCAAACCCAAGGTCACCCCGATTCCGGTAGAAGGGGTTGATGGTAGACCCTTGTCATCCGGACCCATAACTTTGGAAACTGTTCCATTAAGGGTGAGGTTAGGTCAACATGAAGAGTTTCTGGTGTTTGATCAGATCCGAGTTGCTCATTTTCCATTGGTATTAGGGATTCCTTGGTTAAGAAGACACAACCCTCACATAGATTGGACTGCAAACCCGGTTTCTTTCAATTCTAAGTTTTGTGATAATCACTGTATGACCTTGTGTAACGCTCCCCACACTGTAGACCGCAGGAGAAGTATCCAGAAGCCAGTCACAGTGGCCTCAGTTCCCTTACATTATCAGGACTTCTCAGAGGTATTCATGGACACAATTCCAAAGCAACTACCACCCCATAGACCGAGGATTGCTGTATCGATCTGATACTGGAAGCAGTAGTACCATTCGGAAGAATGTACCCTTTGTCACTACCGGAAAGGAAGGCATTAAGAGAGTATCTAGATGCAAATTTGCAGAACGGACTCATTCAATAATCCAAATCTTCATGTGGTGCTCCCTATTCTTCATCCCAAAAAAGGACTCGACAGAACTTCGCCCTTGTATAGACTACAGGGGTCTCAACAAGGTCACTGTCCGGATAGATATCCCATGCCTTGATTCGGGACGTCTTGGAGGCTGTTCAGGGGCAGAGTACTTTACGAAGCTTGACCTGAGAGGCGCCTATCACCTCTTGCGAATCAGACAAGGAGACGAGTGGAAGACGGCTTTCCGCACCCCATTTGGGCTCTATGAATACGTGTGATGCCCTTTGGCCTAGTAAACGCACCAGCCGTCTTCCAAGGTACATGGACAAGGTTTTCGCTGACATGCTGTTTGTGTCGGTAGTGGTGTACCTGGACGACATCCTGATCTACTCCAAGTCCTTGTCTGAGAACAGATCATTGGTCCGACTGGTTTTACAACGTTTGCAGTCCCATTATCTGCTAGTAAAACCAGAGAAGTGTTCATTCGAATCCAAGAGGGTGTCCTACTTGGGTTTCGTATTGTCTAAGGAAGGTGTTGAAATGGATGCAAATAAGGTAAAGGCCATAAGAAACTGGAAAGATCCTACCAACATCAAGGAACTGCAAGGGTTTCTAGGATTGGCAAATTTTTATAGGAGGTTTATTCCCAATTATTCCAAAAAGGTACTCCCTCTGACCTCCTTGTTGAAGAAGGGCATTAGATTCGCTTTTGACGGAGAACCTCGTAAAGCATTCGACTTTTTAAAGGAATGCTTTTCTACAGCACCCATCCTGGTTCAACCAGATCAGGCTAAGCCCTTTATTCTGGAAACAGATGCTTCTACGGGGGCAGTAGGGGCAGTATTACTTCAAGAGGCAGAAGACAGCTATGAACATCCGATCGCATACTACTCCAAGACTTTAACTAGTAGTGAGCGAAACTACTCTGTTATCGAAAAGGAACTTTTGGCAATAAAGCTGGCCTGCCAAGAGTGGAGACACCTCCTGCAGGGAGCCACACATCCTTTCACTATCAGAACTGACCACCGCAACCTACGGGTCTTACAACAATTGGAATGTTCCAATGCCAGACACGCCAGATGGCGTATTTTTTCCTACAATACGACTTCATGATGACTTACATACCCGGCACAGAAAACAAGAAGGCAGACGCCTTATCTAGAAGCCTAGGAGATCCATCCGGATCCTATATAGGACATGAACTGGTTTGCCACATCTCACTGTGTTGGCTTCTACGGTTTCGTTTCTTCAGGATTTAATCCCTCAATATCAGATGTGTGCTGAACTTCCGCTGTCTACTAAACAGGAAAAAGATGGGTTGTTTTATCATGAAGGAGCCCTCTATATCCCCACAAAGAAGCTGCAAGAACAGATACTTTCTTGGTGTCATGACACCCCCCTGACAGGGCATTCTGGTATTAGGAAGACCTTTGATTTGGTCCGAGAGGATTCTGGTGGCCTACCCTACGAAGGGACGTAGGTCAGTATGTCTCTACTTGTTCAATTTGTGCTTCCAACAAACACCAACAGGAAAACCTCTGGGGTTATTACACCAACACTCCTTACCGGATCGCCCATGGGAACACTTATCCACTGACTTTATTGTGGATCTGCCTCCTTCATACGGAATGACCACGATCATGGTGACGGTCGATTCCTTTAGCAAGCTGGCACATTTCTCCGCCTTCAAGCAAGTGTCTTCGGCCTCAGAGATGGCTGCAACATTTCTTCAAGACATAGTCCGTCTACATGGCCTACCTAAAACCAGAGTTTCGGACAGAGGACCACAATTTACCTCAAAGTTTTGGTCTTCCCTCTGCCAGGTTTTCGGAATTCATAAGGCTCTTTCCTCAGGATACCATCCTCAAAGCAACGGCCAAACGGAGAGACTCAATGCCAATCTGGAGCAATATCTCAGGTGTTTTTGTAGTCCCCAGCAGGAAGAGTGGTATCGCTTCCTCCCGCAAGCAGAATTCGCCTACAACAACTCTCTTCACACCTCGATCCAGATGAGTCCTTTCTATTGTACCTATGGCTACCATCCTCAACACTTGCCCGGGCTCAGTCCGCCTTCAACCAAAATTCCAACTCTGGATACGATTCTACAGGACTTGCAAGAAGCTCATAAACTCGCTAAGGAGGCACACCAAGCTAGTCAACTTTCACAAAAGAGATGGGCCGACAAGGGTCGGAGAGCCCATCCCAGCTGGAAGGTGGGACAATTAGTCTGGTTATCCACCAGATTACTACCCAAGTGGGTTCATAGAGGGAAGTTCTCCTCTCGTTTCCTTGGGCCATTTTCCATCATACAACAAATCAATCCAGTTGCTTATAAACTCAGGATGCCAGAATACCTCAGAAGGATACATCCTGTCTTTCATGTCTCACTTCTCAAAGAACATAAGGAGGATCCCTTCAAGAGACCTGTGAACCTACACGAGCCCGTGTGAAACCAACACCTGAAGAATACGAGGTGTCTCATCTGGTGGATTCTAGTTACCGCAAAGGGCGGTTGTACTATCTGGTCCGTTGGAAGAACTATCCAGTAGCAGAGAGGACGTGGGAACCTGTGGGTCATATACACGCCCGCGTCTGGTGCAGAAGTTCCATCAACTCCATCCGGGCAAACCCGGGGTGCCCCGAGAAAGAGGGGTATACTGTCAGGAATTGGAGGCTGTGGAAGCGCTGGAAGCTTTGATCACACTCCAGTCCTCACCAAGATGGCCTCCGAACCTTTATAGCAGGCTCCTCCCACAAGCCGACGCGTTGTATCTGTTTACCAGTGCTCGGTTCGTGTGGAGATTCTCTCGTGAAATTCATCCGTTCCGGCTTCCTACTTCGCCTATTGTTTGATTCTTTACTGTACTCTCCAGCCCTTCTTGTGTTAGCCTTGTACACCTACTTCTGCAGGAGTCTGCACTGCTAAATTCTGGTTTCACCATCACCGTCTTGTGGCCAATGCTGGATTTTACTTTTATGGACTTCATGCATTCACAGTGTGTCACCCTTTCTCAGCTCTCATGCTGGACTTTCTTTGCATCTTGTACTTATGGTGGCCCTGAATCATGCTGATCCCATCTTCATCTTGTATCCTGGCTTGCAACATTATGTGTTACTACTGACTTCTGCAATTGTATTCACTCTCCCCTCTTGCTTCTCCACTCTTTTGACTGCTAACTCTCTGTTCTCTCCTCCTTTCCCTTCTCCTTTTCCTATCTCCTCCCCTTACTTTCTTCTATGCACTTACTCTATCAGAATTGACCCTGGACCTAGTATGATTGAAACCTTGTCTGTATCGTCCCTCCTCCCATTACTGTTTTTTTCCTCCCCACCCACCCTCCAGTATTATCTGAAATGTCGTCAGGCCTAGTATGATAGTCGCTTGTTTTGTTCCTCCCATCCCTCTCTGCACCACTCTGCCTCACCATCTTATTTTTCTCCGGGTCTAACAGAAATGTCGTCATGCCTGGTATGGTAGTCGCCTGTCTGTTTCCATTTCCTTCCCACTCTCCCCCTCCCTTCCTTATCTATGTCTTAGCTCTTGCACTCACTGAAATGTTGTCAGGCCCAGTAACATAGTTAATTTCACATCCTTACCGTTCATGGCCTGTAAGAATGTCATTGTATTTTCTCTTGTTCCCTCCCTTGCCTTGAAGCGCTTTGAAACACATTGGAGGTCATTACGACCTTGGAGGTAGCCATGCCACTATTTGCGGCAGGGCTACCCCCATTCCGGGTTTCGAGTTCCCTGAATGGGGAATTACTGGGCCATTCTGACCTTGGAGGGCACGGTATTTCCCCATTCAGGGAACCTGGACCCGGTACATCCTCATTCCCATTCGAGCCCTCATAGGGCCCAATGGGAATGGGGATGATGCTAACAACGGGCTCCTTAATGATGGGCCCATTGTTAGCGTGCTGGCCCGCTCACAGGACCCGCTAATGGCACCTGGTTTTACCAGGCATCCTTAACGGGTCCCGCGAGCTGACCTCGTAATGAGGCGGTAGGGGTTTAACAGGGCCGGCAGCTCTACCGGCCCTGATAAACCCCTACTGCTGAGGTCGTAATGACCTCCATTGTGTATAGGTGCTATATAAATAAACTATCATATTGTATCATATCAAAGCATTCACTCACGATGGCCACCATAGAAAGGGAAAAAAAAAATGTTTTCCCTTTCCCGGCGACCATTTTCTTGGTCATTTTTTTTTTTCTGTCCCGAAATGTTTCGGGGCAGAACAAAATGCTTTTAGTGCCCTGGTCACCCAAATCTTGCAGGCCGGGGTACTAAAAGAATTATTACCTGAGCAGCAGGGGCATTACCGACTCAGGTAATGCCGCAGGGCCTTCGTTAACTATGGATCCCGGGGCATTACCTGAGTCGGTAATGCCCCAGCCGCTCGGGTCATATTGCTTAATTAACTGTTGAGGGGAAAGACATTATAAACAATGAGACATAGCACCAACAGGATAAAACATACACAAGAGGATGGAAGGAGGGAGGGGGATGAGGAGTAGGGTACTAAAAGATCCAGTTGTATTACACTATAGTGCTTTGTAGGATACTAATGAGAATGTAAACAGATAAATAATCATTGAAGGATTGCCATTTCAACTGATACTTATTTTGTAAGTTAGGAGTGGATGCATTACAGCCTTCTAGTCTGTGAATGTTGCAAATAGAGTTCCACCAGAATTTATAATGAATTTGATATAAGTTGTTCCAATTGCTTGTCATATTTAGGATTGCCACCATTGTAAAATAATTCAAATAGGTATCTTTCATATTTGATGACAGAGTTGTTACTTAACATGGAGCTGCCTAAAATAAGAAAATCAAAGCTGAAGTCCATAGAAAGGCCAAAAATACATTTGATGGTATTCCACGCAGAGCTCCAGAATGGCTTAACGCATTGACACTCTATGAACATATGCTTAAAAGAACCTTGAACTTGCAGGTAACTTCAGCAATTGTCATTAGGTGATAAGCCACATTTGAAAAGGGATATAGGGGTGATAAAGGTTCTGTGATTAAAAAAGAATAAGGTTTGAATAAGACTGGCAGAGGTGGTAATTTTAGAAATACATTGCCATTGAAGAGGCCAGCAAAACTGATTATTCAACCGTGTGCAATCGCTTCTCCAATCGTTGTGAAGAAATTCAATCTGCTGGGTAGATGAAGTATTTAATAGGGTGTTATAGTAAATGAAGGCAGTCAAATTCAAATTCAGTATTTGAAGTAATCTTAGCACATCAGGATTAGTCGAACTGTACATCAGTTTGTCAAAATGTTCTATAATTGCAGCAATAATTGTAAGAAATTGCAACAAGGAAGAACCAGGCATATGGAATTTGGCAATACATTCATCAAACATAATGGGAATACCAGATTTAAATAATTGATTACAAAATGTGATGCCCTTAGAGAGCCACAGCTTCCAGAAAATGGATTTACCCTTGATTTTAATCAGGGAATTACACCAAATAAAAGGGGATATGAATGAGGATTGCTTAGCTATGAGTGGAAACATAAATATCTTAAGGGAAAGAATGGATTGACGAAAACAGGAGTATTTGGTACATTTATTTTTTCCTTTAATAAGATTAAGGTCGACCAGGAACATTGGGGAAGCTATAGCTCTCTCCAGGCAAACCCACCTAGGTAATAGAGATGATACATCCTGAGAAAACCACCACTGTGTTTGCTTAGCAGTAAAGGCTAAATTATATTTTATTAAATCAGGGAAGCCTACCCCTCCTTGGGAGCAGGATCATTTGAGCTTACAAAGCAATATTCTATGTTTCTTTTTCCCCCTTGGGAATTTGGTGAGACGGGAATCTATAGATTTGAAGAAGGACAGAGAAAGAGGAATAGGCAACATATAGAGGTTATGAAACGGGGTGCAATGTACATTAAGAGAAGGATTTTCGATTTGTCAATGTTAAGTTTGTAGCCTGATGCATCTGGAAATTTAGATATAATATTAAGTACATTTTGGGCACTCGGCTGAGGAATTTTTAGAAATAGAAGTATGTCATTGGCATAAGCCACTTTTTGATATGTAAATTGCCAAAAGACATTCCCAAAATATTATCATTGTCTTATGGCCTCAAGGAAAGGTTCTAACGGAAGAATAAAGAGAATAGGGATAGTGGACAGCCCTGACGTGTTGCTCTGGATAAGGGGAAGAAGGAGGATAGATGCCCATTTACAAAGAATGCAGTTTGGGGTTGGAATATAGAACAATAATTATAGATAGAAAGGGGGCCCAAAACCATCCCATTTAAGTGCTTGCACCATGAAGTCCCACTCAACTCTATCGAAAACTTCTCAGCATCTAGAGCTATCACTGCAAAGGGGTCATTTTATTTATTTAAAATATCAATGATGTCTAAAAAAAGTCTAATGTGGGAGGAGGATACTCTACTTTTACATATCCAAATTTGTCTTGGTTAAGGAGATTTGGTAGGAAGGGGTTACATCTATATGTGAGAATTTGTGCATACATTTTAAAATCTGTATTAATGAGGAAAATTAGACGATAGTTTTGGGAAGTTTGGGATCCTTATTAGGTTTAGGGAATATTATTAGCATAGCTTCTGAGAAAGAACCTCGGGCCATATTATTTAGAGTAATATGAAAATAAAGTTTGTTAAGCTTAGCTACTAGAATATTTGAAAAATATGCAATAATATCAATGGGAAAGCCATCTGGTCCAGGGGCTTTAACTTTTTTAAGGTTTTTAATAGCTAAATGAATTTCATGGGGAGTTATTGGAGCATTAAGTAATGAAAGGTTGGTATGAGGATAGGAAATACAAGGTATATTGTCTAAGAAGTAATTAATGGTGGGATTATTAGGGGGATCTTTGGAGGTGTATAGATTGGAATACAAATTCTGAAAGGCCAGCACAATTTCTTTATCAGAAAATGTCCTATTCTTTTATAATAACAATTTTTGTTCTTTCCTTCTTAACTTTAAGGTAAGAAGCCAATGATTTACTGGTTTTACTGGAAAATTGAAATACATTGGCTTTGTATGTAAGCAGGTTAGAGCATGAGCATTGCGTAATAATTGTATTGTATTGAAATCTAAGTTTCAAAATGTCCCTCAGGCCTAAGGAAGAGTTTGTGCAGGCAAATTGAATTTCATGGGGTTTACGTATTTTGGGAATGGATTTGGATTCAAATGTAAGGTTTTTCTTCATGTTATCTACAAAAGAAATGGGGATAGAAGTATCCTGATCTTCATTTTCAGAGAACAAATGATTATGTTGTTGTGCAATAAATTGCGTGAAAGATGTATCATTCAATAGGCTAGTATTAAATCTCCATATGCCCGAGTTGTGAGAGGTATTAGGGGTAGCAATTTCAATGTGCACTGGAGCATCGAGTAGGAGTCTAACCATGGAATTAGGGATACAAATGTAATCGAGCCCGGAGAAGGAGTTGGGGTGTAGAATAGAAGGTACAATCCAAATCTGTGGGATGTAGAATACGCCAAGCATCACTAAGGCTTGTTTCAGATATAAAGTTAGTAAATTGTGTATGGAACATAGTATTAGTATACACAACTCAGATTTCCTATCTAAAAAAGGGTCTACGACCTGGTTACAATCACCACATACTATCAAATTAAGGGGGTTATATAGTAGTACATGATTTCTGAGTTGTTTCCAAGAGGTAGGTACATATACATTACGAATTCTATACGTTGTAGAGTAAAAACAGATATTATATGAAGAGGCCTGGGTTATCCTTTTCAATTCCTTTCTGGAAGGCCAGTATTGTGAAGATTATTTCTTCGATTCCTGTTTTCAAGATGTTCAGCTTCTTGTTTTAGAGTAACGACTGTCATTTCTAAGTTGGTAACTTAATTAGATATATCTTCAGCGTTTCCAACCCTTCTCTCCACTTTGTTCATTCTAGCATCAAAGATGTTCCACTTATTATCCAATTGTTGCAACTTGGCGTTGGTAACCTCCACGAAGGGTTTGAGGGCTCTTATCTCTGATATAATAGTTTGCCTTACAGGGTTAGTCACATCTTCTTTTGGTGTGGGAGATTCACTCTTTTGCCTTTTGAGAGTGGTAGGGGATGGCAAGAGGATCTCTTTGGTTTGACGGAGGCCGTAAATAAGGTAAGGAAGGAGAAATTATAATTATAAAACTCCACCGGAACGGAGCATTGGCTTCCATTCCTCCCGCGCCAAGCCACGCCCCAGGCCCTGATGGCATTTGCATTTTCAACCTGGTCCTAAAAAGCGACACACAATTGTGGGCTCCACTTCTCTACCAATTATATTATCAAATCTGTGACTCGGGTGCATTCCTGGCTTGTGGAAGGCTTCCATTCTTATCCCGTTTTTTTAAAAAGGACTCCAGAATGTGCCTTCCAATCCAATTACAGATTGCTAGCAATGAGGGACTGCAGTTCCAATATATTTGTGAACCTACTGTTAGAGCTGCTATCCACCTGGGTTGCTTATAAAGGGCTGTTAAATCATCAGAAAACTGGCTTTGGGAAGGGCTTTGCGACTACCCATTCAATCTGGACTCTCCTGACACTGATTTCAGATACTCATTGTTATCCAGGAACGTCTCTATACATCTGCTTTGTCAATTACTTGGCAGCATTTGACAGCATGATAAGATCCAAGCTGTGGAAAATGCTGATCTGATGGGGAATTGATTGTCATTTCTTTATTTTATAAGGGCTTTATATAGTGAGACTCTAGTGAGAGCCAGGCTATCCCAAGAGGAGGATTTTTCTGGATTCTTCCCTACTAATCAGGTTTTGAAGCAGGGCTGCTCGTTAACACCCTTACTTTATAACCTCTATACATCAAAATGACCCTTAATATTATAAAGTCTGTTAGGAACTATCCACCACAGTATTGCAGGGAAGGTCTACCTTGCCTGTCGTATGCTGATGATACAGTGATCCTGGATTGCACTCCAATTGGACTCCGTTACTCCTTACAAGCCCTACATTGCTGTGCCCTTGACCTTGGCTTGATTCCTAATGCAACAAAGACTAAAATCATGGCATTTGGCAAAGGGCCAGCCGGTACTCCTTTGTTTGATTGGCAATTCGGAGGGATCAAACTGGAACAGACCTGAGAATATCAATACATCGACATATCTATTAGACCAACTATGCCATCTTCATATTTGATGGAGGGAGCTAAACATAAGGCCTTGTTTAATTGGCTCACACTTAGAAGAATCATCGATTTGCATGGTGACCGATCAACAGAAGCAAAAATTATAGCCTGTAAGTCATCAAGTATCCCGATGATAATATACGCCCTGGAAGTTATCCCATTTAAGGCAGTAGCTTGGTTAGCAAAGTTGGAGGGTAAAATCCTGCTGTCACTTCTGAATGTCTCTACTGGTGTTACAGTGGAGGCGATTAAGCTTGAGCCGGGCCGCCCATCATTAGTATCACTGTGGTAGATGACGGCCTGCAGGTTTTTGGCTAAAATTCATTATGCACTTGGGGGAGAAGACTCTCTCTTGGCCTTGACTACCATCCATTCTACAACAATTTCACGGAGTCTATGATATCAGAACTTTGAGATAACTGTGAAGTCCTACCTGATAGAGATAGGGGTGTCTAAACTTCCCACATCTTGGTTGGATCTTAACCTGGCCAAAATACAAGAGAAGTCTAGACCCTCTGATGTGGTACAAGCCTTGGCCCATCTATCTGGCCTTCGGAAGTTTGAGCTTTATTCATATCAAGCGTTTTTGATAGGTCACATCAAGACTTCAATGCAAAAAATATGCCAACCAGCGTTGGGTAGATTTATTCTCTTGCTTCGATTACAGATGCTCCCAGTACTAGAAAACACTGGGGCCTGGTTGCTTATTCCCCAAGAAGATAGAATAAGTGTACTATGTGTAAAGCAGGTTGAATCGCCTGTACACATTCTGACCCAAGGTGTATGCAAAAGCATATAGTAAATGTGCGCATGCCACCAATGATCAATTCTGGAGCACCATCTCTGATGCAGAATCATTAGTAATTACAGTGGCAACCTTTTATTTTGGGAAACTGGTGGTTAGTAGATTGCCACTTTCATTTACAAATAAATATCTATTTAAATATGTATTTTAATTTATGAGAGAATATTAAATTGAAGCACTAAGATTTTTAAAAAAAGATAATTAAGGATTTTAGTGGGATTGTTTTTGTGAATGATGTGATGTATTTATATTTGAACTGCATGATCTTTTAGCGTATGTGTTGTATAGTGTAAAAGGTTTTAACCAAAGGCACTTAATACAAATACATACATAAATAAATACAAACCAATAAAAATAAACAAGCATGGACTTTGCACCCTTGCCAGATGGTAATTCCTCAGAGTGCCCTGTGGTGAGAAGCAGAAAGGACTATCATAGCAGAAAGGACTATCTTGATAGACATGCACTTCCATTGCCTCCTTTTGCTCCAGGAAAGAGAGACATGATCCAAAAGCAGTATGATTAAAATAATCCAAAGGACTAAAGAACCACTGCACCACGTTGCAAGGGAAAACAAGGTTTATTACGTGCAAAAAAGTATCTGACGGTCCAGTAGAATCAAACTGTCATGGAGCTTGTCACACCCCAAGAGGTTACAGGTTATATAGCGGAAAACCGCATATTAGCAAACATAAGTTACAATATTATCCACCACCCGGTGAGGAGAACCATCTCCGGTTCCGGAAGCACCTCAAAATCTTCCTCTTTGCCTCCGCTTTCTCTCCCCTCTCCCCTGCAAAAAACACTGAAACTGCACTGAATTTGCAACCGGGCCACGCACTGTTCTCGGTCCTTAGCCCAGCCACTTTTCCCTGCACTGCCTCCCTGGCAACCCCTGCACTGCGGCACTGTCTCTGTATCCCTACAGCCTCTCCTCCCTAGCACTTGTCTGCACTTACCTTGCACTTTCCACCAGCTGGCCCTTATTATTTATCTTGTATTCTACTAACCCTGTACTGCACTTTTCCCCTCTCCCTTTCCCCTGCACTTTTCCCTTCCCCTCTATCCTTGCACTTGCGCGATCTGAATGACACCTGGCCTAGTAGGATCGTTGTCTGTGTCCCCTTGTTTCCCCCCACCTCATCGCGCCTTGAAACACTTGTGTTTTGGCACGTTACAAATGCCATATCATATCATATCATATCACCCTCATTGGCTACCACCTATAGAACATGCTATTGCCCCCTATATTCCCTGTACCGATAGACCACACCTTATCTAAACCCATTTACCTACTGACATGGCCCACTACATTGTAACTATTGAATCCAGGTACATGATTGGCCGACAGGTACAATAACACACTAATTATTTGTGACCGGCAGGTGATGTGCACCCCTCTAACCAAAAATGTTCAAAGTAAACTGGTGAGGCAAACTCTGCTCTGATAAGACAATAGGCCTCCTCATTATATAAGACTCTGCAGAGCACACAAGCTAGGCCCCCAACCTTGTACTAAAGTTATTGGCATCACTTCTGCTCCTCCTATCCCAAAAGACAGAACATTCCAGACGCAGCTCCCCCATATCTCCTTGAAACCCCAGGTGGCCAATAATGACATGACCAGGACACGGCTCTTGAGTCTGAATGCCAGGGATTTATTTGCTTTGGTTATGCATCTACTTGCAGTTCAAATTCAGTGGCTGTTTCTTGAGTCAGGACAGTAGTACTCTAAATCTTTGCCTGGCCTATGGGCATCACAAAACGTTGTGCCTTATTCTCATGAATTTGTCATTCAAAGGGCACATCCCTAACTTGCCTCCCCACAGCTAATATTCCATTCCCCCCATATTCAGGCTCTGCAGGTGGATAGACTTAGCGTGTATCTGTAGACCGCAGGTGCCTCTGACCTCAGCTTCTCTCTTGGGGGACACGGAAAGGATTTATCTTGCAACTCAGCTAAAGAGAGCCACAGTTCCATATTTGGGTCTTCATTCCGTTCATTGTTTACTAGGCCTTAAAATACAATATGGCGACACTCCTGCCATGTCAACACACTGACCTCGCTCTTACCACATTAACTGTCTGACTTCATCTTCCGCCTACTTCAGCTCCCCCGTTGCACCTCACTGGAGAACATAACTTTGAGTACTAGTTCTAAGCACAGGGCCTATGACAGCACCCTATCTATAACCTTTGCAACCGCAAACTTAAATACATTTGTTGCTCTTTCTGTGTTGCCATATATGGGTAACTAATTTGTGTCAAAACGAACTAAAATTGACACGTGCACCTTCTGTCACTGAAAATTCTACTTTTCTAACACTGTGGTATGGTTTATCACCCTGAACCTTTTGCCTTTTTGGGATGCTGTACGTGTATCCTAACACTCCCTAAAACTGTGGAGCTATTTTATGTCCAGGAAGTCAGCAGTTCATGCATCTGTCAAGACCTCCAGATTGTTGCTACCTTACTTACTGCCCTGAGCATAGTGGCTTAACCTGACTGCACTGAACACAGTGGCTTACACACAGCCCTCTTGATTCCAATTCTTAGGTGTCCAACATGATTTATGTCAACAGCAATGTTGTTCAGTCCTGCTAGGCCCCACAACCTCTGTTCCCGCTAACCCTTTTTCTCACCTCATCACAGCCATTGCCACTGTGGGCAAGATTACCCTGATAAAAATAAAAAAGATATGCCTTAACATATTGACGACTCTACCAAAGCAATAACATCAGCAAATTAGACCATTGCTCTAGCCTGGTTCTGAGCCTTTCTCTATAGTCTTTCACTGGCCACAACAAAGCACTGAACTTGCCACATGCACCATCTATAACCTACCTGGATCTGCTTGCAAGGCAGCCTACCTCCATCATGTTGGTTGGCTTTCTATGCAAAATCATACCCCTTCAATTTACAAATCCTGAGGCCCAATTCAAAGAAAATCTGGCATCTAAAAATAGAGCAGAAATGTGCTGTTCACAAAGAGGACATATGTATTTGCAGAGGCTCTGCACCAGTGCAAAATATGCCCTGCCAGCCTCTTTACATACATTAGTGTCCTGATTGTGTACCTAACAATAAGGCATGGTCATTTGAAGGCAAACCTGGTGGCGTTCATGGAGTGCATGCTATTATTTCATCACTGTTAGCTAGCTTTTCCAGTGCCCGATACAGACATCTGAAAGGTGCTGAGCAAGCCTGGTCCATTAAAGTACTCTGCACTCTAAATTACCTTAAGATTCACAGTATTTCAATGATTTGGGTTCCGTTGAAATTGTAAGTTATTGGAGTGACAGGTTCTGGATGAGCTCATGACAATTTAATGCTGATAATTGTTGCTGTGAACACCGAGTTCAAATTGTCATAACTTTGTTCTGCCAGCACATGTTCATAGGAAAAGAGTGTAAAGTAATCGAATAGGTCACATTCATTCTTTCCAAGGTTGCTCAATGAATGCAAAGTGTCTAAATGACTTATGGCTTGCACCTGGCTTTTCTATTAAATACTAACAGAAGTACCTGTTCTCCGAAGGGGTTATGTAGACAGATATGATAACACTCTCATCAGTTGTTGAAAATCAATGATCCTTTAGGTCACTGTTCCGCCTCACCCTGGCGTGGTGTAGTTAGTTATGGTGCATTGCGGTGCACATATCACAGAAACCGTGCATCCTAGGGTCTTGAAACATGGTTTTGGAGATCCCATAGGGAACTCGATTTTGTTCCTCATGTCGGAACTGGTTGAGAAACATTTTTTGTTTCACTTCACGCTGAACATGTTTTACTGCTTCATCTGCAGGTCCCATCTCATAAAAGTCCTCTGCAAAAGTAATTTCACCTGTTGCAGCAAAAATGTGTAAAACTCTGTAATGCTACCTGCCTTCACCTTCACCTCTCAGGTCCATTTGACGCCATACATTTTTGTTTCTCTTCCTTGAACATGGTATACGGCTTTGTCGGCAGGCCACAAACCCTTAATAACAATGTTACTTCTTCTGAAATCCGGGGAAAGGGATGGGGTGCCCAAATGTCATGTAGCCAGTAATTTCCAAAGGGTCCTAACAGGTAACTATGCAGAATGTGGTGCAGATTGGTGAAACAATGTGCAATTGTATAAGGAACAATGCTTCGCCAAACCACAAATCCACAAACAAATGTTAACATTTGGTGAAATCCAGGGAAAGGGATGGTGTGTCCAATTTTCATGTAGCCCGTAATGTTAGGAGGGTCCTAATAGGTACGCATGCACAATTTGGTGCAAATTGCTGAAACAGTGTGGACTTGTATAAGGAACAATCCCTCAGCAAGCCACAAAACCTCAAAATTACAAATCTTGCCACAAACCAACAGACACATGTTGCCTTATAGATAGATAGATAGATAGATAGATAGATAGATAGATAGATAGATAGATAGATAGATAGATAGATTTATAGATAGATAGATAGATAGATAGATAGATAGATAGATAGATAGATAGATAGATAGATAGATAGATAGATAGATAGATAGATAGATAGATAGATAGATAGATATGAACCATAATGAACTATTTCTTTCCTGCTGACAAAAAAGTATTATTAAACCACTTAGGAGCTCATGTTGGCCAAATTAGTAATTTGGTGGCGGAGAGCCATTACGTTTGCATTGTAACATAAGTGCCTTTCCTCTGACACATTTTCGTCATTTGCTCTGCAGGGTGCACATGTAAAGGAAGAAGGGTGGCGCACAAGTGTCTATTCCACCTATTTCTCTTCACGTTTGCACTTTACAATGCATTTCCCTCTTGATACACCTACCACTTACCCCCCACTCGCTCATCCCTGTGAGCACGTTGTGGATGCTCACAAGGGCCAGTAGGTCCACCTCTATATTTCATTGTTGTATTTGTTTTTCATTCACATGACCCCTCTCTGTTGACCTGTGGCTGCTTTCAAACACATTTATCTTGATGTATAAGTGCCTAACAAATGCACAATAAAATAAAAATTGAAAATTAAAAATTAAAAAATCTGTATCCCAGACACTGGATCTACCCGTTCCAGATAGATGATCCAAAACTTTCAATACTAGGTATATGGGGGGAGACTGTCTATTCATGATAAGAACACTTATTTATACCAGATGCTATGATTGTGGCCAAGACTAACATGGCCATGCTGTGGGGGGGCAAGGCAATCGCACATGATCTCTACATGGGACCAGGATCTGCTTGTCTTTGGAAAAAAGGATATCTAGACCCGGAGGTGCCCACAATCTGCTAAGGTATGGGACAAGTGGGGGACCAGGATAGTTAAATTGGAAGTGATATGATATGATATTTTATTTGTATCGCGCTCGTACACAAGTGTTTCAGAGCGTGACGAAGCAAGGAAGAGGAACAAGGGAGGACAAAACAACGATCTTGCTAGACCCATTGACATTGAGAACCCACAAGTGCAGGGGAGAGGGAAGGATGGGGGAATGTGCAGGGGAGAATGGAGAAGTGGAAACTGCTGAGCAAGGGATAAAAAAAACAACAGGTAGTGCAGCCACCAAGGTGGCAAGTGTAATGTTTAAAGTGCAGACAAGTGGTGTCTGATAAGTGCAGATAAGGGAACTGTAGGGTTACAGATACAGAACCAAGTGCAAGGGTTGCCAGGAGGCAGCTTGGGTGTGTGGCTGGGTAGGCAGGGACCTGTGCCCAAAATCAGCGGATAGCCAGGTGAACAGTGTAAAAGCAGAAAGATCAGCAGAGGAGAGGAAGAGCAAAGGCAGAAGCAAAGAGGACGGTATTGAGGTGCTTCTGAAACCAGAGATGGTTCTCCTCCAGATTCAGAATGGCAGGGAGGCTGTTCCAGAGAGGGGCCCCAGCGAGGAAAGAGATCTACACCCAACCCGTTGCTTGGAGAATCGACTGACCCTGATGGAGTTGGAATTGGAGGAGTGAATAGCTCGAGTTGGAAGGTATTTACGGAGGGAGAGTTGAAGGTATTTTGGACCCAGGCCCCAGAAAGCCTTGTTGATAATGCAAAGGGTCTTGAATTTAATACTTGCAGCCACTAGGAGCCAACAAAAAGATTTAGGGCTGGAGAGATGCAATCCCAGGGCTTGAGGCCAGGGACAAGTCTCACAGTCCTGTTCTGGATGAGTTGCAGAGTGTGGAGAGTAGAAGCAGGCAGATTTAAAAAGAGGTTGTTGCAGTACTCCAGCGAACCAGAGGAACCAGAGCTCTAGAGACAGTAAGCTTCAGGGGGAAAGAGAGGAAAGGAAGAATACCTCTGAGGAGGTGCAGTTGGTAGTTTGTCTTCTAAGGGACGTCAGAGATGTGAGGAAGAAAGGAGAGTGTGGTGTCAAAGATGAGCCTGTGGTTCTTAGCCTCGCAGATGGGAGCAGGAAGAGGACCAAAGGAGGCTGGCCAGAGAGTCAAAGGAAAGGAGGGTGCAGGTTTGCAGATGAGAAGAGTCTCTGTTTTACTGACTTTAAGGTAGAGAGCATTGGCGGAACACCAATCCTGATAGCAGACATAAAGTCAGAGATGATAGATGAAGATGAGGTGGTAGAGGGAAGCCTGAAAACTAGCTGAGTGTGATGCGCAAACCACTGAAAGTTGGAGTAGAGAGCAGTAATGTGGTGGGCAAGAGGTGCCAGGTGTTGGTTGAATAGCCAGGGAGAGAGGTTAGACCCCTAAGGAACACCACAGGTAGAGTTTGAGATAGAGGAAAGGAAGGACCCAAGTTGGACCTGGGAGGGTCGATCAGAAAGGAAAGAGGTCATCCAGGCCAAGGCCTGATCGATGATCCCCAGATTATCACAGATATGGTTGAGTAGGATGGCATGGTTGACTGTGTCAAAGGCAGAAGAGAGATCAAGTAGGATGAGGACAGAAGAGATGTTAGAGTCAAAGTTTGAGAGCAGGTCTTCACGGATATTCAGGAGAGCAGTTTCTGTGTTTCTGGCAGCTCTAAAGCCAGACTAATGGTCATGGAGAGAACCAATAGAATCAGTGTGAAGATTAAGCTGCGAGATGGCCAGCTTATCGAGGAGTTTGCCCAGGAAGGGAGTGATGGAGATCGGGTGGTAGTTAGCTGGGCAAGAGGGGCTGGCTGTGGGTTTCTTGAGAAGAAGGTGCACGAGAGAGTGCTTCAGAGGGGAAGGGAAGGCTCCAGAGGTGAAAGAGGGATTGTAGAAGTTGGGCAGAGCAGGGGAAAGGATGTCAATGTGGTCCTTGGTGGTTTTAGACAGACAGGGACAAACCTGTTTTGACGAGACTTTCATAGATCGGACTTGAAAAAGATGAAAGGAAGAGAAAGAGGGAGGGGGGCGGCTGCAGGAGGACCAGAGTTAGCAGATATAGATGGGGGGAGAGGAGGAGAGGACAAGAGGGTGGACAGGAAGTCCTGGGGTTTTAGATGAAATGAGAGGCAAGGGCTGTAAAAAGGGCCCAGGAGGTGACTGGAGAGGTAGAGACTACAGCAGGGTTGGCCAGATCTTTGCAGATTTTAAAGAGTTCTGCCGAGTTGGTAGATGCCACACAGGCGCAGGCTTGGATGTGGACTCTCTTCCTAGTTTGGTCAAGATGCTGGTATTGCCTTTGGAGCAGGTGGCAGACCAGTTTGTCAGAGGATGTACAAGAAGCTCACCATTTCCTCTCAGCCACCCTACACTTGTGTTTAATGGTAGCTATATTAGAGTCATACCAAGAGTTGCACTAGGCTTTGGGCTTCAAGGGGATCCTCATGACAGGGTCAAGAATGTCCTGCATATCAGAGATAGAAGAGTAGATCATGGAAAGGGCTGTCCAGGTTGTGAGTCAGCCAGCGGCTGTGGAGGGGGAGAGAAAGTGGTGGCGAAAAGCCTCGACTGACACACGTTTCATGGGTTGGATGACCGAGAAGGTAGGTGGCAGTGTTGGAGTTATCTTGGCCTGAGTGGTAGATAGGGAGAGATGAGAAGAAAGGATGGATTGAACACTCCAGGAGAGAGGAATGGTCAAGGGGATGAAGAGGGTGAGGTCAGAGGAGATCAAAACATCTAGCGTGTGCCCTGCAGAGTGAGTCGGGCCAGAGGGGAGAATAGAAAGGAGAGAGAATCGCAGAGGTGACAAAAGAGTCCAGAGGAGGAACAGGGAGGATCCAGATGGATGTTGAGGTCTCCAAGAAGGAGAATTTTAGTGGTTGAGGCCAGGAGGGAGGAGGAGAGGTGTGACCACTCAGAGAGGAAAGAGGTGATCTGACCGGGTGGTCGATAGATCTTAGCTATGGTAAAAGAGTGGCCAGGAGAAATAGAAAGCCTGCAGACAAGGCCTTCGAAAGAGGAGTAGGTCTGCATAGGAATGACAGAGGCAGGAATCCACTGAGGGAAGATCAGGGCTACACCCCCTCTGGACTGGGTGGATCTGGGTGCAGAGAGGATCTTGTGGCCATCAGGGAAGAGCACATCAAAACTCATGAAAGAGCTGGCCGTGAACCATGTCTCGGTGAGACCGAGGACTTTGAGGTCAAGTTCTTCCAGGAGAAGGCAGATGTCAAAGGAGTGTTTGACAGCAGAGCGAGAGTTGAGACTGGAAATATGGAGAAGGATGCCATCTTTTAAGGACTTCCAGGGAAGGGTACAAATCAGAGGTACGCCCTGTGGAGGTGTAGAAGGAGATGTAGGCAGAGCCCAAAAGGAGCAGGAGAGGAAGGAGGAAGTCTATCAAAGAGGAGAAGGTTGGCCTGAGGGTCTTGGACCTAGACAGTGCCATTCAGGTAGACATTGCTGATGACCTTAGAGGAGTCGAAGGTGGCCAAGAGGGCATCCCAACAGGCGTCACCATTAATGGGAGAAGAGGAGAAAGGAGAGAGCACAGAAACCAAATGAAGAGTCCATAGGTCTGGTGAGGCAACGACAAAGAGGATGTCAGTGAGGGTCTGTCAGGAGGAAGCTCTGGTATAAGTGTCAGCAATAGGGAGACCAGTGTTAGAGACTAAGATATCCTTTTTGTACTTCTTCCTGCCAGACTTGGTGAGAAGGGAAGAATATCTGATGAAGAAACAGAGAAGGTAGGAGAAGCAGAGAGTGCCCTGGGTGAAGTAGAGAGAGGGGGGAGCAGGGGAGGAGGATCAGGATGGGAGCAGCAGGGCAGAGTAGCACAATGAAGTGACAGGGCCAATCAAGTTCAAGAGAAAAGCACACAATACATCACAAGGTCACATCTAAATTCAAATTGGCAGTAGCAGTTGAAAACACAGCTAAATTCAAATTGGTAGTAGCAGTTGAAATCACAGCTAAATTCAAATTGGCAGTAGCAGTTGAAAACACAGCAAAATTGGACATTTGCAGTAGCAGTTGAAAACACAGCTAAATTTAAATTGTCAGTAGCAGTTGAAAACACAGCTAAATTCAAATCGGCAGCAGAAGGTGTAAGTCCAATGCAGTCAAAATATGTACGAGTGACAGATCTGGTGGGATGGAGAAAGGGAGGGACAGTCAGAGGGGTAGGAGAGTATTAAGTAAGAGGAGACTAACCCATAGTTGTGGAGGAGAAAGAGTCATAGTAGTTCAGACTCCCCTGCAAAGTGTGGGAGCGACATCTTCAGTGCATTCGTGGGGGAGAGCAGCAAAGTTCGCAGAGTGAACCGGTCGCGGACAGGGAGCAGACAAGGGCCTCCATTGTGGGACTTTGGAAGGGGGCCGGCTAAAGCCTGCTCGTCCCAAATAGGCCAGTAAAAGAAGACACTGGCCAATTGGAAGGCACTCAAAGTGCTGGAGGCGGACTCACGCCTCCAAGATGAATGTAGGGTGGTCCGTGGCCACCATCTTCCAGGTGCCACGAGGGACAGGCAAGACAGGAATAGTGGATTGAGAATTCACCACTCAGGCCGCAAAAAACCCTGTCCCAGTTCACAAATGGGCAAATGATTGCAGCGCAAGGTCGCCGCAATACGGGAGCACAATTAAACACAAGTGCAGAACTTTTTACAAAATATCCCGTTTCATCAAAGAAATCTCACTCCCCACTACAAAAGAAATTTCATACCTCACAAAAAGAGGATGCAGTGCAGGCACCTATGAAGAAAGGCACCATCGGAGGAATCCGCTGGGAAGGCACTCCGGCAAAGATGGAAGGAGGAGGCAGTAAGGCATTGAGGCGCTGATGTTAGGCTCTATACATGCATTGTTTTATTTTGTAAATATGTGTACTGTAAATTCATCAAGGTTTCTGATCAACTTGGTTGTAATTATTTGGTTCTTCCTTTTTAGGTACATGTGGTACTTATAATGTGTAAAACCAATAAAAAAGAATGCAAACAAATAATGCACTCTACTAATTCCCCAAACCCTGTACGTATTGACGTTCCTATTTTCATTAAAAAATAGCACCATGAAACACCATTGTTAGAGTGGATTCTGACATTTGTATTAATTGTACACACAGGCCTTTGTTCTGGGTAAAACAGATGTGTCTATTAACTTCTTTTATATGTTGCTTTTATATGTTGCTCTCAGTGATGGAAAATGGGACTCACAGTAACATCCTTTTAGGTGAAAATCCACCGCCTTATGACCACAGTACATAACAGCTCAGCTACATGATTTATATATAGTGTCCCATCTAACAGAAATGTCCTATTTACCCTGCACTAGATTATAAAACTTACCAATAAATTGTTCTCCTCTTGTGTGATTTGCAATTCATAACATGTCCATCATTTCCTTGCAAGACAGTAAAAACAACTGCACAGTTCACCATATTCCCTTTTTACACGTCAAAACATAGACACTGGCACCTCTGCAAAGCTAATTTAGTTTTTGATATTTTTAACATTAGTTTGCATGACATTTCAGTGTAAAGTCATTATATCATTTGCATGATTTAATTGAATGCATTATATTCATTCAGATATTTTCTTACATAATTGTTGGGAAGCATTGAAAGAGGTTTCATTCATTTTCTTGGATCACACACTTGTGTTTTGCTCCTACTTCCTAGAAAATCCACAAGGAAACAATCTGAAGGAGCGATGCCACAACAATTCAGGGATTCCGTTCAGCTATAGCATGGTGATTTCTGGGATACAGTAAACACATCAATACCATATATCTCATGTATGTTATGTTACTGCATGACAGTAGTGTGTTTATTTCACAGACCGTTGCTTTATCTCAGTAGTGTACTAATGTAGTATACTGTAGAGGGGGCATGACGTGCATTGTTAGTCTATCTGTTGTTCCATTAGAGTAGTACCGTGTTTCCTACAGGATGAGACAGCGATGCATCGCTATAGCTGTACACTTGCTCTGTTTTATATTGAGAAGGTAAACTATACTGCAGGGTGGGTTTGCAGTGCATTGACATGGCTATGTGTTGTCTTATTATTATTATTATTATAATTTGGGGGTTGCCAGGGGTCCCAGCTGCAATACCTGAAGTCTCACTTTCTACCGTTGTGGTCTCCATTGCTACCCCTGTGGCCTTTGTTTCAGGAGTGGCTGCCTTCCTTTGTTCGGGCCTCTTAAAAAACACAGGGGGGTCCACAAGTGTAACACTTTGAGCAGTGATCATAAATAAGAAAGCATAGGAATAACAAATAATGTGTCTTTCTGGAATTCTATACAATAAATGCTACACTCATTCAAGGTTTATTTCTGGCACACTGACTGCAGTGGGTGAGTCACTGATTTAGTCTGTGTTTTAACATCTCAAATTTACAACACAGGCAAAAACATCCAAAAAGCATTTAGAGTAGAATACGCATCCATTTCGGCATATGTAGTTGCAGTTATAGATGATTTTTTACGATCATCACGAGACAATCCTTCCCAGGTGTCCTCGGTCACTTGACAAAATCCTTGTGCCCAAATGCTTGTGTACATTGTAGAAATGTTTGACCATAGCACATAAAGTGGCCCTTGATTACATCGTGCCACAATTAATGCTTTGTTGTAATATGTCTATTGTGCCTATCTCCATGGCATGCTGTTCAGGATGTTTGTTTGCATGTATGAGTTTTGAGTGCCCAAAGTACAGGATGCTGTGTGAGTGTGCTGCTTTCCCTGTGCTACTCTAAACTCTTTAATACACAGTAACCCTCCCAATCTTATGTATTTTGCCAACCTCTGAAGCCTGAAAAGTAGATCCACGCAGACTTGACATGTGGCCAACTTTGCACCAGACCTGCAGACGAACTGGCCTGCTGTTAAATCTCAGTTGCCAGTTGAATGGTATCCACTACAGTGTGCAATTTGCTTTCTGACTTTGAGAACTGCCAGACATGTAATTGCTCATTTAACTATAGCAGGTAAGATAGCTAGAGTCAGTAAGATAGCTCAGTGGGTTGAGCGCTCCCTGCTGTGATGTGTGTGTGTGTGATCTGCACGTTGCAAGGCCAACTCAGCCTTTCATCCCTTCTGAGGTTGGTAAATGAGTACCAACACAGGTTGGGTGAAATTGTATGTATGGTTGTTGTATATAAAGTGATTAAGTGTAAGTGCTATACAATAGCACATCATTACCATTTGGCCTTGGACGTCTGCTTGAATTCACAGTAATTTGGGCCTACAGACACTTATATTAACAATACATATGGTGATCCATTCTTGTATGAAATGGATATCGCATTACAGCGATATTGGAACCATATTTTTCATAGTGTACTTAGGAACAATGCCATGTGATGACACTTGCTGTTTTGTCAAGGGGTGAAAAGTTGTGTTCCATCGCTTCTCGTGATGTCACTTCGGGGTGGGGTCAAATAACATCACTTCCTGTGATGTCATCAGAGGTCAACGGTCGTGCAATATCACTTCCACTACCCCCGGCATTTTGCTGAAATGACGTCCCTGTTTGGTGCATTTTATGTTGTAACTGTTGGAGCTGCAAATTGTTCCAGAAATGTATTATTATGGTATTCCACCAGAATGGACTAAGGTGCATTGCTAACATTGTCTACAGTCTCAGCAGTGTATTAACAGGATGTGTTGTACAATGAGCTTGAGATGCATTGCTATATTGTTGTGATTTATTTGCAATGCATTAACAATGTGTGTTGCCTAGTATGATTGGGGGCGTTGCTAGAGCTCTGAATCACGTGAGAGGTGCATTGCAAGAGCTATGTTGGCTCCTTGGGGTGTTAACAATGTCACTGTACGACAGCAGTGTGTTTATTTCAAAAAGCTTTGCTTTATCTCAGTAGTGTACTGACATGCTGTGCTGCAGAGGGGGCATGAGGGGCATTGCTAGTCTATCTGTTATTCCATTAGAGTAGTACCAGTGTTTCCTACAGGAAGAGACAGCGATGCATCGCTATAGCTGTACACTTGCTCTGTTTTATATTGAGAAGGTAAATTATCCTGCAGCTAGGTGTGTGGTTTATTGAGATGGCTGTGTAATATTATTATTATTATTATTATTATTATTATTATTATTATTATTATTATTATTATTATATTCTGACCATTTAATCTTCATCTGTGGGGTCATGGTGATTTATTGGACATGCTGTTTCTGCGGTGCAATTATCTAGTTTAGTGCATTATATGTTGTAACTGTCGAGCTGCAAGTTGTCCCAGAAGTGTATTATTATGGTGTTTCACCAGACTGGACCGAGGTGCATTGCCACCAGTGTCTGCTGTCTTAGTGGTGTATAGACAGGATGTGCTGGGTGATAAGATTGTGATGCATTGCTATAGGTTTCTGATTTAACAGTTTGTGCTGCCAAGTAACACTGGGGTTTTCAGAGCTCTGGGCCAGATGACTCTTCATCTGGGGGATCAAAGTGTGGATCATGTGGAAGGTGCATTTCAAGAGCTATGTTGTCTCCTTGGAATATTAACACATATATGAAGGGCAAGACGGATATGCATTGCTAGAGTTGGACATGCATTATTCAACAAGGAGGGATGTGGGTGGCAGCCTTTCAGCGCGTGGTCAGATGACTCCTTTGGAGGACTTTGCATGGGATGGGTATCTCGAAGCCCCTGAGCTGGATGCCTGAGGCATTGCACAGTGATTCCTGTGTCGGGGTCCACTATGGCAAAGCTGATGAATTGAGTGACCCAATCACAATTGGGAAGGGTCTAAGGCAGGGGTGGGTTCTGGACCCCATTCTATTTAATTTATATGCAAACTCCCTTGCTGTAACCTTGGAAAATACTAATTCTGACGTCCCTCACTGCAGAGCAGGAAGTTCCGACTCTTGCGCTATGCGGATGATGTTCTGCTGCTCGCAAGGACTCTGACTCTTGCGCTATGCGGATGATGTTCTGCTGCTCGCAAGGACTCTGACTCTTGCGCTAGGAGGATGATGTTCTGCTGCTCGCAAGGACTCTGACTCTTGCGCTATGCGGATGATGTTCTGCTGCTCGCAAGGACTCTGACTCTTGCGCTATGCGGATGATGTTCTGCTGCTCGCAAGGACACTGACTCTTGCGCTATGCGGATGATGTTCTGCTGCTCGCAAGGACTCTGACTCTTGCGCAATGCGGATGATGTTCTGCTGCTCGCAAGGACTCTGACTCTTGCGCTAGGAGGATGATGTTCTGCTGCTCGCAAGGACTCTGACTCTTGCGCTATGCGGATGATGTTCTGCTGCTTGCAAGGACTCTGACTCTTGCGCTAGGAGGATGATGTTCTGCTGCTCGCAAAGACACTGACTCTTGCGCTATGCGGATGATGTTCTGCTGCTCGCAAGGACTCTGACTCTTGCGCAATGCGGATGATGTTCTGCAGCTCGCAAGGACTCTGACTCTTGCGCTAGGAGGATGATGTTCTGCTGCTCGCAAGGACTCTGACTCTTGTGCTATGCGGATGATGTTCTGCTGCTCGCAAGGACTCTGACTCTTGCGCTATGCGGATGATGTTCTGCTGCTCGCAAGGACTCTGACTCTTGCGCTAGGAGGATGATGTTCTGCTGCTCGCAAGGACTCTGACTCTTGCGCTATGCGGATGATGTTCTGCTGCTCGCAAGGACTCTGACTCTTGCGCTAGGAGGATGATGTTCTGCTGCTCGCAGGACACTGACTCTTGCGCTATGCGGATGATGTTCTGCTGCTCGCAAGGACTCTGACTCTTGCGCAATGCGGATGATGTTCTGCTGCTCGCAAGGACTCTGACTCTTGCGCTAGGAGGATGATGTTCTGCTGCTCGCAAGGACTCTGACTCTTGCGCTATGCGGATGATGTTCTGCTGCTTGCAAGGACTCTGACTCTTGCGCTATGCGGATGATGTTCTGCTGCTCACAAGGACTCTGACTCTTGCGCTATGCGGATGATGTTCTGCTGCTCGCAAGGACTCTGACTCTTGCGCTATGCAGATGATGTTCTGCTGCTCGCAAGGACTCTGACTCTTGCGCTAGGAGGATGATGTTCTGCTGCTCGCAAGGACTCTGACTCTTGCGCTATGCGGATGATGTTCTGCTGCTCGCAAGGACTCTGACTCTTGCGCTAGGAGGATGATGTTCTGCTGCTCGCAAGGACTCTGACTCTTGCGCTATGAGGATGATGTTCTGCTGCTCGCAAGGACTCTGGCTCTTGCGCTATGCGGATGATGTTCTGCTGCTCGCAAGGACTCTGACTCTTGCGCTATGCGGATGATGTGCTGCTGCTCGCAAGGACTCTGACTCTTGCGCTATGCGGATGATGTTCTGCTGCTCGCAAGGACTCCTAGTCAATCATGGGCCCGCAGCAAATCAGGGTTAATGCTATGCAATGTGTTTTGCTAATCGTTCCCGCAGGATATCTCCAATTCTGCTGAATGGTCAACAGTTGCCAGAATGCACTGTGGTCTTTTATTCGGGAATTTGGATTAATTGCACATTAACTTGGACAGCCAATGTGGAAGCACAGAGGTTGAAGATGAACCAGCCAATTGGTGGCCTCTTTAGATTTGGCAACAACAAGAGGTTGTACTTAGTAAAACATATGTTGGAGGTATATAAGGTGTATATAGGGGGGAGGCTCTGCTGGTTGGGGCCTATTGCAGTGGCCCATGGGAATATCAAATCACTACAGAGTGTTGCAAACATGTGTATTGCCGTCTTCTTGGGGTTGCCCCTTCAACATCATCTTTTAACCTGCACGTATAGCTTGGTGTGGATTATTTGTCGGATTTGTTGTCATGATGGCCTATAGAGGGATGTGTGGGCAAGAAATGAAGGGTCATTTATTAGACTACTTCTATGGAGCGTTTTATTTATTAGGAAATTGTCCGAATATAGAATGTCTCACCTGTATTCAACATTCCTTGCGCTCTTTCGGACTGCATGATTGTTTTATACGCACAGAGAAGATCACTTGTGTTCCCATTAGGGTTTTTAAGGAACGGTGCTATGCTGCTAGGAGTTTATGAGAGAAGATATGAATGTGTGTAGGGCCTCAGTAAGGCTTTATCTTCTGCTGGGCCTCTCAGAGCCAGAGCATAGAACAGCTGACTGTTAAGCAGGGCCAAGCTAAATGTATTTTATTGTAAATCTAGTGCACTAACAGGGGTTTTGAGGTGCATTGTGGAAGCTGTGTGTTGTTTTAATTGAGTATTAACAGTGTTTGGGAATCTACAGGGCTAGATTACGGCGTTTTGTTAGAGCTGTGCGTTGTCTCAGTACCGAACCATTAGAGTTTAATGTCAAATGGATTAATATGAATTGATAGAGCACTGTTCTAACTCTGTATGTGGTGGATTACAGATTCCCTGCATTGTGGAACTGATGTGGATTGCTAGTGCTGCATGCTATATCTGTACAATGTTTGGTTAATCAGTCTAGAGGAAGGGGTACATGTGTACTACAGGGGCTGTGCCTTGTCTCAGTGGTGTATGTGCACCATGTATAGCATGGCTACAATGAGTTGCACATATGCACACCCATGGATTAGCACGCCTTGGCAGAGATGCTCTTGAATGATAATGTCAGCAAATTATGTATTTTCCTTTTCTGAAGAATGCCTAAAAGATGGCTTTTAAGCATGTCAATTCATTGGGAGCACCAAGGAGAGGAAAATAAGAACATGGATAAGGGTTGAGTGAGGAAATATGCGTGGTGCAGATTGCACCGCTTGAGTGCTGGTGGAAGCAAAGCTGATCATTGGAGGTGTTTTTTGTGTGGTTCAGATGGTAAGGCAGAGCTTAGAAAGGGAGGGATGACATTTAGAATACAAAGAGAGTAAGCATGGGTTTGTGTAGTGAGGTGTGGTTGGGCTATAAAAGAAACAGTAGAAAGAACTGCAAAGACCATGTTGGCACATGAGTGGCAGAGGGTCATGTGTGAGTTGACCTTGACTGCAGAAGGTGATGCTGCTGGACACAGTGCAGGTGCACACACAGAGATGTGCCTCAGTGTCACATATAACAAGCAGTGGTAACGCCACCATTTTTTGGCTTTTGGTTAGTCCTGAGATCCACAATTTCCAGATACTACTATAATGTTGGTATCTGTCCATAAGAAGGCAAAGGATCATCGCATGCATTGTTGTGCAGTGACCGCCCTGCAACTTCGGGATAGGCCCCATGATTATGCTTACCTTAAACTCCTTTTGCACTTTGCTTGTGATGTAATTATCTCTGTAAGTTTCTCTTTGATGTAATCGCTTCCTGAGCTTCCTTTCTGTAACCTGAAGCACTGTAACCAATCTCTTAAACTCAAGTGCCTGGATACCTCTGGGTTTTGTGCGCTATACACATAAATAAAAAAATAAAATACCTGGTAAAGGCCTTTCTAATACCTAAACAAGAGCTAGCATTGTTGGCTATGCACATTCTTCTTTTAACATGAATGCATGTCAAGGACACATACTGCTTATAAATCAAGTGGGCGAAGGTTAAGAAAGTGTTATTACACCAAGAGATCATTTAGCTGCAGTGAAGCCATTATCTTCCAGAAGGCTGCTTAGAAAGCACTGAGATAGACAGGAAGATAACTTAGAGTAAGAATCTAAGATCTGCGGCTCTCCAGGTGCCGTGAAGTGCACCTACCATGAACCCTGACCATTGGCTATGCCCCATAGAGATGATGGCAATTGTAGTCCATAACATCTGGAGAGCCAAAGGTTGCAGACCACCGTTCTCAGGGGATGTGTTTTGCGTGAGGAAGTGCAATAGCAATGGCACAGAGTATAGCATGGCCATGGGCAGATAGTGGCTGAGTAAATAACTAAACAAAACCTACACTCCTTTTGAAAGATTTTATACGACACTCTAATCTTGTTTGCTGCCAATCGTACCACCACCGTTTCATTTTGACTTCTGTTGGATTGTCTACCAACAAATGAGTTGATATATCAGCCTTTTCCATGTATTGGGTAGCTTGAAGTATCCAAGGTTTGATTGACTCATCTGACGAAGTAGTCGTTAATGAGGCAATAATACTTAAAAGAGAATTTGGAGTGGGTTCATTCAAACAATTCCAATATACAGATAGTAATTTCCACACCACAGTTATGTTCAGTGATAATAATCCCAAATCGTATCTAATTATTGACATAGGCTGACTGGCTGGAAGAACTAGCACTTTTTTCCAAAATGCACCTTCTATTCTTTTCCAATACAACACTCCTTGATACATTCTAGCTTCTGCACCATATGTTAGAATCAGGATTGTTTCGGTTTATAGTAGATTAAAAATGGTTTGTAGGAAAATGTACCATATTTCTGATGGATCATTCTTGCTTGGGATACCACTGACAGAATGTTCTTTTTGAAATCAAAGTGATATGGAAGATCAATAGTGTTATTGTTCGCCATAATGCCAAGGTAGTGATACTCATCAACTGTGGAAACCGGGCTGTTATATTTTGTCCATTTAAAAACTACTCTTCTTTTTCTTAATTTTGATGAATTAAAAGTAATTTTTTTGTTTTTTTCAAAGTTTGTATATAGAAAATTAAAAGGTGCTGCAGAGTTGCAGCTAAAATACAACCCTGTTTTAATCCTCTATGAGTATTAAACGGTTGTGGGAGTAGGCCATCTTGATAAATGTTATTTCAGACACAAACACGTGCAGTACTGCCTAAAAATGCAAGTTAAAAAAAGGTTTCTCCACATTTACAACCCATAAAAGTCCACTGAGTCTACTTCTATTTCGCTGACCTTACAGCCACCTTTTTTTACAATGTCACCCTGCTTTGGTTCATGTATTAAGAGCGGTGGCTTATGGTCTTTTGAGATATATTAGAAGTGCATGAAACATGCAACATCCTTACTAGGGGTTTAAATGATAGGGTAATATGTGGTATCTGTCATCGGTTGGGTATTTATGATTATTTTATTCGATGCATCTATGTGTGTGTGTTAGTGTATACATTATAACACGTACATTCTCTTTACTGGATGTTCAGATTTGTCTACAGTATGCTTTTTCCCTGTTTTGCTTGTCCAATGCACGGCTCTCTGTAATAGACAATTGGGAGAGATAGGATATGATATGACAGTCCTTTATAACGTGTCTCTACTGAAGTGTTTCTAGACGCAATACATTACACAACTTTATTTCTGTTGTTTATTTTTTTAATATAACAATTTGCTGTATGTATGCACTTGCCACATGTGATAAAGGTTT
The DNA here is from genome assembly GCA_002915635.3 of Ambystoma mexicanum. NCBI lineage: Eukaryota > Metazoa > Chordata > Amphibia > Caudata > Ambystomatidae > Ambystoma > Ambystoma mexicanum. The sequence continues at coordinate 829,527,372 of CM030321.1, forward strand.
TAAGCCATTACTCTAGCGATCTAATTATTATTTCAAATATGAAAGCGATTCTAACTAGGGGATATCGGTGATTACTGTTGTTTCTTATCGATTGGTTCACAGGGTATTTGTTTAATGATGTGCATTGTATATTGTTTTGGTATCAGTGTAGAGTTTTAACAATGGACCGCATTACGAAATCGAAGGTAGCCTTGCCGGTAAAACCATACGCGTGCGGCAATTTCACGGGGGCCGGGACATCCCCATTCCCATTTGAGCCCCATGTGGCTCAATGGGAATGGGGAGGGTGGTAGCACCGGTACCGTTAATAACCGCGAGCAGAACATGGTGGTAGCACCGGTACCGTTATTAACGGAACCGGTGCTACCATCATGTTCTGCTCTCGGTTGCCGGTGCGGCCACCAGGTCAGACCTGGTGGCTGCAAGGGCACCCGCGAGCAGAACTCGTAGTATGGCGGCACAGTAGCAACGGTGCCAGTAGCGATACCAGAGCCGTTGTTGCCTTACCGCCATACTTGTAATGAGGCCCTATGTGTACAGCCTGATGACGTAATGTCGAATAAAGGTTTGATGATGATGAGTAGGCGTTATTTTACTACGTGTTTGTGAAGTTCTTAGATGTATGTGCTGGTTTCATGGATATTTCCCAAAATAAACATATTTGATTGATTGAGCTAAAACACACTGGGCCTCATTACAAATGCGCCAGTCCGGTAACAACTGTACCGGCTGTGTTACCGGACCGGCAAACTACGAGTTCTGCTCGCGGGTGCCTTCTCGCCCGCCAGGTCTGACCTCCAGCTCTGACCTGGCGGGCATACCAGCACCCGCGAGCAGACACTGTCTGTAGCACCGACACCATTCTGAATGGTAACGGTGCCACTGGCCTCCCCATTCCCATTGAGCCCAATGCGGCACAGTGGGAATGGGGAGTAAAAGTTTCCTGCCCCTTGCAATGGGGAAATACAGGGTCCTCCAGGGTTGTAATGGCCCTGTATTTCCCCCATTGCCATGGGCCAGAAAAATTTGCAAGTTTTGCGGCAGACTGCCGGTTTTACCGGCAAGGCAAGCGCCAAACTTGTAATGAGACCCATCTCAGAATGCAGTTTGAAAGCATGAACGCCCTACTAGTCCCTTGTCTGGGGAAGGCGCAGCATATCTCCTTGCCAGCAGAATCAAATGATATGAAAAACAAACATCAAAGTAGCTAACAGCTTTATGATGAATTGGATCTCGGATAGACAGCTATGTGCCATAAAACACCGCGTGTCATTCCCAGCGCTATAATTCCACTTCATTGTCACCCGCATCCACTGCCAATGTTGTAATTTCATTTAGTTTTATTGCCCCGGTTCTCTAACGCGCCTAACGAGATAAGCCTTCATGACAGCGCCAGAGGAGGCCATGATGGTGATTTGTGATCGGGCCCGGGCACTCCTCGAGAGCTGCGCAGCGGGAAATCTCAGCGAGAAAAAATTAAGTTTATTATTAATAAAGATGCTTCAATATCGCATCGTCCCATTAAGCGAAAAGGTCAGCATTCCAATGCGTGAATAATGGCACAGCTTTCCCTATTAAGGAACACGGGTCTTTCCACGAAGCGTGGGGAGGGATGTTAAGCGGCGGCTGCTAATTGTGGATGAAATGAAACCCACTTTCAGAGATAAAAATGACGAAACTGTTTGTCAATGGAGAATCGATAGCGTCGATGTCCTATTGTTAAAATATTCATCAGCGCCGCTGGTAATTAAGGGCCCTGGGGAAATGACCTTGGCATTCCGCAATGAGCATTCTTTGCCAGTGGCCGTGCCACTAGGTCCCGCATCTTCTCAGCAATGTACAGACGCGGTTACATGGCAGTAGTAGAAAGTTAATCTGCTGCTGGCGCAGTCTGGCAGAACTGTTGCCTCTTTAGGACTCCACTACTGCACACTTCTGGGTTTACTGATCTGTAGTCTAAGCCCCACCCCCACCCCAAAAAAGAAACAAATCAACTGCATGCGTTGTACTACAACATAGAGACGGGAGATTGACAGCTGTATCTGACCCAATATACATGTCAGCCTTTCTTGGTCAATGGCATTGCTTCTACTAAGAACATATTGTTTCGCCATACTCTATAAATTGATACAGTACTTGACCTCCACATGGGTAATAGTGGGCCACACTTGATGCGCCCTTGGCTACAATACAAGACCCTACTGAGCATGGTCCAGGATTTCGTATTCCTCCCACAATGAGTGGAGATTGTTTGTGCACCCAAGCTCCCCATGGTCCCCAGTGCTTTCCAGTCAGAGGATGGGTCTTTCAAACTATTGTTATTTATTCTGACCTTAGGGGAGAGTAATACAGGTTTCATACTGCCAGTGCTTTCCCAAACAGGGGCTTTATCACTCTAAATTGTTTGACAGGGTCATAGTTTAAGGGTGTGTGATGCTGGAAATGCATATGAGGGACAGGGCCTCCATGTCCTTGTCCTGTACTCCTGTTATCATGTGTGTTCTGTGTTAATTTCTGCACAGGAGTCAATGTGGGACTCCTGGCAGTGCAGCTCTTTCTCTTTTTGGTCTGGTGAACATACCCACGGGATACCCTAATGGCACCCATGGGTGGGGGTCCACATAGCAGGGTATGGGATGGTGGCAGCTCTATGCTGAATCTGACAGGTGCTCTGAGTGTCCTCCATTTTGGGATACCCAGGCCCTGCCATTGGAATCAGTTGATTCCTGATGGAATACAAGCTGGCCCCTGTGGCCTCTTGCTTTCGAATGCCTGTGTTAGGCAAGATTGTATGCAGTACCCTTTGGGTGCACTACAACAACCCTGACCGCTTGGCAATAGGAATCCAACCTTTGGTATACACAGGTTGTTAGTGTGATTGAGCAGCCAGGCTTATCTCCAGGGGGGTCAATATGAGCTGTATGGGATTTACACAGAGATTCACAGTGACAAGTATTCAAATAAACTCTTACACACAAGGTTTTTTGATTAAACAATTATTAATTTATTTATCAGTCAGTTGAATATTCCTTTTTCAGAAGGGGCACTATAATAGTAACACACAAATACTCTTCAAAATACACACTCTTGATATTTCTAAATCAGTAAGTACTCTTTTGGGATGGCACACAGACACTTCCTACACCCTCAGGTGACTTTAGTAACTAGGACACAGTGGCCATTAATATATCACTGTTGGCATTTAAAATTAGTAGTAAGAGTTTGCAAACGAAAAAGGTTAATAAGACAAAACAAGAGATCTCACAAATATTCTGAAAGCAAGTAAGTACTTTTGAAAAAAAAAAAAAAACAATGGCAAGTTATTTTACCCCTTCCTGGGAGGAACACCAAACACAATGACAGAAGGAAAAAGAGTCATTCAGGGAGCCAGGCTAGGCCAAAGTCAATTGGACAAAAGTCTAGGTGAGCTGAAGCACTTCTCAGAGGTAGGCAAAATAAGTCTTGCACAATGTTTTTAGAAGTCTTTGTAGAAAAGAAGAAATCAAAGTAGGGCTAGAGGCTATTTAGGCTAGTGAATTAAAGAAGCTGTTAGCAACTCTACAGAGCAACGAAGACAGGTCTCAGCAGAGAACAAGTGAGGTTACACAACAAGAGGTACGTTCTCTTACACTGTACAGTACCTTTGGTTAGAAGAAAAAGGGCTTTGGTTGGCTTCTGTTTCTGTGCAGCTCTGCAGATCCCGTGTTCCTGGGCCTCAGTCATGGGGACAAGAGGGAGGACGTCTGGAAGACTCCTGCACTGCAACGGGACGATCCGCGATAGAAAAGGACCACCTTCTATTCAGCGGCACTTTACGGTTTCAGTTCCTTGCGTCTAAGCAAATAGCACCACCGCAGACTCTTTTCTGTTGAGATGGGCTTTCCTTGAATCTGGGGTCCAGCATTCTGTTGAGGTGGCTCAGGGTCGGTCAGTGCTGGTTCCTGGGAGTCTGGAGGATCTTCCTGGAGCTCTTGGCCAACTTAAAAGCAATGCGCATAAACTGGTGTTCCTCTCCCTGGTTATTCGGTTCCAGCAGCAACTGCAGTGGAATTTCAACAAGCTCCGAGAGGATGTCCAGGTGGCTTACTTTGGAGTTGATTGGTCCCACCAACTCAAGGGGTTGCAGTGAATTCGGAGTTTCAGCACTGGTTTGCAAGGCTTCACCGTGCAAACCAATGGTCCAGGAGTTGCAGCAGGCATCTCGTCCAAGTTCTTCTTCGGATTCCTTCGTCCAGTGGTCGACTCTCACTTCCAAGCCAAAAAGCCTTGGCTTTTATGCAGGTTTCTCCCATTCATTTCATCCTAGCTGTCAGTCACCCAGCAGGGTGTCTGTTCTTGGTGGACAGCCAGCTGGCCAATCAACTAAGAGTGTATTTTTCTCTCATAGGAGACTAAGCACAGGGAGATTCGGGCACCTCCCTCACTTTCTGTCCCTGCCAGACACCCTGCAGCCAGAGGCGGGCTTCACTTGTGAATCCCACTAAAGGCAAAGCAAACAAAGTAACCGAATCTGGTTTGGCGTGCAGAGTAAGTCTCAAGAAGAACCTTTCCACAAAGAAATGGCGAAAAAAGAAGACTGGGGCCATTTTGGCAAAAATGTCACCATTGGGTGCTTTACTGCAGCTGCAAATGCAGCCTGCAGTAAATCCACACCATGGTAGTTAAAACAAAACCACTGCCACCCGCCATTCATCGACAAAAGGGTAACATAACAATGTTACATGAGAAACTACACAAAGGGGATACTAAGTAACCCCTCCAGCACGCTATTGCAAGATAGTGTGTGCTGGGTCTAGAAAGTTACAATGTAAGTAAAGTCAATTTCACTTCACTGTTCTTTGAAAGAGAAGTTTATCCCAGAGAAGGTATTTAAACCTTGGGGAAATTTGGAAGACTTCCTTGTGTCACTGCACTGAAGGTGCTGTGTGGCACAATGCAAAATATGATGCCTATGGAGTTTGTCAGACTCCATAAACAAAAGAAACACAGAAAACGCATAGAATTAAAAGTATAAAGTCCCAAAGTTTAGCAAAAGAGCGGGGGTCTCTAAGGTGGGAGGAATTTCAAACTAAACTGAGCATTCTCCATAACTGTCCAGGGAAGCCCTGACTCTGTCCCTTCCCCTGACTGGCTGTTTGGTGGAAGATCATATATATGATATTGTAGACTGGCTGGAGCCTTCCCAATGTCTGTATGTTGTGGGTACACCCAGGGGGTAGGATTTGGGTGAATGGAGTGTGTGACCAATATACATTTCATGTTATGGGTGTCTGGTTTCTAGTGTGGGACACAATGAATGAGACAGCCCTGCCCGAAACTGGTATGAATGCAGTGTGGTGTGCTGAAAGACTGGGTGCTTGCCCGAATCCACATTCCTTGTTGTGAGTGTCTGGATGGAGACAAACGGCATGAATGCACTGTGAGTCTGATTGCCTGCCTGCCTGCTGAATGCCCTATTGAGTGATTGGCTGCCTGAGCCTGGCTCAGCAGTGTGAATGAGAGACAGAACAGTATATCTGGGGACTTCTCACTTACTAGAATTGTTCAGAAGCTGAAATTGAAACTTGATGCTTATCCTTGAAGCCCAGCTGGAAGAACAAGACTTTGTTGCTGTTTTCCTTCAAGACAATCTGAAAGCTGTCATGTCTCAAAGAACTGTTTGAAGAGGAGGAACTGGCTAGGAGACCTCTTCCCGAGCTACGAGGGAACATTGTGCACCAACTAACCTTCACCAAGGCTCCCTGGAAGTCCGTCCCGAAACGACTGCTCAATGGAGACGGGGAACACTGAGGAATCTGAAGTGAAGTGCCAGGATGTTGAGCCCGTCGATGACCATCAGCGTCGACTGAGGTGCAGGGACCAGTGCAGGGGAACACTGAGGAATCTGAAGTGAAGCGCCAGGACGTTGAGCCCGTCGATGACCATCAGCGTCGACTGAGGTGCAGGGACCAGTGCATTTTTGGAAGTCCACGGACAGTCCTAGACATATAAAGTTTGAGGGTGCTACCCTAGCAAAACCAATGCACCTTTCTGTGGGAGGAAGTGTTGGCTCTGAAAAGAGCCTTTTGGTGGTGTTTTTGTGTGTTTGATAAACTTAAATCGTCAACATCTACAGAAAAATAGATGACTGTAATTCCAAAAATGGTCGCAATGCATTTTGTACATTTCTCAGAAAAATCTGATTGCCAACATAGGTAAGATGGACTCCATCTCTGCGAAAAATGTATGTGCAATGAAACATAATATTTTAATTGTGAAAGAGGACATGCCAACATCTCTTAGAAAGGCACAAACAGCCTTATTGACATTGCGCCTCGCTTTCTCCATTTGTGGACCAAATGAAGAAGAACGCGGCCACATTTGTCTTTGCACAATACGAAAAAAAATTACTTGGGAATTTGGAAACATCTCCATGACATTCCCAAGTCCTTCTTTCATTGCAAATTGCAAATAAATTCCAGACACATGTCCTAAATTGTTCCCTCCACAATGAATTATAATTATATCTGGATGAGGATCTGTCTCAAAATTACCACAGAGAGGTACAAAGTCCAGCCACTTCATTCCACGCACTCCATGCAAGTGCACTTCCACATGAGGGAGTCCAAGATCTGCAGCTACTCCACAGCATTCTGCATGCACCTCCAACCAATGTATCCATGAGTCTCCCAAAATCCAGATAATCTGTTTTCTGAAACACATAGCCATAGCTATCTGTTCTACTCTCAGGAAAAAGACGTTCTGACAAAATCTCTCCTTACACAAAACACCCAGTAAACTTTACTGACCAATCTCTAGCTCCGCTCATTCTCATTTGCATGCCTCTCCATCCCAGAATCCCTGTATGTAATACGCGCTGGCGGCGGACTACCGCCATGTCCGCGGACATATCGAAAATCTCAGCGTGGTGAATGTAAATTTAAAATAATGTGTCCCATTTCCCCTTTGAGGTTGGCTCTGAAAAGAGCCATTTATTTTTGTTTTTTTTGCAGATGCCTGACAGACACCTGTTATTTTGTATTTTTTGGGGGGGGGTTTGTCCTTACTTTATTACTATAATCTTCACATAGCCTTCTCCAAAGCAACCCTTACATTCCAAAACAGCATGGCATTTCCCAAAAAAGATAAGGAAATGCCATCTTCTTCAAAATAAACAGCATTACTCGAATCCATATTCTCATTATTACAGGAAAACATACCAGCTCTAAGCATGAAAGCAGACATGCCTTGGTTGACTGCATACCTAGCAATGTTTTGTTGAGGACAAAAAAAATAACTATTGTCCCATATTGCCCTAGGTAGTAATCCAGAAAAAATTACTTTCGCATTTGGAAGGATGTTCATTACTGCTTGAACCATCTGTTCCAAATCTGCCAACAAAGTAGGGGAACTGACGTAGCCCAAATGGAAAGCACCATAATGCAAAACTACCAGATGGGGACTGTTCATCCTGCCCATATCTTCACAAACTTGTAGAATTTGCTCTATATTGCAATCAGGCACAGCGCTCCACACCACCTCCACTCCTTTAGCATCGAAATTGTTTGCCACATACCTACATTGAGCATACTGCTGTAAAGCATGCACAAAGATATCTCCGAGCACCAACACCCTGACTTTCTCCACCTCTGCCATCTTCATTACACACAGTTTCTTTCTACACAATTCCAAAACGTCAACAGCTGATTGGCTGATCCCTACAGTTCCCTTTCCATACTGGATTTGCTGGAAAACCCCCGTAAGTGGCACCCCCTATCTGCGAACAACCGCAGTGTCTGCGTGGCGCGTAACTCTTACCAGCCTTTCTACCCTTTCCACATCACTCTCGGTGCCATTCCCTCATTGGATACAGCTAAACAGTCCACAACCATCCACCAATCACATCCAAGACCTCTACATCTAATTCCATCATCAGAGTTCCGCACTTCAAATGTACTGTTGATATGAGAACAAATCTCATATCATTGGAAAACACCTACTACAAAAACTGCTCTACAACTCTCCAAGATTTCTACTTAAATCTGCATTCATATCCACATACATGGATACAAACTAGGGTATGCATATTTTATTCACAGTACATGTACAACTCTTATGAATCCATATAAACAGATTAATGTCACTAAACCTGCATAACCTATACATGCATGCCACCCTCCCGATTTAGGCGCGAGACCCCCGATTTTTCACACTCACTATTTTTTACGATCTCCCACATAAATTAATGCCAGCCCCAATGCAATCCTATGGGAAAAATAAATGTTCCCGATATTGTATTCACAGTACATGCATACATGCCAACCATCCCGATTTAGGTGGAGACTCCCGATTTTGCTGTTTTGTACTGCCTCCCTCATAAAATAATTCTAATACCAATGCATTCTAATGGGGAAATTCAGCTCTCCCGATTGCTCGGAGAGAATCTCCCTAGCAGCTGCTACACAATGTTGGCATGTATGTACAAGTACAACTCTTATGAATGCATATAAACAGAGTAATGCCACTAAACCTGCATAACCTATAAAATGAACTTATTGACCTTTTTCCCATCTACTATAACCAACTATCACTTCCAAACCTGTCTGCTATCTACAACACACCTTTAATAAAACAAGTGAATTTCATACACTTAAACTTCTACTCATTTGCAAACCATGTTGAACTAACATATTGTAAATAAAATATAAAGGCTGCACATAGTCAAATGAAATGCATGCATACACTATGTTCAGATATCAAACAAGAATACTACTACAAAAACATAAAAATCAACGTCTATATTAACATCACTGCTATAAACACACAACATTACTAACTTCTTTGTTTTACAATTGCAGTGAAGACCACTCTCCTGAAAATAAGCAGCATCTGAACTACAAACAACATATTCCACAAAAAAAGAGTAATTACAATATTCTTACTGCTCCTCAAACACACTGTGTCGTTCATTCTTGTAAGTTGCGCACCAAAAAAAAACAGAGATTTCTGAACCATTCTGCCCACAAATCCCCATTTATTAAACAGGGATTAGAAGGCAGAATGGCACACAAATCCCCATATTTTTGGAACACAAATAACATACTCAACCCCTAGAATGTTAGTATTACAAAACAAATAACTGTTTTAATGTTATACCATTAGGTTTACTATTAATGCTTCTCCTCACCACTAACTCACTTTCTACTCTCATCTGAACCACATTTTAGTAATACACAAATAGAAGAACAGCCTTCCCAACTAATTGTAGCTGCCCAATGCACAAACACACGCCACCACATACATATTTCCCATCATACTCAGAAACTCAAGCACACAGCACACGTACATTGCAGAACGGGCCAACCCATACCTTCTTTTTTTTTTCAACAGACCCCAAAGAATGCCTATTAAAAAGGAAGTCCGTAGAAAGCAACGCAGAAGTAGAGCAAATCAAAATAAAAGTGTCCAAAGTAAGCATCCATCTCTACCAGACTTTGTACAAAAAGTTCAAACAAAACAGCTAATACAATCATTTAGCGAAGCAAAACAAGCTTTCAGTACAGAAACTTTGCCTCCTCTATCAAAATGTAAAACAAAACAGAAAATGATTAACAAGAATTTGGCTACCACTACTGCTAAAACTGCTCCTATAAGTCTTGATATATTAGAAAGTAACCATACCAAAAAAGTATTTTAGCAAAAATGTTCCGCCACAGAGTCCTTCAGAATTGTATAAAAACAGGAGACAAATCATCCACAACCCTTCAAACCTACCGTAGAAAATTAATCTTGGAAGCTGTGATAGACAGTGCAATCCTTCTCAAAAGAAAGTTATTCATTTTAGTGTTAAACAGAATGAAAGCACTAACAAAACTAACAACTAAATTACAAAAAAACTTCTCAATAAACGGAATGTCAACAAAAATAACTTCTTAAATATCTGTGGAGGTGAATGGAGTCATACCACGAGCACAGAACCATATTTTAATGAAGACGCATACAAACAAAACCAAGCAAACACAATTGCCATACATAGCAGTGGACAAGGTTATGAAAAAATTTAAAATACCATAATGGAACAAGAAATACTGCTTACAAAAATATCCCCAGCAAACTCAGAATTACCTCTCCATTCGACTGAACCAGAACATCCAGTATACAAATGGCCATGCACGTCAATGTGTAACAATCCCAAAAAATCGTTCAAATCTTTACGCCAGTTCCTTAATCAGTATGCGAAAGGCAAAGACAAAATCAAAATAAAAGTGCTGCAAAATATGGATACCTGTCCAGTGCGCAAATACACAGGACTACAAGGACATTCATTAGCCTGCATTTCAGGACCTATTTGCAAAAGCACCTTCCTTCATATCAAAATTATATCAACACATCATTCAACTATAAGAAATCTAGTCTATAAACTGTACTATGCTAAAAGTCCTGCTTTAGCACTAGCCAATTTAAATTACACTCTTCTACATGGTACACCCAAAGACCTACTCAAAGAAATCAACCATACACAGAGAAAATATTTTGGAAGTGAAAGCCACTTACAAAATGCAATAGCTTAAAAACAGACTAGCAACAATTCTGCACATGACAACCTTCCACTGCACACATACAAAAAAGAAATACTAAAATTTAAAATTACATCCGCTGAAGTACCAAACCATGTGTGTGTGTATGTTGCCGAAGAAATTTCTATAAAAGTAACACAAAAACTGTAGACATAACATACAAAATAGAAGGCAGTGAAGATTCCAAATGGTTTGAATTAGCTCTCTACCTTATAGCAGAAAACAAAAACGAAATGACTGACCCCTTAATACTTTGCTGTTACTGCACTACAAAACTTGACAACAACCAAACTCCTTCACGTGCTATCACAAATAACTTTGAATTATTCCCACTACCAAAACCCCTGCAACAACTCAATTTATATGAGAGCATTATAATTCAAACAGTGCACCCATTTCAAGCAATAATACGCCTTCAACCAAAAACAGCAAAATGACCTCCCTCTGAATTGGTGAAAGGCATTTGTGGCAAAGTTGTTTATTTACCATTAGATCTGAAAGAAAATGTGCACACCCTAGGAGTGCAACGTCCAATAGAGCAATATTTAATGGTCTTAGTAAATGGTGTACCAACAAAAGACAAACAAATTTGGCAACAACTCGGAGACTTACATAAAGTTAGACAAGCCTTGCAATATCTAAAAGACAATAATGAATGCTACAAAGAAAAAAATATTGAAGAAAACTTAAGGGAAACAACTGAAATAACTGAAGAGTCACCAGAAACTGGTCGATTTGAACTTCTAGATCCTGCTACAGTATCCAATATTTTAGACCATTATACAATTCATCCATTACACCCTAATGACACCATATATGATGCACTAGAAACGTACCAAATGCAACAAACCAAAAGATCACCAATCAGCATATGGGAAGAAAGTATAGAAGCACATGCTTTTCCTCTACTCTTTCCTACTGGCAAAAGGAGGAAGGTAAAATGATAGAGCCACTCAGATAACAGCATCAGAAAAATGTATTCTGAAGATCCCAGATTTAGACAAAATCTGGAATACATATTCCACCTACGCTTTGAAAGTGAACAAACAACTCTATGTTATGGAGTTGCACACATATTGAAATCAGGAACCCACTTTCAAAATATGTCAGCTATGCAATTAATACAAAAAGTGCAAGAAAAAGATGAGGTTTTACAATCAAGCATTACAAATCTGTTAGCAAACTTGCATGGTACGAAAGAGTACTGGTTCTGACGTCACGGAGATGTACGTTGTATGATAAGAAACATTGGCCCACCCACTTGGTTTGTTACATTAAGTTGTTCAGAATATGCATGGGAAGATTTACATGATTTCCTACGCATATCAAACAACAATAAAACAAACATAGATATACTAACACCTGGAGAACTTTGCTCTCTAGATCCTGATAATGTTTCAAGATATCGCCATCATCGTTTCATTGCTATGCTACACTTTATTTGTAATACAAACTTCCTTGGAGAAGTGCAACACTTTTTTTAGAGAAAAGAATACCAAGCCAGAGGAGCACCACATATCCACATGCTTTTATGGATTAAAGATGCTCATAAATTTGGTCAAGACAATGATGCCACTGTGTTATAGTTTATTGAAAAATATGCCACTTGTGAAATTCCATCAGAAGCAGCAAATAGTGATCTTCAAGCACACATTTTACAATTTCAAAGACACAAATGTGGCAAATATTGTCGTCGCAAATACAAAAACAAAGGGAAATACTACACCAAATGCCACTTTGGTTTCCCTAGACCGGTTACAAAAACAGGTCAAGTAAACAACTTCATGTCTTCAGTTAGACATAGTGTTAAAGGTAAATCACCTAAAAATACATATTACATCAAAAGAACAGAAGAAGAAAAATATATCAATGATTACAATGCAATCATTGCCCACTTATGGAATCCAAACATAGATGTGCAGTACATTGCAGACAATTCCATTGCATTTGCACGATACGTTACAGCATACTTAACCAAAGCAGAAAAAACAGAGCTCCAAGACCTCTGGAATGACCTGTCATAAGACAAAACACTGTCTCAGAAATTATACAGCTTGGGCCTAACAATGCTCTCCCATAGAGAATGTGGCTCCTATGAAGCAGCAGATTGTTTAACTGGTACTGCTTTGTATGGAAAATCTGAAAATATAGTATGGCTAAGTCTTGGTCCTGCTAAATCTAGAAAAAGAGTTCTCATATCATACGACGATATAGAAACAATAGCCAAACATGATCCCAACAGCCAAGACATTTTAAAAAAACAATTTATGGACACATACTATCCAAACAGAAGTACCACTTTGGAACCCATGTGTCTATACCACATAGCCCAAAACCTCACATATAAAAATAATATAAAACCTGATAAAAAAAAGGTAAATACAGAGTGTCAAATTGTGAAGGCAGCTTAGTAAACTCACCAAACAAAATGTAATTAATCATATCAAATTGACATTTAAGATTCCTGAACATATAGAACTATATTACACATCCCTGCTACAACTCTTTAAACCATGGAGAAAAGAAGATGAAATACTAGATAACTATGACTCCTATGAAGACGCTTTCAAAGCAAATGAAAGTACTATAACCGATGTAAACTTTACACAGTACAAAACACTGTTGCACAGTGAACAGTACCATGAAGAAGAACTCCAGGCCCAACTAGATAAGGACACTCCTGACAGTAGTCAACCTTCTGTAACAGGAAGCCAAGAACCACTGGAAGAGCCACTAATAAGAAATGAGGCAGAATTAGCTATGACGGAAGTAGAAAACACCATGTGTCTGTATGAAGATAAAGAAAACTTAACTATACTACAATCAAAACCAAACAATGAGCAACGTAATATTTTTCAAGAAGAAACAAAAGAAATTGCACATGGTATACAACATAAAACAAAGAATGCACCTGCCAAAATTACAACCCTATACTACTGTACGTCAGTGGTGAAGCTGGTTCTGGCAAAACATTCTTAATCAAAATCATCAGTAAATTCCTTCAACAATTGACAAACAACAAACTGTCAGCTGTTGTCACTGCCCCCACAGGTTTAGCTGCCTACAACATAGGCGATGTCACTTTACACCGATTACTACTCCTGGCAGCAGAACAACAAAACAGATTAGACTATTACAAACGTTCTACAGAAGCTGCATTGGAACTACGCAGAGTAATAAAACAAATGAAAATGCTACTAATAGATGAAGTGAGCATGGTCTCCAACCTAATGTTGGCTTTGATTGACCTCAGATTACAAGAAGTACTCAAAACAAACTACGAAGAGCTCTTTGGAGGAAAACACATTATTGTTTTCGGAGATCTTCTTCAATTGACACCAGTGAAAGGTGAGCCTATTTTTAAAACCTTAGGACACAAACTCTGCCGAAAACTGTGGCTGCATTGGGAATGTCACCTTTGGCAACATTTCCAATACAGAGAATTAACAGAAAACATGGGGCAATCTGCCAGATGAACTCATGCAACATCTTAAAAAGTATTAGAATTGGTATATATATACTCAAGAAGCACAAGCAATATGAAAACCCGGCACATTCATGCACTTTATGGCAATAAATGCATGTGCTAGCGGATTTCATGGGAACAATTAGTACACAAAAATGTCAATTGTATGGCCTTAATGCCCACTCTTGCAAGCTGTTTCAAATTCAAAGAAACAATGTTAAAAAAAGAAATGCAACCAATAATTGAACTTAGCGCCACAGACAATCTAGACATACATGGTATAACACTACCGATGTGTGAACAAGCTACAATGAGACTAAATTGTTTAGAAAATTCAATCTCCAACACAGCTGGATTGGAAAAAAAAATTAAATTATCCTTAAATTGCAGAGTAATGCTTAAACGTAACCTTGACGTGGGATCAAGGACTAGTTAATGGAGCACTGGGTACAGTTGTTGTCTTTCAACATACCACGTGACAACATTCAGTTTGTTCAATATTCTCTTGAAAACTTTCAGAAGTAAAAAGGATAGTACGCCAACAGCTCGATTCCTTCTCTTCAAAGACATGTATGTACGCAGAGACAATGTTCTCTAACTCTTGCATACGCAGCACCATTCCATAAATCACAAGGTCTTACCCCTAGACAAAATTGATAGACATTGGTAACACAGTCTTTAAAGAAGGCATGAGCTACGTAGCACTATCACTGTTACATACACTTGACGGTCTATTTCTAATCAACTTTGATGCAAGTAAAGTAACGCTGATATTCCTTGCATTTAGAATACAAATAGACTTCATTCACTATACACCCCATCTAAAAACAATATCCTGTTCCACAAAAAGTAAAAAGTTGTAAAAGAAAACTAAGTCAAACAGAAATGCAACTCGATGTAACTGCAATCCTCAAAGAGAATTAAAAAAAAACGAATACTTCATCAAGACCACAAACAAAAAGAAACTATTAGGGAAAGTAAACGATTACTTCTTCAAAAAAGGAAGACAAACTCAAAAAAAACACTCAGATACAGAACTACTGGTCCATTTAACTTTCAAATGTAATTGGTGGTAGTTGCTACGCATTACCACCAATTGTTGACAACAATTTACTTCACACAGTACAGACAACTGTGTTTGCAAAGTATTAGTAACTCATAGAAAAGCAACCGTTTCATTTGCATTGTAACTGTAGAAGCTTAGTATCACGTATTTACTATGTGTTTGATATTAATATGTGGGCCATTATACCGAATTTGACTAGGTAGTACATAATATTCTACCATGTTTACATTTTGTAAAAGTTGCTGAAAATGGGATGGATTCACAATTAGGTATTGTATATATATACAAGGCGTTCATTGGGGATTTGTTCTTGTGTAACATTGTTGCAGAGAGTGCATGTATGTTTCCACATGTATGAAATCTGGAAGATTTCATTTATAGGTGTAATTGTTTTACAGTATTCTAAGCAAGTACATTAGAAACTTCATGTGGTTTATAGTGAATGTCACCATTCCAGCACAGTTAGGTCCAATTGTCTTATTCCATCAAACACTATAGGTGTTGTCAAGGATTGTTTGTTGCGTTTTCTATGAAGAACTAACATTTTGCAAACACAATGTGGTCTGTACTGTGTAAGTAAATGTTGTCAACAATTGGTGGCATTGGAATAGAAATCATCATGCTACATTTGCGATAGCCAACTTACTCCAAACTATATTTGAGAGTTTAAATGGACCACAGTAGTTCTGTATCTGACTGATTTTTTTTTAGTTTGTCTTCCTTCTTTGAAGAAGTACCTGGTTTACTTTCCCTAATTGATTTCTTTTAGTGTGTGCGGTACTTGATGAAGTTTAGTTTCTTTTAATCTCTTGAGGATTGTGCACTGACATCCTGTTGGATTTAGTTTTCTTTTACAACGTTTTACCTTTTTGTGGAACCGAATATGTGTTTTGATGGGGGGTGTATAGTGGAGCGAAGCTCTATTGTTTCCTAAAGTGCAAGGATATCAGCCATTAATTTACCTGCATCAAAGTTGATTAGAAATAGACCCGTCAAGTGTACGAAAGACGTGATAGTGTACGTAGTCATGCTGCTTAAAGACTGTGTTACCAATGCTCCTCATTGCTTTGTCTAGGGTAAGACTTGGTGATTTCATGAATGGTGACTGGTATGCAAGAGTTAGAAAAAATTGTTTTACTGCGTAATACAATGTCTTTGAGAGAAGGAATCGAGCCGCTTGAGCGTTACTATCTTTTTACTTCTGAAAGTTTGTCAAAGAGAATATTGCAAACTGAATTTTATTGTCACATGGGTATGTTTGAAGCAACAACTGTACTCAGTCCTCATTAACTAGTCTTGGCCACATCAGGTTAAGTTTAAGCACTTCTCCGCAATTTAAGGATAATTTTAATATACTTTCCCAACCAGCTGTGCTGGAGATTGAATTTTCTAAAACTATTTAGTCTTGTAGTGGCTTGTATACACTGGGTAGTGTCATACACCATGTAACATCTAGTTTGTCATGTCGGCGCTAATTCCCATTATTGGTTGCATTTCGGTTTATCTAACATTATTTAATTGAATTAAAATAGCTTGCAAGAGTTGGACATTATGGCCATACATTTGACATTTTTATGGCCTAAATGTTCCATAACATCTGGAGCACATGCAGTTATCACCTTAAAGTGCATGAATGTGCCGGGTTTTCAATATTGCTTGTGTTCTTGAGATAATACACCAACTCTAACTTTTTGAAAGATGTTGGCATAAAGAAATCTGCAGATTGACTGCATTTTTTGTTAATTTCTCTGCTTTCAATGCTGCCAAAAGGTTGAACATTTCCTGCTCACAACGTTTAAAATAGGCTAACCTTTAAATGGCTCACAATTGGAGAAGATCTCTGAAAACTATGGATTCCTGCAAGACTCTATAGTTTGTTTTGAGTACTCTTGTATCTGAGTGAATCAAGCCAATTAGTTGGAAACATGCTCCACTTATCTATTGTAGCATTTTCTTTGTTTTAATACTCTGGTCAGTTCCATTGCAGCTTCTGAGGAAAGTTTGTAGAGTCTGTAAGTTATTTGTCTTGGGTTCTATGAGGACAGTAGTAATCGGTGTAAAGTGACACCGCTATTTGTAGGCAGCTAAAACCTGCAGGGGCAGTGCACGCAGTGACAACGTGACAGTTTGTTGTTTGATCAATTGTTGAAGGAACTTACCTGATGATTTGAGTTAGGAATGTTTTGCCAGACAGCTTAACATGAATCAAGAGTAAGAGTTGTAATTCTGGAGATGACTCCTATTGTTTCATGTTGTACACCATGGCATTTCTTTGTTCTCTTGAATGACGTTGCTCATTGTTTAGTTAGATTGTAGTATAGTTATTTCGTTATCTCATATGACACATGTGTTTTCTACTTCTATCATAGCTAATTCTGCCTCATATATTATAGTGGCTCTCCAGGGTTCTTGCTTCCTGTTACAGAAGGTTGACTACTGTCAGGAGTGGCCTTATTAGTTGGGCTGGAGTCTTCTTCGTGTGCTGTTAATTGCCACACATTGTTTTGTACTGTGTAAAGTTTAAATCAGTAATAGTGCTTTCATTTCTTTCAAAGCACCTCATTGAGTCATAGTTATTAGTAATTGTTCTTCTTTTCTCCATGGTTTGAAGAGTTGTAGCAGGGACATGCAATATCTTCTTATGTTGGAGACTCTTAATGCATTTGATATGATAATTAAATTCGTTTAGTGAGTTTAACTAAGCTGCCTTCAAGTTTGTCACTCTATATTTACTTTTTTTCATCAGTTTTATTTATTTTGTATGCGTAGTTTTGGCTTATGGTATAGCACATGGTTCAAAGTATTATTCTGTTTGGGTAGTATGTGTCATACATTGTTTTTAATGTCTTGCTGTTGGATCTGTTGGATTGATTTCTATATAGTCGTATGATTTAGACTCTTTCTAGAATTATGCAGACAAGACTTACCATACTTTTTTCGATTTACATACATGCAACAGTAAACGATCTGCTGCTTCATAGGATCCATTCTTTGGCAGGCATTTTATGCCCAAGATGTTAATTCTGAGACATGTTTTATCTGTGACAGGTATTCAGAGGTCTTGGAGCACTGTCTTTTCTGATTTTTAAGTATACTGTAACATATCGTGCACTGCAGTGGGTTGTCTGAATGTAATGAACATCTATGTTTGCTTCATAGGGGCAATGATTGCTAGTATCTTGATATATTGTTCTTCTTCTGTTCTTTTTATGTAATATGTATTTTTATGACTTACCTTTACACTATGTCTACTGAAAATGAGGTTGTTCCTTGACCTGTATTTGTAAACGGTCTGGGAACCAAGCAGACATTTGTGTAGTATTCCCTTTGTTTTGTATTTGCCACGACAATATTTGCACATTTTGTACTTTGAATTGTAATTTGTGCCTTGAAGATCACTTTGTGGCTTCTGTTGAATTTCACAAGTGACAATTTTTCAATAAATGTAACAGTGCCCACCTCACTGACCAGAATTTAGGAGCATCTTTATCCATAAGATGTGACATGTTGTAGCTCCTTTGGCTGGTATTATTTTCTCCAAATAAGTGGTTGCATTCTCCAGGGGAGAACGTTTTATTACAATAAAGATGTGCATAGCAATTAAGCGTGGATGAAAAATATCTTGAAATTAACAGATCCAGAACAAAGTTCGAGGCGTTAGATATTATGTTGTTTTGTTTTTTTTGATATGCGTAGAAATAATGTAAACTTCCCATGCAGTACTGCAAACTTAGCTACAAACTAATGGGAATGGGCCAGGTTGTTGATCTACAACGTACATCTCATGACGTCGAACCGTACTCTTAGTAACACGTGATGATTGCTAATAAATTTGCAATTTGATTGTAACCTCTCTTTTGTTGCCTTTTTGTATAATTTGTAGCTGACATTTTGAAAGTGGGATCCTGATTTTATGTGGTTGCAACTCTAACTAAAGTGCTAGTCACTTCAAAGAGTAGGTGGATATGTATCCACATTTTGTCTATATTGGGATATTTCAGAATAATCCGTAATGGCGGTATCTGATGTGATATTTTGATACGTCTCATGTACCTTCTCTTTGCAGTACGGAAAGTAGAGGAAAAGCACGTAGCTTTATACTTTTTCCCATATGCTGTTTGGTGTCCTTTTGTTTGACACATTTGATACGTTCCAGGCATCCTATATGGTGTCATTAAGATGAATGTGAATTGTATAATGGTCTAAAGTATCTTGATATTGTGCAGGATCTAGAAGCTCAATTGACAGGTTCTGGTGTCTCTTGATTATTTCAGGTCCTTCAAGTTTTCTTCAAGATTCATTTCTTTGTATATTTATTATTCTCTTTAACTATTTCAGGTATGGCCAACTTTATGTAAATGTCAAACTTTGCCATATTTTTCTGTCTTTTGTAAGTATCCATTTACCAATAATTAAAGATTGCTGAATTGGACATTCACTCTAGAGTGTGCAATTTATTTTAGATCTACTGTTAAATAACCTATTTCCAAAATACCTTTCATAATTCAGAGGGAGGATATTTGGTGTTTTGGTTGAAAGCTATTATTGTTGAAAATGCTGCACTGTCTTAATTATGTGCTTCATATAAATTAAGTTGTCGTAGGGGTTTGGTAGTGGATATATTCCAAATTATTTGTGTAGATAGCTGAGGAGTTTGGTTGCTTGTAAGTTTTGTAGTGCAGTACTGCAAGATTAAGGATCAGTTATTCATATTTGGTTTTCTGCATAAGGAAGATAGCTAATTCACACTATTTAGATCTTCATGTCTCTACTTGTTTGAATGGTCTACAGTTTTTGTGTTACTTTTATAAAAAGTCTGCGGCACAATACAAACACATGGTTGGTACTTTCAGATAATTACTTTTAAATGTTGTATTTACTTTTTGTATGTGTGTAGTACAAAGGTTGCCATCAGGTGTAGAATTGTTGCTTAATTTGGTTTAAAGCTATTTCATTCTGTAAATGGCTTTCACTTCCAAAATATTTTTTCTGGATATAGTGAATTTCTTCAAGTAGGTCTTTTGCTGTACCATGTAGAAGAATGTTATTTAAATTGGCTAGTGCTAAAGCAGGACTTTTAGCATAGTACAGTTTATAGACTAGATTTCTTATAGTTGAATGATGTGTTGATATCTTTTTGATATCATGGAAGGTGGTTTTGCAAGTAGGTCCTGTAATGCAGGCCAATGAATGTCCTTGTAGTCCTGTGTACTTGCTGCACTGGACAGGTATCCATATTTTGCAGTAGTTTAATTTTGATTTTGTCTTTGCTTTTTACATATTGATTGAGGAATTGGCGTAAAGACTTGAAATTGTTTGGGAATGTTACACATTGACGTGCATGGCCATTTGTACACTAGACGTTCTGATTCAGTTGAATGGAGGGGTAATTCTAAGTTTTCAGGGCATATTTTTGTAAGGAGTACTTCTTGTTCCATTATGGTATTATTAACTTTTTCATAACCTCGACCACTGCTATGTATGGCAATTGTATTTGTTTGCTTTTGTTTGTATGCTTCTTCATTAAAGTATGGTTCTGTGCTTGTAGTGTGACTCATTCACCTCCGCAGATATTTAAGAAGTTCTTTCTGTTGACATTTCGTTTATTGAGAAGTCTTTTTTGTAATTTAGTATTAGTTTTGTTAGTGGTTTCATTTTGTTTAACACTAAAATAAATAACTTTCTTTTGAGAAGATTTGCACTGTCTATCAACGCTTCTAAGATTAATTTCCTACGATAGGTTTTAAGGTTGAACCTGGTTTCTCTCCTGTTTTTATAAGATTTTAAGGACTTCTGTGACGGAACATTTTGGCTAAAATACTTTTCTTGGTATGCTTACTTTGCACTATATTAAATTTGTAAGAAGTAGTTTTATCTGTAGTGATAGCTGATTTTTTTAATTGTTTTTTGGTTGTTTTACATTTTGATAGAGGAGGCAAAGTTTTTGTACTTGAAACTTCTTGTGTTTCACTAAATGACTGTATTAGCTGTTTTGTTTCAACTTTTTTACAAATTCTGCTAGAGATGGATTATGTTGCACTTTATTTTCATTGCTCTACTTTTGCGTTGCTTTCTACGGACTTGTCTTTTGGTAGGCATTCTTTAGGGTCTGTTGAAAAAATAAAGAAGATATGGGTTGGGGTGTTCTGCAATGTATGTGTGCTGTGTGCATGAGTGTTTGAGTAAGATGATAAAGATGTATGTAATGGTGTGTGATTGTGCATTGGGAACTACAACTAGTAGGGATAGGTATTCTTGAATTTATGTGTTACTAAACTGGGGTTCAGATGACAAAAAAAGTAAGCTAGTGGTGTGGAAAAGTACAAATAGTAAATCTAATGTATACAATTAAAACAGTTGTTTGTTCTATAATATGAAAATTGTAGCGGTTCAGTTGGGTAATTTGTGTGTCCAAAATAGAAATTTGTGGGCCATTCTGGCTGTAAATCGCTGTTTAAGACATGGGGATTTTTGGACAGAATGGTGCACAATCTCTATTTTTAGGCACAGAAATAGCATGAATTAACCTTTACAGTGTGTTTGAGTAATAATACAAATATTATGGTGATATTCTACTTACTTTTTTTTAAAATGAGAAGGTTACTTCTTAGTTGTTCTTTGTACTTCAAATTCGGCTGCTTCTTTTCAGGAGAATGGTCTTCACTGCAATTGTAAAAGAAACAAATTAGTAATTTTGTTGTATATAGCACTGTTTTTAATTTAGATATTGATTTTTTAATTGAACTCCTCAGCGCCTTCCTCAAAACCATTAAAACTATCTTATTACATAAGATACGTTGCACCAGTTGAATACATATGATATGTTCTTAATGAACAAATTGTATTGCAATGACTAACTGTAGCAAACAAAATATCTTTACTATGTCTTGTGAAATTCATAATGTACCACTGAATACCACTATTCTGTAACTAAGCTTTCGCAAGTAATAGTGCCTCAATGTCATGGGCTGCTTGCCTATATAAATATAAAGTAAATAAATAAATAATATAAAAATGTTAGTTATTGTACAAGTATTTTTTTGAGATTTAACATAGAGTGTGTGCATGCAATTTTGTTTGAATATATGTAGTCTATATATTTCATTTAAAAAATGTTAGTTTAACATGATTTGAGTTGTGTGTGTATAAAGAAATTAAATAGTATAAAGGTTTGTAAGTGATAGTTGATTTTAGGAGATGGAAAAAAGACAGTAATTCATTTTACAGATTATACAAGCTAAAAGTCAGTTAATCTGTTTATATGAAACTAGAAAATTGTACATGTACTTTACAGAAAATATGCATACCTGTAGTTTGTGTTCATGCATATGGATATGCATGGAGCTGCAAGTAGAAATCTTGGGACTTGTACAGTATTTCTGGTAGATGGTGCTTGCCAATGATATGACACTTGTACTCAGAGAGATTCACAGTACATTTGCAGTGCTGATCTATGATGATGCAGTTAGATGTAGAGGTCTTGAATGTGATTGGTGCAATGGTCATGTGATTTTTAGCTACATCCAATGAGGGAATGGCAGAGAGAGTGAAGTGGAAATGGTAGAAGGGCTGTTCATGTTACGATATGTCCGCGGACATGGCGGTAGTTCGCGGACATCGGTGTTACATCGGGATTTTTGGGTTGGGAAGCCATGCAAATGAGAATGAGCATAGAAAGGGATTGGTCAGGAAAGTTTAGTGGGTGTGTTGTGCCAGGAGAGAGTTTCTCAGATACTCTTTTTGCTGAGAGAACAAAGATAGCTATGGCTGTGTGTTTCAGAAACAGATTGTTTGGATTTTGGGAGATTGTGGATACATTGGTTGAAGGTGCATGCAGAAAGCTGTGGAGTAGCTGTAGATCTTGGATTCCCACATGTGGAAGTACACTGGCATGGAGTACGTGGAATGAAGTGGTTGGACTTGCTACCTCTCTGTGCTACTTTGGAGACAGAGCAACATCCAGACATAATTGTAATTCATTGTGGAGGGAACAGTTTAGGACATGTGTCTGGAATTTCTTTGCAATTTGCAATGAAAGAAGGACTTGGGAAGGTCATGGACATGTTTCCTAATTCTCAAGTAATTTTTCACGGATTGCGCAGAGACAAATGTGGCTTTGTTCTTCTTCATTTGGTCCACAAATGGAGAAAGCAAGGCGCAATGTCAATAAGGCTGTTTGTGCCTTTCTAGATTTTGGCATGTCCTCTTTTCACAATGAAAATATTATGTTTCGTAGTACATACATGTTTCGCAGAGATGGAGTCCATCTAATTTATGCTGGCAATCAGACTTATCTGAGAAATATACAAAATGCATTGCGACCTTTTTTAGAATTACAGCATTAATTTTGTAGTAGGTGTTGAGCATTTATAATTTTTCAAACACAAACACCACCAAGTGGTGGCTTTTAAGAGCCACCACTTCCTCCCAGAGAAAATTGCAATGGTTATGATAGGGCAGCACCCCAACATTTTAGATGACTTCTAAAAAATACAAAGGGCCCTGCTTCATTTATTTTCACTAGTAGAGGAAGTCAACCTGCTACGCTCTTTGCAAGGTACAACCCTGTGAATGACCCCAGTGTGAAATTACCTTAGGTGTCGCTTCATGGTAGTGGTCCCAAAGCTGTACGAACCAAGCCTCCCGTGACTGAGTACCATTTTTCACTCGCTGCAGGTGACTTGGTTCACACGAGCCTTAGGACCATTCCCACGAATGGTAAATAACCGCCACACCCAAGACTCACGCCGAGTGCTGGTAGTAGGGAGTTCAACTACCTCATCCTCGTCATCCTCTTCTTCCTCCTCTGCATCATCACTCCTGTTCCCCTCTTCAGGCCCTTGGGGAGGTGGTGGTGGTAGAGGGGGTGGGGTTGGTGTACTTGAATATGTACTTTTAAATTGTTCGGGGACACGAACAGTGTCCGCATTCAGAACACATGATCAGCGTGGGCGTGGTCACATGATTGCTTCCCAAACATGTCCGTGAAGGGAGCGGCTGTCCGCAGGACACCAAATGCACGGACATTGGTTTGCGCATGCACGTTGATGTTCTACGGACACTGTTCGGGTCCTGAAGTAATTAAAAGTGTGTCACACATCAAACAAACAGTTACGGACAGGATTTTGTTCTTAGAACAGTTTCAACTTGCTTGCGAACATTACGGACAGACATAGCGTTCTCAGGACACCTCCATTTTGTTTATTTACGCACATTTGAGGACACCACATGTGTTCTTAGAACAGTTTCAACTTGCATGCAAACATTACGGAGAGGTTTAGTGTTCTAAGGACACCCCTATGTCGTTTATTTATGAACATTATAGAGCACATGATGTGTTCTTACAACAGTTTCAACCTGCCTACGAACAAAACGGACAGGCATACCGTTCTCAGGACACCCCTATTTTGTTTATTTACGAAAATTTCAGGACACTGCATGTGTTCTTAGAACAGTTTCAACTTGCTAGCGAACAGTACGGACAGGTATAGTGTTCTTCAGGACACCTCCATTTTCATTTCCTTACGGACATTCCAGACACCAGCGCTCTCCGCTGACACCTAAATTGCTTTTTAAAAAAAAAATGAAGTGTATTAGAACACCATATAAAAATGTCACTTTATTTAACATGTATGATTAATTTATGACAGAGAAGGTGAGGCAGAAACTGAAACAAAAACAGGAGAATTAGGGGTTTCAACAGGATTTGTATGAGGTGAAGAAGGGATGGAAGTCTCATCAAAACGTTTTGGTTCATGGAGAGGGTTTGGGGATAATTGACTGGGATATGGTGAGGGGGCAGGCACATGTGGGACAATGGTACGTGGTTTTTTGTTTAAAATGATCTTCCACAAAGGTTTTTAAATTATTAAAATTAGCTAACAATAGTTCTTGTATGCTGTGGAGAGTCTTATCCATAACAGCTTTTTGGGTAGTACTTTCTATTTTGGTATGCTCTGTACAAAAACAAATATATATGTTAAATGTATATAAAATAATAATAATTAAATGGTTTATATTGTAAAGTGTCTACCATTAGATTCACTATCTTCTGACATGTTCTCATGTGGGAAATGCTCCTCTAGCCACGCCAGAGTACTAGACATTTCTGTGAGAAAAAAAAAACATAATATAATTTTTTTTTTAAATCTAATACAGAAAGTTTATAAATATATGAGTAAAATGCAGTACACTTGCTATTTCAGGTAAGGTATGTTCTGAGTGGTCTGTAGATCTGCTATTGTTCTTGGTTGTGGAGTGTCTGTGAGGTAATTATGATGGAAACCTATCTTTCTTCTTTTGGTATATTCCATTTTAGAACATATTGTATTTAAATGGATGGCTAGTGCGTTACATATATGGGTTACACTTCTTATGTATTACTACATTTAAAGTGTATGTGTGCTGGTTTGTGAATTTGTAAAATGTTCATATGTTATGATATAACAATTAAACATACCCCCCCAGAGTTTTTGGGTAGTGGTGCTGTTGTCCGAACATGTACACGGACATTAAAAGAGTTTGCAGACATCAAACTCAGTAGAGGAGGTTCAGTATATTCAATTTGACATGTACATAAAGTCAGAGTTATTATTATTGAATTGTGGTACTAAAAACCTATGAAATTCAGTGAAAAAACTTTGTTAACGGGACGTTATGGTTAAGTTGAGCTACTAAAAACCTATGAAATTCAGTGAAAAAACTTTGTTAAAGTGTCATTATGGTTCCAAGTAAAACAAAAAACCCCTGAAATTCCCCAGTTATGGTAAGCTAAGCAACCATAACTCGCGCCACCACCGTGCATTGCTAAGACTAACACCCACAACATCAAAGATGACATCACAAATGTCATTGATGACATCACTGATGACATCACATGTCTGGCTCATTCTTTTTTCCTTTACTGACATATCTAGACCACATGGTTTTCTTCAGTAACAGTCAGAAACTAAACATTTTATTTTATTTGTAGACGTATACTTCAAGTAGGTTCTTACAGTAATTCTCTTAGAGTACAGTCACATCATATGAAACATATACATAGGGAAGACACAAACTTGAAAGACAGCAATCCTTTTTGTGCATAAAGATAATCAATAGAGTTATCAGCACTTT
Organism: Ambystoma mexicanum; assembly: GCA_002915635.3. Classification (NCBI taxonomy): domain Eukaryota; kingdom Metazoa; phylum Chordata; class Amphibia; order Caudata; family Ambystomatidae; genus Ambystoma; species Ambystoma mexicanum. The sequence continues at coordinate 829,553,575 of CM030321.1, forward strand.
CTGATAGTTCTGTTGTTTTTTTATGGCTGTACTTTCCCTGTATATGGTCATATTTGTATACGTTGTACTCACACTACTTTCCTTAGGGTCCAATCACATCAAGTGATACATATACATAGGGTAAATAGCAGCTTTGAAACAGAGCAATCATTTATTTACATGAAAATAATCACGTAGATATGTACGAACATCTGACTTCAAGGCGGACCTTCTGGACAGTGCCACATGACCTGTAAGAATGTTGTATTTTCCCTTGTTCCCTTCCTTGCCTTTAAGTGCTTTGAAACACATTGTGTATAGGCACTATATAAATAAAATATCATATCATATCATATCATACGCTGGCGCGCGGCATGATGACGTGTCTGAGAACCCGTCTGCACTTCACGATAAACTCCGTCCTTCGCGGACAGTTTGGAACTGCATTTTCTACTGATCTAGGAACTTTCAACTTCAAAATTTCCCTTGCACACCTCCGACACCTTTTTGTACTCATTATCCATTACCAATCTAGTACACAGTACATACTTGGAAGAATTTTATCAAAACTGCTATTTATCTTAAAAATGGCATCAGTTATTGCCATCCCACATCACCAAGAGCCACCACCACCAGCTGGAGCACCTTCACAATAAAAAAAGCACAGTACTTTCAAAGACAATGAAGAGGACCAAGAAGATGAGGTAGAGGAAGTGCCTACTTCTAGCACCAAGATCGAATCATGGGTGTACCAGTTCTTTGCTACTGTTGGGAGTGTACCGAAGGCTGAAGCTACCAAAGTGAAATGCACTAAGTGCAATTTTCTACTCAGTCGCAGACTGCCTGGACATTGTTCCTACAGGACCACCTCCATGCACCGCCACACCAAATCCAATGACTGCAATGCTCTCAGAAAGGTTATTCCTTTCTCAGCAAGTAGTAAGCTGTCTTCCTCCACCTCATCTTCTACAACAAACACTGTAACCACACAGTCGGATGTCTGCGGGCATTGGTGTGGTATAAATAAATAAATAAATAAATAAATAAATAAATAAGGAGGGCTATTGACCATTATCGTCCATTGCAGCCCATGAAATGGGGATAAAGGCCATTAGCACCCCTGGTTCCCAAAGCTTGAACCCAGGGTGCTAAAACATAGATCTTTCTTCCTATAGCGGGATGCCTGCAGCGTCCTGTTGTAAGAAGGAAGGAATATTCTTCCTACAGCGGGACGCCTGCGGATTCCAGATGTAGGAATGACAATACTTTTCCAAGACAACCAACATGGAAAGAGAAGGCAGGGCTCCAGCCCCTCTTCCCTTGCCATGGCAGCCCGCAAAACCCTATGAACATATTACCACAATCACTTTTTTTCCCTTTCAAACCTATCCGACCTTCGAGTATCTTTACCACATAGCCGGTCCCAGGTAGACATAGCCACTTTAACACCATTTTTCGTCCCTAGCGGTCATGGCCAGTAGCCAGATTGTCCGTGCAATAACCTTATGCCATGACCTAGACAATCTGGCTACTGCCCACGGCCACATGCTATACCTCAGTCACCAAAGGTGTATGACTATTTTTTGTACCCACATTATTAAACTTGTCAAAAAATAAAACACGGGCACATTTGCAAAACCATGCTTTAATGTCCTTGCCAATGCTCCTCACGAGTTTGCTCGAAATCCGCCCATGTTTTATTTTTTGAAAGTGTCAAAATGTATATACATACAATAGTCAAATAACCAAGCCCACACTTGACAAAATCCATTCAGTCTTTACACAAACATTGAAGGTTTGGTCTATAATCTTTCTCAAAACTTTTGTCCACATTTGTCAAATAGCAACAAAGTTATAAGCCATCAAAAAATGTTGAGACCCCCCTTTATTTCACCCCCTCTGAGAAAATCCCACCAACTTT
>CM030321.1:829555494-829793224 GCA_002915635.3 Ambystoma mexicanum
AACTATGTTACTGGCCTGACAACATTTCAGTGAGTGCAAGAGCTAAGACATAGATAAGGAAGGGAGGGGGAGAGTGGGAAGGAAATGGAAACAGACAGGCGACTACCATACCAGGCATGACGACATTTCTGTTAGACCCGGAGAAAAATAAGATGGTGAGGCAGAGTGGTGCAGAGAGGGATGGAGGAACAAAACAAGCGACTATCATACTAGGCCTGACGACATTTCAGATAATACTGGAGGGTGGGTGGGGAGGAAAAAACAGTAATGGGAGGAGGGACGATACAGACAAGGTTTCAATCATACTAGGTCCAGGGTCAATTCTGATAGAGTAAGTGCATAGAAGAAAGTAAGGGGAGGAGATAGGAAAAGGAGAAGGGAAAGGAGGAGAGAACAGAGAGTTAGCAGTCAAAAGAGTGGAGAAGCAAGAGGGGGAGAGTGAATACAATTGCAGAAGTCAGTAGTAACACATAATGTTGCAAGCCAGGATACAAGATGAAGATGGGATCAGCATGATTCAGGGCCACCATAAGTACAAGATGCAAAGAAAGTCCAGCATGAGAGCTGAGAAAGGGTGACACACTGTGAATGCATGAAGTCCATAAAAGTAAAATCCAGCATTGGCCACAAGACGGTGATGGTGAAACCAGAATTTAGCAGTGCAGACTCCTGCAGAAGTAGGTGTACAAGGCTAACACAAGAAGGGCTGGAGAGTACAGTAAAGAATCAAACAATAGGCGAAAGTAGGAAGCCGGAACGGATGAATTTCACGAGAGAATCTCCACACGAACCGAGCACTGGTAAACAGATACAACGCGTCGGCTTGTGGGAGGAGCCTGCCTATAAAGGTTCGGAGGCCATCTTGGGTGAGGACTGGAGTGTGATCAAAGCTTCCAGCGCTTCCACAGCCTCCAATTCCTGACAGTATACCCCCTCTTTCTCGGGGCACCCCCGGGTTTGCCCGGATGGAGTTGATGGAACTTCTGCACCAGACGCGGGGCGTGTATATGACCCACAGGTTCCCACGTCCTCTCTGCTACTGGATAGTTCTTCCAACGGACCAGATAGTACAACCGCCCTTTGCGGTAACTAGAATCCACCAGATGAGACACCTCGTATTCTTCAGGTGTTGGTTTCACACGGGCTCGTGTACGGTTCACAGGTCTCTTGAAGGGATCCTCCTTATGTTCTTTGAGAAGTGAGACATGAAAGACAGGATGTATCCTTCTGAGGTATTCTGGCATCCTGAGTTTATAAGCAACTGGATTGATTTGTTGTATGATGGAAAATGGCCCAAGGAAACGAGAGGAGAACTTCCCTCTATGAACCCACTTGGGTAGTAATCTGGTGGATAACCAGACTAATTGTCCCACCTTCCAGCTGGGATGGGCTCTCCGACCCTTGTCGGCCCATCTCTTTTGTGAAAGTTGACTAGCTTGGTGTGCCTCCTTAGCGAGTTTATGAGCTTCTTGCAAGTCCTGTAGAATCGTATCCAGAGTTGGAATTTTGGTTGAAGGCGGACTGAGCCCGGGCAAGTGTTGAGGATGGTAGCCATAGGTACAATAGAAAGGACTCATCTGGATCGAGGTGTGAAGAGAGTTGTTGTAGGCGAATTCTGCTTGCGGGAGGAAGCGATACCACTCTTCCTGCTGGGGACTACAAAAACACCTGAGATATTGCTCCAGATTGGCATTGAGTCTCTCCGTTTGGCCGTTGCTTTGAGGATGGTATCCTGAGGAAAGAGCCTTATGAATTCCGAAAACCTGGCAGAGGGAAGACCAAAACTTTGAGGTAAATTGTGGTCCTCTGTCCGAAACTCTGGTTTTAGGTAGGCCATGTAGACGGACTATGTCTTGAAGAAATGTTGCAGCCATCTCTGAGGCCGAAGACACTTGCTTGAAGGCGGAGAAATGTGCCAGCTTGCTAAAGGAATCGACCGTCACCATGATCGTGGTCATTCCGTATGAAGGAGGCAGATCCACAATAAAGTCAGTGGATAAGTGTTCCATGGGCGATCCGGTAAGGAGTGTTGGTGTAATAACCCAGAGGTTTTCCTGTTTGGTGTTTGTTGGAAGCACAAATTGAACAAGTGAGACATACTGACCTACGTCCCTTCGTAGGGTAGGCCACCAGAATCCTCTCCGGACCAAATCAAAGGTCTTCCTAATACCAGAATGCCCTGTCAGGGGGGTGTCATGACACCAAGAAAGTATCTGTTCTTGCAGCTTCTTTGTGGGGATATAGAGGGCTCCTTCATGATAAAACAACCCATCTTTTTCCTGTTTAGTAGACAGCGGAAGTTCAGCACACATCTGATATTGAGGGATTAAATCCTGAAGAAACGAAACCGTAGAAGCCAACACAGTGAGATGTGGCAAAACCAGTTCATGTCCTATATAGGATCCGGATGGATCTCCTAGGCTTCTAGATAAGGCGTCTGCCTTCTTGTTTTCTGTGCCGGGTATGTAAGTCATCATGAAGTCGTATTGTAGGAAAAAATACGCCCATCTGGCGTGTCTGGCATTGGAACATTCCAATTGTTGTAAGACCCGTAGGTTGCGGTGGTCAGTTCTGATAGTGAAAGGATGTGTGGCTCCCTGCAGGAGGTGTCTCCACTCTTGGCAGGCCAGCTTTATTGCCAAAAGTTCCTTTTCGATAACAGAGTAGTTTCGCTCACTACTAGTTAAAGTCTTGGAGTAGTATGCGATCGGATGTTCATAGCTGTCTTCTGCCTCTTGAAGTAATACTGCCCCTACTGCCCCGTAGAAGCATCTGTTTCCAGAATAAAGGCTTAGCCTGATCTGGTTGAACCAGGATGGGTGCTGTAGAAAGCATTCCTTTAAAAGTCGAATGCTTTACGAGGTTCTCCGTCAAAAGCGAATCTAATGCCCTTCTTCAACAAGGAGGTCAGAGGGAGTACCTTTTTGGAATAATTGGGAATAAACCTCCTATAAAAATTTGCCAATCCTAGAAACCCTTGCAGTTCCTTGATGTTGGTAGGATCTTTCCAGTTTCTTATGGCCTTTACCTTATTTGCATCCATTTCAACACCTTCCTTAGACAATACGAAACCCAAGTAGGACACCCTCTTGGATTCGAATGAACACTTCTCTGGTTTTACTAGCAGATAATGGGACTGCAAATGTTGTAAAACCAGTCGGACCAATGATCTGTTCTCAGACAAGGACTTGGAGTAGATCAGGATGTCGTCCAGGTACACCACTACCGACACAAACAGCATGTCAGCGAAAACCTTGTCCATGTACCTCTGGAAGACGGCTGGTGCGTTTACTAGGCCAAAGGGCATCACACGATATTCATAGAGCCCAAATGGGGTGCGGAAAGCCGTCTTCCACTCGTCTCCTTGTCTGATTCGCAAGAGGTGATAGGCGCCTCTCAGGTCAAGCTTCGTAAAGTACTCTGCCCCCTGAACAGCCTCCAAGACGTCCCGAATCAAGGGCATGGGATATCTATCCCGGACAGTGACCTTGTTGAGACCCCTGTAGTCTATACAAGGGCGAAGTTCTGTCGAGTCCTTTTTTGGGATGAAGAATAGGGAGGCACCACATGAAGATTTGGATTATTGAATGAGTCCGTTCTGCAAATTTGCATCTAGATACTCTCTTAATGCCTTCCTTTCCGGTAGTGACAAAGGGTACATTCTTCCGAATGGTACTACTGCTTCCAGTATCAGATCGATACAGCAATCCTCGGTTCTATGGGGTGGTAGTTGCTTTGGAATTGTGTCCATGAATACCTCTGAGAAGTCCTGATAATGTAAGGGAACTGAGGCCACTGTGACTGGCTTCTGGATACTTCTCCTGCGGTCTACAGTGTGGGGAGCGTTACACAAGGTCATACAGTGATTATCACAAAACTTAGAATTGAAAGAAACCGGGTTTGCAGTCCAATCTATGTGAGGGTTGTGTCTTCTTAACCAAGGAATCCCTAATACCAATGGAAAATGAGCAACTCGGATCTGATCAAACACCAGAAACTCTTCATGTTGACCTAACCTCACCCTTAATGGAACAGTTTCCAAAGTTATGGGTCCGGATGACAAGGGTCTACCATCAACCCTTCTACCGGAATCGGGGTAACCTTGGGTTGGCGGTACCAAGTGCTCTGTAGCCCACTTGGAGTCGATGAAATTTCCGCTGCTCCACAATCCAACATGGCGAACACCTCTGTGGGAGCTTCTTCGGTTAACCATAGGTCCACTCTGAACACCATTAAACTGTTGTCTTCCGGGGTGTTCACTGCTCTTGTGTAGCTGCAAGGGTGCTTGTTACCTCCCCCGAGACTTCCCTTGCTATAGATCGGGGGCGGAAGTTTCCCTGTCGACGAGGAGGGACTTTAGTGCATTCTCTCAACAAATGTGTCGAGGAGCCACAGTACATGCATAGTCCTGCCTCTCTCCTCTTTCTTCTTTCTTCTGGCGTCAGAGGACCACGGGCAGCTCCAATCTGCAAAGGCTCATCTGTAGCAGGGCTGGCTCTAGGTGGAGGAGTAGGGGTAGGTTGTGAGAAGCTTCGGTTTCTTCTTCTCTCAGATCTTCTTTCTTGAAGACGGAATTCAATCTGAAGGGACAATGTCACTAGCTCCTGAAAAGTTGCAGGACGGGCTACTCTGGCTAGTTCATCTTTGATTTCGTCCTGGAGACCTCTTCTGTAGATGGTTTGCTGGGCGGAATCAGGCCAATCTGCCTTGGCTGCTAGCCTCTGGAAGCGAGTTAGATAAGTTTGAACGTCCGTATTTCCTTGTTTGATATCTAGGATTGCTTCCAAGGATGAATAGAATACTTCTGGCCTATCAAACCTTTCACTGAAAAGTTCCGTAAAACGGTCATAGTCACTCAGAAGGGGATCGTTTCGGGTAACAATGGGTGTAGCCCATGAAAGAGCGTTTCCGGTAAGATTGGCTATAATGAACCCAACTTTGATCTGGCTGTCTCAAAGGCGTGAGGTCGGAAGGCGAAATACACCCTGCAAGCGTCAAGGAATTCCTTCAGTTCTCCTGGATGTCCATTGTATTTGCAAAGGAAAGGGCATAGTATGCAGGTCCCCGCGATCATCCCGATGTAACACCACTTGCTGTCGGAGGGCTACGTTCTCTGTTCGCAGGGCCTGCACCTCCATAGTAAGGTTCTGCAGAGCAGCCACCAACTCCTGATACTGCTCGAGTGACGCCATGAAGGATCTTGGGCGTTGTATGCTGTCAGGTTCCGAGGCTTCCTCCCCCAACTCCTCACCTGTTTCTTCCGGAATGGGTTCTGTAAGAGTAGCCTCTGATCTCTTCTGATACCTCCTCCTTGTGGGAGTCTTGTCCTTTGGTGCTCGGCCTTTTTATCGTACAGATAGGGTCTGTCCCCTCCGGAGGCCACCTTGGCAGAGATATTCCCTGACCGCGGGGATCCCAGGGAGCCAGTCCTAGATTCAGGGAAAAAGCACTAAGGCAGAAAAAACCCTGTTCCCAATTGGGTTCTGCTGGGCGGCAATTTGAACTCCTCTCTTCCCGTTATGAAAGTTCCATTTGCAGCAGGCAAGGAAGTCCGTTAGACTTTAGAACAAACTCCACCGCTGATGAATGCTCAGTGTATCCAGGAGATGTGGAATATTAAACAGGAGAATACAAGATAGCTACTAGAGCCAGAGGTTAAGACTAAACAGAATAACAGAGAAAAAGGACTAGAAAAGGTAAGTAGGTAAGGAGAAAAGAACCCATTCAGAGCAGATCGCGAAGGCGAACAGTTAGAAAGAAAGGAAGAAGTACCGTGAAAGAAACCCACTCACCAGTTAAGAAATGCTCCTTAAGGTCTTAGTGAGCAAGGCTACGCTCGCTAAAACAGAGTGACGGCGCCGGTTGCAATTACACCCCCGGTACCTAAAAGTAAAAGAAATGAAAAGACCAATAGTGTTCAAAAGAATTGCCAACAGAAATACCCATTAGGAAGGCAAAGAAAAAAGTAAGCACGGCACGGCCCAGAGCAAGTCGAATACCGCGTACAGTGCAGTAGAATTCAGGCAAAGGAGAAAGCAAAAAACAACGGGTGTACAAGGCTAACACAAGAAGGGCTGGAGAGTACAGTAAAGAATCAAACAATAGGCGAAAGTAGGAAGCCGGAACGGATGAATTTCACGAGAGAATCTCCACACGAACCGAGCGCTGGTAAACAGATACAACGCGTCGGCTTGTGAGAGGAGCCTGCCTATAAAGGTTCGGTGGCCATCTTGAGTGAGGACTGGAGCGTGATCAAAGCTTCCAGCGCTTCCACAGCCTGGCCTGAAGAGGGTGAGGGGGGACAGGGTAGAAGATTCAAGCAAAACAGGCAACACCTGGTGGGGGCACAGGGGAACATGACAGGGGGACTAGAGGGGGTGGGGATGGCCTGTGGGGACAGAGGGAGTAACACATGTTTGTGCATGCTTACCTGCTTTCTGAGAAGGGGGTCGGGCCCTGGGTCCTCCTGGTCAAAACAGGAATTGCCCTTTTCTTTGTCTGCCCTTCGCTTAGGATGCCTGGGCGAGAGATGCCCTTGATCTAATAGCCAAGAGCAGGAAGGAAGAGGCAGGGCTAAGGTGGGTGGTGCTTAGGCCAGGTGACCTAGATCCACTTGCACCTGCTCCCCACCTCTGGAAACAGAAGTGTTCCCAGCGCGTCCGCTCCCGAATAAAAGGAGAAGAAGGTAAGTGGGGCTGGGAGGGAGGGAAAAAAAATAGAATAAAAAAATAAACTCCCCCGCTCCAAGCCTCCACACAGCTGGAGGCTGCCATCGTCCCCCACCGGGGACAACAAAGGAGGCAGAAGGTAAGTGGGGTGGGGAGGGCAGGGAGGAGGGAGGAGGAAAGGAAGAAAAAAAAAGGCTTACCCGAGTCCCTGGCGGGGGGCGAAGGCAGCCTCTCAGCTGGGTATAATGGTTGTGGAATCCACGCCGAGGGATTCCCGGCGGGTAATGCCTCAGCAAGGGCCAATCAGAATGGTTGTTTCATTCTGATTGCACCCTCGCCGGGTACTAAACATTTTTACTACTATTTGAAATTATATCCTATATAGGATACTCAGCTTACCTTAGTATTAATCTTTACTATATCTTGTTTGCGTGGTTTTACATATGGCGCTATTCTTGAGAGATGATGTTTGTATTATTGGCCTTGTATACCTAATTTCATCCAATAAAATCTTTAAACACAAAAGGTCTGCCTCTCCAATATGTTTACTAACCAGCATGTTACTGATAGACTTTATTTCTAGAGCCAAATTGGGTTCACTCTCCTTGTAAAATAATACCTCTATAAACAGACCGCAGTGCGCTTTTGAAATACCTGTAATCTTGTTGGTCCAACGGCTCAAGCCATGGCCTCTCCAACATTGCCAACATTACTTTGAATCATGTGTCCTTTCCAACTGATTTTATAAACTTCCAGGCCGTGTCATTCTCTGAGGATCTGTGAACCTTCACATTCGTATAACTTGCCCTTCACCGGACTATTAACACTAGATTTTCCTCCATGGTTAAACACCCTTTCCTCTTTATTCTATGGACAATTACATTTAGCTCTTTCTTCTTTTTGGCTATTATAGGGTCAAAGTGATGCCCTGAGCTGGTGGTGTGATTCTTTTTACATGTATACCTATGGTCATTAGGTCCGAATAATTTGTGTAGTCTACTTAAATCTCCATTACAATAGCGAATAATTTGCACTTCATTCTGCCCAATAATGTATTACATTTCGAGAAATGTAGTAGAGCCTATTACCCTGTGCATTTGCCGAAGGATTTCAAACCAATGTATCTCTAGGTTTAGGTATGACCGCCTACGGATCATTAAGAGAATTGCATGGTCGCTAGAGATAGTTGGCCTAATATCAAGGGCAGGGTTATATCTAGCAAATCGAGCATTAGTGAAGATGAAATCTATGTGATTGCTGTACCAAGTTGCTTGCTCATTCCCATCCCTAGACAAAACCGGGCTAATCTCAACTCTGCTAAAAACAGCTTCCATTCCCTACCTCTCAATCCTGACAGAACCTTCTTATCCATCCCTTCATTAGTTTGATCTTTTGGGGCACATCCACATTAAAATCACCTGCTAAAACAATAGAATATACCAGCTTCGGAAGGTTACTACCACTATATCCATCAGCTCAGCTGTTAATTTTCACCAAGGGAGGGTTTTACCGGGTAGCCAAAAGGAAGCTTCCTTGCCCATTCCAAAATTCTCAATATGTGCCGCCAGGAAGTTTTGATGAGCCCGGCTAACACAGTACTAGGAGATGTTAGTTGTTACTTTGACTCCAATGCACCCCTTTATGGTGGCCTTGCTATGGAATAAGGGATGGGCAAAACAATAACGTATACCCATCTAGCTCAAACAAAGAGCTTAGCCAGGTTTCCTGTAGACAGAAACATTGGGCTTTTCTCAGGTCTGCCAACGAATCAGGATTATTAATGAAGGAATTATGGCCTGTAGCATTCCAGGACATCACATATATTTTACTTGGTTCCCTCAAACAAGGAGGCCACTGTCCCTTTTGCCTTGACATTCCCTGATTGCCATCCGTCTTTCTAGTCTCCGACTGGTCCTTGTGGTAGTAAGCAAGAATGCTATACACTTTTTTTTTTATCAAATGGTAAAAAGACTGCAATTTCAAACTGCAATTGATGTAAAGCCCATGCATTATTACAAATGTGTTCTACTACAGCAGGGGGGATGAAAGTAACCAGTGCCCAATTAGTCATACTGTCAATCATGGGTAGCTCAATCCTAGAAATGACCTTGGATGAAATAGTACAAAAGTCTGGAATTAAATGTATAAGTTCCAATAGCCAAGTACGTTTCAGAAAAGGGCTAAGATTAGTTAATTTTGTCTCTCCAAACTTAAAATGGAACAAGTTCGTGTACTAGGCAGAGTCACGTTTCACCCCAGTATTGACTGTAGGCTTAGGCCCCAGCTGGTCAACTCGGTCCAACCAGGTGACTTTTTTATGATGGTCTTGTCCTGTTTCACTGCGATTAGTGTTGGTGCGCACAGGCCCCTTTTGATATTCCGATTCCAACTCTTTGCTTGGCCCTGCATATTTTCTTGTGGGGACTTTTTGACAAACACACTCAGGCCCTTGCGGCTGTACGTTGTTTGGCTCACCCAATGCTATCACAGGAGTGGAAAGAAGGGGGGAATATGTTCTTTATTCACTGACAATGCTGAAACAGACCGCCTGGAGGGTGATTCGGCCAAAGGTAGTATGCATTTTTCCACTACTTCTGGCTTATTAGTGGGGACACCCAGGCATTTATTTGGTTCAAAGAATGGTATATCGGAGACTTTGCCCAGCCAACCATCTATGGGGCCTTTAAAGCAGACATGCCTTACCTCACCTTCCCCATTGATCTTGGTTGCTTTTGTCCCCCCATATGTATTAGATGATCCGTGCAAACGTCTGTTTTTACCCATTGGGATAATTGATGACTTAGAGGCTATAATTTTTGCTTCTGTTGATCGGTCACCATGCTCATCGATGATTCTTCTAAGTGTGAGCCAATTAAACAAGGCCTTATGTTTAGCTCCCTCCATCAAATATGAAGATGGCACAGTTGGTCTAATAGATATGTCGATGTATTGATATTCTCAGGTCTGTTCCAGTTTGATCCCTCCGAATTGCCACTCAAACAAAGGAGACCGGCTGGCCCTTTGCCAAATGCCATGATTTTAGTCTTTGTTGCATTAGGAATCAAGCCAAGGGCATAGCAATGTAGGGCTTGTAAGGAGTAACGGAGTCCAATTGGAGTGCAATCCAGGATCACTGTATCATCAGCATACGACAGGCAAGGTAGACCTTCCCTGCAATACTGTGGTGGATAGTTCCTAACAGACTTTATAATATTAAGGTCATTTTGATGTATAGAGGTTATAAAGTAAGGGTGTTAACGCCCTGCTTCAAACCTGATTAGTAGGGAAGAATCCATAAAAATCCTCCTCTTGGGATAGCCTGGCTCTCACTAGAGTCTCACTATATAAAGCCCTTATAAAATAAAGAAATGACAATCAATTCTCCAGCAGATCAGCATTTTCCACAGCTTGGATCTTATCATGCTGTCGAATGCTGCCAAGTAATTGACAAAGCAGATGTATAGAGACGTTCCTGGATAACAATGAGTATCTGAAATCAGTGTCAGGAGAGTCCAGATTGAATGGGTAGTCGCAAAGCCCTTCCCAAAGCCAGTTTTCTGGTGATTTAACAGCCCTTTATAAGCAACCCAGGTGGATAGCAGCTTTAACAGTAGGTTCACAAATATATTGGAACTGAAGTCCCTCATTGCTAGCAATCTGTAATTGGATTGGAAGGCACATTCTGGAGTCCTTTTAAAAAAACGGGATAAGAATGGAAGCCTTCCACAAGCCAGGAATGCACCCGAGTCACAGATTTGATAATATATTTGGTAGAGAAGTGGAGCCCACAATTGTGTGTCGCTTTTTAGGACCAGGTTGAAAATGCAAATGCCATCAGGGCCAGGGGCGTGGCTTGGCGCCGGAGGGAATGGAAGCCAATGCTCCGTTCCGGTGGAGTTTTATAATTATAATTTCTCCTTCCTTACCTTATTTACGGCCTCCGTCAAACCAAAGAGATCCTCTTGCCATCCCCTACTACTCTCAAAAGGCAAAAGAGTGAATCTCCCACACCAAAAGAAGATGTGACTAACCCTGTAAGGCAAACTATTATATCAGAGATAAGAGCCCTCAAACCCTTCGTGGAGGATACCAACGCCAAGTTGCAACAATTGGATAATAAGTGGAACATCTTTGATGCTAGAATGAACAAAGTGGAGAGAAGGGTTGGAAACGCTGAAGATATATCTAATAAAGTTACCAACTTAGAAATGACAGTCGTTACTCTAAAACAAGAAGCTGAACATCTTGAAAACAGGAATCGAAGAAATAATCTTCACAATATTGGCCTTCCAGAAAGGAATTGAAAAGGATAACCAGGCCTCTTCATATAATATCTGGTTTTACTATACAACGTATACAATTCGTAATGTATATGTACCTACCTCTTGGAAACAACTCAGAAATCATGTACTACTATATAACCCCCTTAATTTGATAGTATGTGGTGATTGTAACCAGGTCGTAGACCCTTTTTTAGAAAGGAAATCTCAGTTGTGTATACTAATACTATGTTCCATACACAATTTACTAACTTTATATCTGAAACAAGCCTTAGTGATGCTTGGCGTATTCTACATCCCACAGATTTGGATTGTACCTTCTATTCTACACCCCAACTCCTTCTCAGGGCTCGATTACATTTGTATCCCTAGTTCCATGGTTAGACTCCTACTCGATGCTCCAGTGCACATTGAAATTGCTACCCCTAATACCTCTCACAACTCGGGCATATGGAGATTTAATACTAGCCTATTGAATGATACATCTTTCACGCAATTTATTGCACAACAACATAATCATTTGTTCTCTGAAAATGAAGATCAGGATACTTCTATCCCCATTTCTTTTGTAGATAACATGAAGAAAAACCTTACATTTGAATCCAAATCCATTCCCAAACTACTTAAACCCCATGAAATTCAATTTGCCTGCACTAACTCTTCCTTAGGCCTGAGGGACATTTTGAAACCTAGATTTCAATACAATACAATTATTACGCAATACTCATGCTCTAACCTGCTTAAATACAAAGCCAATGTATATCAATTTTCCAATAAAACCACTAAATCATTGGCTTCTTACCTTAAAGTTAAGAAGGAAAGAACACAAATTGTTATTATAAAAGAATAGGACATTTTCTGATAAAGAAATTGTGCTGGCCTTTCAGAATTTGTATTCCAATCTGTACACCTCCAAAGCTCCCCCTAATAATCCCACCATTAATTACTTCTTAGACAATATACCTTGTATTTCCTATCCTCATACCAACCTTTCATTACTTAATGCTCCAATAACTCCCCATGAAATTCATTTAGCTATTAGAAACCTTAAAAAAGTTAAAGCCCCTGGACCAGATGGCTTTCCCATTGATATTATTGCACATTTTTCAAATATTCTAGTACCTAAGCTTAACAAACTTTATTTTCATATTACTCTAAATAATATGGCCCGAGGTTCTTTCTCAGAAGCTATGCTAATAATATTCCCTAAACCTAATAAGGATCCCAAACTTCCCCAAAACTATCGTCTAATTTTCCTCATTAATACAGATTTTAAAATGTATGCACAAATTCTCACATATAGATGTAACCCCTTCCTACCAAATCTCCTTAACCAAGACAAATTTGGATATGTAAAAGGTAGAGTATCCTCCTCCCACATTAGACTTTTTTTTAGACATCATTGATATTTTAAATAAATAAAATGACCCCTTTGCAGTGATAGCTCTAGATGCTGAGAAAGTTTTCGATAGAGTTGAGTGGGACTTCATGGTGCAAGCACTTAAATGGGATGGTTTTGGGCCCCCCTTTCTATCTATAATTATTGTTCTATATTCCAACCCCAAAACTGCATTCTTTGTAAATGGGCATCTATCCTCCTTCTTCCCCTTATCCAGAGCAACACGTCAGGGCTGTCCACTATCCCCTATTCTCTTTATTCTTCCGTTAGAACCTTTCCTTGAGGCCATAAGACAAAATGATAATATTTTGGGAATGTCTTTTGGCAATTTACATATCAAAAAAGTGGCTTATGCCAATGACATACTTCTATTTCTAAAAATCCTCAGCTGAGTGCCCAAAATGTACTTAATATTATATCTAAATTTCCAGATGCATCAGGCTACAAACTTAACATTGACAAATCGAAAATCCTTCTCTTAATGTACATTGCACCCCGTTTCATAACCTCTATATGTTGCCTATTCCTCTTTCTCTGTCCTTCTTCAAATCTATAGATTCCCGTCTCACCAAATTCCCATGGGGGAAAAAGAAACATAGAATATTGCTTTGTAAGCTCAAATGATCCTGCTCCCAAGGAGGGGTAGGCTTCCCTGATTTAAAAAAAATATAATTTAGCCTTTACTGCTAAGCAAACACAGTGGTGGTTTTCTCAGGATGTATCATCTCTATTACCTAGGTGGGTTTGCCTGGAGAGAGCTATAGCTTCCCCAATGTTCCTGGCCGACCTTAATCTTATTAAAGGAAATAATAAATGTACCAAATACTCCTGTTTTCGTCAATCCATTCTTTCCCTTAAGATATTTATGTTTCCACTCATAACCAAGCAATCCTCATTCATATCCCCTTTTATTTGGTGTAATACCCTGATTAAAATCAAGGGTAAATCCATTTTCTGGAAGCTGTTGCTCTCTAAGGGCATCACATTTTGTAATCAATTATTTAAATCTGGTATTCCCATAATGTGTGATGAATGTATTGCCAAATTCCATATGCCTGGTTCTTCCTTGTTGCAATTTCTTCCAAGTATTGCTGCAATTATAGAACATTTTGACACACTGATGTACAGTTCGACTAATCCTGATGTGCTTAGATTACTTCAAATACTGAATTTGAATTTGACTGCCTTCATTTACTATAACACCCTATTAAATACTTCATCTACCCAGAGGATTGAATTTCTTCACAACGATTGGAGAAGCGATCGCACACGGTTGAATAATCAGATTTGCTGGCCTCTTCAATGGCAATGTATTTCTAAAATTACCACCTCTGCCAGTCTTATTCAAACCTTATTCTTTTTTAATCACATAGCCTTTATCACCCCTATATCCCTTTTCAAATGTGGCTTATCACCTAATGACAATTGCTGAAGTTACCTGCAAGTTCAAGGTTCTTTTAAGCATATGTTCATAGAGTGTCAATACGTTAAGCCATTCTGGAGCTCTGCGTGGAATACCATCAAATGTATTTTTGGTCTTTCTATGGACTTCAGCTTTGATTTTCTTATTTTAGGCAGCTCCATGTTAAATAACAACTCTGTCATCAAATATGCAAGATACCTATTTGAATTATTTTTAATGGTGGCAATCCAAAATATGACAAGCAATTGGAACAACTTATATCAAATTCATTATAAATTCTGGTGGAACTCTATTTGCAACATTCACAGACTAGAAGGCTGTAATGCATCCACTCCTAACTTACAAAATAAGTATCAGTTGAAATGGCAATCCTTCAATGATTATTTATCTGTTTACATTCTCATTAGTATCCTACAAAGCACTATCCTGTAATACAACTGGATCTTTTAGTACCCTACTCCTCATCCCCCTCCCTCCTTCCATCCTCTTGTGTATGTTTTGTCCTGTTGGTGCTATGTCTCATTGTTTGTAATGTCTTTCCCCTCAACAGTTAATTAAGCAATATGACCCGAGCGGCTGGGGCATTACCGACTCAGGTAATGCCCCGGGATCCATAGTTAACGAAGGCCCTGCGGCATTACCTGAATCGGTAATGCCCCTGCTGCTCAGGTAATAATTCTTTTAGTACCCCGGCCTGCAAGATTTGGGTGACCAGGGCACTAAAAGCATTTTGTTCTGTCCCGAAACATTTCGGGACAGATAAAATAAAATGACCAAGAAAATGGTCGCCGGGAATGGGAAAACGGAGTCCATTTTCCATTTCTATGGTGGCCATTGTGAGTGAATGCTCTGATATGATACAATATGATAGTTTATTTATATAGCACCTATACACAATGGAGGTCATTACGACCTCAGCAGTAGGGGTTTATCAGGGCCGGTAGAGCTGCCGGCCCTGTTAAACCCCTACTGCCTCATTACGAGGTCAGCTCGCGGGACCCGGTAAGGATGCCTGGTAAAACCAGGTGCCATTAGCGGGTCCTGTGAGCGGGCCAGCACGCTAACAATGGGCCCATCATTAACGAGCCCGTTGTTAGCATCATCCCCATTCCCATTGGGCCCTATGAGGGCTCGAATGGGAATGAGGATGTACCGGGTCCAGGTTCCCTGAATGGGGAAATACTGTGCCCTCCAAGGTCAGAATGGCCCAGTAATTACCCATTCAGGGAACTCGGACCCGGAATGGGGGTAGCCCTGCCGCAAATAGTGGCATGGCTACCTCCAAGGTCGTAATGACCTCCAATGTGTTTCAAAGCGCTTCAAGGCAAGGGAGGGAACAAGAGAAAATACAATGACATTCTTACAGGCCATGAACAGTATGGATGTGAAATTAACTATGTTACTGGGCCTGACAACATTTCAGTGAGTGCAAGAGCTAAGACATAGATAAGGAAGGGAGGGGGAGAGTGGGAAGGAAATGGAAACAGACAGGCGACTACCGTACCAGGCATGACGACATTTCTGTTAGACCCGGAGAAAAATAAGATGGTGAGGGAGAGTGGTGCAGAGAGGGATGGGAGGAACAAAACAAGCGACTATCATACTAGGCCTGACGACATTTCAGATAATGCTGGAGGGTGGGTGGGGAGGAAAAAAAAACAGTAATGGGAGGTGGGACGAGACAGACAAGGTTTCTATCATACTAGGTCCAGGGTCAATTCTGATACAGTAAGTGCATAGAAGAAAGTAAGGGGAGGAGATAGGAAAAGGAGAAGGGAAAGGAGGAGAGAACAGAGAGTTAGCAGTCAAAAGAGTGGAGAAGCAAGAGGGGAGAGTGAATACAATTGCAGAAGTCAGTAGTAACACATAATGTTGCAAGCCAGGATACAAGATGAAGATGGGATCAGCATGATTCAGGGCCACCATAAGTACAAGATGCAAAGAAAGTCCAGCATGAGAGCTGAGAAAGGGTGACACACTGTGAATGCATGAAATCCATAAAAGTAAAATCCAGCATTGGCCACAAGACGGTGATGGTGAAACCAGAATTTAGCAGTGCAGACTCCTGCAGAAGTAGGCCTGAAGAGGGTGAGGGGGGACAGGGTAGAAGATTCAAGCAAAACAGGCAACACCTGTGTGCGAGAATGGTGGGGGCACAGGGGAACATGACAGGGGGACCAGAGGGGGTGGGGATGGCCTGTGGGGACAGAGGGAGTAACACATGTTTGTGCATGCTTACCTGCTGTCTGAGAAGGGGGTCGGGCCCTGGGTCCTCCTAGTCCAAACAGGAATTGCCCTTTTCTTTGTCTGCCCTTCGCTTAGGATGCCTGGGCGAGAGATGCCCTTGATCTAATAGCTAAGAGCAGGACGGAAGAGGCAGGGCTAAGGTGGGTGGTGCTTAGGCCAGGTGACCTAGATCCACTTGCACCTGCTCCCCACCTCTGGAAACAGAAGTGTTCCCAGCGCGTCCGCTCCCGAATAAAAGGAGAAGAAGATAAGTGGGGCTGGGAGGGAGGGAAAAAAAAATAGAATAAAAAAAATAAACGCCCCCGCTCCAAGCCGCCACACAGCTGGAGGCTGCCATCGTCCCCCATCGGGGACAACAAAGGAGGCAGAAGGTAAGTGGGGTGGGGAGGGCAGGAAGGAGGGAGGAGGAAAGGAAGAAAAAAAAAGGCTTACCCGAGACCCTGGCGGGGGGCGAAGACAGCCTCTCAGCTGGGTATAATGGTTGTGGAATCCCGGCCGAGGGATTCCCGGCGGGTAATGCCTCAGCAAGGGCCAATCAGAATGGTTGTTTCATTCTGATTGCACCCTCGCCGGGTACTAAACATTTTTACTACTATTTGAAATTATATCCTATATAGGATACTCGGCTTACCTTAGTATTAATCTTTACTATATCTTGTTTGCGTGGTTTTACATATGGCGCTATTCTTGAGATATGATGTTTGTATTATTGGCCTTGTATACCTAATTCCATCCAATAAAATCTTTAAACACAAAAGCTCTGCCTCTCCAGTTTTGTTAACTAACCAGCATGTTACTGATAGACTTTATTTCTAGAGCCAAATTGGGTTCACTCTCCTTGTAAAATAATACCTCTATAAACAGACCGCAGTGCGCTTTTGAAATACCTGTAATCTTGTTGGTCCAACGACTCAAGCCATGGCCTCTGAAACATTGCCAACATTTCTTTGAATCATGTGTCCTTTCCAACTGATGTATAAACTTCCAGGCCGTGTCATTCTCTGAGGATCTGTGAACCTTCACATTCGTATAACTTGCCCTTCACCGGACTATTAACACTAGATTTTCCTCCATGGTTAAACACCCTTTCCTCTTTATTCTATGGACAATTGCATTTAGCTATTTCTTCTTTTTGGCTATTATAGGGTCAAAGTGATGCCCTGAGCTGGAGGTGTGATTCTTTTTACATGTATACCTATGGTCATTAGGCCCGAATAATTTGTGTAGTCTACTTAAATCTCCATTACAATATCGAATAATTTGCACTTCATTCAGCCCAATAAGGTATTACATTTCTCGAAACTTTCCACAGTCCAGTAGAGCCTATTACCCTGTGCATTTGCCGAATGATTTCAAACCAATGTATCTCTAGGTTTAGGTATGACCGCCTTACGGATCATTAAGAGAATTGCATGGTCGCTAGAGATAGTTGGCCTAATATCAAGGGCAGGGTTATATCTAGCAAATCGAGCATTAGTGAAGATGAAATCTATGTGATTGCTATAAGAAACATTGTACCAAGTTGCTTGTTCATTCCCATCCCTAGACAAAACCGGGCTAAGCTCAACTCTGCAAAAAAACAGCCTCCATTCCCTACCTCTCAATCCTGACAGAACCTTCTTACCCATCCCTTCATTAGTTTGATCTTTTGGGGCACATCCACATTAAAATCACCTGCTAAAACAATAGAATATACCAGCTTCGGAAGGTTACTACCACTATATCCATCAGCTCAGCTGTTAAATTTCACCAAGGGAGGGTTTTACCGGGTAGCCAAAAGGAATCTTCCTTGCCCATTCCAAAATTCTCAATATGTGCCGCCAGGAAGTTTCGATGAGCCCGGCTAACACAGTACTAGGAGATGTTAGTTGTTACTTTGACTCCAATGAACCCCTTTATGGTGGCCTTGCTATGGAACAAGGGATGGGCAAAAAAATTACCTATACCCATCTAGCTCAATCAAAGAGCTTAGCCAGGTTTCCTGTAGACAGAAACATTGGGCTTTTCTCAGGTCTGCCAACGAATCAGGATTATTAATGAAGGAATTATGGCCTGTAGCATTCCAGGACATCACATATATTTTACTTGGTTCCCTCAAACAAGGAGGCCACTGTCCCTTTTGCCTTGACATTCCCTGATTGCCATCCGTCTTTCTAGTCTCCGACTGGTCCTTGTGGTAGTAAGCAAGAATGCTATACACTTTTTTTTTATCAAATGGTAAAAAGACTGCAATTTCAAACTGCAATTGATGTAAATCCCATGCATTATTACAAATGTGTTTCTACTACAGCAGGGGGGATGAAAGTAACCAGTGCCCAATTAGTCATACTGTCAATCATGGGTAGCTCAATCCTAGAAATGACCTTGGATGAAATAGTACAAAAGTCTGGAATTAAATGTATAAGTTCCAATAGCCAAGTACGTTTCAGAAAAGGGCTAAGATTAGTTAATTTTGTCTCTCCAAACTTAAAATGGAACAAGTTCGTGTACTAGGCAGAGTCACGTTTCACCCCAGTATTGACTGTAGGCTTAGGCCCCAGCTGGTCAACTTGGTCCAACCAGGTGACTTTTTTATGATGGTCTTGTCCTGTTTCACTGCGATTAGTGTTGGTGCACACAGGCCCCTTTTGATATTCCGATTCCAACTCTTTGCTTGGCCCTGCATATTTTCTTGTGGGGACTTTTTGACAAACACACTCGGGCCCTTGCGGCTGTACGTTGTTTGGCTCACCCAATGCTATCACAGGAGTGGAAAGAAGGGGGGAATATGTTCTTTATTCACTGACAATGCTGAAACAGACCGCCTGGAGGGTGATTCGGCCAAAGGTAGTATGCATTTTTCCACTATTTCTGGCTTAATATTTCTGGGGACACCCAGGCATTTCGTTGGTTCAAAGAATGGTATATCGGAGACTTTGCCCAGCCAACCATCTACGGGGCCTTTAAAGCAGACATGCCATACCTCACCTTCCCCATTGATCTTGGTTGCTTTTTTCCCCCCATATGTATTAGATGATCCATGCAAACGTCTGTTTTTACCCTTTGGAGCCCAACTCTTTCCAGTTGGGACCCCATCACTGCTAACATTTGCTTCTTACAGTGTTTGTGTTTTTGTGGGGTGGGGGAAGGCATAGCGGCTTTCATTAAGGAGACTTCTGTACAGATAGCCTCCAATGCCCCACTCTCAGATTCAGCCACCACATATGCCGGACCTTCGGATGGCTTGACCTTCCTTGGGGAAGATGTAATCCTTACCAGGCCCATATCAGAGGTTCCTACTGATAGAAGATGTGTTTTGTGAATTGGAGAAGACAGCAGACTTTCATAACCGCTAAAAGAGGGTACAAATCGGCTTGAGGATCGTTAGGCTTCCATGGATTTGCTCTCCTTAGCCTATGGATCAAGTCACAACATATTATCAGTGCTTCTTTTAAACCCTGTTGCTGTTCGGCCATATTTGAACATAACACAAACACGGTGTCAATCTTTGTTTCTAGCGCCCATGTCCAGACCTCAGCTGAAATAGAGGCATTGTGGGGTTCCTGGGGAAACATTTCATTTTCTGCTGCTGTATTCTCCCCAGAGTTGCGCTCGCAGGCAAGGGATTCTGTTGCAGTCAATAGGTTTTCCAGATCTGGGGATCAGGATAGGTTAGAGGGTAGTATATTATCTGAATCAAAGTCTGTGGGGGCCATCAAATTCCTTATGATGGTTTGGCAAAGTTTCAGGAGGGAACAATTATTATCAATCAATATATTAAGGTCTAGGGCACCCTCCTCTCTGTTCGCATCACTCTTGTCAATGGGGGGTCCTTCTTGCACCCCCACGCTGATAGTATGAGTCACTCCAACAAAAGCTTTTAATTTGGTTTGAACCAAACCGTGAGTGATTGTTGGATGCAATATCAACTTTTTCTTCCATGGCACAGCTCTTGAGGCCGTCTTATTCATTTGGGGACTTCTATTATGTTTCCCCTTGTTCTCAAGTTGTTGCAAAGGCTTACACTCTGGGCTGTGGCTAATATAAAGTCTAACCATCCCAGTGCCTTTACACACACTGGGCCTCATTATGAGTGAGGCGGTAGGGGTTTAACGGCGCTGGTATAGCTGCCGGCACTGTTAAACCCCTACCACCTCATTATGAAGTCCCCTCGCGGAACACGCTCTGGGTGCCTGGTTTTACCAGACGTTCTTAGCGGGTCCCGTGAGCAGCCCAGCATGCTAACAACAGGCCCATCATTACCGGGCCTGTTGTTAGCATGCTGCCCATTCCCATTGAGCCCTCTGAGGGCTCAAATGGGAATGGGAATGGGAATGGTCCAGGTCCGGTTTCCCTGAATGGGGAAATACCGGGCCCTCAAAGGTTGGAATGCCCCGGTATTTCCCCATTCAGGGAACCCGGACCCGAGTTTGGTGGTACCCATGCCCTTATAAAGGGCATGGCTGCGTCCAAACTCGTAATGAGGCCCATTGAGTTCTTGCTATGAACAGGAAGGCGGGCCACAGATGGTACAGTCAGTGCAATGGGGCCGGGAGAAAATAGCAGGGGAGGAAAGGATGGCCCCAAATGGCTGACTCACACCACCCACCACCAGCCAGAACCTCCACACCAATATCTCTGGTCACGGGTCCAGATCAAGGGTGCAAACATTCAATAATGTGTCCACCAATTGACTGCAACAGTCCTTTGTCATCTTATGTGAATGTTGCATGCAATCTGTCTTCCGTAACATCCTCCTGTCCCCCGGTACCATGGACCACAAACCACTTTGCTCCACTTCCATGCGCGCTCCACGCCGGAAGTGATCTTATATAGTAGTAGGAGTTCTTCTGTGTGCCTCGTCTCCCGTTCCGTAGGAAAGTTAAAGGGACGCATTCTTTTCTGTGCCATTTTGTAAACAGCAGTAATGTTGAACGGGATATCATGTTGTGCCCCCTTTATTATATATAGATATTGGCCTAAACCCAGTCGCTCTGCTAAGAAATCCGCGTTGCAAGGTTCTGACCTTAGATCGATTAAGCCGCCATTTTAGGTTAATCTGCCATTTTGATTCTCGCTCCAAAGTTACCCTGTGTTCTAAAATGGTGGACAGTGTTTTACTGTTTGTAACATGGCCGTCTTGACCTCTGTAAGCAAGTTAATGCCTAAACTGCCCGTAGGCCAAAGGTTAGGGTCACGTAATGAGACCTTGTCCTTTGTTGACCTATAAATCGAGGATTACCTGTGCCAACGTAACTGATCCGCGAGCATATATTAAGCACAATGTTGTGTAAATAGTAAACGTGAACAGTTGTTGACCTGCATTGTATTAAAATATGTACTAAGGCTTATGTTAGATCCGAGAATATACTGTTGCTATTGTGATTTGTTGAACACGTAAACTGAAGTTGATCCATATGCATATAGCTGGGCGAGTCAGAGGTGAACTCGGCATGAACCCTAGATTGGGAATTAGTAACGTACAGAGGGGCTGGACATCATGTTACAAAACTGTATAAAAGAGCGAATATTCTGGTGTACAGTCCCACTCACTTCTCATATCGAAGGGGCTGGTATTCGTTGTGATGTACTGATGGCCAGATAGCTATCTGATACTTTGTTTTTTTAAAAACTGTTCAGTTACTTTGAATAAAGATCTGTGTATCTTTGTAAACCCGTGTTCGGTGTATTTCCTTTTGTGGTACTCAGCCTCGATATTTCCTTTTGCTTCTGTAGATGGCGCCCGAATAGGGACCCTCAAGATTGATACCAGCTCGTTGAAGGTTAACACGGCTATCGGACCGGGATCGGACGGTGTAAAAGGGGGCCCCTTTATTGGATGAGAAGCGACACCTCAGCAGCGCTGCATGGCCCGATCCCTGGATGGTGAGCACGTGGTCCAAGTCGGCATCTTGACAAGGGTCCATATATCGAGGCGGGCAGATTTGCCGAAATCACCAACCAAAGGTAACCTTTGTAAGATAATTTTGAAATCCGATCGGACCTCCTTAGGATTGATCACGTGAGTCGTGACCCGATTCTTAAGTATCCTGATAATTTGTTTTGACGTATTGTTCTTGCAAGTACAATTATTGACCAGGTAACACCAGGAATCTGATATGCCTGGGAAATTGTCTGCCTGCTTCAGGGCATTATTCTGCAAAGACAGACAATCTTTGGAGTTTGGCCAACCAATGGAGGGGTCGCTGGCGTGTACTATGTACTGTAAGCATGGCATTAGTAGTATAGTATTTAATGATATTTGGCACAGACAAACTAGACATGCTTACAAACTTCAGTGGCCAATCAATGGTAGTTTTGAAACCCCTCTTATCGAATACTTAGAATCTATATTATTAAAGAAAAAGGCTAGACCTGCTGCATTTGACGTTTTACAGAATTGGAAGAAAGAAGCTTTGCAGCAGCTTAAAAGTAGAGAAAAGCATGCACGCTGTCAGATGACAAACGCCGAAAAAGCATTGTTGTGTGACCAAAATAAACAGTCTGAGTCAGCTAGGAATATGGATAGGGCTTTCTCACTTGGTATCCAGAAAATCCATCCTTCTAAAGACTTTCATGTTTCTGATGAACTTATCGATAAATTGTTAAATGAACGAAGGCCTGGTGTCACTACGCCACCTCCGTATGTTCCTCTCCATGTTGCTTTGCCTCTCCGTGCTCTTATTCCTCCTCCCATAATTCATCCTGCTCCACCTATCGTTCCTCCTATTGTTCCTCCTACTGTTCCTCTTCCTCCAGTTGCTGTTCCTCCTCTTGTCGTTGCTCCTGCACCTGTTCCTCCACCTTTGCATGCTGTGCCAGTAATAGTACCTCCGTTCCTTGGTGTTCAAAATGTTCCTACTCTCCCTCTTCCAAGTGGTTTGAAACCGATTGTAGTAGATTGGGGAGCGGGATCGAGGGTTGTTACTCGTAATACTGTGTCTCCAGAGAAAACAACATGAGTTAACTGCGTGGGCTATGCATTGTATGGAGAAGGGTGAACAAGCTAGTGTTTTTTCTAATATAGACAATTTTCCTTAGAAAAACGTTTTTATTGAAGGATTAGGAATTCATGTATGTGTAATGTGGAACAAGCTACATAATACAGATCTCCCACAAGGATTGAGGGATCTGAATACTTTAGCGTTTTCTAGAGATACTAGAAGGTACAAGAGCATGTTGAGAGGGTTCTTGACTATAGAAGGGAGCTGGAAAGGTTACGGTATGTTGATGAAGATGGTGATATTTTGGATGTTATGTTCGTGCAGAAACGGTTCCTTCCTTGTCCTAAATCAATAACTGAGGAAACATGAATTTGCGCGAAAGATGCGATTAGATGGATCTCAGACACGTCGATAACTCCCGTTGAAGTATATGACACGTATAGTCAGTATACGGCAGAAATGCAGAGGAAAGTGATACAGGTAATGGTAGAGTGCCTACTGGATGAGTGTGTAAAAAGACAGGTTTGTTGTCCTGCAGAGTTATTGAGTATTTATAAGAGAGTTTTTTCGTTTGACACTTCTTCGGCTGCTTTCGCGCTCGATTTGGCTCTATTGCTTAGTAAGCAGTCGGAGTTTCCTACTTCTCAGTTGCCTATGAGAGAGGTTCCTCCGACATTTATCCCAAAAGTGGAGATTCCCGCTGATGCTACAGCAGGAACAGTTGCTTGAGAAATTCCTGCACATTATGTGTCACAGTTTGTTCACGTCACGTTCTCAAGACATGAAGTGAACACCATTAAACAATCTATTCCCAAAATTAGGAAAAATCTGACAGGGTTCTACAAAGAAATAGAGTCTGTCTTGCAATCATCGGTATTCACCTTAAGTGATATCGATTTGTTATTTCCCGTACTCCTGCTTGTCGACTTGTGGAAACAGATTAGAACTGTAAATGATGTACCAGTGTTCGGAGATACATGGACTAACATGGATGGAGAAAGGTCAGCTGGCGAAAGACCGCCTCAGGTAATACTAACTTTACCTGACAGGATAGTTACAAAATTGAAAACTATAATTCCTGAGAAGAGAATTATTTGGGACAAGCTTACTGCCTGTGTCCAAGGGAAGTCTGATGGTACCTCACTCTGTAGATATACTGAACAGAATGCAAACACAACACCTCACCTCGGCACGATTAACGAGATATGAATTGATCTTGTTTGCACCGCACATATAAATTAAGAGGTGTTGTGTTCTTAATCCGGCTGAACTTTTACCTTTCCCGCAAGGTACTGCTTGCAGTGACGAAGAGTCACATGATTGCCTTCACACTACCGAACAAGAAAAAAAGGGTAGAATCGATCTGAAAGATACTCCTTTGAACAATCCACAAGGGGAGCTGTTTTGCAATGGCTCCTGCTTCAAACTCCCGGATGGTACATCCATGCTGCTTATGCAATCACTACATTGAGCACGATTGTGGAAACCAAGAGAATCACGCATAACTCTGCTCAGGCTGCAGAGATTATAGCAAAGATTATAGCATTGACCCGAGTTTGTGAACTTTCCGAAGGGCTTACAGTAAACATATATACTGACAGTCAGTACGCCTTTGGGGTGGTTCACAACTTTGGTAGACTTGGGGCAGAAAGAGGTTTCTTGACCTCACATGGCACTAAAATCCAACATGGCTCCTTGATAGTACGGCTACTCACAGCACTTGCACTCCCTACTCAGCTAGCTATCATAAAATGCACAGCGCATCAGAACATTTTAGATCATGTAGGAAAAGGGAATGCTTTTGCTGACCAGATAGCCAAACAGACTGCCACTGATCTCTCGTCAGAAATGTATACTTCAAGGGAAGCCACAAATGCCTATACTTTGGATGAGGGTAGTGATTCCGTAAGGGATATTCAAGCCGATGCCCATTAGAAGAGTCTAAAAAATGGGCTGAGGTCTTGGGGAAACTGGATGATGATGGGTGTTGGGTGGACAAAGTTGTAGGGAAATGGTTACTGCCTGACGCATACATTATGATGATGGTCGTTATGGCTCATGGTCCAACACACATATGTGCTCGTAAAATTACTGAAATGTTGCAAAAAGTATGGGTAAATGACAAAATCCCTAAAAAAGCTGAACGCTTTGTTCAGGGATGCATGATTTGTTTGCAGCATAATGTGGGAAAGGGCACATCAACTCTTAGGGGTAGTGTTGGTCCACCTTCTGTTCCCTTTGAGGTTATTCATTTTGATTTTATTGAGATGGAGCGTTGTAACAATTTTAAATATGTACTAGTAGTAATCTGTGCTTTCAGCAAATGGGTTGAGGCTTATCCTGTCAAATATGCCACAGCTATGACCACAGCAAAGACTATGTTAAAGGAATATTTTCCAAGGTTTGGATTACCAAGAGTCATCTGGTCGGACAATGGTCCACATTTTATCGCTGCTGTATTTCTACAGATATGCGCGGGATTACAGATCGATAAATGGTTCCATTCGGCTAGACACGCTCAGAGTGCTGGACTAGTGGAAAGACACAACGGCATCATCAAGAACAAGCTCGCTAAAACATGTGCCGGCACCAAAGTAAACAACCCCTCAAACTAAGACTGGGCTCTCTCCCTTTGAGGTGGTTATGGGGAAGCCAGCTAATATTTGGAATGTTCCGAAGTCTCGCTCTTTACGAGATGTCGAAAATGTACATCTCTCTTATTACTGTGGCCAGTTAGCTAAAAATCTGTATTTGATTTATCATCAGGTGCAAGAGGCTTTACATGTACGGTACGAGGGTCCCGGTCAAAGCACACGACCGGGGAAGTGGGTCCTCGTGAAATCATTTGAGCGATCTTCTTGCCTCGCACCACGTTGGCGGGGCCCCTTCCAAGTTTTGCTGGTCACACAGACTGTGGTGCGGGTAGCAGGCCGGAAACACTGGATCCACGCCACGCACACCTAGAGGATTCCACACCCAGTGCCACACGCTACAGAAGATACAGAACCCCTTACCAGTAGTACAACCAACGATTTTGAAGCAGTAGATAGCATTGAGAGTGTATCAGAGATTCTCCCTGAGCCTGTGAGGCCTGGGGAAACAGCCATTTTGTCTCCACATTCTCCAACAGTTTCGTCTTTTGAATTTGTTCTGGATCTTGCATCCGATCCTGCTTTGGATTCGTCGCTTCCAACGGGAAGTGACGACACGTTGTTCACAGATCATTCAGTACCAGGAAGCACAAGGTATGATCTGCGTCCGAGGAAATAGACTTACTGCACGGTTCGGCTGTGCTATCGAGGAAATCATCAAAGGGCTTGTCTCTTTTGGCTCGATCAATTGCACAGAAGGAGATTCTGTTGGCTAGGGTTTGTGGAAAGACTAAGAAAACGCTTGGCCTGGAGGTCGCCAGCAAATAACACTGGTGCTTTTGTTTGAAAACTACAATGCTTGCAACCGCTTCCACTCGTACAGGACTGATAATAGAACGTGTGACCAGCTGTGAGATTGGACAATCCACTATGTTGGCCCCGAAAACATATTGCTGTCTTGTGATAATGTTAATTGGTTTCACAATAGTCATTGTTTTAGCTTTCTGGTATTTAGAAGAAGTACATGCGTTTGAGAATGTGTTGCCTACTGAAAATGTACCTACTGTTTCTACTCCCTTCATGCATCTGCATACTCTATCTCCTAGAGACTCTCAGCACAGACAAAATTATCACAACAACACACTTTTACTCATCATGAATGCTACACATGCCATTTTTAACAAATCTGATTGCTGGGTCTGCTCACATTTACTGCAACATGGGGATAAGGGGCTAGGTTCTTATATTCATCCTCTACCTTTGACAACTGCATGTTATGCTTCTCTTAGAGCACTATTCTTTGGCCGATGGTACGATAGCATCTCAGGGAACTTCGATGGGACTCACTTGAACGAGTTCGAAAAACGTGTTCTGACGCCCCTGGGATACTCGCTTTTTGCAAATAGAAGTAAGCTTAATGTTGCTTCTATTATGCCGTCTGATAGACTGTCCTGTCCTTTTCAATCTTTGATCTCTTTTAAGATGGCTCCTATAGGCAATAAGGATGCCACGCCTCCTTCTTACACTGTTAACCATAGCCCCGATTCAGTTTCTTTCTGCATACAAAGGAATGGTAGTCTGTTAATGGGTGATTTCAAAGGTTGCGCCAATGTTGCGAATTTGACAGGTGAGGACAGACCTTTGTATGTAGGCAAACCTGTCTACTTTGTTTGCGGTAATGTAGCATTTCCATGGTTACCCAGGGATTGGCAGGGAACTTGTTATTTAGGGATCCTGTTACCTGGGGTATTCATTGCAAGTACTGTAGAGATTTCAATGGCTCATCCGCGGCGAGACGAGAATGGTGACACTTCAGTACAAGTTCTGGGTGATGTAGCTAAATCCTTTGTGCCATTTTGGGGACAAATAATGAACTCTGAAGATATCAGGAGACTAGCGAGAGTACTAGAGAGGACCATCAACCGGACGACTGACATACTCTATAATATGACTCTAGAACAGAAAGCAATAAGGTTAGTAGCACTTCGGAACCAGATGGCATTAGAAGTCATCCTAGCTAAACGTGGTGGGGTATGTAAATTAGTGGTGTCCGCTTGCTGTGTTTTCGTGCCAGATTCCTCCCCAACTATCTTCAAGGCAATACAGAATATGCACGTCCTAAAATTAGAAGTGCATGTTCCCGAGGGAAATTGGGATCTTAGCGCTTGGTTCTAGGACTTCTTGCGATCTTGGGGATGGTAATTACTTTCGGTCTTGCTGATCATTTTAGGTATTTAGTTGTTTCTTTGCTGTTGTATACAATGTCTTCCTGGTATGTGTTTGATGCTAGGAGGATGTTGTGCACAGGCGATGGGTTCATTAGGACGCAAAGTATACGCCACAGAGAAAAACTCCAACAAATATGTGCTGAAAGAAATCTTAGTATCTGATCTTATGGCAATTGACATCTCCGATAGTGATTCAGGATGTATGGACATTGAGACGTGGAGTTACTCGCGAAGTGACTAGAAGTAGTTTAGCGCTTGGCTTAGGCCAAAAGGAGGGTTTGTTGAATGGGATATCATGTTGTTCCTCCTTTATTATATATAGATATTGGCCTAAACCCAGTCGCTCTGCGAAGAAATTGGTGTTGCAAGGTTCTGACCTTAGATCGATTAAGCCGTCATTTTAGGTTCATCCGCCATTTTGATTCTCGCTCCAAAGTCATCCTGTGTTCTAAAATGGTGGACAGTGTTCTTCTGTTTTTAACATGGCCGCCTTGACCTCTGTATGCAAGTTAATGCCTAAACTGCCCATAGGCCAAATGTTAGGGTCACGTAATGAGGATTACCTGTGCCAACGTAACTGATCCACGAGCATATATAAAGCACAATGTTGTGTAAATACTAAACGTGAACACTTGTTGAACTGCATTGTATTAAAATATGTACTAAGGCTTATGTTAGATCTGAGAATATACTGTTGCTATTGTGATTTGTTGAACATGTAAACTGAAGGTGATCCATATGCATATAGCTGGGTGAGTCAGAGGTGAACTCGGCACGAACCCTAGATTGGGAATTATTAACATACAGAGGGGCTGAACATCATGTTACAAAACTGTATAAAAGAGTGAATATTCTGGTGTAAAGTCCCACTCACTTCTCACATCGAACGGGCTGGTATTCGTTGTGATGTACTGAGGGCCAGATAGCTATCTGATACTTTATTCCTTTGAAAACTGTTCAGTTACTTTGGATAAAGATCTTTGTATCTTTGTAAACCCGCGTTTGGTGTATTTCCTTTGGTGGTACTCAGCCTCAATATTTCCTTTTGCTTTTACAGTAAAACACAGGAATACACACCAGAACAGATCCTTCCAAGGGCGCTAGAGCAGAGTGCACCACAGTCACCACAGACCACTTCTGATTTGTATTAGTTCAGAAAAAGATGTGGTTTATTCCTTCTCATAAGGGGCAATCCGTTAAGCAGATCCTCTTTATCGCAACTCCATGTCAAAAGCATAGTGCACTTCTGCCCTGCTGCATCTGTAGACTGATCTGCAGCATACGCTCTGCTCGTGGCACAGAGCAGGTCAAAGGTGTCATGATGCCCACTACACCACCGCAGTGATAGCAAAAGAACTGGAGCACAAGGGCAAAATTTACAATATGCCCACGTGCCCAAACAACGATGATCATGAGGTCCCCATGCTGGCGGCAGGTTAATCTCTAAGAATAAGCTCTGCCTTAGGTTAGGCATAGTCCACAGTATTACTTATGAACATGGCCATCACATCCCAATTGCTATGGCACATCTGTCACCTCCTGTGAGTCAGCTGTGCTGTGGAAGCGAATGTGTATTCAGGTCAGATGGGCTCATACTGCCACATGGCAGGTCAAAAACCCAGAGGACTCAGCCTCTCTTTGATTGTCTTGGGGAGGGCTGATAACCTGCTCCCCAGCGACGGCCACACAGCAGGCAGCTGCTCTCGGCCCAGGTACCAAAGGATTACATACATTTAGGAGTAGTAGATTCACACGAGAGTGCTACATATCCAAAGCTCTTTGCTGTCAGTAGGAGGGAAGGGGTGGGAGTCGGACAGGCAGAAGTGCTCTGGACACTGGAAGAAACCTTCCTCCAATTGTTTGTCACTGTCTCTCTTTACCTTTCCTCTCTCCTCCACTTCCTCTGGAGTAATGCACTTTGGGTGCAAGATCAATGGAGCATAGTCCACTCCAGCCAGGAGCAGGTATTGGCCCTCTAACGCGGGCCAGCATTAGACATATCAACTGAGGAATTATCCCGTTAAAAGAAGGAGTCTCACACCCCTTCAGGAGAATCCCCTCAGTTCCTAAGGATCCTTTAAGGATGAAGAGACGTTCTGAACTTTCCTACATGGACTTCCTTTGGGTCAATTTCACTGTCCAAAGTCCTCTGCTGGAGGTGAAGAAGGAGCCATCCGAGACAGAAGGAAAATCTGTCTTCTAACCACTCCCAGGGAACATTGAGTGCATCCCAATCCCAACCATTCTGCAATGAATCTTCAGAGCCAGAAGGCATCACAGGAACCAGAGAGACAGGCCAACCAAAGCTCGTGGTTCTATCACACCTAACTGTTTGATCAGTCTTCCCCACATCCTTAAAACTAGGGCAGGTGCTGCTTTCTGCATTCCTCCAATCAGCCAAACCATTTTCCTGCATCTAATCCAGCTCAACACCCGAATCGTGTCCTAGTGAAGCACATAACCTGCCAGGCCAAAAGCATCTTCTGTATTCCAGAACCCGATCTGAACCTCTGGAGGGTCAATGGTTGACTCTAACCAGGCCTTACAACCATGGCTTGGCCCAGGTGGCCCAAGAACCTCCGGCTCATTGATCGCACCACGTTGCATTCTCAATCACCACTTCCACGACCACCGCCTGCCAACTTGAACCACTGGAGCATCACTCGCTGACCTCTCCCAGCAGCCAAAGCCCATCATGGCCCGACCAACTGTGAAGTATTCTTGGGCCACCACGACCTACATTATTGAGCCACTGCCATTCGACCACACAGAGGACCCACATACAACACTACTCAACACACACTTGCTGCAAGGACCTCCATGATCCTATGTGCCCTAACTGAGCATGACAAGCTAGCATCATTGTTCAAACCCGGGTCTGTTGCATCAGCCTACCAAGAACTGAATACAGGTACTGTAACACTGAACTGTCCCCTTGTCTCACTTGGGCCCTAGAGACTGGTTAGGTCAAGATCGCTCCTCCTTTCAACCCAATATCCTTTTGATATCAGTACCTTAGCTACCACCCCTGGAACTAAGCTCACTGTGCTACTTTCTCCATGAATTTTGAATCTTATCTGTTCTATCCTTGAGGTGGGTTTTTGTATAGTAATCTCTTTTCATTCTACTTGCAGATAATATGTTTACATATGTATAGAACCTTGATTGGAGATTCCCTTTATTATGGACTGTGATACTGGGTTGTTTGGGTAACTACTGGTTCACCTTCACATCCCTCTTGAGAGTATAGCTTTCCATCAGCCTGCATTAATACATAAGCCTAAGGAGGTATATCTATTGATTGTACCTGTTTTACTTTTCTGATTGAGGCTTTTATGTTTGTATAATTGTGAAGGCTGAGTGGGCCATTTTACCCTTACTCACCCTTGTAATCCTGCGATGCAGAGTCCAATTTGTCACAAGCACATCCGACTGGTAGCTCCTGACAGTGTAGAAAGTGGGTCACTGCAGGTCCACTGCGCGTGGAGGTCATATGATGACTGGATATGGGCAATTCCTTGGTTCCAGGGCAGCCATTCTGGGAGCATCAGGACTACACTTTTAATCCCGACCTGCTTGCCTGATGCCATAGGCTCAATTTAGCATCAAGGGATGGCAAAGGGGTAGAAAGGCAGACGGTTCAGATAAATCAAGATGTTCCTACCCAGTGCTCCCTCTGCCACAGCCTTGTTGATGCTACTGACTCCCAGGAGTAAACATCATTGCAGTTCCCCAGGGACTGGGAGGGCATGTGACCAAAGGAGCAAATGTCATGGGGGACATTGCATGCTAACAGGGAGCTGCAGGCCTGCCTGTGGTAATTTTGGACACATCATCTGCTGATGTTTGTAACAGAATGGTGCTGCAGGGTGTATCTGTAGAGCTTAAAGATAGGTGGAGAAGTTTATTCAAAACTGTCGACAGCCTGGATTGAAAGGGTGTGATGCTGGAAATGCATTGGAGGGACAGGGCCCCCATGTCCTTGTCCTGTACTCCCTTATCATCTGTGTTATGTGTTGTTCTATGCACACGGGTCCATGTGGAACTCGTGGCAGTGTAGCTCTTCCTCTTTTTGGTTGTGGAGAACAGACCTTGGGATACCTTTATAGCACCCATGGGTGGGGGTACAACCCTGGTCCCCTAGTGTATGTTTTTGGGAACCTGTGTGTGGCCCACAGAGCAGGGTTTGGCTGGTTGCAGCTCCATGCTGAATTTGACAGGTGCTCTGAGTATCCTCCATTTTGGGACACCAAGGCTCTGCCTTAGGAATCAGTGGATTCCTGATAGGAGGCAAGATGGCCCCTGTGGCTTCTTACTTTCTATTACATGTTACCTTGTTTTCCCACAGTCCTGGGATGTCCTGACTCTGTCCCTTCCCCTGACTGGCTGTTGGTTGGAAGTTCCATATATGGTATTGTGGGGTAGTCCAGGCCAGACTGTCTGGAGCATTCCCAATGACTGTATGTTGTGGGTACACCCTTGGGGCAGGACCTGTGTGAATGAAGTGTGTGACCAATATGCACATCATGTTATGGGTTTCTGGTTTCTGTGTGTGTGAAACAAGGAATGTGACAGCCCTGACAGAAACTGACATGAATGCAGTGTGGTGTGCTGAAAGGCTGGGTGCTTGCCCCAATCCACATTCTTTGATATGGCTGTCTGGGTGGAAGTGAATGTCCTGAATGCATTGTGAGCCTGATTGGCTGCCTGCCTGCATAATGCCCTTCTGAATGATTGGCTGCCTGTGTGTGACTCAGCAGTGCGAATGAGAGACAGAACATTATATCTGGGGACCTCTCACTTACTGGAATTGTTCAGAAGCTGAAGTCGAAACTTGATCTTTAACCTTGAAGCCGAGCTTAAGAAGAAGAATTGCTGTTGCTTTCCTTCGCCACAATCTGAAAGCTGTTTTGTTTTCAAGGACTGATCTAAGAGAGGACCTGGCTAAGAGACAGCTTCCCGAGCTACGAGGGAACATCGTGCAATAAGCTAATCTTCACCCATCCACCCTAGAAGTCAGTCCTTGAATGGCTGCCGACCAGAGACGGGGACCGCCGAGGAATCTGAAGTGAAGCACCAGGACATCGAGGATGTCGGTGACCATCACCGTGGACTGAGGTTCGGAGGAGCACGGTAACCTCGTCGACTGGAGCCGCAACGCTCCATAGCCTAAGACACTTTGAAGTCCAGGACACCTGTGCCATCACTGTCGATGACTTTGTACCGCTGGACAAAGTCGAGGTCACTGATGAACCAAGGAATATCGACGGTGGGATTCCCACCACCCGAAGTCCCCAAAGATGCCAATGAAGATCCCAATGCCAGCTGTGGTTGAGTCCCGATCGTCAATGCCAACGCCGATGACCCAATGCCCTTGCTGGGCTTACATTCTTCATTGACTCTTCTTTGCAGCAACAAACTCTTGTCATCGAGGTGCACTGCACGCCTCATATTTGCAGGACGTCCATGATCAATCATCGATGAGCACCGCCAAGGCCGAGTCTGCTGCCTCAACGGCATTGTTCACCTTTTCTTCATGGAATCTCGTAAACCTGTCACTCCTGCCTTAAAGGGAGTCCACTCAAGAGGGATCTGTTGACGACCCATCAAAGAACCCTGCTAAACCAGGTACATTGGGGAAGTAGAATTAGTTTTTAGAAGGAACCAAGACTATATTAAACAATATATGGATTGGGCTTGTTGATATACTTTATTTACCGGTTGCCCAGGTGGGGGGATCCTCACACAGAACTGTGTCTAGTGGTAGGGACCCAGTATTCTGCCATTTGTTTAACCCAACTTGTCTTCCTTCCTATGTCTATTGTTGATTCACTGTACTAGTTGATTTTAATGCCATTGAGAGTGTCAGCAGTTGGTGCATTTTATTATTTTAATGGAATCAAAGAGTTAACTCAGAATAATGTGCTTAGAGCTGTGATGAATATCCCTAGAACAGACCACATATCAGCAGCAAGAAGTAATGCACTCTGGCTATCAGTCAATACTAGAATCACCTACAAGACCCTGGCGCTCACACACAAATGCCTCTATGTCTTGCCACCCAAATACCCAGCTGTTAAATCATCCAGAAACATCTCAGACTGGCCTACAAGAATTATACATTTACACTGCCTCAAGGTCCCTAGGTTTAAGCTACAGAGAGCGGAGGACAGCAGCTTCCCTGTTCTAGCTGCTGAATCCTGGAACGCCATTCCAATAGACCTAAGATCAGAATTATCTTACTCATGCTTTAGGAAACAGTAAAATCCTGGCTCCTCACTTAGGACACGCCATAAGGATATACCCTATTGACTGCTACGTGTACATTTCCACTTCAGCGTCATCATGTATATTTCTAGATTTAGTTACAAGTATTCTTCTACCCTACATACACTACCTCCCCTATCTACTGTACACATCAATGTATCACAGGATTTGGAATTTTAGAATATATGTAATATGTTTCTTAGTATACCCCTTTATTGTACATCTTAATATATCTTAATGTACAAATCAATGTATCACCTGATTCGATATTTTAGATTATATGTAATGTGTTTCTCAATGTACCCCTTTACTGTACATCTTAGTGTGCAGCTGTAACTGTGTAATGCACTTTGTAACATTTAAGAATGTGCCCAGATGCCCTTGGGCTTGGTGCACTATATAAATAATAAAAAAACACATACACATACAAACTGTGGTACCACATAGACAGTGTTCATATGTATCATATTAGTATTGCCAAAGCACAAAGTGTGTTATTGATTGTGTATATATTCCGAACCTTATTTATATAAAGAACTGTGTTATTACATAACATAGTTTTTGGACATTCCTTTGTTGGGGGCTTGGGGACTACACTGTACTTAAGAACCAGCCTGCATCACCTCCTTAGAGTTTAAGCCCTGATTGTTTGTCCAACATTAAAATATAGAGAATCTTGACTGGGGTGTTCTGTGCTCCTACTCTGGCATATAGAGAGCAGGAATACAGAAACGCCCCTCCATTCTTTACAAAGGCTGTCATACATAGGAGGGGGAACATGTAGGATAGATGCTCCTCCTAGTGATGACAAGGCTTTAAGAGAAATACAGATCAGAAGCAATCTGGTATTAGAAGCAGCTCCAAGTGTTCTCTTTCTCTTTAACATTCAATGGTGTAGGGTGGGTTCTGATCTGATATATATATATATATATATATGTATATGTCTTCAGTTTTCTTTCTTTTTAATGAAGTTACAGAGATCTTCCTTGATCTTAAAACCCTTACTTTAATATTGCCAGTTGCACATATCTTCAATTGCTACAGGAATGTTCGGGATCACATGGGCTGTTAGGGAGAATTCGCAGAAATGTGCTAATTTCTCTCTACCTTGGAGACACCCAGCTCTTTTGCTGTACTCTAGGACTTTTTCATTTTTACCTGGAGAGAGTGAGACCCTCTTTCCAACTCATTCATGTATTTTAATGTGATTTTTACTCTGTGTTTCTTTTGG
Organism: Ambystoma mexicanum; assembly: GCA_002915635.3. Classification (NCBI taxonomy): domain Eukaryota; kingdom Metazoa; phylum Chordata; class Amphibia; order Caudata; family Ambystomatidae; genus Ambystoma; species Ambystoma mexicanum. The sequence goes on from CM030321.1 coordinate 829,590,752, forward strand.
TTTATGGAGTCTGACAAACTCCATAGGCATCCGTTTGCATTGTATCACACAGCACATTCAGTGCAGTGGCACAGGGAAGCCTTTCAGATTTCCCCAAAGGTTTAAACACCTTTCTCTTGCATAACTACTGTTTCCAAGAGCAGTAAAGTGAAATTGACTTTACTTACAATTGTATCTTTTCTAGACCCAGCACACACTACCTTACGATAGGGTGCTGGAGGGGTTACATAGTATCCCCTTTGTCTAGTTTCTCATGTAACGATGTTATGTTACCCTTTTCTCGATAAATGGCTGGCGGCAGTGGTTTACTTTTTACTACTGTGGTGTGTATTTACTGCAGGCTCTGTTCACAGCTGCAGTAAAGCACCCTTGGGTGCCATTTTTGTCAAAATGGCCCTGTCTTCTTTTTTGCCATTTCTTTGTGGAAAGGTCCTTCTTGAGATTTACTCTGCGTGCCAAACCAGGTTTGGTCCCTTTGATCATTTTGCCTTTGGCGGGATTCATGAGTGGAGTCTGCCTCTGGCTCCATGATGTCTGGTGGGGACAGGAAGTGAGGGAGGTGCCCGTAACTCCCTGTGCATAGTCTCCTAGGAGACAGGATTTCACTCCAGGTGATTTGCTAGCTAGCAGTCTGGCAAGGATAGACACCCTGCTGGGTGATTGACAGCAAGGCAGGAATGAATGGGAGAAACCTGCATAAAAGGTGAGGCTGTTTTGCTTGGAAGGCAGAGTCAACCATTGGATGAAAGGAATCCGAAGAAGAACTTCAAGACGCCTGCTGCAACTCCTGGACCATTGGTTTGCCCGGTGAAGCCCTGCTGCTGTGCTGAAAATGCCAAATTCGTATCGACAGAGAAGCCCCTGCAAGGATGACTTCTCCCTTTGAGTTGGTGGGACCAATCAACTCCAAAGTAAGCCACCTGGACATCCTTCTCGAAGCTGGTTGAATTTCCATTGCAGTCGCTGCTGGAACCGACTAGCCAGGGAGAGGAACACTAGTTTGTGTGCATTGCTTTTAAGCTGGCCAAGAGCTCCAGGAAGATCCTCTGGACACCCAGGAAGCATGACTGACCGAGCCTGAGCCGCCTCAGCAGAATTCTGGAGCCCAGAAGCAAGGAAAGTCCAACTCGACAGCCAGGAACCATGGCGGTGCTGTTTTCAGTAGACGGGGGAGCTGAAACAACAAATTGCCACTAGTTTGAAGAGTGCCGGTTACTGTCAGTGACCATCCCATTGCAGTCCAGGAGTCCCCAGATGTCCTCCCTCTTGTCCCCATGACTGAGGCCCAGGAACACCAGGATCTGCAGAGCTGCAGAGGAACAGAAATCATCTGCTGCATTTTCTTCTAACTAAAGGTACTGTAAAGTCTATGAGAACTTACCTCTTGCTGTGGATCCACTTCTACTGCTCACAAGTCTAACAGCTTGTGGCCCTACATTGAGTCTTCTTTTTATTCAAAGTCTTCTAAAAAATTGAGCAAAGATTTGTCTTACTTACCTGCAAGAAGTGCTTCAGCCACATAGACTTTTGACCATTGACTTTGGCTTAGCCTGTTTCACTGAAAAAATCTTCTCGCCTCTAACATTGGGGAGGGTGGAAAAGTATTTGCCTGCTTAAGAATATTTTAGATCTCTTGTTTGTTCGAATAACCTTTTCTTTGACACTAATCTCAGTACTATTCTAAATGCTAACAGTAACATATCAATGTCCACAGTGTCCTAACTATTTATGTCACCTGAGGGTTGGAAGTGTCTGTGTGGCAATCCAAATGGGTGCTTGCTGATTTAGGAACTGAGAGTGTGTATTTTGTTAAGGTATTTGTGTGTTGCTAAAATATTGCTCCCTTGTAAAGAAGGCTTAATCAACTGACTGGTAAATAATTAAATAATTGTCTTATCAAGAAACCCTGAGTTTAAGTGTTTATTTGAATACTTGTCACTGTGAATCTTTGTCGAACCACTCTACAGTTCACATTGACCCCTCTTGAGATAAACCTGGCTGCTCTACCACACTACCAACCTGTGTAGTTCAGACTTATACCAAAGGTTGGATCCTATTGCAAGGAGGCTGGGGTTGTTGTAGTGCACCCTAAGGGTACTACCCCAAATCTCTTCCTAACATGGGCTGTTACATCTTTTTGAGATCTGTCCATATTTCTAGTAGTTGCTTTCTCCAGAAGAATTAGCTACAAACTATATACTGCAACCCAATAGAAGAAACACATTATGTTTCTTGTGTGTCAGAAGTAGTTGTACAGTGTGTTGTTTCCTAATAGGAAAATGATTAGAGGATGTGTGTGTCATTTCTTCTGGATTCCCAAGATGTCTGCAGTAGCTTTAGTTTTGTCAGGAACTCCATCTTGAGCTCGGCATTCAGCAAATACTTCTTCATGACTTAAGGAGCCCCAAAAATAGGCATTGATTCTATATCCGCTGGTCCCTAATTTGCCATTTGCTGTTGCTACTTTGGCCATCTTTATTTTGCTCTGTATGTGTTTTGAGCCTTTCACATTGCATTCGACTGAGGCAACACAATAATCCATGTAAATTATTCTGGTAATTTGCAATTGTATACCATCTCACAGATTTTATAGATTTTTTTGTTGTGACTCTGAGATCATTACATTGATGATTTCCACTGTAGTTTACAATGGTACATCACTTCTGAAAAAACCTAGTTGTCCAGCTTGACCTTTGGTTTCAACTCCTGAAAAATTATTTGTATTTGATTATGGGTTGTGGCCATCATATGCAATGGATAACTACCCACCAGGCAAATTGTTGCTATTTATCTCTTTAAAATCTAATGAAAAACATTACAAATAGCTGCGAGGGGCCAGGAGTCCTAGGAGGTATTTCCCTATCTCAACCAAATGCAATGGGGTCTGTCCATTGTCAAGATGTCCATAATAAAAGTATGTCCTTTGTCTGAAATCCTATTGTAGCCCTCACACTCTACAAAGTAACTCTAAGGTGTAAATTATATTCTCTCTGGATCTCAAGGTGTACAAATGTTCCATTCAAACGAACAGTTATAACTCCCAGAATAATTCCAAGTTGACAGTGTTTACAGCACCAGGGAATGACTCTCTTCCCCAAATTACTGTTATCAATATGTATGTTTCTTATAGCCCAGGAGGATGGCTTGTCCTGCTTAGCAAACACATAGTGTCTTGGGAAAAATAGCTAAGTTCCCGAAGCTCCTTTTCCAAGTATGTTGAAAAATAACCCGTTTCAAAATAGTTCAAGATCCTTGGGCATGAGACTTCTTTAAGGTATCTCCTTACCTCAACATACACTTGATTTGCCTGGTATACTCACCTACCAGGACTTTCATATCACAATTCTCTTCACCTGGTATACTTCCCTGCTAGGAGTTTTAAATCAACACTTGGTCATTGTTCTCTTCACCTGGTATACTCTCCTGTCAGGACTTTCATATCACAACTTTATTACAATTATCTTATACCCATGAAATAATGTTAGCCAAATGTTGGCATATTACTTCTTGCATGTTTCTCTTCTTCATATGTAGGGTTTTTGCCTCTCTCTCAAGTTGATGCATTCCCTTGGCTTTCCGTTTCGGTCCCTTTAAGTGTCGGTTTAAACAACCCATTCATAGAATAACTTATGGGTCTCTTGGCCTCTTCACATGCTTCAATCCGTTCACTCGTGATAAGACTTTTATAGTGTTTAAATTCTTCACATATCTTATTGTGTTTACTAACAGCTGTTTTGAAGCAGTTTTGACAATTTTGAGGTTGCAAGCAGTTAATGTCTGTTATGCTTGAGCTAAAACATGGTGCTGATGTGCAATGCATTCTGGGGGCACTCAGAGCTGCAATGGATATTTATTCCATGCCTCAGTGCAAACTGCACTTGCTTTGCTAAAAGACCTGCTTTCAATGTTATCCGTTGCTGAGCCTGGTATGCAGACCTTAGTCAAGGACATTGTGCTGGGAAAGGTGGTTTTGTTATGTTTTGCTATGAGGTATGGAATTATTTTCCATGGTGTTTTAGAAGAGGGAAGCTTTGCTCCTTGGGGGTTACTGTCGGTTGATCTGGCTGGCAACCAACAGTCACTCAGCAATGCGCAAGGGCTAATGCCAGAAGGTTTGAGAAATTGCAACCCCTTCTTTGAGGAGGGCATGTATAAATGGAAGGCTCTGGAAAGGTCAGAGGGAAAAAACACAAAGACCTCAGTCGGAGGGGGGAAGCCTTGTTCCGACCTTCCTGTGGGCTGTTGTGCTCTCTGCCTGGCTGTTACCGGGGTCTTCCAGCCACTTCTGGCGAGATGAGGGATTCAGTTACGCCAACAGTGATGTATTTTCTTTTGAATTATCTGTCTTCTCTGTGATTTATTTCTGTTTTATCACTTGTTGCTTCTTAGCTATGAATAAATAGCCGTATAAGTGTTCATTATTTTGCTAACTGCGTATTTGGTTGTGAGTTATTGCTCCATCTACCTGCATTCAAAATATTTTCTTTGCTCTGCAAATAAACTGGTGATAAATAATTGGCCGTGCACTCTTGGCGAGCAATACATTTTGCCTCTGTAAGCAGGATATTTGTGATGAATTGTTTCCAAATATTAAAGAATCTGTTTGAACACAGATAGGCTTTGCTTTCATTGCAAGCGATAGTTTGTTTTCATTTGGCAGTGAGTGCTGGATTGTGTTAATCTGTTTTTTTTTGTGTGTGTGTGTAGCTGTGCGAGTGATTGCAGTTTGGAAAGAAAAAAAAATGCAAAGAGGTTTTGCAAATTACTGTAATGATGAATAGATTTTTCAGGAAAAAGGGTGTTTCCATTGGCGGTGAACCCGAGGTTATGATTCCAGGTTGGGCTAAAAGCCCGTATGATAAATTAGCCCAGGTGTGGGCATGCGGAGCGGGGCTGAGCAAAACATGGAACTCTAGTTTGGGAGAAGCTGCTCCGTTAGAAGTAATGTTTTGTTTACAGCAGATTTCAGTAGAAAGGGGACGTGAATGCATTGCATTGGGCAGGAGGGGGTGGGTCCTCTTGCATGTCTATAGGAAAATGCATCAGAAAACTGTGGAAATGACAGAACATATTTTACAATTGGAAAAAGAGTTAGCCGCCAAGCAGCAAATAGCTTTGATGAAGAAAATTCAGATTAAAATTTTTAAAGACAAAGCTGAAAGGATCGAGCTGTGGCAGAGCGGGCCGCAGTTAGGGTAGCTCGCTACAAGTATAAAAAGAGGCGAGGAGGGGTCAACCAAAGGAAAGTGGCAATGGTAATCGCTACTGCAGGTGTGGATTGGGACCCTGATAATTGGGATGGAGACATTTTTGACTCAACAAGCCCAGAGAGTAGCTCGGCAAATGAGTCTGATTCTAAGGCAGAATTGAAGCAAAAGACAGTGGCAGTAAAGCCGGTTAGGAGATGGTGTGCTGGACCCCACCTGCAGAATCCTGCAGGCAGGGTTGTGGATTTAACCACGCTGGAAGATTACACCATCAGGAGGTTGGGGAAATCATTACTCGTTTGAGGCAAAAGTCAAGGGAACCTTTACTGACATGAATGGTGAGATTGCTAGATGGGGGCACCGCAGGGTTGTTGGTAGATTCCACAGACTCACCGCGCTTTTTGCCTTTGTCAACTGACACCAATGTACAGGAGGTCTTAAGGGCAGGGCCGCCCCCTGATGACAATGGGCAAGATTCACAGGTGTCTTTGTTGCACCTAGCAGCCCATGCATGTAACCGTAAATACCCCATTACCACTGATTGGCCTAGCGAGGAAAAGAAGTGGTACACTTTGAAAGAGGCGATTCAAAAGGTCAGAGAGCATGCTATGAAGGAGTCAATTCATGTAGATGCTCCAGGACACATGGGGGTAGTGCCGCTTTCAGTTTCAACCAGGAATATGTTGATCAGAACTGCACCGCCTGCATATAAAAGTGTCATTATGACTTTGCTCATAGGTATGACGGGCAAACCCACTGATGAAGTAGTGGATGCCATCCGGCAATTGGCAGACTTAGGGGAGTGGGACAAGAGTGATGACAAGCCCAGAGAGAAAGAGGGGCGTAGTGAGAGAAGAACTGAAGGCAGAAGGCAAGATAGTAGAGACACCCGAGTGTCTAGAAAGGACATGTTTTTGGCTTTGTTAAAAAAAGGATGTGCCACGAGAACAAATTGATGGCATTGAAACCAGGATAATGTATGAACTATACAAAAAGAGAGGGCTTGCAGCCAAAGAGCGCTATAAACAGGTTAAGAAACATGTAGTGACTAAACCACAGAGGGACACCTCACCTTCCGCCCCTCCTGAGGAAGAACAGGAAGAAGGGCCTATGGGGACACCTTTCCCGTACCAGCCAACATATGCTGATTTGAGGAAGGTGGTGAGTGCAATATTAGAGGCAGAGTCAGGTTACACTCATTCAAAATTTGACTAGGGTTATGGCCAAGCCCTGGCAGCGTCCACTCGCAGAAAAGTTAATAGGCGGCCCCACGTTAATGTCAAGATTTTTTGGGGGCTGGGAAATATACAAGGGGTGCGAACATTGATAGACACCGGGGCGGAGGCCTCTCTGATTCATGGAAATCCAACACAATTCAAAGGCATACACTTTACCTTTACTGGGCTAGGGGGGAAGGAGACCCCTGCAGTACAATCAAATGTGGATATGAAAATAGGCAATTTGACTAGGAAGAAATAGTCCCGATACCCGAGTATATAATTGGCTTTGACATTCTAGAAGGATTGACCTTGGGACTTGGAGGTAAAAGGTATCAGTTTGGGGTGAGTGCATTGACCTGCACACCCATTACCATAGGCAAATTGAAGATGCCTCCAGTGCAGGTGCCTCTGGAGACCAATTGGGTAACGATGAAGCAATACCGCATTCCCAGGGGCACAAGGACATTTCAGACACCATCAAAGAGTACGTAGAGGCGGGTGTGTTATGCCCTATTACTACCGCGTGGAACAGCCCACTCTGGCCTGTCAAAAAAGGGGACAGGTCTTGGCGAATGACGTTGGATTACCGCGAATTAAACAAACACACTCTTCCCTTGGTGCCCGCAGTCCCAGGTGCCATTACCTTGATTGAAAATGTCTAAAAGTTTGAGGGGACCTGGTATGCAGTGGTAGATTTAGCCAATGCATTTTTCTCTGTGCCAATTGCTGAAGAGTGCCAAGAACAGTTTGCATTTTCTTGGAGTGGGCGTCAGTACACCTTCACAAGGTTACCTATGGGGTACATACATAGCCCGACTATCTGTCACCGGCTGGTGGCAGAGCACTTAGACAAGATACTGTGTAAACCTGACACACAAATCTCTCATTATATTGATGATATTTTGATTCAGGGTAAGGATGAGCGCAGGGTGTAAAAACAGTTAGAAGTCATTATGGAAGGATTGAAGAAGGAAGGGTGGGAAATTAACCCAAACAAATTCCAAGGGCCAGCTGAGACAGTGATATTCCTAGGGATTCAGTGGCATAATGGGCATGGTGAGATGGTGCCGAAGGCCCAACAGAAAATTCTTGAGTTCACCACTCCATTGAACAAAAAGCAAGCTCAGCTGTTCATAGGGCTGTTTGGGTTTTGGAGACAGCACATTCCCCATTTAGGGCAGATACTGGCTCCCCTCTACAAAGTGACCCGAAAGAAATATGAGTTTCAGTGGGGGGAGGAGCAGCAAAAAGCATTTGATTTTGCGAAAGACACTGTGCAGGAGGTGCTTGATCTATGGCCATTGAAGGAAGGCTAAGTGGAATTGAATGTTTCTGTGCAAGACAATTACGCCATCTGGAGTGTGTGGCAGAAACAGGACAGGAAACATGTGCCTTTGGGGTTTTGGAGTCGTAAGCTGCCCGATGCTGGTAACTCATACACTCTGTTCGAGAAGCAGTTGCTGGAATGTTATTGGGCCCTGGTCGATACTGAGCAAACGACAGTGGGGCATAATGTGTTGATGAGGCCTGAAATCCCAATTATGCAATGGGTGCTGAGCTCTCCTAAAACACATAGAATAGGACACGCTCAAGCAGCCAGCATAATCAAATGGAAATGGTACATTCAAGACAGAGCTAAATCAGGGAAGGGTGGAGTTGCCAAATTACATGAGCAAGTGGCCAACATACCAGATTATATACCACCGGAAGTGCCTGAAAAACGAGAATCTCCCGTGAAATGGGGAGTATGGCGTTCTGACCGTAGAGCAGACAGAACATGCCTGGTTTACAGATGGCTCAGCCCGATCTGTGGGAACTGAGCGATACTGGAAAGCGGTGTCTTACAATCCCAAGACAAAAAAGATTTTGACAACATCAGGGAGAGGGAAGAGCAGTCCGTTTGCAGAACTTTATGCAGTTTACCAAGCATTGAAACCAGTGACCCCTGGTCGATGTCATTTGTACACAGATTCATGGTCAGTGGCGAATGGATTGGCGGTGTGGCTGCCAACCTGGCAAAGGAATGGGTGGATGATTCATTCAAAAGAGTTGTGGGGAACAGAACTGTGGCAAGATATTGCTGAGATGTTATCACAAAGTGAAGTCATTGTGTATCATGTGGATGCGCATTGTGCTGCAGATTCATTAGAATGCTGGTTTAATTCTGTTGCAGATGAACACACCAAGATTTCATCTGTGGATGCGGAGGCTCAGGAAGACGAATTGGAGGGGTTTGGCCAAGTGGGCTCACCAGCAATGTGGGCACCTTGGAGAAAAGGCTACTACCTGGTGGGCACAAGCTCGAGGAATCAGTATTCCTTTAGAGGGAGTGAAAATAATCATTTTGCAATGTCCAGTGTGCCAACATCACAGGCCTATCCCTCAGATTGTCCAGGGTACGTTGCGAAGAGGAAAATTACCAGGTCAAATTTGGCAGATTGATTACCTCAGTCCCCTGCCAATCAGTAAAGGCTGTCAGTATGCATGCACTATTGTGGATACACATACTGGATACATGATGGTTTTACCGTGCAAACTTGCCACACAACTGAACACCATTAAGTTGTTGGATCAGATCATGTTGCATTACGGGGTGCCTTTGCAGATTCAAAGTGAGGATGGGTCACACTTCAAAGGCAAATTAATCCAGGACTACTGTCAGGAAAAGAGTATTGAATGGCTCTACCATGTGCCCTATTACCCTGCAGCTTCAGGATTAATTGAACAAATGAATGGCTTGTTGAAAGAACCGTTGCGCAAATCTGGAGTTGGCAGTTTAGCAGGCTGATGTGATCGTGTGTTTGATGCAGTGCAAGTGTTAAACAATAGGCCTGTGAATAATCATGAAACTCCTTGATGCGGCTAATGTTTCCTGCTTTACAGATTCACCCCAACTCAGTTAGAGAGACCCTCTTGTACTGGGAAATTACCCCAGGTTCTTTAGCCTCCTATCGGGTGACTCCAGAGTCAGCAGGAATAGACTTGCATTCTCATGAGGAAATCAGATTAGACCCGGGAGGGATTGTTGTGATTGGAACAGGGATTGGGGCACAAATTCCTCCAGAGCATATGGGATGGATTGCCCCTAGATCTGGCCTAGCATTGAAGGGAGTTCAGGTGCTGGGAGGGGTCATTGATGCTGATTATCAAGGCGAGATCAAAGTCATCTTGATGAATAGTGAGGACCAATTGTTACCGATCCATAAGGGCGACCGGGTGGCCCAGTTTATTATTGTTCCTGTTAAGTTGCCCATGATTAAAAAGGGGGAGCCTCCCACAGTGTTAACTACCTGTGGGGATTGTGGTTTTGGCTCTTCGGACAGTATGGTACCGGGTGCAAAGCTTTGGGTTGAAAGACCAAGTGGCCCGCCAGTGCCTGCAGATGTTATTGCATCAGGCAAAGACCAGGTAGTCTTAGTGATGGAGCCTGGTAGAAAGAAAGGGCAGTATGGGCCCGAAGACAAATGTTACCTAAGAGAGTGATTTTCAATACTGATATCTCTTTTCTGGGTTTGCCTTGTAGATCCTGTGTCTGGCTGGTGTAATTGTGGGACTAAATGGACTCCGTTTGGGAGAGTCATGCAGCTTCCCATAAAACATGTTGCATCTGTGCCAGCGATCATGGGGAGACCGATGACGATGAGCAATGATGTCCAAAAGCACCCCTATGCCAATGCCGAAAAGCCAGCCAGACCGAAGAAATGGATTTGTGGAATGGGAAAATCACGTCAGGTGCAGACGCAAACAACGTTGATGCCAGCTATACAACAAATGTCTTTAGGGCGACGAAAATATTCCCCGATTATTACTCAAACAGAAAATATGTGGACATATTTGGCACAGCAAGTACTCAACATTACGCACTTTTGTCTTACTGACGTGCAACATGCAGAAGCTTTGCTGACTACATGTCTAGTAGTGGTACCAACGCCAGTTCCGATTCTAAAGCAAATTTTTGGCGTCACGCACAATGATTCTTTGGTTCAGGATTCTGATATTAGACGATCCTTTTAAATCTTGCAGGTTTTGCCAGGAAACAGATCGCAAGTGGAGAAACTAAACACGTATTATAACATACAATATAACTCCAGGCGATGTGTGTTACTTTATGACCTGCAACATAGAAGAAATTGGCAAATGCTAACAGCTGAATTTATCCAAACAGAAAAATCAAACTGTGTTTGAGAGAAGGTTGTGTTCACGAGTTCCAAGCACATGTACCAGTGTGAATAATCTTGTAATCATACAGTGATAGCTGCCAGCCATTTGAGTCACGTCAAACTTCCAACAGGGTGGCTCTTCTCATGTGGCAACATCACATACACTTACATTCCAGCTAACATTTCCGGAGGTCCATGTGCCTTAACTCGATTAGGGCTAATGATGTTCCCTTTACACCCAGCAATGTCTCGAAGCAGAAGGTCAAGTTGTGCATCTGTGGGTTTATACCCAGATTATGATTCACATGTGCATTTGTTATCAGAGGCCGAAGTTCTAGCATTAGCCCTTTCGTTAGTGGGAGTCTGGGGTTTAGCTGCTGGGGGTTACAAATCTTTGATTAAACTAGCATGTTTAGTGGTAAAAGGACTGAATCATACTTCTCAAGCATTAGAAGAGTTGCTCCCTGATAGCAAAGTTATTAGAAAAGCAACTTTGCAAAACAGGGCTGCCATTCATTATCTCTTGCTGAAACATAATTTGGGCTGTAACGCAGTTGAAGGTATGTGTTGTTTCAATCTAAGTGACCATTCACAAAAGTCATATTAGAGGTTTGAGGGACCTCATTTCCCAAGTGTCTCAAGATCATACTGGGAATTGGTGGGATTGGTTATTTTCATGGATTCCTGACATTGGGGGTACACTGCGTTACGCCTTTGCCTGCATTTTCATTATTTTGACTATTATAAAAATTGGTTGTTGTTGTATTCAATGTATTCCTAACTTGGTTCTAATGTTTCGTCGGTTTCAGAGACCGGCTCCTCTGCCACTGGGCTATGGAAGATAAATATCCAAGGGTGGAATTGTTTTGCTTCAGCTAAAACATGGCGCTGATGCGCAATGCATTCTGGGGGCAGTCAGAGCTATAATGGATATTTATTCCATGCCTCAGTGAAAACTGCACTTGCTTTGCTAAAAGACCTGCTTTCAATGTTATCCCTTGCTGAGCCTGGTATGCAGACCTTAGTCAAGGACATTGTCCTGGGAAAGCTGGTTTTGTTATATCTTGCTATGAGTTATGGAATTGTTTTCCATGGTGTTTTAGAAGAGGGAAGCTTTGCTCCTTGGGGGTTACTGTCAGTTGATCCGGCCGGCAACCAACGGTCACTCAGCAATGCACAAGTGCTAATACCAGAAGGTTTGAGAAATTGCCACCACTTTTTTGAGGAGGGTATGTATAAATGGGAGGCTCTGGAAAGGTCAGAGGGAAGAAAAACAAAGACCTCAGCCGGAGGGGGGATGCCTTGTTCCGACCTTCCTGTGGGCTGTTGTGCTCTCTGCCTGGCTGTTACCGGGGTCTTCCAGCTGCTTCTGGCGAGAGGAGGGATTCAGTTACGCCCACATGATGTATTTTCTTTTGAATTCTCTGTCTTCTCTGTGATTTATTTCTGTTTTATCACTTGTTGCTTCTTAGCTATGAATAAATAGCCGTATAAGTGCTCATTATTTTGGTAACTGCGTATTTGGTTGTGAGTTATTGCTCCGTCTACCTGCGTTCAAAATATTTTCTTTGCACTGTAAATGTACTGGTGATAAATAATTGTCTGTGCACTCTTGGCGAGCAATACAATGTCATACTCTGATTGTCATGTTGGCGAACGTTAATACTGACTCCGGTATATGGATAAGGATGAGTGATGCAATAAGCCATTAGGGATTGAGGAATTGAGGGAATGTGGGGTATGTGGCATTTCTCAATGGTCCACTCCCTTTTCCCCGAGGGCTGCCTACCCCTAGGTGGTTCTCCCTCAAATAGCTGCCCCCAGGATCAGAATCAGGTAGCAGCTACCATCCCCTGGCATCATAGGGAGAGACTACCTTAGGGAAAGGAGTGAGGATATCAGTAGATTCATCACAAAGCATTCTAATATGTTGGTATACTACGATAGGTGAGATGTTCAGGTGGATTCTGTCATATGTATAACTAATTAGGAGTGTGGGTCAAGAGTCTTTTGAGTGAATTTGTTGCTCCATATTTTCTTTAACTGATGCAAAGGATGTGGCCATAGGGTATATTCTGTATATTGGTCAATACAAGACAATTACCACCGGCGAGCCCCAAGTTTTGGGATCTCTGTCACATTTTGAATGTTGACCATTAATAAGTTATATCTTTTCTTTGACAGTTCCACTCTGAATCATTTGTTCATTGTCTGAGATTATTTTAAATTCCTTTAAATCTGGCTTCACTGATATTACCTTTTTAATAAGTGTGCAATTAAGTTTTATATATACTACTTCACAGTGGAGTCCCTTATTTCCATGTGCATTCAGCCTTATTTTCCACAATATGTGCGTAATGGCTTGGCACAAAGTAGTAGAGAGCTTTTACTTCCTCAGCCTGTGGGGCAAACACTCTTTCCAATATGTTTACAGTGGCCCATGGCTAATATGTACACTCACATATTCCTTTTGCAGTTCTCTATTCATAAGCCACTAATTGTCACTCATTGTCATGCCCAGTTTCAGTCTCAATGCATGATAGCTAGTACAGAACATGCTGTCTAACACAGGTCTTCACCTTTGTACACTTCCCCTCTATCCCTTCCGATACTTGTCTCTTTTTTATATCCTCAGCACCGAATATGCACTCCTGCATAGCGATTTTATTTTATGATCTGCTTCAAAGGCCCCATCAGTCAACGTAATAATCAGCCCCTGGCTTTTACATTCATGGGATGATCTCAAGACCCTCCCCTTCAAGGAATGGCTCCTCCCTAACACTTAGGTCCCACATCTTTCACTCTCCACCCTTCATGAGGCTGGGAGACCTGCTCCCCACTCTTTCCTCCCCTGGTCTGTTTCCCTACTTCTTTCGCCATGTTCTCCCACTATGTGATTGTAAAGCACCCCATTGCTTTCCAAAGCCAGGTGCACACTCAACAGTTTACCAATAATACGTAATACAAAATAATAATACTAATAATACTAATAATACTAATAATAATAATAATAATAATAACAACAATCATACTAATAATACTAATAATAATAATAATAATAATAATAATAATAATAATAATAATAATAAATAATAATAATAATAATAATATATACATAAGTTAGAAGGAAACCTTTGTGTCTGCTAATCCTCTTTGCCAGTCTCCAGGAGCACATGGCTGGTACTTCACTGAAGCAGAAGAGAATTTCAAAGATGCACCAAACATCAGGAGCACCTAACAATGATGTGTAACAGCGGAACACAACATTTCTGGATTCGGTTGAGGTTTCCAGTGTCTGTCAGTCAGGCATTCCATTAGGCAACAAACCTCAGCCACTTTCATGTCTTCATACTGTACCACTGTGCCATGTTTGCCAGCATACCCCATGTCATTTGGGAGGCGCCCATCTAATCCTGTTTTATTCATGGAATTCAGAGCCAGTTTGTTTTTCTTTTTCTTCAAGAGATTGCAAACTACATGTCTCAGAACGCATGGGGCATTTTGGCAAGAACTGCAGACAACACATGGAGCCTGTAGATTTCTGAGTAACAAACCGCACTACAGACCTAGCATTGCATTGGGACCCCCAATGATGTACCATTTAGAAGTCATAGTACGTCCTGTAACGTTGAGCCAAGTGTGAAGATAGTTGTGTGAGCTTGTGTGATGTTTAGCTTATAGACACGCCATGTGTACCTGCATTTTTAAATGTGACTGTCACTTTACCCCTTAGAGCCCCTTAGAGCTTACACAGGTGGTTGGAATGGTATCCAATAAGTATGATATGATATGATAAGGCATTTATAACGCGCCCATACACAAGTGTTTCAAGGCGCGAGTAAAAATGAACAGTCCCAAAACACGAGCTCCGTAAAACGTCTGTTTAGCTAATGCTATCTGTGACAAAATGACAAATTCCCTGTAGGAGTATAAGGATGAACATTGACTAAACACCGGGTCCACCCTCACACTTCTACAAACCATCATTGACCCCAATCAGAAAAAGTAAATCAGGCACAGCCAAGAGATGTACCTCCTCTGCATTTTGTGGTAAGAAGGTGCCAGGGAAGCCTTTACTCTTAGAAGGGGTATCAAAGTTAGACAGTAGCAAACCAAGCATCATTAGTACACATGTTCCGAAATAAAAGCATGGACAATCAAGGTTATATGATAGTATATATTTTAATTAAGCAAATACTGTAGAGCACTACTAAACACCTTATACAATCCCACCCTTCAAAGGAAGACAGAAAATGTGTATGTCGTCTGGATAATTTGTCAGTGAGGAAACATGCAAGACATCCAAGAATGCTGTTTGAAAAGATATGTCTTTCATAAAAAAATGGTCCAAAATGGACTTAACATGTCTCTAAGGCCCCATGGGGAAAGAGTCACTTGAAAGTACCGGCTTCTCATGTTTGTTGCGCAGGTCATCATGTCAAACCAGGGTTTGGACTGCTATGCATACGGGTTGAAATGGAATTGTAGGCATCAAATGTTGTTGGCCCCGGTCAGAGAGACGGCATTGCGGCGAGTACAGAACAATACTCTGTGTGGTTTGAAGGTGGCATTGAGTAATGCAGATCAATAGGTCCCCAAGAGTGGGTTGACAATCGAGAGTGAATCAAATACTGGTGTTAGTTGAACACTTGACTGTCTCCGCTGAGTGGATGTCATCTCAAACTCATTCAACAGTTGCAAGCAGGGGTGGTTCGAAGCAAGAGTTGGCTCAAATAGGGTCAAATGCAAACTTCATGAATCTTGGCTATTCTGGCTCCCAGAGTGCTGTGCGTCCCACTGCAGGTGGATGTACAGCAAGCTGAGTACCTGTTATGCCCTGCCCTCCTATCTTAGGGAGGTTTGCTAGCTTAGTGATAGGCCTTGGTCCTGAGCAAAGTCAGCCTCAATGTGCCCCGGGGATGGGTAGGGAATAGAACTTTCTTCTGCTTGTGAACATCTTTCTATACCTCTGGCAGATTGTTTTGTGAAAGACTGCTTTTTCAAAAGGGTCCAGATACATCCTTTCTGGTGTTCTTGAAGGGCCAAAAGGGAAAGGAAGAAGGAGTGGGCAAACACTTCTTTTGCAAGTAAAAGGCCACTTGGAATGGGAGGAAAGAATGCCTGCTTTATGAGATCCAACCCTCATCTTTGAGACAAGTGACCCTGGCCTCCTGATATCATGCCCATATTATATTGTTCTGCAAGAGGTGGAGGAGAAAGGAAGGCAAGAAAACGCCCACAGAGAATCAAGATGAAAAAGCCCTTTCTCAAGCACACCTCTGCTCCCTGACTGTCCTAACTCCACCTCTTTCTCAGTTTGTAAGCTTTGAAGGCTCTCTGGTGTGTAACTGCCTAATGTGAGGCAGGGCTTTGGTATGGAATTGTCTCTTTGAATTCAGGCTCCCAGGAAATCTCCTGTTGTGATATCTTGGGTCTGGCGGGGAGGAGTACTACCAACCCCTGAGTGCCAACAGAGACAGGCATCCTGCTTGTTTCCCCATTCACTGATTTAGCTGCCTAGAACCCACACCATCTCTCATAGCTGGTCTGAGCTCACAAGGATGACACTGGTATGGTACAAATCAGATTTGGCTTTAAAAGTACGTGAACCTTCATCAACCATACAAAAGCCTCGATACAGTTTATTTAGTCAGATTATCCAACCAGCAATGTGAACCCATACTGCAGAATGGCATCACTTCAAACAGAAAAATTAGGGGAATGTACATGCTAGAACAACAGCTGATGTGGCAATCAGAGAAGGTCACATCAATTGACATTTATAAATTAGTAAAGATCGTTGTGCATCAATACTTGGATACACACACCAAGTGGACTATGGACAAGTACTGCAACCTGTGAATATTGAGATGTTTCCGACTTTCCCCATCATCCACCCACTTTGGCTGGGTACGGCTTAAGCGACTTGTTGTCAAATCATTTGATATGATGTGTTTTAGAAATTGCTCACTCAACTAGAAGCAGAGCAATATGTACTGCTCCATTATTTCACCAAACAAAAACAAGCATACAGTTAAGAGAAAAACAACCACCCACCTGCAGTTCTCTTCTGTGTACATGTCGCCCTCACTGGTCACAGCAGCAGAGTAAGGGCAACTGTTATTAGGATGAGTTCAACTTGGACTTGTAGGATTACCATATTTCTGTATAAAGCTTCTCACATAAAACAGGTGCAGCCATTGGCAGGCCTTACAATTCTGAATCTTAGACAGATTTCCAAGGCGTAAAACCCATTCTTGATAGCTTCCTCACACGCCCACTCTGCATGTCCATTTTTACTTGTGGGGGACGATTAACGCGTTGAAGATGAACAGCATGCCCATGGTTAACTATGTCCTCAGTATGAATCCTTTGTTTCCTCCAACAGGTGCAAGGAGTAGTATAGACATGCTCATTCAAAGCTTTATCTGGGAAAATAAGCCATCTCGCATCAAGCTTTGGAATTTACAATTAGCAGCAGACAAAAGGGGTTTATTAGTGCCTGTCGTTTCGGCATATACTCTGCCAGACATACTGTGCATTTCGTGAAGATAGAACCAGCGGAGTGGGCATGTGAGGAAGCTAGGATGGCTGCTGACTAGGAACGCTATTTGGTTGGCGAAATACAGCTGGGTTTCTGTTTCCTCATCATAGACAAAATACTTGAGGTTGGCCTGGAAGAAGCTTTCAATTTCATTAGGAAGTGACCTCTACTGCCAATTAGACTTCTCCATCTAGTTTAACCATGTCATTAAAGATAGGGATAAGATGCTGTTCTGGACAGATTAGTTGTTAGGGGTCATCAGCTGGACTAGGCATCTGCTGTTTAAAGGGAGCTGTGTTACAGTTAACCAACTGAAGAAAAGGAAATAGTATACCTACATCTACATATGGTGACTACCATGTTCTTAAAGAATGATCTCAATATTGGGGGAGTTGGAGGGTAATAACATTGATGAAGTTACCTTATAAACGGACAATAAAGGCCATCAGGACTCAGCATTAAAATAACTTATTTTGTCCACCTAACAATGTAACGCAGTGTTGTTGGATGCTTGGTCACAGAAGCTAGACGAAGAGATGTCTGACACATGATCGGAGAATATCTGTAGAAATGTCGCCCTCCCCTCTTTGAGTTTGTGTGAAAGATTGAGGCAGATTAAGATTCGGCATAGGATTTAGTGGACCCCTGAATATTTATCCAAGCGTGGTCTTGCCGATTCAGAGTTATTCATTTTAATTATTTATTGTGCATTTGTAAGGCGCTTGTAAATCAAGTAAATTGTGTTTTAAAGCATCTAGGGCAAAAGGGATGAAACGTGGGAATTCTAATAACATAACAATGAAAGATAGAGGTGGTCACTCCATTTATAACTACCTTTATAAATAAATCTCTAATGGAGGGTCATGTCCCAAGTGCCCTGAAGGGAGCGCTGGTAAAACCCATATTAAAGAAACCCAACTCAGACTCTACAGTTCTAAAAAACTATCGTCCAGTTGCCAATTTATGTTGGCCTACTAAAATCTAGAAAAAGTGATCTGTGATCAATGTCAGCATTTTGAAGGTAGTGAGGGTCTCCTGGACGAATGCCCAATCATGGAACTGAGACCGTCCTATTGGCGGTCCAGGATGATCTACTGGAAGCTGCAGACAGGGGAGGCTCCACAATATTGTTGATGCTGGACTGAGGCTTTCGATAAGATTGAACATAAGATCATTCTTAAACGTATTGGAAAAATTGGGAGAGCCTCAAAAGTAGTGGAGGACTGGTTTCATTCTTTTCTGAAGGATAGGACCCAGCAGGTGACATTAGGAGCCTTCCTCTCAGAGCTACTATGGTTGAAATGCGGAGTTCCACAGGGCTCGGCACTCTCACCACAGATTTTTAATCTATACATTCCCCCACTATTTGATATACTGAGGAAGTATGGACTAAGATTCCACTCCTACGCCGACGATGCTCAGATCTACGTGGAGACGGAGAACATGTCTGAGGCATTTCTCATCTGTGCATGCAAGACATTAAAAGATGGATGGCATGTAACTAGCTACAGCTAAACACAGCCAAAACAGAGGTAATACTATTCGGACCAGGGAATAAAATGAGAGGCGAAAAACAAAATATAACACTGTGGATTTTGGGTGAAGAATTTCAGTTTTCAAGGAAAGTGACACATCTTGGATGTATATGGTAGGAAACCCTGGGCAGTGAAGCCCAGGTTGGGGCCAAAATAAAGGTTGTGTACCACTCCCTGCGTATGCTTAGGAACGTACTCCCCTTTGCGGCAACTGAAGACCACTCAGTGCTCGTAGGGGCGTTGACCAATTCTCATCTTGACTGCTGCAACAGTCTGGTGATAGGGATCCCAGCGAAACAGATGATGAGACTCCAGAGGGCCCAGAATGCGGCAGTTAGGTTAATTGCCCATCTTGGGAAAAGGGACCATGTCTCAGCGTCATGTAGAGCTCTTCATTGGCTCATGGTGGAGGACTGAGTTAAGTTTAAGGTGGCGTGTCTTATGTATAGATGTTTTTATGACCTTGTACCAAAATACCTGAGAGCTAGAATCCACCGCTATCAGCCAATTATAGATCTCCGGTCTGGAGACAAACTGTTGATGGGTATACCCAGGGCTAAACTGACCTCGAAGGGGGACAGGAGGTTCTCCATGGTTGGCACAAAGATATGGAACCAGTTACCAACGGCCATCCGGTCATGCCCATCATTAGAAGGCTTTAGAAAGGCACTTAAAACCTTCTTATTTAAGTGTCTGCTTGGTGCACACAAGAAATATTCAAAATCAAAATCAAAACCTACTGGCCTTAAGAGTATTCAGAACGTGCAAGTGCAGAGAGAGAGAGTGATGAGGGAGTGGGGGGCTAAATTCTAGGTATATTAAGAGGGAAGGGCTATCGAGTGAGCAGCTGTAAGTGGATAGGTGCAGTGGTCTAGGATGTACACATAGGATAGGAACTCTGGAGCATATGCTCTGGTAGTGTAACAAAATGACGTTCTATTGGAGTGAGATGGTTAGGACCTTCAATAATGTCCTGAGGTTGTTACGGGATTACAATACTGAATTATATATTGGGTGAGGATACTGTAGTAAAAGACATGTCTGGTTCACAGAAAAAGTGGATATTCAGGACAACCTTGATGGCTAAGAAGCTAATTTTATGGAATTAGAAATCTGTCACTTGTCCAGATGTAGATGTGTGGTTGGATGAGATGAACAAGTTTTCACTCATGGACAGGATCTTCTGCAGAAGTCAGGAGAAACATAAACTGTTCTTTGAAATATGGGGGAGAGTTTTGGAAATGTATTAACTTGAGGATGAACTTATATGGTGAGCTGCAGAAGGGGTTGATAAGGATTGGGTATGGCGGGAGCTATTTTATGGCTTTGTTTTTGCCTTGTTTAGTTATATATTTACTTGTTTTTAATGAAGAACCTGTTATAGTGTTTATAAAATAAACATGGGACCAGGGTAGTGCATCCACAGTATAAAGGTTCCCCTGGGGGTGCTGTATAGGGGGAATATCACATGGAGAGAAAACACATTCTGGCATTAGGGGCAACCTTTCGCAAAGAGTGCAGTATAATACCAAATTGTGACTCCCTTCCTCTATGCCAAAACCAAACCCTCCTTCCCTTTTTACAAACAGTGCTCATATATTCTGTTGTATAACAAGCAAACCTTATACTAAGAAAATTACTAATACACAAGTTAATCCAATTGGCCTGAGTGTGAAGATTGATCCCGAGAACTGTGCTGAGAGGTCCAGTCTCCCGCTGCAGCTGATTGGGACAAACTCATTCAAAATATATGAGGGAAACCAGGTAAGGGAGAGCCCCTCTTTGGTGATGCTGTAACACTGGCTGCAAGATGGGAGGGCCGAACGCCATGCACAGATAAGGGCGAAGGATCAGGTGTAGTCCAGGATGTAAGGACGATTCATGTCATAGCCCAAATATCTCTCCAAGCATTCCAAGATGTCGGGAGCTGCCAGCTGAAGAACAGGCATTTCTGGAGAAGCAAAGCACACCACAAAGCCAAGACCGATGAAATGAAGCACCCAAACACCACTGAGTCTCGCATAAAGATGTCCCACTCCTCGGAAAACACAAACTAAGCACAAAGGTATGCGGGCAGGCAGAGAGGGACTAGAGGTCTGGTGAAGCCAGGTAGTGAGTACAGAGAACCGAATAAGAGGGTCTGATACCCTGAGAAGGTACTGTGATTCTGTTACTGGCAGCCCAATGATAAGGATGACTGAATGTGAGTCTGAGACCCGTGCCCATATGAAAGCAAGAGAATAAAAGGGTCTTGGACACCAAGCACAAGAGCGATAGAATCCTACACTTGGCAGGATAGTAAACCACGTTGTCATGATTCAGGACTGTGAGTTTGGGACCGGCACACATATGAGAACCAGGGGATAAGAGTGTCTAGGACAAAGAGAGGCAAGGAGATAAAGAGAGAAGATGTATTGGCTTGGCAGGAGAGTACACCAAGCTGACACACTACTGCCTGGTGAGTCGGGGACTCACACACTTATGAGAGCCAAAAGAGGGAAATACTTCACCTGGCATATGGAACTTTTGTGTGTGCCATTGTGAACTTTCAAGAAAACCATGTGTTAAGGAGACAACCTCCTAGGTAGTTACATGGAAAAAGGCAGCATCCAACAGAAATAAGCCATTCCCCAGATATTACAACATTGTTTCATTTTGGAGAGAACATTTGCTTATTTCTTAAAACCACCAGAGACATTTGTAACTTTTGTTGGTTAAGGAAATTCTACACTATTGACTCAGTTGAGATAATATCCTTGCACTTTAGATTCAGGTTATGAGTGTTAGGGTCAGTAGTAGGATTATCGGACGCAACAGTGACTGAATATATGTATGTCATACTGACATTTTCATTAGTTTTCTTTGAGGCAGGGAAACCCCTCTTAGTTTTATGGATAGATAGGCATTTTGCCAACCCTCTTTTTATGTCGAAAACAAGTTTATGACCTAAAACATGTCACATCTGTGTCCAAGCTTTACTTCTGCACGCTTACAACTGTAAATAAGGTTGTCTTACATTATCTGGTTTGGATGGATGACCAGGGATTTTATATGTATTTACTCATTGGGTATTTGTAATGTACCTATACAGCAAAATGGTTTTTCAAGGTGCATCATGACAAGAGAGGGGTACAGGTCAGTAAAAACAAAAACAATAACATTATTACCAGGTCTTGAGACTTTTGGATCAAGCAAGTGCAGTTAGAAAATGAGTGGAGACGGGGAAGAGGGGATGCATAGGCAGGGGGCAGACAGGGGAAGAAGACAGACAGTAGCATCCCTACTAGGTTGTGAGACAATTTGGGGCATGCACGTGCAATAACAGAATGAGGGGACGGTGGAGGGGAAGTGTCGGTAGGGGATGAAAAGGGGAAGAAGACAGACAATACCATTCGTACAAGGTTGTGAGATAGTGTGTGTCATGCATATTATACGTCTTAATGGTGTTTGTAAAGTATCAAGTACATATCTGTTTTAAACAAATAACACACATATACAAAATGTTCCTTATGCATAAATGATTTGGGAATGCATAGCTCATGGGTCGTAAAATGCATAATCCTATGGACATTATGTAATCTAAAACAATAGGGGTTCTATACACAGACACCAGGTAACACAAATACTAAAAAAACGATCCAAAGTAGACCAATGGACCCAGAAGGGTACACATATATCAATCCACCTGAATCACAACATTCAAGTTGTTCAATTAATTATCTTTACAATTCTAATACTTAATATAGCACTATCTCAATAACAGTTACTTCTATGCATAAAGCTACTGAATTGACCATATCAATAAATTGCATCTATTCGTGACCGCTCAGGTTTAGAACCTTGATTATTTACTCCAAAACCGTGTCCTCTTTTGCCCAGATGCTACTAAATACAGGTTATTGTCCTTTAGTCATGCTTGATTTTCTTTCACCTTGCAAAGGAGTAAAGCTTATATAATGATCTTAACCCTGCAGAATTAAATGTTGGCCATAACAATAAGAAATGGGCAACCATTTGATCAGACCTTAAACAAAATTGGCATCTCTCAGCCCGACAACTACTCTACCTACTGATGAAAGATTGAAAGAGGGAGCCTCCAGTCTTCCAGCCAGGGGAGTGTGCTGTCTGACCTGCAAATCAAAGCCAACATTGCTGCCTTTAGAATATACATTTCACTTGAGTTTTTCCAAGATCATATATAAGTTTTGGCATCAGAAAGAAACCCACATAATATACATTTTGCCTGCGTTTCTCTAACACCATCGACAAGTGTTGGAATCAGAGACAAATATGCTTTGGATTCACATATAACATTCTTAATCTTACCAATCCTACTTCAAATGTGGTGTATGACTGATTTCTTGTTTAGCCATGTATGTAAGATACAAAGATTGCTGTGGGACTATTTTATCTACTGACTTGCATATAGAATAGAAGCTCTTTTGGAGAGCCCAGAATCTATGTTCATTCACTAAAGAATTTTTTGAAAGAACAGTGACCAATATTTAATTTCTACTTGCCATTAGAAGTCCGCTGAATACAGAATCCTTTCTTTTCTGTGCAATTCTGTAATTTGGCACAAGTGACACAATGTAATCTTTTTCTTGAGACAAAATAACCTGCTTCCCACTTCAAATTAAGGATGTAGATTTACTAAGGATGCCTCTTTTTTTTGTAAACTCTGTGAATATGTAAAAGTAGAAGAATGGAACCCCGTCTTTGTTGGCGCTGGGTGGGAATAGTTTTCACTAGATACTTTGATGCGTCTAGCACAGGCAAATGATGAGTTTTGGAACTCATCATTTGCCTGTGCTAGACACACCAACGTATCTATTGAAAACTATTGGCACCAACAAAGACAGGGCTCCATTCTTCTCCTTTTACACAATCATACAGGACTTTGGGAGCATTGTCCCGCAGGAACCCTGGACTTGGTCGCAAAAGGCACCTTAAAACTCGATAAACGATCAGTGCAGTGATCCGTTCTTTCGTTTACGCTCTCACCACGATCTTCCATACAACTCTGTGAATATGATGTACACCATTTCACAACCCCAGCCATAGGCTATCCTTTTGAAAACTCCAGAATGTATGTATTTGACTGCTTGAGAGAGTATTATGTAGCCTGTTATACAATATGTTGGTTTGTCTTTTAAAGTCACAGTACATGTAGGAAGAGTTTAAGCTCAGGGCAATCTAGATAGGTAACCACTGCTCTCAATCCAGACCAGCTTTCAAAGACCCCCTCTGGCAATCTTGTCATTTCTTGGGTGTTACGGTTTATTGGACAACCACCATCAACACAGGGAGTTCCTTCCCTCTCCACTCCAGGTGTCGCTCAAAAAGCCGCTGTACAGATTCATATTTTGGTCGATTCACCAACTGTATAATGACACCCAGCTCCCACCCCCTGTGACACCAATGAGCTGAGAACAAGGCCAATGTATAGAAGAATATATATGGATTTATTTAAACTGTAGGACTAATACACATTACACTGTAAATAACACTAGCCACTAACCCTTTGGCATCACACAATACCTTCAGCACAGAGGTAACTTTCTTGTGATAATGAGCTAGCAGGTATTTCTTAATAACATTTCAATTGCAATAAACACAGGTTTTCATTTAAATCAAATCACACATTGCATTTCCAGTGCTTTACACATGGGGTTTCTCCGTACAGTAACACATAGAATATTTTGAAAACACACAGGGCATCATTACACAGTAGGTGGTGGACCAAGGTGCTATTAGCACCTTGGTCCATGCCGGTAAATTACCGGCACCGCCTTGATGGAAAGGGGAATTACCGCCCTACTCCAAGGTTGGTGGGGCGGCAATTCCCCCTTCCACCATTGCCCTTCCCCATTGCCATTTTTGCCCCATAGGCATAATGGGAATGGGGAAGGTGCTAATTACGGTACCGCAAATTTGCGGTGCCGTAATTAGCACCAAGGTCCCTTTGCGGGTTGGGTTTTAACGCCTGCAAAAAGCAGTCGTTAAATTCCCCAACCCGCAAAGGGACCTTGTAGTACAGCGATAAGGGTTAACGGTCACCGTTAACATTAATGGTGACCGTTAACCCTTTCCCGCCGTCCGTGTAATGAGGCCGACAGTCTGTTAGTATGCTCCTCGTATGCAGCACCCGGTTTCCTTCTTTACCCAAAAGCAGTCTCAAACCTTTCTGCTAGGAGTGTCACTTGATCACTCCCAGTAGAGAGTGTAGGAGAGAGTGGACAATCATGGTTGGTTTAATTTACTTGGCAACATACACTTTTCTCCCAGCACCAAACCCAGGCATCAGTTATATGTGACAGTCCTTGGTTTCAAGGCAAAGGTTAGGGAGAAGGAATATCTTGGCTATTTCGTTTGGAATAGAAACAACTTTATATTTTGAAAGGCAGTACTCGGGACCAGGGATAGAATAGGGATTTAGATTTTGGGAACACTGGCAATTAGTGTATAAGCTATAGTGGTTAAAGTACACTGGGAATGAGATTTGTTAATTTAGAATTTTAACACAAATCATCCCATTTTCTTTTATATAGGGGAATTATTAATTATTTTGAATCTAATGTACAAAGGGTCTACCCTGTTTTGCCCCTCAATCACAGTTAAGGGAAATGATTAAGGCATGTCGTTTCCACCCTCACATTTTATACCATTGGGATATGTCAACTTAAATGGGAGATCTCTGCTATTATTTCAGGAGGCCAGCCAGGTAGTAGGACCCTATTGTGCGAAGAGGTAGGAGTCATCTAACACCTCAGTGAAGGATAGCTCATCTATACACAATAGGGCCGTGTGTGCTGTGTGTAAGCAGAAGCTGAGGCGTTTGGTGTGGGAGGCAAAGGCCCAGAGGACACAGAAGAGCCCTTGTCACCAATCACCGGGACTGAAGTTAGCAGAGGAGGGAAGAAAGGAAGGAGGAAGTGAAAAAAGGAAAATCTTGAGGAGTTTCTGCAATTTAAGAAGGTCTGGCTGAAGACAATGAAGAAGGGGGAGGTTTTTCCACAAGAGGGAGCCAGCTGAAACAAGAGATTGGCCTACGGCCCTTTGTTTAGCAAAACGCTTCACACACAGAAAGTTTGTTCTAGAGGAATATAAAGGTCTAGAGGGAGATAATTTAGTAATAGCAAGTTGCAGATAGTGTGGTCCCCAGCCCCAGACAGCCTTGTGGATGATGCAGAGGGATTTAATCTATGCAGTATCCAGGAGCCAGTGGAGAGTTTTTGGGGCAGGAACGATGCAGTCCCTGCGCTTGAGGCCAAGGATAAGTCTTGCTGCTCTATTCTGGATTAGCTTGAGGGATCGTAGAGGAGGAAGCTAGATTTAAGAGATGGCTATATCAGTAGTCAAGCCTAGATGCAACCAGAGCTCTGGTACCTTTGACCTTCTGGGGGAAAGTGAGAAAAGGGAGAATTCCTTTGAGAAGGAAGAGTTGAAAGTTGAACTTTTTGGAAATGTCCTGGATGTGAGAGATGAATGATAGAGAGGAGTCAAAGATGACTCCAAGGATTCTGGCTTCAGATGAAGGAGAAGGGGAAGAGCCCATAGAGGATGGCCAAAGTGAGGGGAAAAAGAGGAAGCCAGGGTCCCAATAAGAAGGATGTCAGTCATGCTGCCATTAAGGCAGAGATCATTGGAAGTGCACCAGGACTGAATGGCAGATAGGCAGTCCGGAATGAAGGAAGAAGCAAGAGTCAGCAGGAAGTTTGAAGAAGCGTTGAGTGTTGTCTGCATAGCACTGGAAGTTGGGGGAGAATTAGGAAATGATGCGTGATAGCAGAGCAAGGTAAGTGTTAATGAGCCAAGGGGAGATGTTGGAGCCCTGGGGGACACTACAGGTGGAGAAGGAGGTAGGTGCAGAGAAAGAGCCCAGAATAACCTAGGACATGTGGTCAGTTAGGAAAGAGGTTAGTCAGTGCTCCCAGATACCCAGGGTGTCATGGAGGTGTTTTATGAGGGTAGAGTGGTTGACTGTGTCAAAGGCAGAGAAGGGATTAAGTAGAATGGGGACTGCTGGAGAGTTGGAGTCAAGGGATGCAAGCAGTTCTTCATGGGTGTCCAGAATTGCAGTTTCTGTGCCTCTGGATGCTTGTAATCCAGGTTGATGGTCGTGGAGACCTCCAACAAGTGTAGTATGTGAGGCAAGTTGTGGGAAGGCCAGGTTCTCCAGGAGTTCCCCAAGAAAGGGAGTGATTGAAATAGGATGGCAGTTAGCTGGGTAGGTTTGGTCTGTTGACGTTTTTTTCAGGAGTGACGCATAAGGAAGGCTTGAGGGCGGAGGGGAACGATCCAGTAGCAAAAGAGTGGTTGCAGAAATCAGCAAGAGCGGGGACAAGAGAGCCAATGTTGTCCTTGATGGTGCTGGAGGAGCAAGGGAAAACCTGTTTGGAGGAGACTTTCATGGAGCAGACAACTCTGGTGACTTCATCAGGTGTTACAGGGGAGAAGGAGCCAAGAGAGGAAGAAGGAAGGTGGGAGGCCATTGAAGGCAAGGGGGTGGTAGAAGGGTTGGGGGAGTGGGAAACAAGGGGGATCTAGAATTCCAGAGTTTTAGTGGTGAAGTGTGTGGCCATTGCATTATAGATGGCCTGGGATGTGAGAGGGGAGGAGGAAAGTGCAGAAGGGCTGCCATGTTGTTGGAAACACCCGATACCGAAGCTTGGATGTGGGCCATTTTCTTGCCATGGATGGAGAGTCTGTATTGCCTTTGGAGCATGTGGCAGACCAGTTTGTCTCAGGTTTTCCACTTCCATTCTGCAGGTCTGCACTTGCGTTTCAGGGCAGCAGGTTCAGAGTCCGACCCGGTATTACACTTGGAGGCAGGTTTCAGACAGATTCTCATGACTGCGGCAAGAATATCCAGAGTGTTAGTAATGGCCAGATGAAGATTGCTGAGTGCAGAGTCAGCGGTGGGGGGTGAGAGTGGCTGTGAAGCCAGCAGCTGAAACTTGTTTCATCAGACGGATGTTCGTTAACAAGGTTGGCAGGGCTGGAGGAGGTGTAGTCAGAAGGTTGAGGGAGCCTAGATAAGAAGAGAGGAGAGGGTGGTCTGACCAGGATAGTGGTGTGATCAGAGGGGGGGTTAAAGATCAGAGTGGATGAGAATATCAAGAGTTTGTCCTGCCGAGTGGGTTAGACCAGACGGAAGAATGGAGAGGGAGAGTGAGGTGCAGAGGTCAAGGAAGAGGGTGGATGCTGTGATAGATGAGTCCAAGTGGATGTTGTAAGTGACTTCAATCCAGCACTCCAACTAAGTCAATGCCTAGTCTGGGATGCCCAATGGAAGCCCTTATTTATATATTGTTATGTCAAAGTTCTTTAAATCTGGATGATGACCCCTATATAACGCCCCTCTCTTTGAATCCCCCTGACCTCACTGAGCCAAGAAGTAGGTTTGTTTTACAAATTAAAAGGTTTATTTGAAGAATTAAACAATATATATATCACACTTTTATGGACAAAATAATATCTGAATAGCACATTTATGTAGATGAACGGTAATCAGCAATGGGTAATATTACAATATCAACAATCTCTTAAATCAGTAAGGAGTAGGAATAGGAAGGAAAAGGTAGCAGGGAATACTTTATATGATTCAAGGAAATGCAATGATGGGAACATTCAACACAGAAGTAAAACTTGATATGAATTCAATCAAAAGACAATATGATCACTTTTTTCTCTGTGACTACTCACTCCCCCCCCTATGCAATATGAAGAGATAGAAATGAGGGCACACAGGTTTCAAGAATACAATCAATAATGCAGTTCAATCCCAGTTCCCCCAGCAAGGTTAGAGAGAACAGGTCTGATTTTAACACAGGCAAAAAATATGTTTGAATGTGATTGCAATGGATGGGAAAATCTGCTAAAATTATTTTAATTCACTAAAGGATATTCAGCACTAGTGAGAATTACTTTGGATTGGTACAGGTCAACACTAGCAATGATTCATGAATGATTATCAGATTGAAAACGAAATTCAGCAGTGGAAAGCAAGAAACAGCTATTTTGACAGAAAATGAAATTGAGCCAAATTGCAATTTGCTGCAATTTTCCCGCATGCGTGAATCACGATTACGGTATAACTGTAAGGAATTGGAATGTTTGTTGGAAATCTTAGGATCTTAGCTTTAAAATGACAGTTACATGTCGGTTCTAGGACATACGGTTCAAAAGTTACAGAGGTTTTTGTGAAGGTAGATTTTCAGAAATAAAGTCAACATTTCAAAAATGACAGATCGCGCTTTAAAAAGTAGGAATCAATATGTACTTACACTAAGGAGCTATGAAGAAGCAAGATACTCAACGGGCAGCCACCAGAACTGCGGCACCACCGCTCTGATCTCCGTCCGTCAAAACACATGTCCCTCTTCAGAAAATATCAGCGCAAAAATGATTATTGCTACAATCATCAAGAATTATGTGGAGGAGAGAAGCATTTAGGATAGACACAAGAGATTCTATAATACAGTTCTGGACAGGTTGAAATGGATTGAATAAGATTACTTGAAACCAAGAGATGACTATGCACAGTTCTAGGCTAAATACTCACTCCGAGGCTTTGGGATGGAAAGGAATGGGCCTCGTCAAAGATCTGGTCAAGGGTTTGGCTGGGTTCTCTCGCCACCGGACAGGTCTCAGGCACTCTGGGTTCTGCTCTCAGCACTGCATGGCGGTCTGGGTGGCCTCTTGAACTGGATCTGACGGGTTCTGCATACAGCACTGCTCTCTCTGGGACTGGATCTTGGTTCTAGCACAGGGTTCTTAGCTAGAATAGCCAACAGCACAGCCCGGCTGTTGGATGTGAGAGCCCCTTGGCAGTTTAGGGGTTAGAATCAGGCTGCTAGATTCTGCAGGCCTGCTGAGAAGAGTTCAGCTTTTGGATTAGGCCTCTCTGCTTCATGGTTCTAGAGTTTGGTCCTAGAGTCTGGTCTCTGGATCTATCTGGAGTCTGGAGTCTTCTATCAGGGTGCTTCGCCAAGAATAGTTGAGTAGTGGAAAAGAGTGTGTCCTATCTGGGTCTCAGCAGTCCCTATTTATGTGTTTTCAAAGGGGGTGGGGAGGCTGACTCCCTATGCCCGACCCTCTAAGTATCCTGATAGGTCAGAGAATTTCCTGTCCCCTGATTTGAGACAGGAGCTGTGTGTCATATGTGTCAGAGTGATGCTGTGTTTTATGGCTTAACTGAAATCCCTCCCCTTTGCTTTTTCATAGAAACTCTATTTTTCCCAAAAACATATTTCCCAGATACACAAATTGTTCATAATGCATATACACATCACAGCTTAATTAAGAAATGTCTCTGTTCAAGTCCCATGTTCCTACAAGCTTGGGCTCAGAAATGACCACATTTTGCGCTTTTGGAGGGTTTTCAATATTCATTCTGCTCTAAATTTTACACAGGCATACACACTCCATCTGAGCATATCTCTGTATTTTCTTATGTTCATAGCAAAAACACTGCAGCTGCAATATTAATATGTTCCGGGGTTTGGTCTCAGAACATCGCACAGATTTCAGCTTAGTCTTAAATTGTGAGTGAATTTTTCATTTCAACAATCCCAAAGTTTCATATTTTTGTCAGCTTGGTACACTTTGTTATAAGCATTTTTATAAAACATACATTTGCTTTCAATTCAATTCACATCAGTGGTTTGTCTCCGCCTCCAGGGTCCGGGCTGACTCAAAGGTTGCATGGCCTGTCCTCCTGCCAGGAGTTGTCGTCAGTTACACCAGAATTTAGCATGTTCTATTCAGTTGAAAGACTCTATTGTCCCTTTCTCCTGCCAGCAGAGAAAATCCCCTCCCCGTTTGATTAACATGTCCATGCAACATCCTCCATTTTGGTGGGAAGGCCCAAGGTGTAAAGGGTTCTCAGGGGAAGCAAGCCTTTTGGAGTTTTAACTGCATCAGGTTACTTTCTGATCAATTGCAACATAATTCCTTGTAAAATAAAATACATTTATACATTGAAAATAAGCAACATATCTTTAAATCCAGTCTTTTTCCACATTAAATCAATGTGTGGCACTCTATATGACATTTTGATGGAATTTCTTCTTTGGCATATTTAACTTCTGAAATACCAGTTCTCCTGTCACAATTATAAATCACCAGCACCTGACAGAGGCAAGCAACGGTACTACACCCATTTTGACAGCTGACTTTCCATCAGTATCTTTAAAAGGGGATTTTGCTCTGATCGCATATGATTCTTGCTGACATTGGGGGTCATTACGACCCAGGCGGTAATTACGCCAACTTTACCACCATGGTGTAAACTATGTTTACACCATGGTGGATGGCGGATTTACCGCCCCATTCCAAGGTGAGTGGGGCGGTAAATCCCCATTTCCCATTTTTCCTTCCCCATTCCTATTTTTTCCCCATAGGGCATAATGGGAGTGGGGAAGGCGCTAATTACGCCACCGTAAATTACGGTGGCGTAATTAGCATCATGGCGGGTTAGCGCCATGGATTTTAACGGCTGCTAAAAGCAGCTGTTAAAATCGGAATCAGGCGTTAAGGGTTAACGACGGCGTTAACCCTTAACGCCTGAGTTGTAATGAGGCCCATTGTATTGATGTGGATTCTTGCAGTAGAGTAATGTGGAACACCCAACAAAGAGGTTGGATCTTTTAGGTGCTTTGTGAGCCATGATTTTAGCAATTTTTGACAATCAAGAAAACAGATTTTCAAACAGCACTGTGTTTCTTTTTCAATCAGCATTGCTATTTCCAAGTAGTTTCAGGCTACTTTGTGGGTAGCCCAAGGGTGGTTTTTGGCATTGATCTCCTGTGGTCACTAAGATAGGCAAAAGTGGATGGTGACCTATTTTTCAGGTTTTCACTGCGCAATTTTTGGTGATTTCTGGTGAGCAGCATGCTTTCCGGCGGCCATTATGATGTTTCTGCTGCTAGCAATGCACAGTGATGTTGCAGGGCTTGGATGAGTGGGTTGATACATCCCACAATGTTGAAGTCACCCAAAACAAGGAGTTTAGAGGTGGTAGTGGGGAGAGAGGTACACAAATCAACCCATTCAGAGAGGAACTGGGTGGTAGTGCCAGGGGCCTGTAGATAGTGGCAATGGCCAGTGAGTAGGAGGGAGAGATGACCAGCTTGCTGACCAAGCTCTCGAAGGAGGAGTAAGGATGGGTGAGTATGAGGGGGGAAGGAACCCACTCAGGGAATATTAAGGCAACCCCCCCGCCAGCGCGGTTAGGTCATGGCTTGGAAATAATCTTATAGCCATGGGGAAAAAGGAAGTCAAAAGCTGTGACTGATCTGGCATTGGACCATGTCTCGGTAAGAGAGAGAATGTTGAGATCAATGTCTTCAAGAAGGAGGCAGATGTCGGCAGAGTGTTTGTTGGCTGAATTGGTGTTAAATGTGGCCAGACGAAGGAGGTCTCTGCCTTTGGAGGTTTTCCAAGGAGGAGTACAGGGGTGTTTTACATCAGTCGGAGGGGGAGGGACAGCGAGAGTGCTTTGGGGAGAGGCAGGTGAGGAAAGGAAGTTAATAAGGGATGGCAGGCGCTGGTCAAAAAGAAGGAGGTTGTGTTGAGGACCCTTAACCAGGATAGTTCCAGTGTGGTAGACATTAATGATACAGCATGATGATGAGAAGCCTGCCAAGAGGACTTCCCACTTGGTGCCACCATTAATGGGAGAGGATGTGAAAGGGGAGAGAGTAGAGATAACATGAGGAGTCCATAGATCTGGGGAGGGTGAAGAGAAGAGGAAAGGATATCAGTGAAGACTTGTCAGAGGTTGCACTGACATAGGTGTCTGCGATGGGTAGGCCAGGGTTGCCACTCAGGATGTCTTTTTTGTGCTTTTTTCTTCCAGACTTCATGAGCGAGGGATGGTAGCTAATAGTGGAGCAGTTAGAGAAGATACAATAGATGGTAGGTGCCATCAGTGTGACAGAGGATAGTTGAAGGAAAGAGGCATAATTGCACTGCACAGTTCTAGACTAAACTCACAGGTGGCCTAGTGCTTGTAAGAGGGCACAAAAAATGAAATGCAAAATGTGAGGTACAAGAGGTTACAAGCACACACACCTAGGTTCGAAATTCAAACTGGGCACAAAAATGCAGTGAAGAAGAGGAAGATTAGGTCATGCAGAAAGCCAAAGTGCGATAGACAGTTATGGTTCAGGTTTGATGGTGAAGGAGGTAGTGGAAGAGTTCAGCCATCACCCACATGACAAAAGGGGAGAGCATGGAGGTACAAGGGCACACGTTTGTGTGGGCACCATCTGCATTGGGTGGCTCCTCGTGATTCAGGGTAGAAAAAGGTGGGTGTCCCTCGAGGCCCTTCTCAGCTCGGACAGGCACAGACAGGGCCGTAGAGGTGGGCCTTCAATGGAGGTGCCGACTAAAGCCTCCGATTGGCTAATGTAGGAAAAAAGGGCACCAAATGAGGTTGCTGCAGCAGGCTGGTCATGGGTGGCTCCTAGTCCCCAGGACTGGCCGGCCATCTTGGACGATTATGATTAAACACTGGTGAATGGCCAAAAGGCCTCAGGGATGGTAATACACCTCCAGGATAATAGCCCCCAATGTGCGCTTGGCAAACAAACTGATGTTTGCAACACAATAGGGATTCAGATGCGCTTGCTGACAAAGATTAGCAGATTTTCCTTTTCTTTCTTTTTAAATTATACCAAGTGCAGTGAGAAGCCGTCCAGGGTTTACCTTCTGTATTCAGCAGAGAGACGCTGCTCCAGCAGCTGAAAACGAATGTGGGGGTGATGGTGAGAGGGCACGATGGATCAGCTTTGCCTTACTCAGCTTCAGTGAAATGGAATGGCATCCTCAAAGGGCCTCTATGGAGTTGATATGTACATGGAGATGATATTTACATAGAACTGACCGGTGTGTTGTGATCTTCAAAATGACATCTGGATGAGCTCAGTGTGATGCACGGTTCACATTTCATTAAGGAAAATTAATTGTCCAATGCAACTCAATAGTATTGCACTAAATTATGAACCCTTTAGTTTACATTTCTTGGAAGTCGAAGGATATGCAACAGCTGCTTCTCAAGCTGGCATTAATGTTTACAGTAATTTAAGTCCATTATGAGCTCTCCGTTTGAAGCTAGGGCTCAGTTTATTAGGGATTTAAATACCTCGTATGCACCAGCCACAGTCTTCAAAGATAAGGCCTTCCTCTGCTCTCTGCAGTGAGCACAAATTTGATCCAAGAACTGTATTTTTCTTTGGATTTGGCCGCATTTCTGGTATGCATCGGCCAAAGGTCTCTGAGGTCAGGGATAGATAACACAGTCCAGCAGTCCATTGGGGGATGCTGCAAAAGAAGCTGCATGTACATTCTGAAAGAAACAACCTTTTATTTTTTTAACAAGGATTTCCCAGTAACAGTTTCTCATTTATTTCACCACATTGCAGCTTATACTTTTGTCCATGTGTAATTCTATTTCTTAGGCTTATTTTTAATTTTTCCACAACCATGATGGAAGACAGGGCTGCATTCTGAGTGATTTGCAACATGCAGTTCCATTTAACATGACCAGTGTCCACATGGAAAAGTCAGGCCCTTTGATTTTACATGATGTCACTTGGTGTGTTGGAAAGTAAGTGTTTATTTATGTCAAATTAAATGTGTTGTTTGGCTTTGCTTTTTCATATAAGGCACAGTTTTACTGCTATTCTCCAGATGCATACCATTGTATTTCATATGATTCCATGTAAAATGCTGATGTCAGACTGTGGGGGTTATTCCGAGTTTGGAGGCAGCCATGGTGGTTTTAGCACCATGGCTGCCTCCAAACCCGGGTCTGGGTCCGGTGTCTCTGAATGGGGACTTAGCAGGTCATTCCAACCTTGCAGGACCCAGTAAGTCCCCATTCAGAAAGCCATTCCCCATTCCCATTTGAGCCCCCATAGGCCTCAATGGGAATGGGGAAGGAGCTAATAACGGGCCCGCAAATTGTGGGCCTGTTATTAGCTCCATGGTCCCTTAACGGGTCCTGCTAAAGACGGATGTTCAGACCAGCCGTACCTGGTGGGAGCCGCTAAGGGACCTCGGAATGTGGCGGTAGGGGGTTAACGGCACCGGGATCCTTACCAGTGCCGTTAACCCCCTACCGCCAGGGTCAGAATGACCCACTGTGCTTTTTTCTCTTTTACATACAATCAGTGTCATTTGC
The DNA here is from genome assembly GCA_002915635.3 of Ambystoma mexicanum. Lineage (NCBI taxonomy): Eukaryota > Metazoa > Chordata > Amphibia > Caudata > Ambystomatidae > Ambystoma > Ambystoma mexicanum. The sequence goes on from CM030321.1 coordinate 829,625,610, forward strand.
AGAAACACATGTCTTTGAACCTGTCAGGCACATGTAGCTGTATTAAAGTTTTGGTGTGCTTTCCTTCACCTTTGTGCTTTTCCATTTTGGTCATGTTTAGTGAGTCCCACATTTTGCATCAACTAGGACTCAGTGCTGTATCAAGGTTATAGCTGGCTTATTGGTTCCAATATGTCTTTTCTATTAGTTAGCTCAAATCTCACAGTCGAGTCCTTGCTTGCTCTTTCAGTTCCTGCCATTCGGGGGCTGAATTTACACCCCACTTGGGCAAGGTTTCTGCACCAAGCAACCACTGGTAAAAACCATTAGTTACATGCAAGGTATAATCCCACTCAGCAGCTCTCCGGCCAGGCAAGCCAATTTGCAGGTGTCAAGTCTGTTTGGGCTTATATAATATATATACATTATACTCATGCAGCATCATGTGATGCAACCGTTTCTCATTGGACATGTGCTACCGCTACTTCCCCTCAGATACAGACACTTTGAATTATATGTATCTTTATTCTGTTTGGTCCAATGTATTTACCCATGTGACAAGGGGAGGTTATGACTCAAATCCATTCCTCTCATACCTTCTGTTTTGAACTTTTCCCATTATTAAGGCCCATATATTTGAAATTGCAAAACAAATTCTGCTTACATAGATATCATTTGCATTAAAATTTCATGTAACTTTATGTAAATATGTAAATGTATTAATATTTTGTATGTATGCATATATTGTGTTTAGATTTATAATATGGGTAATCTTGGCAGAATTTAAAACAGTTTTCAGTTTTTAAAACAGACTCAATGTTCCAAATGCATGACCCAAAAGATTATTTAATGTATGTGCCATAATAACTGAAGCATTACAATTTTCTTTTTTTTAACCTTTTCTTTTTTATATTTCTGCGCATTGGAGGTCCCCATCTTAGATAAATAGTTTCTAGAAGACTGGCTTTGGCCCCTTGTGATCCATGACCTTTAAACAGAAATGCAAAGATGGCTGTTTATTGCCAGGTTAAAAAAGTCAGGGTCTGAGAAGAAGTGTGATGTTTGATGCATTGTCTTAATTAAAAAAAAAGATCCATCCCATGTGATCTGGCTTTGGTCAAAAAGCTATAAGACACTTCAAAGGTAAGGATCTTGGAAACCAAATAGCGTCTATTTCCCTGTATTTATTTTTAGAGATCATCATATTCTTTGAATACCCATCTGGTGTCCAGCACCGTTTATTAGTTTGAATGATGGAGTGTCTTTTCCATACCAACAAACAGTATTTTGAGCACAGGTCTTGGGAACCAGAGTATAATGGGTATAGACTTGGCTTTCAACTACATTTCAACATTTGTACATTTAAAGTGGAAAACAAAGTCTAAAGCCTGGCTATATGTTAGTGATATATGTTTCATTTGGTTTAGGAGTTGATGATGTAATTGCATTTAATATACACAATGGGCCTCATTAAGACCCAGGCGGTAAGTTACCGCCTGGGTCGTACCTTTACCACCATGGCGTAAACTACGTTTACGCCATGGTGGTTGGCGGACTTACCGCCCCATTCCGAGGTTGGCGGGGGGCGGTAAATCCCCAATCCCCATTTACCCTTCCCCATTCCCATTTTTGCCCCATAGGGCATAATGGGAGTGGGGAAGGCGTTAATTACGCCACCGTAAATTACGGTGGCGTAATTAACAACAAGGTCCCTTAGCGCCATGGATTTTAACACCTGCTAAAAGCAGGTGTTAAATCCTCCATGGCGCTAAGGGACCTCGGAATCAGGCGGTAAGGGTCGGCGCTGTTTAAGCCACCGTAAACCCCTTACCGCCTGGGTCCTAATGAGGCCCAATGTGTGATGCATATTAAGGTATAGTGTTGAAGTTCATGCACCTTTATATAGACTTTTTAAAAAATTGTTTGTGTAATATAGCTCCACAAAAAAAAAACACTAGGATAGCAGATGATGATATACTCAGCATTATTATGCATCTATCTAAATCTTGTACAGCAGGTCCCAATGGTCTCACAAATTATATTTTTCGAGCAGAACCTGCTAGATGGGTAGTCACTCTCTGTTATCTTTTCAGACATAGAGTCAAGACTCAAAAATTCCAGCACTATAAGAAGGGACTATGTTCGGACACTTCAAATTACTGACCTATTGCCCTAATGAATGCAGATTGCAAAATCTTCGCCAGGCTGGTTTTGCAGGGTCTTGAAGCCTGGGCACATAGTAAGGGAATATTCATAAAAAATGTCAGGTTGGTTATCATAAGGGTCTCTCTACACTTCTCGATGACTTAATCTTTAATACCCTAAAGGCTCAGTCCCAAATGAAAAATTCAAGACCTACAGACATTGCTTTAATCGATCTTTCCAAAGCTTTTGACCTAGTAAACAGGTCAAAACTCTGGCAGAAATTAAGATCGTGGGACATTCCTGAAGATTTGTTGCATATCATCATTGCCCTACATACCAATAGCTCAATCAAGATTTGGTTAAATCAAATGGGTGACTTATCCCCCCATTTCAATTGAAAAAGGAGTACGATAGGGACGCCTTCTGGCTGCTCTCGTGTTTAATTCATACTTTTCTGATTTAGCCCCTTCTCTTCAAAATTCAATCTTTGTATCCTCTATCATTGGCAAATGTAAAATCCACTTCCTGGTGTATGCCGATGATATAGTGTTAATTCATAATACCCCAGTAGGGCTGCAGCATTTTCTTAATGCTCCTAAGGTCTATGTAACTAAAAACAAGCTTGTTGTCAAGCCAAACAAATCTGCAATACTAATGTTCGATAAAAGTTGTAATACAAAATCTACGTTACATTGGTCATTAACTGGCCAGGCAATTCCAATAGAGAAAATTATCAAATACTTTGGATTCAACATTCTCACGAATCACTCAATAATGGACCTTACTAAGGATCTGGAGGGTAAGGCCCTTCAATTTACATGTAAAATGAAAAAAATACTTTATTCATTTTGTAGATGTTCCCTCCTGCCCCATATCAGATTATACAAGGGTAAGATTCTCCCCCAATTTTATATGGCATGGAATGCCATCCCTGTGCCAATAAAATCATTTGAGACCGATTTGAAGGCCACATATGGAAGAACTGTTTATCTTTACCACTATCTCTCCCTATTGCAAAATTGAGGTATGAGTTAGGCCATCACTTCTTACAGCCATACTAACATTGGAAGGTTCTTGCTCTTTATAGACCTATTCTCATACCTCAAGATCAGTTGTTACATGTAGACAATAATGCTGATCTTTTTTTCACATCAGAATCCTTATTTGCCAACTCTATACGCTGATGCTGAATTGATTCTACAGATTTGTGATTGTAATACTGATATTCTGAAAGCCAATCCGTACAAGTTTAAGCGTGCCTTGATGCCTGCTGATTGGATCCAGACCAGAGCTTCGATTAGCAGCCTGAAAGACACCAAAAGTTATACCTTGTGTGAAAAATGTAGTCAGTGCATTCTTCCATATATTAGATGCTTTCCTAATCCATAAGAACAGAACAGTTGCAATTTTTTGACTCAATCTGCTTAAGACCAACGAAATGCAATGTATTTGGCAAAAACTTGACCCTGTAGCCTCTGAATGTACTCTTTGTGGCAAAGGGTTTATACAGGACTCATATCATGTACTTATAACCTGTTCTGCCACATTTGTGAAGCAAGTAAAATGCTTTGTACATTTCATCCACAATCCATCTTGGCTTCTCACCCATGCCTTTGGCATAGCATATCTTATGGAAAAGAGATTCCACTATCAATTGCCTTGTTAAAATTCCTAAATGAATAGCATTTTATAAAAATGTCTTTATGATTGTTAAAAATGAGATGTATTGATCTTCACATGTCTGAGTTCATGTGTTTATTTGTTAGATGGAAATGCATTAATTATGTGTCTATCTGTTGTGAAGAGATTGTATTGTTCCTTTTTGCTCTTGTTTATATGGTTATATGTTTTAGATAATGGGTCTCATTACAAGTGTTGCAGTGAGGCAACAATGGAGTCGGTAGTGCTACCGGCGCCGTTGTTACCTCGCCGCAACATAAAGAGTTTGCTCGCGGGTGCCGCTCTGGACGCCTGGTCATACCAGACGTCCAGTGCGGCACCAGCAAGCAGACCAGGATGCTAACAACGGTCCCGTGATTAACGGGACCGTTGTTAGCATCCGCACCATTCCCATTGAGCCCTAAGGGGGATGAAATGGGAATGGGGACGTACCGGGTCCGGCTCCCGAAAATGGGAATTACCGGGCCCGCAAATGTTGGAATGGCCCGGTTATTCCCATTTTTCAGGACCGGACGCGCGTTTGGGGGTAGGCATGGCTACCTACAAACTCGTAATGAGGCCCAATGTGTTTATTTGTTAGACGGAAATGATGTGTTCATGTGTTTATTTCATGAGATGGAAATATATTACTTTCTTTCGCTGTTGTCTACATGTTATATTAGTAATCTTGGTTTTATGTGAGAATAATGTGTAGAAGGTCCGTTTTGTGACAAATGCACAATACCATTGCTTTTGTTTTTGTTTTTAAAACACTGTTTACATGTAATATTTGCCTTCCTGTACCTGTGGGTGGTTTACATAACAGAGATGAGCATGCCATGCACAATGTTTTTTTTTTTTTTTAATAGCTTGTGTTTCAGTCAAATAAAAAAACAATTTCAGTTTTTAATTGTATGCACCCCAACACTTTCTTTATCAGAGATGACTATTAGATTTCATTTCGTTTAGCTGTGTCAAAGAAAATACAAGTGCTTGCCCACTCCTTGACCAATTGTGTTTCATGTCAAGCATCCCCATGAGCATCCCTGTTGTATTCCACCACTTTCAACATTAATCAGGCCATTCAGGTTTTAAAGGAATGCTCTGTAATGGATTTCATAATTATTAGGTGAGTACACTACAATTCAAGGGAATAAGGTGCAAAACGCCAGTGCATAATTACTCCTCGTCCATAACAGCTCATGTGTTGCTGCTGCTGTTGCCACCTTCCCCTCATCTGTCCATGGAGACCATTACTTCAGCCTTTCTGGAACTTCCGCATCTGGATGTCTTGACCTCCCACCCAGCCATGTCCACACTTCCATCTACTTCTTACTCTCTATTGTCCTTAATTACTTACGCGTCATGATGGAAACTTGGCTCCATGCTGGTGCATTACAAAACCGCATCAATATAACAATGTTGATGCTTCAAATCCGTGTTATCGCTATCGAAGCATAATGTTTAGCCATAATCCACAACACGATTGTTGCACTGCCTTCGTAGGATAAACTTAGTGGTCCTGGTCAAATCTAGGATTTGTAAGACAGCAACATCTGATTGAATGAAAATGGACAACTGTTTTAGCCTCCAGAAACACTTTCCACAAGTCTTCAAGTGATTGTTCTTTCTACTGCTACTATCTGTATTACTTGACCATTTGATAGCATATTAGACATTTATCAGCAGACAGAGTTCTTTGTACTACTTGCAGGTTAGGAATTCTAACCCTATTGGCGTAACATTCACATTGCGACCATCCATAATGCCAAAGGGTTAACGATACAGCTGTTATGGTATTTTGAATTTATGTTAACCACGCGCGTAAACCCACTACTTTTTAAGCACGGATCCGGGATCGAACCTGTGTTGCTCGGTGTTGTTTTGCTTCCAAAGCAAGCACGTTGCCGCTGTGCTATCCTCCCGAGACGTTTATCCATTAACTATGCCATTGTTTCTAAGCAATAACACTCCTATTGTTTCTAAGACTAAGCCAATGCTACTGCCAGTCGGAATAATTAAATGGCAAGCATTTTCAAGCATTCGGGAAAAAAAAAACACCAGCAACATATGCTTAATGATAGTTAAATCCCACTACACTACAATGACGTGCATAAGGACGGCACCTTCACAGAAGAAAGCAAAGCAAGTAATGATCCAAAATACTGTGCATCCGAAAAGGCGAAACCGGCCAGGCAGTAAAACTGCAGCGCTAATGCGCTGTCACCCTTTAAAGTCCATTAGCGTTGACAATTCACTTTAATGGACAACCTTTAATTAAAGTTGCGATGATTCAAAGACTGGATCTTCTGCCTGGGTGCGCTGCTTTCCAATGCTTGAAATGGAAACTAAATGGAGGTACTCTGGCTTGCAATTGAAGTAATGCCAGACTAAGTGAGAAAGACATCACGAGAACGTTCTGGAAATCTACAGATGGGCTTGACAAGTCACGAACTGCTATTTCTCATAACTAGAAGCACTGCCCATGTACAGCGTTCAGCTTCAAATGAAGGACATGGCGTTGGCAGCAAATCTTCCTTCGTCACGCGGCATATTACCCGATGAGACGTGTGCTCTTTGGTTCAGAATGGCAGATAAGGTACTGAAACGATGAATTTCGGGGGCAATAGTAGGCTACTGCTGAACTAAATTATCATGAGACTCAGTGTGAAGTTGTCATTAACTGGAGAGCACAATGTAACCTTACAGACTGAGGGAGAGGCCATTACTGCAGGAGAAACCTGGCGGGGAGGGGGGGATGGCATCATCATTTGGCATGGATCATTATTTTATTAGCACATAGAGAACATGGTCTGGACTTTTGGTGGTGAAGTAAATAATGTAAGTGTTCTAGTGAGTAAAAGAAATAGAGGAACTGCGTTAGTAATTTAAATGAGGATTTATTTCGTAGCATTTAATTAACAAGACTGTCTTAATAACGTGAGCATTTTAATTGCTTTTTTGAAACGGACCTGGTTCCGCATGACCGTGCACTGGAGGTAATTTAAAAATAAACGATTTCTCTACAAGAAAGTTGAAGCATTTTTCCATGTTCTCTTTAATAGTCGACACTGGACTTTGCAGTGAAAGGAAGAACCCTCCCCAGAGGGGGAGTGTTTTGCTGAAAGAAACCCTGGCTGGAAATTGCACAGTTGTTTTCAAGCTTGCTTCCGAATGCAGTTAATACCATGCATACAATGCACTCTGAACATTCCAATTGGGGGAGAAGAGGTGAATAAAGTCCTCCATGTGCTAGTACAAGATATAAAAAAAAGTCCATAATTAAAATTCATGAGTTGACCAGAGCGCACCTCATTGCATGCAGTCCCTTTTTCCTGGGGAGAAATCTTACTGAGAAAAATCTGTATGCATCGGGCAATGTGGCACGTTAGCCAAGAATGGCATGTGGGAGGCAACACTGGTGGCACCTTAAAATAACTCATGAATTTAGATTTATAGACTGACTAAGGTTTGGTAATTCTGGGGATATGTCTCTTCTCCTGTTATGTGTGGAACATGACTAAGCCATCATTCTACTACTCCCTATGAAAATGGCTCTTGTGTCCAGTCTGTGTCTAAACGCTGTGGCCGCATCGACACTAATGGTGGACGGTGGGCTGCTAGGTGGCCCCATGGGTTGCTGGTGCACAAAGGACACCTCAAGTTCCCAAGGTTGCATCCTGGATCTGAGACCCAGATGCTGACTGAAGATGTTGCAGTGTCCAGCAGACCACTAGTGCAATATAGGCACTCCCGATGGTCTGCAGACATCCAGGAACAAACAGCATGTTTTCTAAGAAATATTGCCAACATATTGAGCCCCTCTCTGCCACTCCAAAAGGGTCTGACTAGGGCCAATGTGATTCCAAGCGGGTGTAATGTGTGCCTTTCATTTATTTGCAGCACAGGGTCTGGCTGGAGACAGCAACATGTCTAGCAAAATGTTCATCTGCGACCATGGTTCGCCCCTGATCGCCAACCACATCTGCTCTCTTTCAGAGCGCCAAGCTGGTTGCCCCTTACCTATTTAGATGATCCACAGGTCCCCTGTAAAAGGATGTCAACTCCAACCCAAAGTAGCCAATTATGTGTCCACTATATATATGTGTATGCTGATTGTACAGGACAATCCCAGAAACAGCTAATCAGTTTTGATACGTTTTAGACATTTTAAAAATAGTTGCTGGCAATATGTTTGCCAAATTTGAAAAGTGGCGTTTTCAGGACCAGACGACTCCTTCTTGCAAATGTCTGCCTTGATTCTGTCAGCAGTACAATATGTAGGGGAGAGCAAACATTTGAGAAGGAATGGGAAAGTCTACTTTTAGGAACTGCAACTATATTTTTGAATCCACTTAACAGAGGAATACTATAGCCTTATAGAACAAGGCAGGGGTCGTTATCATGGGATAAAGACCTAACATCAAGTTATGGCCTGAGGCGAAGCAGAGGTTCATATGCCTGTGAAGGGTCATTATCGCAAGCGATAATGACTCCTCCCGAGGTCCATAAGGCTATTACCACATACAGCTAAAAGCAATGCATGTTTTGTGGTTTTGGAGGCAAATTAAAACTGTTACTTTAATAGTGAACAAAGCATATAAACAAACTAAGTTAGTACATTATTATATACTTATTATAGGATATTGAACGTAAAAAGGTCATCTCAGAGAAGAGGTGTCTTATTGAAAGAAGTCGTGCATTGAAATTGCATTGTTGTTTCCCTTTTTGCTTTTGAAGACACAGGGCCTCATTCACAAAAACCTTTGCCCATCAAAAAAGAAATTGTGATTTACAGATAGGACTTTGTGCTGGCCATTCTTACTTTGCGCTGTGCAGAAGCGATTTGCGCGACACAGAACGCAATGCTCAGGAAGGGCCAGCGCAAAGATCTAAAGAGGGTGTGGAACATGCAAAAACTCTTTTCACAGAATATTCCTTTCACGAAAAACATTATTTGGGATGTCAGAAGAGGAAGTGCATGGAAGATTCTGCCTCGATTCCCATGTCAACCTAACCCAGGTCAGGGAGTGGCAGAATTACCTGGAATCATCCATCATGTGCTCACAGGCTGCACCACCTCTGGTCAAAGTGCTATATGCCCTACTTCCTGGGCACAGGATCATTCCAGCACACACTAGCCCTTGTGGGGGGTGTATCACGGCCCACATAAGCAAGGTGTTTACACCAGGCCTTCTGCTGCATACTAGCACGTGTGTATATGCACATTCACATGCCAGACACACTGCAGGCAAGGCAGAGAGTGTGCCAGGAATTGCATGCATTGTCCCACTTTCCCCAGCTATTGGGAGCCATTGATTGCACCCATGTAGCACTGCAACCCGCCCCCCCCAGACACCAAGAACATATACTGCAACAGAAAACATTGGCATTCCATCAATGAGCAGCGGAGCAGCTGATCTGTGGTGACATGGGAAATATTGTGCATGTCAATGCCAATTACCGGGATGCAGGGATCTTCTGCCATTCCCCTATATACCAGGCCCTTGCATCAGGAACCTTCGGAAACACCTGGCTGGTTGGTGAGAATTAACTATCATGCAAGCACAAGCAATCATAAGGCACACAGAACCACAGAAATCAAAATACATGTAATCAACAACCATTTGTTCCCTTGCAGGGGGTGATGCCTACTGGCTGACAACATTCCTGTTGACAGCCATCAGGAATCCAGCCACCCCAGGTGAGGTGTACTACTATACACCACATACACTACATATAACCACTAGGGATATAGGGGAGCCCACATTCAGAGTGTTTAAGTCATGCTTCCGCTCCCTTGGCCACTCCTATGGGGAATTGCTATATGCACCCCCACTACTATGCAAAAACATTGTGGCATGTTGTGTCATGCATAATATTTCTGCACGTCATGACATAGCAGTAGAGGTGCTGGAAGGCTTTGGCCCTCATCCACAGACACAACCCATTCCTTTAGCAGGCCAACGGGCACATGGACAGGACACACACAACCAGATAGTAGAAACCTACTTCACATGAATGCCCCCACCTCTGTGGAACACACACAGTAAAGCCACATCCCTGATGACCTTCAATGTTGCAATCAGGCTAATGCACCTTACTCATCACAACACTCTGAGAATGCACCTCTTGGATTGCCAAACTGTGTGTGCCCCCCAACAAGAAAAGTACAATGCAATCCCATTGTCATCCATCACGTGAAGTGCACAAACCACCACCATAGTCCTTTCAAGTGGAATGAAAAGTTCATGTCACAGGCGCAAAATGCAAATCATGGTGAAGCAAGAGTGAACAACAGGTAACGAAAGGAAAAAAAAAAAAAAGGAAAGTTTAGTAAGGACCTACCTGAACGGAACAAGGACGCACTAACAGATCCCAGGAGTGCGTCTTTCATATGAGAAGTCCCGAAGTCTTAGTTACAGGAGCAAGCCACAAAAGGAAGCAAATCCAAGTTCATCTGAAGCCTAAGAAGCAGTGTGAGGTTGAAAGGCTGCAGTCTTTTTCTTGCAGGAAAGTAGCTATTTCTTCTTTGATGTCGAGTAGCAGTAACACTGCGTTGCTGCAGAATAAATGTAAGAGACGCCGTCATAATGCTGCGGGGCGGCGTGAAGAATTTCCGTTAGCTGCGGGACAAATAAAGGGTGAATGCTGCAGAGCGGCTGGCAGCTTGAAGGCTGAGTGCTGCGGGATGGCAAAGTGTAAAATGGATAAAAAAGCCACGAGGCAGCGAAAGGTTGAAACCCAATTGAAGCCACTGTGCAGCAAGGAGTTGAGGGTTAGATGCCGCAGAGCAGCAAAAAGTTTAAAGTTCAAAGGAGCAGTGAAGCAGTGAGGATTTGCAGGCTGAATGCTCCAGGGCAGCAAGAAGTTGATGTCAATTGAAACAGCAGATCAGGGAAGAGTAAATTCAATTGAAGTTGCAAGGCAGGAAGGAGTCGAACTCAAATGAAGCCGAGAGGCGGCAAAGAGTTTCCAGCTGAGTACCACGGGGCAGCAAGGAGAGAAAGCCGAGGAAAGCAACCGCAGAAATGTTGCTGAGCTAACCAGGACGAAACGCTAAGGGTATTGGTGTAACTTCAATCAGACATGCTGATACCTGTTCTGAGTTATAAGCAGCCAGAAGTCAATCAGGGTAGTGTAGGGTCCTTGCGTCGGGTATCCATGGCAACGGTTGAATCCACCCGTCGTGAGGGAGCAAACGCAGAAGTAGTTAAAGAACATTCCCTCAAGCGCCACAGAGCCGCCATCTGAGCCACAAAGATGAGGGAGGATCAGGCCATCTGCCAAATAGACTGGGCTTGGTATAGCGTGTTGTAACAGTAGGAACCACAGATGAACCACAGAGGAGTAGGACAGAGGGTCTCATGAGAATCCATGCAAGATACCAATGCTGGAGAAGAGGAGTTACAGGTAAGTCATTTGTTCCTTCTCCAGCTTTGAATCTGGGACCATGGGAGGTGGTACAGCTCAACAGAAGCAATGCAATCTCACCTCTGGAAAACTCTCCTCAAACTAAAAGGTTGTGTAGCCTGACTGCCACAAGAGTCCTCTATGGAATCCCTGTTGAGGTAGTAGAACAGACCTCCACATAGCAGCCCAGCAGTTGTCAAGCAGGGGAACACCAGACAGGAACACAGCCATTGCGGCACATCTCTGGTGAAATACACCCTCGGCATGAATGACAGAGGCCTGCTCGCAAGCCAGTGACTACGCTAAATGCAGCCGAATAGCCACCTGTAGATGGAAGCCTTCGGTAGAGCCTTCCCTCTATCAACAGGTCCACAGGCCACAAACAACTGAAGTCTGGTGAGAACCCTAGGGACCTGGAAAGGAAGGAAGTACGGGTGTGCCATGCCATACCCCCATCTTAGAGACGGAAGGGGGGAGTGGAGTGCCCACTCTCTAATGAAAGAAATTATGCCTTATGAAACCCCACTCTGTAAAATTATGAAGTTGTGTTACATAACTAGTTTTTGCCAAAAAATGGAAAGGAGAAAAAATGGCAATTACAAATAGGGATTGCCATATGATGCTTTAGACCCCTAAACCCATCCGGACTTGGGGGCTGGGTTTGGGAGAAGAGAGAAGGGTACCTGTCCAAACCTGGTTGCAGGGATTATTTCAGGATACTTCCCCAAGATTGTAGAATTGGTGGTGTCATCGCTGCTATATAAGTGGGACTGAACTAGGAGGTGGGACACACACCCAGACAGAAGGAGACAGAGAGACAGACCATCAGGAAGGCTGCTGAAACTTACCATCTGACAGCTGTAAGGAAACACCAGAGGAGATTGCTGAGAGTGCATCTGGGCTGAGCTGTCTTTCTAGGAAGCCCTCAAATCTGACTGGGTCCTATATAAGAATGTGGGAGGCCATCTTTAAGAGTGGAATGACGAGACCCCTGCACTATCTTTCTATAGTGTCCTGAGATGCAGCTGGCTTTCCTGAACTTCAAACAGAGGATTTCTATGTAAATAGAACTGAGCCCTGGGAAACCAAAAGGTTGGGGAGTCTGCTTGCCTTGACTCCTTTCGCTTTACAGTGGTTGGGGGAGGGCACAACTTTGTAGATCCTTAGGCGTTTTAACTAAAGACATTCATTTAATTAATTCCTCCTTTGACAGAACACTACAAGGTGAATTCTGTTAAAAATCAAAATTAACGAAGTTCATTTTCCAGTATTTCCCAGTGTGGGCTAAAACTATAGCCTATAATTTATTTGGGTAATCATTTTTTTCCTGCTGACCCCAACGTCTTTAAGGAAGAGGGATGTCTCGGTTCTTAAATCAGTCCAGCCTTTTTATCCAGTTTACCCAAAACAGGCCTTTCAGTGGAGTGGGGTCCCCAAATCATTCCAATTTTTCGGTCAGACTCCCCCAACACAGTGCAGAGTAGGAGAGGGGGGTCTGAAAAACAAACCGATAAATCACCCTGTGTTTATTTTAAACCCAAAGTGTGGGCGAAATATAATCACCATATGTATTTCTACCAATCTTGAAATCCTTGATAGCCTTTTAAGCCCGCAGGAGAATCAATATCACACACCACTACATGAGAATTGCTTTTGTTATTGATCAGTGTAATTATTTCTTAAAGTGACATTTGCAGAAGGTGTAGAATTGTGATTGTGTCCTTTTCAACTCACTTTTGTGGATTATTTATGCTGAGAGAAGTTCATTGTGTTGTGCCACAGATAAAGTGGTGTTTGACATTTTTGTGCTAATTTCTATTACTTTTATTACCAATATATTTCCTGTACACCGGCCTGGTTCTTGGCTAGTTGTTAGCACAGGGGAGAAGGATCCAAGGGGCATGATATGCATCTGAAGTAGGGCAGAAGAAAAGAATCCTTTGTATAGTTTTTTGCATGTCACCTTCAATGGGGAGGGAAGGAACTCCCTGTTTTTAGGGTGGTCTCTCAATAAACTGTTAGATCGTGCAACATACAACTTCAATGCACGGGCAACATCCAGTGTATGCAGAACCATCTCTTCAGGAGAGTTAGGAGAGCCAAAGAAAACTGTCTGGTGTATGGGATAATTGAGATTACATTTCTAACGGGATCTTTGGCATGAAAGAAGGGTCGGCGCACAATGCCATCTTGGAGTGATGAAAAGCCAAATATGGTGGTTTTCAAGAGAGAGCCTGCAATTCCCCAACATATCTGGCAGATGTAATAGCGACCAGGAATGCACTCTTCCATGAGAAAAACTTTAATGGAGCATGTTAAAGAGACTCAAAAGGAGGGCCCAATACCTTGGAGAGAACCACATTGAGCGGTCATAATGGAACAGGTGGTTTAACTGGTGGAAAAATCCTGAAAAGGACCTTGAGGAACTCCTTAACAAGCATATGAGATCAAAGAGAAGGCTTGCAAGCCACCTGCGTGTAATGGCAGATAGCCGCCAAGTGAACCTTTATTGTGTGCTAGACTTGCTTTTACCGATGACAGAAGATACGAAAAAAATACTATGAGATAACCACTAGCATTCAGACAACACAATTAATTTTGCATAAAACGGTAGTTTATTACTTAATAATTCAAAAATGTTTGATCAGAAACATATTGTTAATTTGACAAAGTGCATAAAAATAAACACAGCATGTTACTTTGATATTATATGATATGGCATTTGTAACGTGCCTAGGCACAGGTGTTTGTTTGTAGAGAAAACTCTACTCAGCATAATCATAAGTGCCAGAGCATGAACCATGGGGCATTCCTATCTAAATCACACTCACCACATGCATTCATTACACATATCTAACAAGCCACCTAAAGAAAAGACAATAATTATGACCTAATTAACAATCCTATAATTTAGGTCCCATATACGAACTGGTTTATCACCTCCATTCACTGTGTATCCACACCTATAGCTTGGAATTCAACATGCACTGGTGAATTCCCAGTTGTCATGTTATCAAGAATGTAACAACCCTCAAAAAGCAAGGGACTTTGAAGAACCGACATTCATTTGTGTTGTGTCGACTCGAGTTTCGGCTCTATTGGTCCCAGGTGTTCTAATGGACCAGCTTCTTCAGGACAAAACAAGTTTGTGTTGTGAGGGTAGCATCGGTATTTCTACAAAGAAAATTTAAACACAAAAACCTGTAAATATATGGTAATACTATTCAATGTAAACATATTCAAACCCAGACAATCCCATTTCAAAACCATGCAGAGTTACAGAGTGCTAACATTGGAGACACTGGTGCCCAGCGCAGCCACCATTGTCACAGTCAAAGAGGCAAGCCCGATGCAAGAAAACCCCAAAAGTGAAAGCCAAACATGCTTGAAGCAACACTTGTTTATCAAACCATGGATGTTGGCACTTAATCCATGGTAAAACGATCACTGAGAGGAGACATGAAAATTAATCGTGTTGCACGTTCCACTTAATTTGGGAAACTGCGGATGTGAAAGAAGCAAAATCCAGGAAGGTAAAGAGGGAGAGAGAGAGATTCAGTGAAAAACATCCATCCCAATTCTGCCCATTGATCATTTTGATGTGTCATACCCGCAGAAAAAATGAAACCGGAAAAACATACCTTCAATTTGGTACGGATGGCAAGATTACACATACTTGTAGTGGGCGGAACTCTTGTTTTCAAATTGCTCACCAGATCAAAAGCATGCCAACCCCTCGAGTGCTCTAAATGTATACAAACCTGCTGTTATCTCTGCTAAGAGCTCAAAACAATGGATGAAAGCGCTGAACGATACAGTGGCCAAGCAGTTAAAAAGTACCTTACCTTCACAGCGGGTGCACTGGCTCTTCCACAGCCTAGTAACAGTCTTGGTCGCAACAGCTGTAGCCCGGAAGCGGAAGTGACCTATTTAAAGGAGCAAAAATATGTTACGAAAATTGCCCTGCATCATCCAGTAAAAAAATCAGCCATCTTGGACATCCTAAGTTGCTAGCAGCTGATGGCAGGCTTCTCAGGCCAATAATAATGTTAAAGAAAAACAAAGATGTTCCCAGTCTCACTGCGCCAAGAAATTATAATTAATTGTTTGTGCAAAGAAAAGCCTTTATTGTTTGTGCGAAGAGAAGCCTGACACGTGTTTCAAGCTGTGTACAGCTTTTCATCAGAGGCTTAGGTTGCAGCAATAAGAACTCCACATTTAGAGTAGGACAATGCCAAATACAGTTCTCAAAATGCCTCGCAGTTGCGGAAAGCTCAATGACCGCTTGTTTCAGTCTACTCGTGTTACCATTGAACATCTTTGTTTTTCTTCAACTATTCCTGTGGATGTGTATTGGCAGTACACCCACACCGCCCAGATACCCGCAGCCTTGATGTTTATTTTCTTAATCACTGTATAAGCGCTGTGAACTTGTGACTTTTTCTGCCATAACTTTGTTGCAATAATAATGTTAGTATACCTGATTGTAAAGCAGACATTGTATAATGTCCTTCCCTCCTCCTTCCCTGGATAGTAAGTCTGGAACAGGAGGAAGCCTGATGGACGGTACCATTGACAGATGCAGCAGGTTGGAGAACCAGTTTTGAAGTTGCCTCGCTGGTACAATTAGAATCATCCTGTACTGGCTCTGTTTGAGTGCATTGAGTACTCGTAGAAGAAGAGGGGTCGGAAAGAACCTGCAAAGGAGCAGACTGTCCCACGGGATGGAGAAATCGTTCCCAAGACTCCTGGTTTGAGGAAACCTGATGACAAACTGGCTGTAATTGGAGTTGACCACCGAGGCAAACAAATCTACCTGAAGTTGGCCCCCCTCTTGAGAATAGTTGATGAACCTGATCCTGATGGAGCGCCCACTCATGGCTGGATCGCAGCTCCCCGGTGAGGGAATCTGCAATGGTGTTGTGGATCTTGGCCACGTGAAGTGGAATGGCTAACATCCCCTGAGTTATAGTCCATTGTCACAGTGATTGAGCTTCCTTGGAGAGGATGGGAGAGTGGGTCCCCCTTGCTTCTTGTTGTAGAACATGGTGTTTGTGTTGTGCGTAAAGATGCAGACCACTTTCCTCTGTATCTGGGGCTGAAAAGAGTTGAAAGCCCATAACACTGCCAGGGGCTCTAACACATTTATGTGAAGTAACTTTTCCTCTAGTAACCTCTGGTGTGAAGTTTTCCTGTGTGTGACCCCGACCCCTCCATTGAGGCGTCAGTTGTGACAGTCACTTGATGAGCTGGAAGGCAAAAGGGATCACCCTGCATTAGGTGCTGCCGATGCTTCCACCACTGCAGTGATCGCCAAAACCCTTGTCATTCCAAGAGCCCGATACTTGCTTGCATCTGTCATACAGGCACTCTTGGAGTGCCCTCATGCACAGATTGCAGTGACACACTAGAGGGATGCAGTAGGACATCATCCCTAGCACAGACTTGATCGAGTGAGCAGTTGTAATCTTGAGAACAGATTGCAGAACATGTTTAACATGAGGGTGCCCTATACTATTAGGACTTGGTGCAAAACAGACTGGTATTAGACAAAGGTGTCCTAATAGTTAGATTCAGAAATAATTCATTTCATATATCATCCATATGTTGTATCTGATATTAATATCCATTCCAATTGGCTTCCAATTGTTCAATAATTCAATGTGTCGGACATTGATTTGTTGGGTGTTACTCATTGCCCATTCTGTTTATTAAATATTGTTTATTTTTTTCTCCTAAAATCCAAACTGTCAGAGTTAAACATTGCTAATTTTCACAGTTATTTTTCTCTATGTTTTTTTTTCTTTTTCTCTATCTTTCCTTGTATAAAGCATGTGTTTTGTAGACACATGTCAATCCATATGCTTCATGCACCCATGTTTGGGTGCTACCCATAAACATACAATTAAAAACAGATAAAAATATAGAGGTCAATAAAATGTGGGGTAACAATGCAATTGTGAGAACAATCTGTCATGAAGGTACATTTACAACCCTATACAAAAAAAAAATAATAACCATACCGACATTCATGATTTATTGCAAACAAACAAGGCATATTGTTGTACATTATTCACAACAATAGTCTTTCTAGCCAATCCTTAGTCTCTTGCGGAACATGGCCTTGATTTTGTCCTCTGATGGCGTACCAAGGCACTGTAAGGTTTCCATCTGAGAAGCCCGGAAGAGGGTGTTCTGAGACAGTGATAGACACAACTTGGGAAAGTTTATGGGGAATCCCAGAGATGTGAGAAATCAAATAGTGTATTTGGTATTCTGCATGGCCATCTGGTGAGACTGCGAACAATCAACCAGTCATCCAGATAAGTATAGACACATATACCTGTGTGAGGCAGATGGGTGGCCACTGGAGCGAGTCACTTGGTAAACACCCTTGGAACAGACTTTAGTCCAAAGGGAAGAGTCTTGAACTGGTTGTGCACCCCCTGCACTGTGAAGTGAAGAAAACCTCTGTGTTTCCAATCAATGGGAATATGGAAGTATACATCTTCCAGATCTAGAGATGTGAGAAAATCCCATTGCTCCAGTTGCTTGAGAACCTCTTGCACCGTGACCATACAAATGTTTACGATTGAAGGAACTTGTTCAGCTTCTTGAGATCTAGAATAGGTCTCCGCCCACCAGGCTTATTTCCCACTATGAACCGCCCGTTGGTCAGAGGTGTGGTGGAAAAGATTCTATTGCCCCCTTTTTGAGCAGGGTCCAAATCTCCTGCAGGAGATGAGGAAGATTATTATTATTATTATTATTATTATTATTATTATTATTATTATTATTATTATTTAGTTCCTTAGGGGCAGAATGAAAGGGCACTTTTCTAGAAATTTGAGGGAGTGCCCTCTTTGCTCGGTGCTGATCAGCCACTTGTCGGTGAGATGTTTCTCCACTGGTCAAAAGAATGAGACAACCGGCCTCCCAGTGGGGTACTGAAGTGGGGGCCCGAGACAATGTCTGGCCAGGCTTGCTTTGGAACCTGTGGGTGGGTGGAGGATCTGTGGCACATTTGAGTGCCTAAGTACACGTGTGCCCTTCCTCGGTATGACTCCTGCGAGAAGGAATGAGAGGGTTGATGATAGGATATCTGCTGATATGTCCCAGAAGGCCTGGAGCATCACGCCTTCACAGAATGAAAGGACTGCCTCTGCTGCTGGAGTGTTTTCTATGGAGCGGGTAGTGTCAATGTCAATTTGTATTGCCTGAAGGGTCTCGTCAACCTTCTTGCCAAAGATGTTGATGCTATCAAATGGCATGTCCATGAACTTAGATTGTATGTCCGGGTAGAAATGTGTGGCCTTCAACCATACTGTAGGGCAGACCTGTTTCCCATATGGCAGAAACCTATGTCTGCCACATGCAGAGATACTGTGATTGCATGATCCGATGCTATCTCACCCTCAAGCAGCACAGCTAAAGCTTCCTTCCTCTTGTCAACTAGTAAGAAGTCAAAGAGGGAACCCATCTTAAACCAAAGTTCCCTATTATATTGGGAAAGAAAGGCTGACAAATTTGAAGCCTTGATATTGCTAGCCGCTGTGGTAATGACCCTCATTCTGAAAGAATACAGCTGCTTATCCTTATCCAGTGGAACCAAGGATTATGATGAAGGATTAGCTGACTTCTTCCTGGCCGGATGCAGCCAATAAATGCATTTTATGTGGCAATAGAACACAAACTCTTTCCTCAGCACGCACTTGGCAGAGGGCCTAAAGAGACTCATCTTAATGGCATCTGCCATGGCCACATGGAGAAGCCCTCCCCAAGAGGTTCTTCACTAGTCGAAGATCCCTGAAGATCCCTGGATGGTCTAGATTTTCACCAACATGGATTCCCACTATTGGTGGTCACTTATTATTATTAAAAAGTACAAAAATACAAGGAGCGACTAACACGGACTTTCAGCATGTAAACATACAAAGATACAAATCTGTAGATGGCCACTAGGGGTGGAGCTAAGGAGAACAAACGTCATTGGTTGGGACAGTATGACCAAAGTGACATCAATAGGCTATGTAAGTGACAAACAGTTCTTTAGGCTTTAAAGCAAAACTGCTTTAATATGCCAGAGGATTTCCAGCCTTATGACAGGTAATATTCATAATTAAGTGAATCCATGTAAGATCGAATGCTGGAGAAGCACAATTATGTAGTTAAGTTCTCTTGGCACATGTCCTATCCCCTAAGGGTATCATTCATGTCTACCAAAATGGCACCATCATGGTCAAGAGCTCTCATCCCAACCTCCTCCTTCATGATAGGCATCTTTGGTGTCTCATCAACGTGTCCCCTTCTCCTGCAACTCCTCATTCTGCCACCCCTCAGATCCCTTCGCCACAACTGACGGGTGAACTACATTCCTCCTTCATGATAGGCATCTTTGGTGTCTCATCAACTTGTTCCCTTCTCCTGCAACTCCTCATTCTGCAACCCCTCTGATCCCTTCTCCACCACTGACAGGTGAACCACATTCCTCTATCCCTCCTCGGAAGACTTTCAATGGTGGGAACCAGCTCCACTTAGCTACCCTCAACTCTCGCTCTTCCATTAAATACTCCTCTGATATCTGATACCTCCTTGAAGATTTGATGTGCTCGCTCTCACCAAGATGTGGTTCATGGCCACCTATATCACTACTCTTGATACACTCCTTCTGGAGGGCTACAAGATGCTCTCTAAGCCCAGGCCTAACTATTATAGGGGCCGGGTGGCCCTGTTCTTCCCTGAATGGGTCCCTGCTAGTATCATACCCACTCAGTCCTACTCTTCTTTCAAATGCCTCGTCTGCAGGCTTGGTGTATCTCCAGTACTCTTGCTGACTCTTGCCACCAAATACAGGACCCCTGGTCTGGTTTCCCTCTTCCTCTGGGAATGGTCTAACCTCACCTCCTCTCTATTGGCTTCTACCTCCACGCTTTACCTCCTCTGAGACTTCAATATTCACCTTGACTCTCCAGATGCAGCTTCTGGACTCTTCTGAAGCCTCTGTGACTCTCTTTTCCTCACCATTCTTCTCCTCCAGGCTGACGCACTCCCCTGGTCATGCTCTTGTGTCCTCTCACCAGGATCTCTTCTGTCCCCCGGCCAAGCCGTGTTCACTGGATTCCCTTCCCCACCCTAGATCCTCCTCCTCCTTTTGCTCCCTCCCTTTGCTCTCCACCGGCCCTGATTGGGGACTGTCCCATTGTCTGTTTCCTGATTGAACTACTCAGATGTGCTAGGCATAACTTTGTTCATTCTGCTGGCTGAGCACACAGTAAGGTGGCTGAGTGTTCTGCTCTTTTCATCGGCATAGTGTTAACTCGTCTTTCCATCTGCCGCTCGTAATTGTTTAATTTTCAATATCCAACTTGCCATCTCACGGCCTAGTTCACTGATTTCCCTTCCCCACCCCTGATACTCCTCCTGCTCCCTCTGCACTCCCTTGACCCTGATTGGACACTGCCATGTCTGTTTCCAGATTGAGCTACTCTGTTGAACTCAGTATAGCTTTGTTCACTCTGCTGGCCGAGCACATGGTAAGGTGGCTGAGCATTCTACTATTTTCATTGGCATAGTGCTAACGTTTCTCTGCATCTGCCACCTGTAATTGTTTAATTTTGAATATCCAACCTGCTGCTGCATGGCCTTGTTCACTGGTTTCCTTCCACACCCCCAATCCTCCTCCTGCTCGCTCCCTCTGCCCTCCCCCGACCGTGATTGGGCACTGGCCCATTGCCTGTTTCCTGATTGAACTACTCAGTGTGCTCAGTGCAGCTATGTTCATTCTGTGGATGAATACACAGTAAGGTGTCTGAGCCTTCTGCTCTTTTCATCGGCACAGTGTTAGCTTTTCTTTCCATCTGTGTCCTGTACTTGTTTAATTTTGAATATCCAGCTTGCTGCCTTGCAGCCTTGTTCACTGGTTTTCTTCACCCGGATCCTCCTTCTGATGCCTCTCTCTGCCCTCCGCCGACCTTGATTGGGGACTGGCCTGTTGCCTGTTTCCAGATTGAACTACTCCATTGTTCTCAGCGCAGCTTTGTTCATTCTTCTGGCCGAGCACATGGTAAGGTGGCTGAGTGGTCTGCTCTTTTTATTGGTATAGTGTTAACTTTTCTTTCCATCTGCCGTCTGTAATTGCAGCTTCTCAGACTTGTTCACTGGTTTCCCTTCCCCACCCCTGATCCACCTCCTTCTCCCTCCCTTTGCCCTCCCAGGACTGTGATTGGATGCTAGGCCCTACTCTACTTCTGCTCTTAGGGCAGCCCCACTGACCTTTGCAGCCCTGTGCGGCTAAGGGCCCCAGCTCTCACAGTAGCAGATCCAGAGGGTGTTTGCTGGTGTTCGCTATGGGAGCATGCAGTTCAGCCATCAGCCAACAGTGACTGACAAGGTAACAATGGATTGGGTAGGGGTAACAGCCATTACTGCTCCCTATTTAACTGTCCCTCCTCTCATTACTTATATTAGCTGTTTTTACAGTCTGTTGCATGTAGCAGTTTACTCATATCCACATGTGGCATTAAGTGAATTGTCGTTATTAGCCACTTGACTTATTCCTGCCTTCTTGGAAAGTGAAATCTGTGGGTGGGTGTTTGCTTTACTGTTGTGCATAAAAATTAGGCTTTTTTCGCTCTTTCTAGGAAAGTCGAATCTGGGTGTTCCAATAAATATGCTGGCAAAGTATAAAAGGAGCTCACCTTTTAAACCCATCAATCTGTCATGAAATATTCCCTGGAAAACAAAATCCCAATATGAAACAAGTGCTTGTGGTCTTGTGAGTAAGCGTCTGCACTGGGAACATGACAACCTGAGTAAAATCCATTGCCATTGCCACATGTAGAAGTCCTCCCCACAAAGTTTTCCACTAGTAGAAGATCCCTGGATGGTCCGGATCATCACTGACACAGATCCCCACTATCGGCTGTCACTAAGGTGACGGAGCTGAAGAAACAATCAATAATAGATAGTTACATTATTTTAAAAGAGACAAAATGCCAGCATCAAATAACGAGGATTCTCAGCATGTAAACGTGGGATAAAAATCTGAAGATGGCTACCAGGAGTGGAGCTAAGCAGGACACACTTCAATGTTTGGGGTAGTATGACCCAATGTGACAGCAATAGGCTAAGCAAGTGACAAGCAGTTTGTTAGGCTATAAAGCAAAGCAGCTTTAATATTACAGATGATTCTGTGCCTTACGACAGGTAAAATTAATAATCAAGTGAATCCATGTAAGATTGCATGCTGGAGAAACACAATCATGTAATTAAGTTCTCTTGGTGTATTTCCCATCCTCGACGGGTATCATTAATGTCTACCAAAATGGCACTGTCAAGGTCCTGAGCTCTCAGCCCAACCTCATCCTTGTTCGTCGGCGTCTTCCGTGTCTCATCAACTTCTTCCCTTCTCCTGCAACTCCTCATTCTGC
Organism: Ambystoma mexicanum; assembly: GCA_002915635.3. NCBI lineage: Eukaryota > Metazoa > Chordata > Amphibia > Caudata > Ambystomatidae > Ambystoma > Ambystoma mexicanum. The sequence goes on from CM030321.1 coordinate 829,648,235, forward strand.
AACCCCTCTGATCCCTTTGCCACCACTGACGGGCGTACCACATTCCGAACCCCTCTCGGAAGACCTTCAAAGGTGGCAACCAGCTCCACTTATGTACCCTCAACTATCCCTCTGGTGTTAAACACTCCTCTGACATCTTATACGACAAGATATCTTCTAACCTCTAGTGTAGTTAGTATATGCCAACAGGTATCTAATTAGTTTAACCCCATAAGTGCTATGGACGAGCTATCTCATCCTCAGCACTATGTTTCCAGTGCTGCGGACGAGATAGCTTGTCCTTTTTACCACTTCTGTTTGTGCAGCGATTACACACACTGGAAATCCAACCAGAGGGCTATGTGAGGAGGAGATTCCTCCTCACGGACCGGGGGTTGGGTTTACTTCAGTGTCACCGCTGCAGCCATTTCTGGCAGCGGCGGTGAAATGGAAGGTAAGTTCCTCCCTCAATCTCCGGCATTTCTATGTTGTTTTGATCGAGGGAGGTATTGTTGGAAAGGGGAGAGTCTCCCCTTTCCAACAATGCCTTCCTTGAACCATTGCTGGGCACGGATCACTTGATCCGTGTCCAGCAATGCCCCTAGACCACCAGGGATCTTTTTTTGAAGTGGGAGCCTAAGGGGACCAATTAGTATATAAGCAGCACCCTCATACCCCAAAAGCATGGGGCAGCATGTTTTGCCCACCATTAGGGCATTGGGTACACTAATGTTCCCATCTGCCCCTAGGGAAAGGGCAAACAAATAAAAATAAAATAAAATATTTCACTTTTTTGTTGGGGTTGCCCTGGGGGGTGGGTAGGTGCCTACTGGACCAACAGGGATTTTGTTTATATAAAAGGGTGGGTTTCGGTCTCCTCCCCTCCCTGTGGGCACATTGGCTGTGTAATTTGCTAATCTGCCCCTAGGAAGGGGTAAACTTATATTTACTGGGGGTGGAGAGTTGCTAGACCACCAGTGATTTTTTTAATAAAGTGGGGTGTGGCCCTCACCCCCTGGCGCAAATGAATGGGGTATGTCATTTAGCCTTTCTTAGGGGCAGATTGCTAGTGTAATCTGGCAACCTGCCACTAGGAAGGGGGAAATGTGTATTTAATAGGGTGTGGGGGAAACTATACCACCATCGATGTTTTTTTTATAAAAGGGTAAAGTTACCCTCTCCCCCTTCCCCAAATAGATGGGGCATGTTGTTTAACTGTCCCTGGGGGCAGATTGGCAGTGTAATCTGCCAATTTGTCCCTGGGAAGGGGAACATGTATTTTTACTAGGGGGTGAGGGTCACTAGGGTTACTACTACTGCTACTCAAAAATATATATCAGCATATATGTCCTCCCTCCACTGCCCATCCCCACTCTCACTATGGTTTAAATGGCCAAATGCCCTGGGAAGCTACCCTAGTGAATCTTATCAATAATACTGTCACCCCCATTGCACTAAACATTTCATCAGTGATACCTGACATACTGTAACTATGACTTCAGAGTACATTCCAATTCCCAAACCACTTCTAAAGAGAAGAAATGCTCACTGGAAATTTGCCAATTGAAATGAACTGTCCCTGTAACAATGCAGAATCCATGAATTACCACAGATTAAACAAATAACATTTTGCAACATAAAAACCAAGTTACCATTCATCAGCTGCACTCCGTCATAATACTTGTCAAAGTTAAGGCCACATTCAAAATTGTCCACAAATCTAACACAAAAGTAGTTACAAATATGGGATCATAGTGAAGAGCTTGCTATCCAACTTCAAAGCACAAACACAACAACAATGTTTTTCAAGGGTAGGGCTATGCTGCTTGTTTAATGACACACATTAATATGCACACCTATTTTGTTTACATCACCCTATGTTAGTGCATTGGATAACATATAAGTTTACATAGCATGAAACCCAAATAGGTTCCTGCCCTTCCAAAGCAAACAATTTCCAAGCAAATTGTGAAACTGCCAGATATGGTTGCTGATAATTATTGCTAAATGACTACCAACAATTAGATGGGATTGGAAATACTGCAGTATACAAGAATGCCCCATGTAGACCTCCCCTCTAAGTGCTTGAGTGATGTGGGATGCTAGTGAGCAGCTCATATAGCATAAATAAGCTGAGATGGGCATTAATTTGGTCAGGTTGTGATATACATCTGTGGTTGGCACAGTACATTTTTTGAATAAGCCTAAATGAAAAGTGAACTAATCTTATATACCACAGTACTCATGTGTTACATAACCTAGCAATTAATGATAACACATGCACATATTAAGAGAAATATATCCATTAGCCATGCCATTTGCAACATCATACCTATATAGAAAGAGTCAAACACATTGTATACATTACTGCATAGAAGCTGAAATCCAAACTATAAGACCCTACCCACTTAGCCACTATGAATTCATCTTCTTCACTTTGCTTCATAATTCCTCAGAAACCATTTACCCATCTGAAATGCCAAAAGACTTCAATAATATCTGGCATAATCTAGACATAGCTTCACAGTACAATTCCAAAATCACTTCTCAAGAGAACAAATGTTCACTCCAAACTTACCAGTTCAAATTAACTTTCCCAGTAAGCTAACATAATGTACAAATCTCCACAAATAAGCAAAACAACATTGTTAAACAGCATAACCTAGTTAGCTTTTGTCAGGTGCACTGCCTCATAAAACTTCTCAAATGTAAAGGCACCTTCAAACACAATAGAACATCACCTAAATAGGGTCCCAGAAAACACCTTAATATCAAACTACAAAGAACATACACAGCTAAAATATTTTCCAAGGGTAGAGGTATTCTGCTTGGTTGACACTAGGGTTTATTTTGTACCCCCATTCATAACACATCTTCCAATGTCAGTGAGAAACACCCTTTAATTGCACATATATTTTTGTCACACATGAACATAGTATAACATGTGATACTGATTTGTCCCTCTCCTAGCAACATTCAACTACAATATGGAAAATCCTCCTTTACAAACAATATTGCTAAACCTGACTAAATCAGACACATAAACATACTTAATTTATCTTACAAATACAACAAATCATAATATTCATAAAATATCTAAAAAAAACACAACCACTCACCTTCAGCTGCTCCAAATAATTAATAGTTCTTCACAATAGCCAAACACAGAACATACATGTGCACACACTGAGTTCTGCAATAAGAATGTCAAAAGTTCACAAAAAGGTCACTTTCCTAGATTTCAGAAATCAATGGCACAAACAGAGGACTATAGAATGCAAACAAGTAAAATGCCAACACACACTTTTATTACAACCTATAACAATCAGTAAACCCTACGCAATCCTTCAAAAGAATACTTTGTAGAACATGTACAAACACAAATAAAAAAATCTTTCTCTACATTTGACAAATTAGATAACCGTGGATATAACCACAGTTACACGACGAGGAACCTCCTATAGACGTGGGAACACATATATTTTTGAAATGCCCTGGAAAACACATATTGCAAAGGTTTCAAATTTAAATCTCACATGCAATGATGTGAGAACATCCAGACAGAAACAAATGTAAACATCTATGCTAAAACATCTTTGAAATAATATGATCACTGCACCAAAATACAAACATCCATAACTACGGATACAATGAGCAGGTACATGCCCGTGGCTATCAAAGACCACCACAAAGTACAAGGTATGATTGCAGAGGTCATAGCCGCGGATCGAGTCAACCGCCAGTAGTCACGACTACCCATAACATCTTTACAGATTTAAAAAGACATATTAACAAGGTGTAATAGTTCAAACAACATAAAGGTAAAGAGGAGGGCATAGAATCTGGAACACATATACAATTGTGTAGTGTAAAATCAATGAAACAGCATGGTCAATGCACAGAAATTGAAATTGCCATACTTGTGGCTAAGAACATAGTCATAGACGGTTGTACGCCCATCAAAAATATATGACGTCGCATTGGCATAGTGGTAGTCACATTTATAATCCATCTGACAGTGCACAACGTTTCATTGGATGCTGTTATAACCACTGCTATTTTTTTTAAAAAGGCACCAATCTTATAGCCTTTGAGTTATTTTACCAATATATAACCAAAACATATATTTTCAATCAGAGAAATACTCTTCACCTCTCCTGCAATTAAAGACATCTTGGAACATGTCTCTGTGCTCTTTCTTTAGATATTTAATTACTTTTATTTAATTTTATTTTCCCAAAGAGGGACAAATATTTCTCCACAATTGCAGCATAAACATCTCATTTCAAACACTCCTCTAAAATAATATTATAGACCAACAAAAAATTGTAAGCCAATGCTTTGACAACAAATCACCTATGTCCTCAACATCACTTTGAGCTTGATTCCAAAAATTCTCAAATTTCCCTCTTCTTCTGAAATTGGCTGCATGTTTGAAATATCCAATCAAACAATAAATATACCCCAACAATAGCACACTCTCCTAAATCTACACCTCAGTATCAAGCAATAAAAATGTACTATGTAGACATACTCTTAATACAATGATACAATGTAATCTACAGTTGTATTGGCATAAATAAACATCACTCCAAAAATACATTCTCTAGTAGGTCCAATAATTCAATAGCATCTGAGGTACTTGACATCCGATTGGTAGCCACCCACCACATAGACAATTAACAACCAATAAGAAAGTAAATACAAACATTCCACCTTCTCCCCTCATATACTCTTCCTCCATTGCTAATTCTAATATCTGAAGTGACAAACAGTATTTACTTCTACCCCACTAAAATGGAAAACTACATACAATGGCTAGAGGACAATTATCCTACAGAGGAAGAAATTAAAAAAAAGAAGCCGCTGATAAAAATGAACCAGAAGAAAATACACCACATTCATGATTTTGTAGGTCCATTCTTTATATTTATGTACCATTAGACTAACAATAATATTTTAAGGAACAAATATCAATCATCAAACAGATACATTTGATCTACCCACTTTCAAATGTCTAGAACATGAATATTTTTAAAGTGTATTATATCGTCAATTATTTACAAATATGTACAATATTTTCAAACAGATGAAGAAGTCATTTAAGTATCAAGAAGAATCAAACAAGAAGCACCACAAGAAATACCCACAAAGTGAATCATGGATTCATTAACTGAATTAAAACAGCTACTAATTAAGATTCAAAAGGAAGTACAATCAATGAAAAAGGACATTGAAAATTTAAGGCAAATCATGGACAGTAGAAGTCCAAATAATTGGGATAAAGAAGAAGATGTATTATGTGTTCCAACTAAAAGAAAAAGAAAACCCACAACCACATGCCCCCAAATAAACCTGTTTTCACCAACCTTTGTTTGCATATATACTGACCCTTTTCAAGTATCTATACTTATATGTATTATTAATGATTAAAATGTGTTTCAAATGTTTCAATAACTGTTCACAAACACTACACTCAATACCACTCACATGTAAAAAAAAGAAAATCAAAAATGTTCCATAGCCGTGGCTACCAACCCAGCACATAGGGTGTGTTTGGGGTATGTGGATAAACATCCCCCAGTTGCTGATACTCCTAGACACGATCATAAATATAAAAATGGTACCCCATCTATACTAGCCGTGGCTATAGGATTTTTTTTTTTATTTTTTAGAAACTGAGTATAGAACATAAATAATAGAAGACACAGTAAAAAGAGTACATTAAAAGAGTTATTTTAAGTACATAATAACTTGTCACTCATAGCCACAGCAAGAGTTCATTGACTTTTTCAATAGTCATAGTTACAATAAGAAACTTTTGCGGGTAAGCACATAGATTTTTTTACATACAGATAAAAGATCATTCTTAGAAAGGACACTTTTGGGTGCAAAAAGCATACTTTTTTGCACTATGACACCTATAGTCGTGGGTATGGTCCAACAAACCTGTGGCTGCAACCTTCCCCAGTCGTTGCTGTGGTTAATCGCGCCTCCAGTACTCAACAACCCATTGGCTACACCATAGCCACTGTTATTAATCTAGGATTTTAAAAAAATTATAATATCCTTCTATCTGAAAGAAAATAAAAGAAAATCAGTTAAAGAGAGCCTCAGACCACAGGTTACAAGGCTGTTAACTGTTGTGTGTCAGTATGCCTGATTTAGTTCAGCATTTACCTTTTGCTTAGTTGCTTAGATTTCTTTGGGATTCTCATTACGTCACACACTTTGGTAGCTTGGCATTACTGTTTGTTTGAATGCCCTCATCCTAGCACAATCGCAGAGAGAAAAATCACTCTCATAGGCTTAGTTTAATACTTACTTGTGTGCAACTCTCGTTCCTCGTGGACACTGCCTGCTGGAAACTACACTTCCCAGCAGCCTCCCCTCTGCTTAATGAAACTTCAGGCGCTTCAGCACTGGCACTTCAGTGCCTAGCCGATCTTCACCTGTCCACGCCAACCATTGCTGCGGCCACCCTGATCCCTGTAAGGTTTAGCCCTGCATTCAGTAAGTGGGGACAAACCGCCTATACTAGCAATTCTACTTGTATGCTTGACGGCCCAGTATGCCTGTGCTCAACCTACCTGTTTGTGACTTCACAACTTATTTCTGCCTCCACCTATGGATGGTGACCACCAAGCAACTACAACCTCTATAGCACAGCAATCCTGAGTGCCCTTCTAGTGTGCCCCGCATGGATTGTACCGAGCTCCTTATGTAACACATCAACCACAGGCTCAGTACATGCTGGCTCCACTTGGTTAACTTCACATGCAAAATGTGCCCCATAGTCCCTCTGGCTTTCACTGGAAGACTTATCAATACACATGGCACCAAATTAGATGAAAAATCTAACAACATGCACCATGACCAGTCAACCATTAATGGTGCACATGATCTTAATCTAGCCCTTGCTCTCCTCAATACAAGATCCTTGCTTAAACACAGAGTAGAAGTGGCAGATTACTTATCTGAATTTAGCCCAGATTGGGATGGAGACTGCATTGCTGGACTTCAAATCTACCTTGGCCTGTATAGTGGAAAGAGGTCATCCTGCCCTGCTTATGCTTTTGGACCTCTGTGCAGCTATCAACCTGGTGGATCACTCCTTACTAGTGACAAGGCTGGGGAGGATCGTACATGGTTCAGACAAAGCATCCCATTGGATATCCTCATGACTCCATTTCCACTTCTCTCACCTCTCTATGCTGGCTCTCATTTCACTCCCAGCTCAAATTCAAGTTCCTCTGTCTAGTCTTCAAATCCCTATATGGTCTTGCCCCCCCACCTCTCCTCCCTTCTCACTTTCTATACCCCTTCTCGCACTCTCCGCTCTGATGATCATTTCCTACTCTCTCCTCCTCCACCACCCGCCGCCTCTTCCCGCTACCACTCTTTCCATCTACTCGCTCTTTTCCTCTGGAACCACCTCCCTTTTCCCATCCGCTCTACTCCCTCCTACCCTACCTTCTGTACTTCTCTAAAATCTTGTCTAATCCATTCACCTCCCTAACTCCTTAGCTTCCTCTCTTATTTCTGCTACTCTCCCCTCACTTCCTACTCCCTCTCTTACTTATGTACCTCCTCACACTCTCCTTCCTCTCAACTCCTTCCTATCCTACTTCCTGTACTTCTCTAATCTTATCTCTTCCATTCTTCTCCCTTACACCTTTTCGCCTTCTCTCTCACTTCTGCTTCTACTACTACTCTTTCCTACTTCTCCCTCTCACAACTTGGTCCCTCTCTGCCCTCGCCTTATCTCTGCAATATTGTAAATTGTTCCTTGTACTGTTTTCTGGATGTGATTCAATTGTTATTTATTGCTTGTTGTAGTTTTCTTGTTCCTCTCGTAAAGCACTTTGGATTAAAGCGCTATATAAATTTAATAAAATACAAATACAAATATCCTCCTTCCTCAGTCCTCGAACCGTTCAGGTTTCTGTAGGTGAAGAAAGCTCAATCCCCATCCTTCAAACAGGTGGCATCCCTCAGGGCTCCTACTTGTCTCTCACCCTGTGATGGCAAGGAATTATCTTGCCCTGAATTATAATAAAACAGAGCTTCTGATCGTGGCATGGAGAGCCTGCATTGGCAACTGTTGGGTATTTTGTGGATATTTGTGGCTTTGCTGTATTTTCTTACCGCCAAAATACCTTTAGCAATAATCACTCTCTGTATTCATATTGGGTCACACATGACAATAATACATTGCATTATTTCAGAATTCAGACCTATTTAGATGATATGCGCGGTAGTTTGCGTGGTTGGTTGGTATAGTGGTTGGTTTATTTGTGGCCCCAATATACAACATCCCTTGTTTTTTATCTATATTGTTCTTGATCACTAGAGAGACCTCAGGCCTACATTTTAGGGATACCACATTTTCAGTGTTAGTGTTGTGTGCCACCATGGGCTATTGTGGTATTTTTGTGGTAATTTCCACTACCTTATATACGGTAGGGAACTATGTCCAGAGAGTCCCTCTTCCTGTTGACTCATGTACCTCCAACAGGCTATGCTACAAACAGTCACTCAAAACTGTCCATACTGAATAGAATCATGTAACATCTGCTTTAAAATGACAATTGCACTGTTTAAAAATCTACCCACATTTAAACCTTTCCCCATGCAAAATGAAAGAGGGAAATAATACACACTAGCTATCTGTTTTTAAATATTTTTGTATTGTAGAAATTTCTTTTAAACACAGTTTAATTTTTTTTATAGAAATAAATGAAATGGTACAACATTATTTGTGATAAAATGAACAGAGAGCTGCGAGAATATATTCAATTGGTAACATTAAATATGCTGATAAGAGACTGAGACTCCCTTTAATACACTGACTGAACAGTTTCGCACACTTTCGCACAGCTCCCACTCGCTTCTATAATTACCTTATCTGTTCAGCATGAGTTTTCTCCGGCTATTCTCTTTCTAAATTTGGCTCCCTTGAAAATCAACCCCAGTGAGAACAAGCGTCTGCCGTTCTCAAACCGGGGTTATTGCCTGGAACTCTCAGCTTTTGCAGCAGGAATGCCCCAGCAAGTAAAGAGATCCTTCTCCCAGCTCTGCCAGATGTCGCCTGCCTTCCCCCTTCTCTCCAGCTTCTCCAGCAAAGTTCTAATCACAGCCTCTAGCATGATACTTGCTATGACCCTGCTCCAATCAGAATCAATCATGTCATCTCCTCTCTAACTACACAATGGCTCACTTCTACAGTGGGAATTGTAACAAACTGATTTCCTGTTCCTTCGAGCTCTTTGCTTCCTGTAGTTATGTGGACAGAGCAGCAGAGAAAAAAAATGAATGTGCGTTTAAAAGTTCACTTTCAGAGTAGGCCTAATTCTGCAGTGGAGACACATTTTTATTAGTGGATTATGTTAAATGAAGTTTTATTAGTCAGGTTAGTTATTAATAAGGTTAGTTATTAATTTTCAAATGTGTCTCTTTAAACATAGGCATTTCAGGTGAAAAATAGTGTGCATTGTGAATGTGCAGATGTGTGCTTTTAACTGTAAAAATGGATTTGCATCTTATATGTAAAAATCATTTTTGACTGAATAGCCTGTCTTTACTTATATGTCCATGTTACTCTGGCAACACATATAGCAATGCACCACACCCATGTAGTGGTGCTGCATAAAAAATTGCTACCTGTGCAGTAGTACTGTACTCTGTGCTGTAACACGCCAAATATCCTTACACAACCTAGCCCCAGCCTACACCACCTTCTGCATTGCGGGAAATACCATCATGGATTCAAAGAAAGTGAAGACAATGGGGTTTGTCTTGGATGACAAACTATCCATGAGACCGCAAATCTCCTTTATTAGATCCTCTTACAGTCTCATCACTAAGAAAATAAAATACATCCACCCTTTTCTTATTGCTAAGAACTGTGCATTGCTTGCCTCTGCCTTAGTGAACTCCAAACTCGACTATTGCATCAGTCTTCTGGCAGGACCTACACACTCAAATATACAAGCTATGCAGGTCGGAGAGAACAATGCATATTAGACCATCCATGGTATGTCCAAATGTGCGCACATCTCAGATGCTAGAAGGGCACTTCATTGGTTGCCTATCGAGCAGGCTCACTCACAAGATCCGGACGTTGTCATTCAAATGTGGCTCCAATACCTGAACAATATATCTAAGTGATCGAGTGAAACTCCATGTAGGAGGAAGACATCTTTGCTCCTCCGCTTATCCCACATTTACTCAGCCCAGACACAAGGTGGCGCACTTTGGAGGGACCTCCTTTGATACCCAGGCACAGCTACATTGGAACTCGCTCCCTGGGCATATACGCCTGGCTGATAACCTGCCACTATTCAAGAAGAAAATAAAGACCCATCTGTTCAACCTAAATACAGGTTGAACGTAGTATCCTTTCTCTTCTTTCACCCAACTAACCCCTCTGCTCCTGACCCCATCTGTCTTTAATGTACGCGGAGTGTTTGGTGAGTGTTTGGACTTGGGACTTGCCACCACTCCTTTTTCTGCTGCCTGCGCCTGAGTGGCTCTACTACCTCCATTACCATCAGTGGGAGGCTGGAGGCGGACCCTCCCCTATAATACCACAGCTCCTAGTGGAGCGTTTGCAGAGTGTTTGGCGAGTGTTCGGCGTGGTGTAAGGCAGAAGGACAAACATGGACCATACACCCGCCATGATCTCTGGTGATGCAGCCATTCCACAGGTACCCCGTACCCGTAGCCACTCGAAATTGCCGGCTGTTGGGGGCTCTACAGGGGATAAACTAGAGGCGGTGAGTAGCATGTCAGATGATGTTGGACTAGTTGATGTGCCCTCAGTTCGGCCTGATGACTGCATGGAGCCCTCAAATGACAACCTGCCCTTCCTGACCCACCCACGCTGTCCCTCCCTTCTCCCACATTCCCAGAAAATTTCCCAGAAAATGTCTTACCTGCGGTAGACGGGCTCCACAGTCCGACGCAGTGCGGGTCTCCACTTGGTAGGGGCTCGCTGCGGGCTGCGGGGGAGACGGCTGAGATGCACATGCACGCAGTGGAACGGCGCACAATGCCGGAGTCTCGTTGAGTGGGTCAGGCGGAACTCTGGAGCCGACATGTATGTTGGGGAAGCCACTGCAGGCGGGTGACTCTCTTCCTTGGAGGGAAGCGGCGCCCGCTATAAATGTGGCAAATAAGGATGCTTTCTGCCTGCCACAGGAAGAAGCTTCTTTTTTAACAAAAAAAGAAATAATTAGCAAAAAAAAATAAAAAACAAAGCCCCAAAAACTTTTATACCAAGCATACTCTATGAGAGTATTGAAGCAGCAGGCTTCTTGGATGGTATGGAAAGTTCACAAGCCCCAAATACAAAGACTTCCATTACAAAACAAAATGCACAGAAATCTAGTGAAAATGACAAACCAAATACTTTGTCCTCCCACAATAAAGATCCAATGTGTGATATTGAAAAGGGACTTTCATAAGCTAACACACAAAAAACTTTGACACAAGGAAAAACAAAAATAACAAATAATCCATCAAATGGGGCTGGTGACCTTCCGAAACCACTCTCCACTCAGAAATTTAGACCGCGTGCAAAGTCCCTTTCAGGGATAAGAACAATCAGATGGCACTTCAAAAAGAAAGACTTACCTACTTTACCGAAAGATATGAGTCTGGAAACTGGGATCATGGATGCCAAACAACAACTAGACGAAATGGAAATGTCAGATCATGACCTTCTGCTAGCGCCTGGCCGATGCGAGCAATTAAGCTCCCACAATGAACAGATAGAACCAGACAAAAGCGGTAACAGCAACCCACCAAAGGATGCTATGACTATAGCAAGCATTGGAAATGCAAATGTTCCTGCAACAATTGTAATCATTCCTCAACAAAAACATTCCGAAAAACTGGAAGAATTTCAGAAGCTGTCTTTTAAGGAACCAAGAAGTACTTCAACTCCGCAGATACAGCGAGTAAAATGATTCTTTGAAGAAGTGGATGCAAATAAATCTAGTGCAAACATGGCCCCGGTAAAAAGGAAAAACAAAAATGAAAATGGAAAAACAACCGTTATAAGTATCGAAGAGGTTGCAAAGGAAAAAACAACTTCAGAACAGCGAGGGGAGCTAACTGTGCATTCACAAAAATCAAAGGAAGATGTCCCTCAGGAACTAAGCAGTACCCTGACTCTGGACTCGCAGCTGGAAGACGAGGGACAAACTGTGCCGGGCCGCATTTCGGCCGAAATTAAAGGAAAACATCTTGGAAGAGAACAAGTTCCGTCACACAACCCTTGGCCAATTACAGATATTTGTGCAAACATGCAATCTGCAGTAGGATCTATGATGACCATAGCACTTGCACCATACTTGAAGTTATATGAGGCACTTCACTAAAACTGCAAAGATCAATCTAATCTATTGGCTCAAATCCAGTCCAAGCTAACATATGTAGAAAAACACCACTTTGAGGTTGAACAAGAAAGAAGGATCCATGAAAAAGCGTCGTAAAATGTTATAGTTAAGATGCTAATCGAGCTAGTTGAGGGATCTCGGGAAGACAAGAGAGCGTTTTTGCACTGCTTCAGTGATACTATCAACTTACTTAAAACAGAGAGCTACAAAAACAATGTCCAACATAAGATAAAAGTACCTCAACAGAAACAAAGGACATAGAGTCAAGGCCAAGTGAGGAACAAAGAAAGGTAAATGTGACGATTGACCGGAGTAAAAAAACTGAAACAGAAAACCTAAGAAAGACTGAATCTATAGTCAGTTGAGCACTGGCACCTGGCACTCAGAGAACAGAGGGAAAACAGGGAGTGTCCTTGATAAACAGCCAACCGATACAGGCTACTCCTAACAATGACTGCGAAAACCAGCCTAATGGTACTTATCCATTATTCAACATTGAAAATCTAAAAGAACCAAACAGACCAGACAAGGTGGAAAAACCAAACGAAACTTCGGAAAAATTATATAAAAAAGATCAAAAGATGCCGTGGAAAAATCAAATAAAAAATCTAAAAACTTGCCCAACCAAAAATGCTTGACTAATGATGGAACACGGCAGTTCATTAGAAACGTAAAGCCTATAGGAAAAGAGATAACGAAGTCCACCCAACAAGTACCACTAATAAAAAAAAAGGATGACGTATGTCAAACAAAGAAACAAGTACGAGAATACGGTAAAGATGTGGAACTAGAGAGTACATTAGAAAGCTCCATAAATGAGTCCTATGGTCAAGAGTCTTTGTTACTCTTATCTGTTTATGAGGATGACAGCTTGCAAGAGTCAACGGAGGAATGTGAAGAGCCTGTGAGCAATAAAAACAACGCTCTGCAATGCCTTGAAGTTCCAGCCTTGACCTTCCGAACTCTGCAAGAAAAAAGAATGCAGATTGCAACAAAAAAGGACTTGGAAAAAAAGCAACGCCAGGTGCTTAAAGACATGATCAAACAATCAGATCAAGAACAAGAAAGATGGAGCACACAAGATCCTAAGAGCTCGGGAATGAAAAACAGGAACAATCGTGACGAGAAGATGGAAAGAAGAAGCCATAAGCACAATTCTGAGTCTTACGGCAATCAGAACAATACTTTTGAATTAAGAATGGAGAGAGTCCTAAGAGCACAGGATGGCCTGATCCTAAATAGATCAAACCTAATGAAACTCTTGCATAACGTGCCTCAATTGAGAGTGATTGAACCAAAAGACATCCGAATCGTGGAATTTCCAAATGAAGAAGATTTGGATAGAATCTGTATACACATTAACTCGAAGGCAGTTATGAACTCAATATGGCTAGCTGCGGATGACCTCTGGGTTTTGGGTTTTTATGTTAAAACAGTGTCGGGGGTAAATTCTGCCAGGGTCGGCCGGGCCGTCCGCAGACCTCCGGGAAGGGAGGCCCCAACTCCTCCCGTATATCCCAAACGAGATAGAGTATGCGACACACACAAGAAGCAAGGTGACTCTGCTGTTTATTAAACAAAAACGGCAGGGATGGGTCAAGGAGCGTACGCGTCCGTCCTGACACACACACAATCGTGGGCTCGCAGGCCCTTTTTACTTTAGTGTGACGCGCTACTCGCGTCATCCCAAAAGTTTAGCAAAAAACCTATCTCCACTCTGGATTGGTTGCTCGAGTGGTAGGGTTAGTATAGCATACGTATAGAGGACAATATTAGTGGGTGAGGCGAGTCAGGTGATATATCTGGGTTGTTCCTACAATTAGATACATGAGAATTGTTACATGAAGACTACTAATGATTGGACAATGTTAACGGCGTCAGTGCAAAGAGCCCCATGTTCTGATTGGTGCGTTCACGAGCCTCCCAGTCTGGGACCATCGCTGTTCCCAGCTCGCGGTGCACCTGTCATTGGCAAAAATGTTTGACTATGAGTATGTGTAGACAATGTGAAGACTTATTCATGAGCTGGAAGGCCGACTACTCCCACTGTCGCAGATGCCCATTGAGCCTTTCAAGTGTATCTGCCTGTGTCTCGTACTGAGGGATCCAGACGCCTTCTTTCTCCTGGGCTTGGCATCCTGTCAGGTTCGGCTTGGTCACGTGAGGTGGGACCGTGTTTGAGGCAGACTTTTCACCATTAATATTGTTTTTCCAATGTGCTCTTGGTTTAATTTTGCAGGTGTGCCTTTAACGTTGGTGTGCAGCATGCGAGGTTGCAACATCGTGCCCTTGATGGTCTGCTTCGGAATGTGGGTTTGCAACATTACGACCTTGGCTGTCTGCTCTCGCCGGGCTCATTCTGCAAGATCAGCAACCTGACTCTTGTTCTTTTCACGTTCATGGGAGCTCTTGCTTGCGGCCTACTTAGGCCTGGTGTATAGGTAGAACCATTTGGCGCACAGGCGCTTTAGGTTATAGTAACATATTGTCTTATGACCAGTATCATGTCTTCGTTATATTTCTCATTATGGCATCTGGGTTTAGGAAAAGCGTAAGCAAGCTCTTCAGATGAGTTCATGATGCGTCTTGCGTTTCTGCATTTTAAAAGCCTATATGAAAAATAATAAAGATGCACGTCCGTGAGTATGTCTGTCGCCTACGTCATAGCACTGAGTATATTCTTTGTGTAGATTGGTGCGGGAGTGTCCAGCGTGTATATTTGCACAGGTGCGCTGATCGTTGACTAGGTTGTCATGGCATCTCTAATGACGTGTTGGCTTAGTCTAGTTGATCCGTGCCGCAGGTGTCAGCATGGGCAGGTCGTGCTGTCGGGCAGGCAGATGGACACATCCGTATGTTCCTATACCAGGGTATTTGGTCGTCTGGTAGATGGGCAAACTCTTCTCGTGGCGGGTGCCTGGGCCGTGATCCTTTAGGCCAGGCGCGAGAGGGCAGGGACGGGAGTCTGTTTTTCCATTCTCCCACTTCAACAGAATGTCCACACAGAGAGAAAAGGAAACAAAAAAGGACACAATCAAGAAATGCTTGTGAGAATCAAAGTGAAGAGGAAGTGGATTACAGACCTATACGTTTCTCAGCAACAGTATTACGGAGCCCATAGGCTCTACGTATGAAAATCAAAGGAAATGAGAAAGTGAATCTGGTCCATCAACCAAATAATGACCGTCCCATTGTAACTAAAATCCATACAGAAAAATCATGGGGCTGGTTAGCGGAAACATTGAACACAAAAACTAATGAAAAAAAATATTAGACAGAAGGTTTAGGGCTACGAGGATCAACAAGCTTTGCTTCCTGGAACACGAGAGGCTTTCATCATTTGATTGAAAAGTTAAATAAAGAACTTCTAACTGCAGATATTATCCATACATACATGGAGCAACTTGTTACTTGAATAAAGCTCTTAAAGGTAAAAAAGGCAGACCTTCTGCAGGCTTATTAACTATCATAAAGAACACATATGGTGGAAATGTAATTCGCACGATCCACCCTTTACCATTGATACAAATAATAATCATGCAACAGGATCCAAAAGGAACTGACACACGAAAAGAAAAAAACATATCAATCATTTGTAACCTATACTGGAATGCAAAAGCAAAGGATGGCCAAATATTCTTGGAATTACTAACTAATCACATCGACCAATTGAGGTCAGAATATGATAACCCGGCATTAATCCTGTGTGGTGATCTAAACATCTCCTGTGGAAAAATCAAAAATCCCCAGCCAAATTTGTCCAGTCTCAATCGACAAAAACAATCAAGAGCAAGAGAATGGCAGATGGAAATAGAGAACCGTGATCTCTTGCAAGTAAATGGTAATGCCCAAGGAGATCTAGAAGGACAACCCACATGGTCATCGCATAATTCATGCACAACACTAGACTACTTTTTTGTTGACCGAGACATTTTTGGCAGAATACTCTCCCTAAAAAATTATACCAACAAAAAGTAGTGATCATAAAATCTTAATTCTTACATGCTCAGACCCAGCTATAGAGCATAAAAGGGATGTGGTACCAAGAAATACTTAGCCTACTGAAGTTGGTGTAAATGAGGGGCGAAACAGACTGAGATTAACAACACAAATGATTCCCATGCTAACAAATTCAATAAACAAATGGGCAACCTCAACAGGAAAAGATGTGGAGTATGAATCTTGCCTCAGAATCTTTAAAGTGACCACTGAAACAAATAGAAGAACCACAAAAATCAGGGCGCATTGTTTCAATACTGATATAGCGGAAAACAAATGACAGCTGGCTAGAGATTTAAGAGCCTTAAAAAAAAGAATATTGCCTATGATGATATGCAAACAAAAAGAAAAGAATTGAGAACAGGTTATCAAAATTGGGTTAAATTCCATAGAGCTCTATTATTTCAAAAAGACTCTGAACATATGCTAATGGTGATTCGAAATAAAAATGCAAAATATCTATGGACACTGCTAAATCAAAAAGGAAATCACCAAAGTGAGGAACAACTTAACCCTATACATGAAACAACGTGGGAACAATACTTTCAAGAAAAATATAATCGCGAGCCAGCAACAGATCTACTGCCTCAAGATGCCAGAAAGGAAAAAGGTTTGGACATCAAATTCAATTTAAGTGAAATCTTGGTACTGATCACAAAAGCAAGCAGATCGCGAGCCCCAGGGCCGGATGGCCTCATGAATGAAATCTTAAATCAAGCTCCAGAGGTATGGGCACACATGTGCTTTGTTCTCTTTACACGAATAGTAAAAATGGGTCATATCCCAGAATCCTGGACAACATCAATTACTATTCCGATCCATAAAAAAGGAGACAGAGCATGTCCGGAGAACTATCGTCCAATATCCTTGCTGGCCGTTTTAGGCAAACTCTTTGCTGGCATACTCTTAAAAAGATTAAAGGAATGGATACAAAGATCTGGCAACTTCGATCATACACAAGCGGGTTTTATAGAAAACGTAGACTGCAGTCTAAACCTTCTAATTCTCAACCTTCTAAAAGCAAAGACCATTCACGAAAATCAAAAACTGTTTATTGCCTCAATAGATATGGTGGCAGCTTTTGATAGACCGCCAAATTCTCTGGACCAAAATGAAATAAAAAGGTTGTCCACCGGACTTGATAGAAGCCATCAAAACTCTCCACACAAATACATCGATGTGAGTGTGACTGGACCAAAAGGGAAACCTAACAAAGGCAATAGCAACAAATTGTGGGCTAAAACAGGGATGCCCACTAGCGTCCATACTCTATAACTTCTTATCTTAGAAGTAAAGGACTGCTTGGAACCACCAAGAGCATGCTCGCCTAAAATAGGAGAAATGAAAATTGGTCATCTCTTATATGCTGACGATCTTATAGTGATGGACAAAACTCAAATGGGTCTACAGAAAAAACTGGAAGCTCTAAACATACATCTAAAAGAAATCAAACAAAAAATCAATCCAGAAAAATCAGTCATAATGATAATTAAAAAGGCAGGTCCTGCAAGTAAAAAATCTTTTAGATGGCATATAGAGAATGACCCGATAACAAAATATAAAATATCTGGGAGCAATTGTAAGTGCCAACTGGAGTGACCAACCATGGACTGAGCATTTGCAGAGGAAAATGGATAAACTAACATCACAGGCATTAATATTGAAAATAAAGTTTTTTAAATTTTCCATGTGCCCGATTGTGGAATTTTATAATGCAAAAGTCATCCCCACTGTAACATATGCTGGCGAAACGGCCCTAAGAATCCCTTGGGAAACATGGGATAAACTTGAAGCCAGATTCTGGCGTAAATTGCTGAAAATTCCTATATGTGTACCGATAAGTATTATTCGACATGAATTGGGATTGTACTCAATGCAAGTCCGAATCATCGGGAAAACATTGGCCACCTACAGAAAAATAACTCTGGAAAATTGTCCACCTCAATATCAAATATTGAATAAGGAAGCAGGAAAAATGCCCTTTTGGCCACTGGAGGAATGGAACGCGAAATGTAATGAGCTGTTGCAAAACTTAAAAGTTACGTCAGAAGCCCTTCTGAAACACCCAAAGAGGGTAAAATTACTCTTACTATCAATTGACTGGGCAGAAACAGAGTGTGCGAGAGTAGCTTCGAACTATCATACCTTATCAGATAAGATAACTAGATGCCCACAGTTATTTCCTGGATACCTAGAAAAAAGCGCCAATCGGAATCATAGAGACTTTATAATGTGCTTTCGTCTGAAAATTTTAAGAACAAAGATCAACCTGTTCAGATATGGCCTGGCAAAGGAAAAATTATGCAGTCTATGCAAACAAGAAGAAGAATCGTCTCGACATTCAATGCTGTTTTGCCCTGAACTTAGAACTGAAAGGGGTTGTCTATTACTACCAATATTGTCACCATCATGTGATTTGGACCCTGATTTATGGTGGTCAGATCTATATGACGACCCAAGTAAGAAAACCATCAAAGGCTTGGGTATTTTCCTGGAATCTATGCTAAAGAGACTGGAAGGGACCTCCATCATTAACAAGGAACATCTAAAACACATAGCCAAACCTGGATTGAAACCAACATAGAACTAAGAAAGAAGAAATAGGAGAGGGTTGGCTTGTGCATGGGGAGGAGGGAAAACTTCTACTTAAGCAAAAGCTTGTATTTTTTGTACGCTGAATGCTTTAAATAAAAAAATGTTTAAAAAAATAATAATGTACGCTCTGGAGCCCATGGGCATTTGGCACGTTATAAAAATGTAAATAAAAAAAATATATAAATAAAGAACACACACTTTAGGAAACACAATTTAATACATATGTTTTTATGAACCTCATATCTTCTATGCAGTGCATCACATACACTATTTAAGATACAACATTTGTGCACACAACACTGTTCTCTTTGCACAAACTAATCATTGGAACATTGGAAAAAAAATCCAACTTGGATTTAAAAAAACATACACTAATATAAAAAGTATAAGGCAATAGCACTACAATAAACATACATGATTTACAAACTGGGTAAGAATAACCAAAGGACTTTATGCTGGGTGGTTGAAGGACGGAGAATGGGGAAGGTTAAGTAAACTTGGAGAACAAGAGAGAACATGGTGGGTTAATTGAACTTGGAGAACATGGGACAGAAAACAATAAAACAGGTAGAAACACAAGTACTTTTGAAAACAAATCATTTTTCATATTTTGTAGCAGAAAAGAAATGGAGAAATCAACCAACACACATTAAAGGTGCTGTCACCAACAGCCAGAGTCTTAAAACACCCACATCACTGGAGCACTCCATTTGAAAAATCATCAGACAATATAAAAATGTTTCACAAAGGAGGCTTTTCATTAACTGACTATAGAACTACAGCTCCCATCTCCAGCAGTAGCACTACGTTTTGAATATAGGTTGGCCTTTCACAGGAGTTAACTATTCAACATCTGGTGCAAGTACACTCTGATTATGAGAATGACTGCACCTATAACAAAAAAATAAAATTAAAAACAACTAAAATGAACTTGCAAAACACCGTCAATTGTTCTATCTCACAGAAAACTCAAAATAGCTAAGAGTACTTCATAGCTCAAAGGGCATTACAATTACAACAGATACAATCAAATAAACCTTCAACATCACTAACTTGAATACAAAAATGAAATACCTGAATAAAAATGCCACAGATTGACAAATCTAATTTTTGTTAGTGAAACTTAAAAAATGCATTAACAAATACTTGCCACACAAGCAGTGCAGATGCAAAAAATGATAATAAATACCATCTGATAGCAGTACTTAATATAACTAACACACACAACAATGCAAATAAACCTTCAAGTATATAAATATGTATTAACACTTACTTTCACATCAGCCACACTCCTGCCATCTGCACAGTCAGAGTTCTGGAATCGAAAAAGATAAAACTGCAGAAAATGGTGGCTTTTATACTTTCCAAAATAAATACCAAAAAAGAGGACTGATTACCAATAAAACTACTAAAATCAAAAACACATTTCCATTACAACAAATCACAAAGAGCTACACAAATAGAACAAAAACAAAAACAGTAACCAATAACACACAATGAAACTCACAGAAATCTATTTTTCCCCACGCAACTTTTCATAGCCGCGACTATTCGCCACAGCTGCATAGCTTGCTTTATACCCATAGCTACACGTAAATGTTTCTCCATTCCCACAACCAAACTAAATCAGCCTTCAAATAATATAAGAACCTATATAAACAGATAAAAATAACACAAAAATAAAATTCTGTACTGTATCATCCATATGAAAATATGATTATTGCACAGACAATTTATAGTTTATAGACACAGCTTTAAATATAACAGCACCTACACGTACAACCAAAAAAGTGACAAAAAGATTTGACACGCCTATGCACCTGCTTTTCAATAGAAACAGTTATAGTAAAGCCCTTCATGCCCATTTTCTGCTAGATGTGGCTATGCCAACAAAACTATGATTAACAAAATGTATCTCCACTCCCCAAACTCCAATCAAGTTTTCCTAACATTCCTACCAGCACCCCTCTAGTCCCTGATCTCCACACCCTGGTCTCTCCTAATACCCCAAAGCACTCAATGCATCTATGATGCTACTCCACCCAAAATGTTGGATATCTGTGGACCACACATCCACAAATATACAACGTGCCATTTGACTCAATATAACCGTGGCTGCAGAGGGTATCACATCTACTGGTGGGAAGCAATGCCGTGCCCTGAGTGGCTCCTGGATAGCTGTATATAATTACAATAGTACTATCAACCAGTTAAAAACTCGAAAACACCCACAACATACATACCCTGCTCATACAAATTACTAGAAATTTAAACTAGGAATTATTTTCCATAAAAAAGAGAACGACTACAGATATCATAGCTCAATTGAAATCTGTGTGGCTTTTTGTGAGACATGGACCTAGGTTTGAGAGATTTTACAATTAAAATTGTTTGGATTACAGGGAATGTGTTGGTTCCAAGTGTTTCCAAAATTATTCAGTCTAAGAATTACAGGGCAGCCAGACGTCATACAAATTCATTTTGGAGACAAGGATTTGGGAAATGTATGAGGTGGGTCCTTTATGAGAAAAGGGCACCTGGCTAGGCCCCGATATGCCCAGGTGGGTGTACAATATTATCACATGAATGATCAGGGTGTGAGATCACGTGTAATGCCCTTTGATGTCTTACTACACACTCACAACATACAATGATTCTTATTGTTGGGTCAACAAAGTCTTTGACCCTAAGTTCTTTATTTAACAAATCAATTTCTAAATAACATTCTGACCCAATAAACGGACATATTATCAAATAAAAAATGTGGTAGTACCACTGTGTACCATCCAATTCAATCCAAAGGACTTAACTCATACAATGCACATTTGATATCATCCGTGACAACACATTTACATAGAAACATGTGTTATTCAGAGTATAATGTCTTTCTGGACTACAAAAAAAGCCAAAGTGTTGAAAGGGGCCCCTAGGGGACCCTGTCGTCTATGGAAACAAGGCGGGTCACCACACATGATAGAGACGCCAGACACGAGGTTGTATTCCCAAAGCTAGGGTTTTATTGCAAAAGTCTCAGTTGGCTAACTCTGTCTCACGCCCCGCGACGTATATCTCTAGACCTCGAGGGACGCAAGAGAGTGAATTACGTACATCAGTTACATATATACAAAATGCATATCAAACAATCAGCTATGACATGTTTAATACCCCCCTTTATTGGGTTTCTTTGAACTTGGTGTGATGATGGACATCTCCGACGACTATGACACCTTCAAAGATCTATTCTAGTAGCAATTTGTGAGTGCGAAGGCATCTTTCGGTTATTGAATAGAACACAGCGCTTCTATTCTTGGAAGCAAACTACATACGGGGGGAGTTTGCATTCCGGACCATGCTATCTATCGGGTGCTATTTGCGTCCCGGGAGCCGACATGCTCTAGCGGGCTCAGCAAAGGGGGGGCCATAAGAAAAGCATAATTCAAGCCTTTAGCGGTATTATTCTAACATATTCTACCATATAACGAGACTGGCTGGTAGCTGTGAAATGATTAAATGCCCTGCAGCTCTGCTTCAAGGCTACATTCGGGAGGGAGCCGGTCATTCTTCCTGGCGCTGCCTACGTTTGTGTTTCAGCGAACTCTTGTTATCCTCACGGCCCTGCGGCCTTGTCCTTTTCACATACAGACAACAATGTTCCACAGTCGAGCAGTGTAAGCCGAAAATATACTGTGAAGCAATAGGAACAGAAAGCAATGAGCAATGGTTAGAAAACAAAATGGCAATTCTTGTTACATCAAAATGGCTGTTCATTGGCAAACTCGAAAACCTATATTCTGTCAAATCGTGCATGAGATGGTTGGCCCACATCCACCAAAATGCGTTTGCGGTCTCAAAGTAGAGGTATCCTTATTTCTAGACTGACAAACCCTCCTTTGGCCATATGCCAAACGTCTCATCTATTTATTGAAACCTCCTCTAGTGATGATGAATCAGAAGTACTTATGTCTGAGTCTTGCATGCTATCGTGGACATCATTGTCTTCATCAATATCTATTGCCATCAACTCTTTTACTGCTCTCATCTCATTTGGGTCTGGGCTAGTTCAATCATGAGGTTGTTTTTTCTTTGTTATCATATGCATGCATCCTTCCGTACATCCCTCAGTTACCTTTACGCAAACTATGGGTAAAAAATGCATACAACAACAGCACGTTAGGAATAACCCGAACACCACTACTAATATTGAGATCAACTTCCATCCCCAAGATCATAGTATTCCCCAAAACCAAGATCCTATTCCCCAGCTCGCTTCTCCAGTAGGGAGTTCAGAGCTTAGAACGTGCATTTTCTTTATTGCTTCAAAGATCGTGGGGGAATAGTCATCGACATAAACGCAACATGCTGATCCCACTATTGTGCAAATTCCCCCACGATCAACCAGGATTACATCGAGAGCCATTCTATTTTGCAGCGTCATTAACCTTATTCCTCTTTCTTCCAACGTCATGTAAAATAATATATCTGTTGTTGTGTTTATTGTATTCTTTAGGATAATGGACAGCTGCCTTATATTATAGGAGTTCACTATCTGTCCTAAGAATGGAATGAATGATTTTGCTACATCAGTTGCTATCAAAACACCCTGGTCAGTCCTTCTGACTCTAGTTCTGGCCATGGCTGCTGTTTCTAAGAGGAATACTCCTGGGAACAGTAGCCCTAAGTAACTTGTACCTCCCCAGTTTCTGGGCAACCAAGGGTATGCTTTCTCTCCACATATAAAATAAACTGGATCACCTACGTATACTGGTTCTATTCCCCATCTTAGTACCACTGTATTCATACAACCAGTATATGTTCCGACTGAAAAAGAGCCTTTCTTTTTTAGACAAAAAGGGACAGTTCTTGGGCTATAATTCACCGTGTAAAATGGGGGAATTGCATCTTTGTCCCCTTCTGTTCTTACACGAAACGTCATTACAGATGTTTCTTCGGGCGGGGACAATCTATCTCGTCTATTTTGTCGTGTTATCTTCCATGTACTTTTCCTCGTGGGCTCTGGGGCTATTACTTGTGCTTTATGGAAAATGGAACAACCCACAGGCTTCATTATTATCTCCTCAAACTCATTCATGTTGGTTCTGTCTAATTGACCCGTATTACTCTCATTCCATTTCCCATAGAACATTGCACCTAAAGATGCACTACATGCAGAACTTAATGGTAATGGCTGCACATACCACCCTATTCCTTTCCCAGCATACTGTGGTAAATGGGCACATACCCAGCAGTTTGTTTTCTTCAGGATTGAATGTGTCATGTTCATTATCAGCAGTAAGGTGTTATTTCCAAAACCTTCCCAGTGTTTTTCTTCCATTGGGGGTAGGGTATAAGTGATCACCTGAACCGGGCTTTCAGTAGTGGATATATTAATTATTGGTAAAAACATTTCTAATGGGTGTATTGTTTCTACCCACCATAATATTAGGGCTGTCGATATTGGTGCTAACACGCTCATAAAGCACATTATTATTGTTAGTGCGAGCATACAATTTGTTTTACCATGCGTTTTTCTTAAACTTACAGTCTTTACAACTGACTCATTCTCAGCGGTGGTGGTGCAGGAGGAGGCTGGAACCGGTCCCGGCATGCTTCTCGTCGTCCTCCTTCTTTTTTATCACAGCTCGTTGTGGATATCTTTCTTCGTCGCGCTTGCTCTGATGTTAATAAGTTCAATGGAATTGTCACAGTTCAGCTTAGCCTGTCCTTTTTAGCCTGGATTCGATTATTCGTTTTTAGGCGAGATCACTTGTCCCCTCTTTCACTGCTCAGGGAGCCTTTGATTAGTTATCTTTTCACCTTAGTTTCATGTGCGCCCAGCTTGTCCGCTCTGGTTCAGGACACATGTACTTTTTATGATCGCACCGAGGAGCCGCGAGTCTTGAATTTTCCGATTTGCACAATTCTCACGCTTCTCTCCTCTACACCTCTAGTTCCTTCTCCGTCCATGAGCTGAACCAGAGGTTGACATAAACACCAAAAAAGACTGCGGATCACTTTGTCTTCCGAGGCCGCAGGTTGTATCGCCTTGCTCCTGGTATCATATGATTCGTGAACAGTGCCGGTGCACTTTCAGATTCAGTCTTGAAGTCAGCCTGTGGCGCTACTGCAGGTGCTGGTGTGTGCCGCGCCAATGATGCAGATCCATTTTTTGGCGTGCTGGCAAGTGCTGGTGGGTGCCAAAGGGGTACACAATTTGGTTTTGCTGGTATTTACAAGGCAGATTTTGCATCAGTCAGCAGTGATGTCGATTCTGCTGGGCAACGTTGGGTCACTCTTTGCCCTTCCACCTCTTTGGCAATTGTCTCAGGCTTTGTTTCGAGTTTCACTTCTCGTTTAGGCAGATTGGGTGGCTGCTCACTGGCAACAGTTTCTTTTGTTTCTGGGACCGCTGTCTCTTTCCGGTCATCAGTGTCAGGCAAGACTTTCAGTGCAGTTGGAATCTTTTTGGCATAGGTGGCATGGATCCACGACTTCCTTCCATCCACCCGTATTGCTGTCTGCGTCGCCAAAAGTACTTGATGGGGCCCGCGCCACCTGGGTGCTAATGATGACTTTCTTTCAAAGTTTTTTAGCAGCACCCAGTCTCCTGTCTCCAGCGCGTGCCCTGGACCGGTGTATCTCACTGGTAATGCCTCCTGCACCTGCTGATGAATCAAATGCAATTTCGGCATTAAAAGGCCACAATAAGTACTAAGCACAGGATGTTCTATCTCGCTAAGTCGTTTTGGCTGAGGTGCGCACCAAACATTTGCCGGCCTCCCCATTACGATTTCGTACGGGGAGAGCCCGGTTTTAGCCTGTACAGACATACGCATGCATAATAGTGCTATTGGTAATGCATCCACCCAACTCAACTTGCTTCCCGCACAAATCTTGCTAATCTTTGATTTAAGAATCCCATTGTGCCTCTCCACAAGACTGGCAGAACTTGGATGCCTTGAACTATGGATTCTCTTATCAATCTGGAGACCAGCACATATCTGTAATACCACTGCACCCACAAAATGCGGTCCATTATCAGACCATAGGACCCGGGGCAAACCAAATCTGGAAAAGTACTCCTTCAACATTACTTTTGCCGTACTCATTGCTGTGCAATCTTTCAAAGGATATGCTTCCAACCACTTACTGAATGCACAGATCACCACCAAGACATATTTTAAGTGTTGGCACCTCTCCATCTCTATGAAATCAAAACGAACTACATCAAACAGCATGGAGGGCGGGCCAAAACTGCCTGTAGGAGTCACTGTTCCCTTTCCTACATTGTGTTGTAAACACGTGATACAGTTCTGCACCAACCTCTCTGCATTCTTTTTTATGTTTACATTCTGCCATACTGTAGAAAGGTGCTGTATCATTTTCTTGGCACAGATGTGCGTAGGGCTGTGGGCCATTGTGACCATTACAGTCACATACGAATTTGGCAACATCCAGTTTCTAGTTCCCTTGTCCACCCAACAACCCTCCAAATCCAACTCAGCAGATCCCTCTGCCATTCCTGTATTTCATCGGCCGTAGCCTCGGCCTGCATTTCTTTGACAGTTGCAAATCCATCTTCTATCATACAGGGTACTTCCTCTGTCTGAACAGTCATCATCTTGGTATTCAAATCAGTGGCAGTTTGTTTCGCAATTCTGTCTGCAAACGCGTTTCCCTCTCCTATTTTGCATGTTACTTTTTTATGTGCCTCGCATTTCACTATTGCTAGGCGCTTTGGAAACGTGAGTGCAGACAGCAATCGTACAATCAAAGGGCCATGTTGAATTCTGGCACCATGTGATGTCAGAAACCCTCTCTCAGCCCAGAGTCGACCAAAATTATGAACCAGTCCAAAAGCATACTGACTATCAGTATATATATTCACATTCAAATTTTCAGAAATCACGCAGGCTCTGGTTACTGCTATTATTTAAATGGCTTGTGCTATTTATAGGGGATTATTTTACTTTCTACAACACTCTCTAGGGTAGTGATAGCGTATGCAGCAGTTGTCGTGCCATCTGGTAATTTAAAACATGAGCCGTCACAAAATAACTCTCCATCCCGCTCTTTCTGTGGAATATCACTTAAATCAACTCTTCCTTTGGTTTCTTCCTCAGTGACCATTAAATAATCGTGGGGGGGTGATTCATTCTTCCCAATTTCTTTTAAGGTCAGTGACATTAATTCCGCAGGATTCAAAGCGCTACACCTCATAATTTGGATATGGGGCACGAACAAGATAATCTCATATCTTGTCAATCTAGCAGAGGTGAGGTGTTGCGTCTGTGTCCTATTTAATAGAACGCCTATGGCATGTGGCACCATCAGAATTAAAGTGTGCCCCAATATCATCCCTTCCGTTTGTTTCACTGACGCAGCAGCCGCCGTGACAGATCGCAAACATCGTGGTAGTGCGAGCGCTACAGGGTCCAGCACTGAAGAAAAATAGCCGCACAGCCTTTTTCTTCCACCTTGTTCCTGTGTCAAAACCGCCAATGCACATCCTTCACTTTCACACACAAATAGTCTAAAAATGTTCTCATAGTTCAGCGTACCCAAAACTGGAGCCGAGCATAATGCAGTTTTCAATCCATCAAATGCTTTCTGACATTCCTCATCCCACTGCAAAGGCATAACCGCATCCTTTCTAGTTAAATTCACTAATGGTTTCACAATTAACGCAAAATTACCTATCCATTGTTGGCAATATGAAGCCATGCCTATTATGGCTCTGACTCCTTTTTGTGTCTTTGAAATAGGCATACAAGAAATACTTTCTATGCATTCTGGCGTTAGTCTTCTCCCTCCTTTCAAAAGTAGGTAGCCCAAATAAGCCACCTCCTTTCGATTATACTGAAATTTCTTCAAACTAGCTTTATGGTCATGTGCCGCTAGGTGTGACAGTAGTAATACAGTGCTTTCTTTACAAATCTCCTCTGTGTCTGCAGCTAGCAATAAATCGTCTATGTATTGCAAAAGTACACAACCCATGGGTAATTCCAGCATGTCTAGCTGTTCTTTTAATGCTCTACTGTAAATACTTGGACTTTCTGTATAACCTTGCGGAATCCGCGTAAATGTAAATGATCATCCTCCTAATGTGAACGCGAACAAATATCTACTGTCCTTGTCCACTGGAATACTAAAGAATGCATTTTTCAAATCTACTACACTAAAATATTCTGCGGAAACAGGTATCATTGTCAATATTGTAGTGACGTCTGGCACTAGAGGAAATTGCGGATCTACTACTTTATTCAATGCGCGTAGATCAATTATGAAACGGTATGGTACCTCATTACCTCCTTTTTTATAAACCGGAAGAATCGGGCTGTTGCATGTACTGCCTGTGATTTCCTCGATTACCCCTAATTTCACCAAATCGGTAACAATACTCTTCAATCCTTTCTCACCTTCCACCGAAATTTTGTATTGGGGTATTCGCGGTAGGGTAACACCTTCTTTGAAAATAATTTTTACTATCTCTTTCTTTAAAGATCCCGCATCGTTGTCATGCATTGCCCATATACAGGTTGGTACTTTACTTAGCTCCCCTGGTAACGCTTCAGACATGAATTCTGACACAGGGGCATCGTGTGGCCATATTGTTAGAAACACTCCGTCTGCCGTGCAATGTATAACAGAACCTAGTTTTTTCAACAAATTTAATCCCAACAAATTTTCTCCACAATTTTCTGTTAGAAGGAAAGGACAATGTTCGGTAAATGGTCCTATGGTAACTGGGACTGGTTTGGACACTGGGTTTTTGAATGATGTACCTGCGAACCCTACGGAAATATTCTTTTGCCCTGACAGTGGTATATCCAGAAACAAGTGATGGTCTATTGAACACTTCTGTGCTCCTGTATCTACAAGAAAGCAGTGCTCCTCATTTCTGACTCTCATTTCTACGTAGGGTCCCCTCAGATTCACGGGAATAGACACTGGTTCCGACCCCTGTCCTGGGCTGTCCTATTGGGGAAATAACACATCGTCCAATGTGTAATCATTACTATTACTGTAATACGTGTTTGGCTGTGTATCGAAAACATTTCCACTCTTCCCTCTATTTCCCCCACTCTGATTTCCATATTGTTGATTTTGCTGTCCCTGACTCTGGTTTGGGGCATTCTGGTTTTGGCCTTGTTTTTGATTACCTCCGTTATTATGATGCTGCTACTGCATACTACTCCTATTTGGTCCATTTGCTCCTGGGTGTCCTCTATGCTGTCTCCTCTGACCAGACCCATTTCTAGTCTGTAGATGCGGGCATTGCGCTCGCCAATGTCCTTCCTCTTTACAATATGCACACTGATTCGGTCCCACTGTTCCCCCATACATATTCGAATTACTCCTTCCTTGTGCATTCCCTCACCCTATATTATGTCCTGTTACTTGCTGCAATAGTACCTGTGTTCTAATTAGACATTCCATCAAGTCTGCCCCCACCTGTTTTAGCAACGATAATTCGTTCACCATCTCCTTCTGCCCCGGCGATGGTAACTGCTGCTGTTTATTATGCAACCCCTTTTCCCCCTTCCCAGGTCTCCCGACTTCCCTACTCCTGTATGCAGGTGTAGTGAACACTTTGACAGGTGCAGTAAATGTTTTGACATAATCGTTATCTAATTCATCTCTAAACTCAAAAAGTCTATTCACATGTTCTCTCACTTCTTCATCCCTCTCCCTACAGCGTGCTAATGCATTCAAATCTAACAATCGCTGCGGTGGTAATTTCCCAATTAGCTGTTTCCATTTCTTCACCAAATATTCACCCATGCATTCCAACACTACCCGTCTTTCGTTGCTTCTACGGAAGTCATATATCGAAGCCACTGCTCCCATCATTCCCGTCTGGATACATCTCTGCCTGTTGCTGCAATTCCACCTTC
Source organism: Ambystoma mexicanum (assembly GCA_002915635.3). Lineage (NCBI taxonomy): Eukaryota > Metazoa > Chordata > Amphibia > Caudata > Ambystomatidae > Ambystoma > Ambystoma mexicanum. The sequence goes on from CM030321.1 coordinate 829,678,107, forward strand.
CTTTCTTTGCTGATTGTGCTGCAGGTTATCCTTGTGCACCCCCGTTGGTCAGTCCTGCCTCTTGCCCCCGCGGTTTCAACTTCAACCCCGGGAGGAACGACGGTACCGAGTCTGTGTCTAAGGCGGGAGGTGCGGATGGGACAATGGGAACAGGGAGTGTCTGTTGTGGGCCTGGTTGGCTAATAGGAAGTGTTACGTGCGCGGTATGTGTCTGTGGGAGGGCTTGAGCTACCGGAGGGGGAGCTTGGGCTATGTGCGGGGTCTGGGCAATAGCTACTGACGTGTCTGGTCTTACTTCTGATCTTGGGCCTTGTTTTGTATGGGTCAATATGTTTTCTATCAATTCATCTGCTATGTGTAATTCTCGTTGTGGGTATATCTTTTCTATATTCAACTGGTCACGCCTGCCTGACCTTCTTAGACTCTCAGTCCACTTCTCCTCTTCTTTTTCTTCCGCTACCTCACCTTTTGATTTATGCCTGCGCGCATGCTTTGCTCTGTTTTTAAATCGGAGCATTGCTTCCTTTCTCCAGTCTTTAAAAGTCTCAAATGCTGCAGGACGCGCTTTCTTTCTTATCAACACCCTTTCCAAGTTATCTATCCTCGCCATCTCGAAACTACCATTAATCGGCCACTGGTGGTCTTGTTGCTTTCTGGTTTGCCTATGCCAAGTCTCACAGAATATTACCGCACCCACTCCATACTTCACATACATCTCATACGCCGGCGTTCCCCCAGGTGGTACAATTTGGCCATCTTACAAAGATTGTCTACCACAGCGGAAAAACCCTACTAGGGTGGACAATACCCCAGGCATGTTTCAACCTTCCCCCTGGTTAATGAACCTTACCTAGGGCATTTGATTTTGCAAAGCCAACTCTCAACCAATATCAGGATGCTTTGAATCGGGGAATGACTCACCTGATAAATCAAGTCGTCTGTATACTGACGCACCAAAGGACGTTGTGTCTGCGTTTCTTGGCTTCCGCCTCGTTTCGAGACCCTCGCCTCCATGTTCTCTAGCCAGGCACGTCGATCAGGGATCAGATGTGTGCAGATCTGCAAAGGAGTCTCTCATCACTTATACAGGGTGCCCCGAACACCTCTTGATCCCGGCTTGATCGTCCCGTCCTCACCGTTCTCTGCCTTTCTCAATTACAACATTACGCAAAGGAACAAGTGGGGGAGGGTCCCTATTCAGGCGCCATCTTGAAAGGAGCCCCTAGGGGACCCTGACATCTATGGAAACAAGGCAGGTCACCACACACGATAGAGACGCCAGACACAAGGTTGTATTCCCAAAGCTAGGGTTTTATTGCAAAGCAAAAGTCTCAGTTGGCCAACTCGGTCTCACGCCCCGCGACGTGTATCTCTAGACCTCGAGGGATGCAAGAGAGTGAATTTCGTACATCAGTTACATATATACAAAATGCATATCAAACAATCAGCTATGACATGTTTAACACCCCCCTTTATTGGGTTTCTTTGAACTTGGTGTGATGATGGACATCTCCGACCACTATGACACCTTGAAACATCTATTCTAGTAACAATTTGCAATTTGTGAGTGCAAAGGCATCTTTCGGTTATTGAATAGAACACAGCACTTCTGTCCTTGGAAGCGAACTACATACGGGGGGAGTTTGCATTCCGGACCTTGCTATCTATCAGGTGCTATTCACGTCCTGGGAGCCGACATGCTCTAGCTAGCTCAGCAAAGGGGGGGGCGTAAGAAAAGCATAATTCAAGCCTTTAGCAGTATTATTCTAACATATTCTACCATATAACGAGACTGGCTGGCAGCTGTGAAATGATTAAATGCCCTGCAGCTCTGCTTCAAGGCTACATTCGAGAGGGAGCCGGGCATTCTTCCTGGCACTGCCTACGTTTGTGTTTCAGCGAACTCTTGTTATCCTCACGGCCCTGCGGCCTTGTCCTTTTCACATACAGACAACAATGTTCCACAGTCGAGCAGTGTAAGCGGAAAATATACTGTGAAGCAATAGGAACAGAAAGCAATGAGCAAAGGTTAGAAAACAAAATGGCGATTCTTGTTACATCAAAATGGCCGTTCATTGGCAAACTCGAAAACCTATATTCTGTCATTTCGTGCATGAGACGGTTGGCCCACGTCCACCAAAATGCGTTTGCGGTCTCAAAGTAGAGGTATCTGTATTTCTAGACTGACAGTGTGACATTGAACACTGAACATTACTACATGGAGGTTGTCGACACTATAATGTTTTGGCCATTTAAAACTATTTCTTGAAGCTTCTATTGGGAATGGCCTTCTTCAGGACGTGTCGGATGAAGTGTTATCCATGTTCGTAGGGTATCGTCAGTATTGTATTCCTGCGGTAAGTGTTTGCAGTAGCCAGGGGCACGCTTTTGCTTTCCGAGGATCCTACAGAGCAGCCAGCCATACACCGCTTGCAGCACCACACTATAATTGAGAGTAATCCAAGAAAATAACGCTTGGTTTGTGTGGAACTTGACCACACTTTCCAGCGGGATACATAACAAGGCATGAGCAGTGACTCAAACATTGGATAGACAGGATTATTTGCAACAATTTGCATTTTGCCTACAGAGCTTTAGTAAGGAAGCATCTCCCACTAGTCTAAAAGGGGACATACTGCGAGCTACCTCTCTAGAGTGAAGGGGAAACTGACTCACCTTGTCCTTGAGCCCCTAGATTGGAAATCATAGAACCAGAAGAAGCCAAGCAGCTAATGTCATGTATTCTGCAGCTTTGAGCCATCCTCAAATACAAGTTGACTCTCACTGAAAATGGAAATAGGATGAATTGAAAGTGGAAGGTGTCATAATGGTGTCTTGTTTCCTTTCAGTTTGTTCTGTTTTTGTTCACCACCAGGAAATGGGGCCTGTAAAATGCAGGTATTTATCTTCTCACCTGAGAGACAGCACCAGATAAATAAAACCAGTTTTTTATCACAATCTCTCAACCAATATTAGAACTCCAAAGGTGAAAATGTACTCAAGACCCAATGATCGGCCTGTGACCAACTTTAACTCACAGTTGGAAAGGCAGAAAGCCCTTTTTTGGTACCTTAACACATTGCAACAATTTACTGTGCAGAACGTTTTCCCTAAACATATTTGGGAGCAGAGTGAAAAATCCAAAGAACACCAGCAGTTCTTATATTTGGATGGATGATATTGCTAAACATTTAAAAGGAACTTAAAACATCAATCTGTAATTTCATGAACTCAAATTTCAAGTATTTCTTGTTCCAACATTGAGAACAATTGAAAGAAATAACTACCCTGCTAAGAATATATGTCACAAGAATACTGTGATGCACTTCTAAATGCAAATAGAAGGTTATTATAAATATATTAGGTGTTATATGTGAGACTTTACACAGGGAATACTGCATTTGTTTATTCTGCATGGTCAGACTGGTTTACCAATATGGCTTGAGCAATGCTGAGTTTATTGATTCTTGAGTTAGCCTGAAAACAAATTTTTATACAACAGTGGATATGCATTGTTAATGGAGGTAGGGCTATTAATCCAGCTTAATTGTAAATTCATTCATCACATTAGTTTCGTACAACAAAAATAACAGGTGCCCAGGGCTTAGGAAAATAGCTCACACATACATATTTACATTCCAGAAGAGGTGAATTATGGTCCTACAAGTGAAAAAGATTTTAAGTGCTAGATGATGAACAGATCTGCTGTGAAACACCAATACTTCAAAGGAAGTTCATTGTTTTTAGAATTCCAAACTTAGACAGCCTCCCATGAAAATCTCCCTTTTGGAATTAATGAAAGGCTTTGCAAACAAAAGAGGCCTGTCAGCTAAACATATAAGTCATTGAGTGAAGGCTTCAAAAAGAGGCTTTTAAGAGCAGTTCCCATGACTTGTCATGCCAGTATGATGTTGTCATTTCCACAATTCGGATTATATGAAATTAGTATTAACTCATTCATTTTAAAACAATGTTGGCCTTATCACCAAAGTAATATGAGCAAAAGGAAAATAAGTTCCCTGGCCTTTCCAGGGTCTCGTTTTGATTAGCGTCTAAACACCAATCTGCAGATTTATTAATACTTTATTAGATTATAAATATTCATAAAATGTTCACATTTCATCGGATATACTCATGTCGGGTGTTCCAGAATTCATGAGGGAGTGGTGAGTCTAGAAATATGTATTCTGTCAATATGCCGTAGCCCTATGATGAAGGAAGTTGAGGTTGGTCACCCTGAGTTACCTGTGAGAACCCAGATGTGCCCTCCCTGCTCACTATGCTCAGAGACGCACAGCTCCACATCACTGATGAGGCCAAAAAAGGCTAAAACATGTGTATGGGTTTGCTGTATGTACTCTTGTTCAGAAGTGAACTGCCATAGCATTTAAGTGCTGAACTGCCCATATGGGAGGGACAAAGACTGGTTAGTTCCAATCTGTGAAAGGTACAGTGAGTGAGTGGGAAAAAACCACAGAACAGGATATCATGCAATGTTCTTTCTGGAGAGGGGCACCCTGCTACCTTTTTGAAAAATGTTTGCAAGTAACTTGGCATTGGTCACCCTGAGTTACTTGGGTGAACCCAGACATGGACTACCTGCTCACTGTGCTCAGAGAGACACAGCTCCACCTCACTGATGAGGCCCAACAAGGCTGAAACAGGAGTATGGGATTGCTGTTGGTACTCTTGTTCAGAAGGGAATTGCCAGAGAATCTTGGTGCTGGACTGCCCATGTGGTCGGGACAAAGACTGATATGCAAATGGATATTTCCTATCTGTGAAAGGTACAGTGAGCAAAAAGTGATGGCTGCGAACTCTCAAAGTGGGAGAAAAAAAAACACAGAACAGGTTATCATGACATGTTCTTTCTGGAGACGGGCACATTAACTAATCGCTATGACAATATATACAGCAAATATGAGTATGAGTTCAAAAGTGTACAGTCCTCACCCTGTCACATATGCAGACATTCGATACATCTAAGAAATGAATGGTTGTATTCTTGGAAAGTGTCAGCATGTTAAGCAATCCAATAGAAATACTTGACCAATCAAAATGTCTTTTTCTAATGACACACAGTGGATACATATCACACTTTATAAGCAGAAACACACAAGGAAATAGAAGGAGGTCTTGGATTGTGACGGCTTCAGGAAAGGGGAGCCCCTGTCCAAAATGGATGAGTGCTAGGCTTGGATAATTTCTCGAGGTGAAGGGGACTTGGCCATGAGGCGTCCAGAAGTTAATTTCACCTGCTGAAGAACTGGTTTCCGAGAGGGCGATTATAGAGCAGAGGGGACTAGCTGAATGGGAATTGCCTCGAAACTCTTGAAGGTCCTGGCTGGCATTTTAAATAATTATTCTACGGTGAGTATGAACATTCCACAATGCAATCATATATAAGCCCTCTAAAACCTTCTCTGTTTCATCCCAGAAGCAGGTGGAATGGGAGGGGTTGCCACTAGTAAAGCAAAGTGAAAGCAAAGTGAAATCTGAATTATTGTCGGGCACACAGCCTTTTCCTGTGCATAGTATGCAGGGGATAATAAACTCTCACCAACATACTTGGAATTAGATTTTGTAACTAGTCAGTGTGAAATGTATCTTGCTTATACCGTATTCAAAGCTGAGTGAGATTACATTTCCATAATAATAAATAGCATATTCTGCCTTTCAGTGATGTGCACACATTGTAAGACAGTAGCATTTCCCAGCACCAAGAGTGCAGCATTTTGTTAAATAAATGTAATCCTGTGGTGTTCACAGGTGTAGTCAGATACAGGGGCTACCAGCTAGTGGGCAACTTTTAATAGCAATACAGTGGATTAATAAAGAAAAACCCATGGACACCTAGTAATTTAAAAAGGGAAATGCAGTGATGAAAGGGAACTTCACTAGGGCATATCCATTTCCAAAGAAAAGATGACATGTAAAGGGCATGGTAATATTTCACCAATGGCTTTGTGTGGAAGACAGAGGACCCTGAATACCCTCAAATCTTCCAAGCAAATTGAGGCATAGTTCTTGATCTTCAATGGGTGTAGACAACTCAACATTCTGTTAATTCTAAGCTGATACCAGAGATCTCTAGAGCTAGCATATCATTGATGTGCATATCTTAGAAACCAATGCAACCACAATGCATTTTGGAACAGAATACTAATTTAAAATATCTACCAAATTTATATTTTGTATACACTTTCTCTGATACGAATGCTTGTTTTTGATATTGGAGAAAATAAAATAGTGGGCCTCTTCAAGAATTGTCGGTACACAGTAATGCTACCAAAAACACATTGCAGTTACCTCTCCCGGAATAGTGGAGGTAAATGAATACACATGATGTAAATAAAGCCACAGGTGCACCCAATCCAATTAGGAAGGGTACATAAAGCCCACAACATCCTAAAATACACTTTCCAAAACCATCACGTTTCCACAACCTCTTTTGAACATGGACGTGCAGCTGTTCTAGCTCTGCATTGAGATGAAGAGGTTGGAAGAGCAGCACAGGGTAGAGGGCACAGAGGAGAGGAGGAGGAGACAGAGGAGGAGGAGGAGGAGATGCCATGTTAGACGAGCATCCATATCCCGGGTCAGGACTTCAGGCGGGACCTTGACTGACAACTAGCTAATTACCCTGTACCGTATGAACAGGGAGACATTCACTGAGCTGCTTACCCTGTTTCAAGATGAGCTAGAGAGCAGCATCATGATTAAGGCCTTACTACCGTTGCTGAAGTGTGTGTCAGTCTTGCATTTCTTGCCAATAATGACAATTCAGCACACTGTTGGCATGCTGCACCACATGTCCCAGACCACATATACATATGTACTTGGGCAGGTGCTGGAAGCACTCCTGCACCATGTCTACCAGACATCTCCATGCCCAACCATCCTGGCACAGGAGAACACTGTGAAGGCATGTTTCTATGATGCAGGACACATGCCTAACATGATATTTTCTGTGATCTGCACCCATATGGCATTGCTGGCCCCCTGAGGCATCTGAAGAGGTAAACTGCAACCAGAAGTAGTATCACTCCCTCAATGTCCAAGTCACCTGCAATCTTGATCTCCTCAAAACACACTGTTGTGTCTGCTTCCCTGGTTCCAACCACAATGCGATGGTCCTGCTAAACAGCACACTGCCTGGATACATGGAAGGCACAGAGGGCAATGGGCATAGATATGGCTTGAGTACAAGTGTCATAGCACATACTATTCTCACAGCACAAGTGGAGTGCCATGTCAGAGGGGATTACCACAACGAAGAATGCAAGACCTGTCAAGGCCCTGTACATGTAGGATCAGCCCTCTCAGCAAGCACATGACAGCCTACAAACCACTGGATTAGTAGATGAATGATAATGCTGCAGTATATCCCAAATGCCTGTAGGTCCAACAGGGCCTCAACACACACAGATAGGACTATAGGAACCACAATGCAACATTTCACATCCCAATACACAGAATGACATGGTTCAACACTGCAAAAAAGAAATGTAATACTGGCAGAAGTAAAGCCATCTACTCAGTTAACCATGTATGTGAAGCTATAATGGAATAGATGCAGACAACCTGCACAAGTACAACTATTCAACCATCTGGGCACATGCATTGGAGTAACGCACAGGTCCAAAACAGGCACCATGTCATTATGCCCTGTCAATCACACACCCTGAAAGTGACAAGTACTGACCATGAGCTGTGTGCATGATGTTACATGACAGAACACATGTTCCCCTGGAGTGAATGACTCCACATGCAAGTACTGTCATGGTAAATCATGTTGTATGACAATACTTGTGAAATGCACATACTGACTGTCTAACAATATGCAGTTGAAACAGGAAACACATACACAAAGCTCTCTGACTGACACCTATGACCTTTGCCTTTTCAGGTGACTCTGGATACCCCCAGCTACCATGACTGTTGACACCTGTGTGGAATTCCCAGACACCACAGGAGGTGGCCAACAATGAGGCACATGTATGGACTGGTCTCTGTACCTTTGGTCTGTAGAAGGCTAATTTCTGGTGCCTACACCGGTCTAGAGGGACCTTAATCTACAGGCCAGAGAAGGTAGGACACATTGCCCATGCCTGCGTCATGCTGTACAACATTTCCCTAAGGCTGAATCATCCCCTGGCCCCTGATGAGGACATGTAACCCCCATAAGAACCACACAGTAAGCAGGAAGAGTGTAGGGATGGACGTCTGGTTCGGCAAGAACTGATTGACCATTTTGTTTAAGGCCATTTGATCTGCAATTGCTAAGCACCTATGTATTTAGTCACATTATGAGTTAAACACTTGCCAACAGGTTACATGTGTTGTTAACGTAAATTGTTTAACGAAAACGTGTATACTGACACTTTAGTACTGAAATAAAACAGATGTTTTTATTTTATATTAATTTGGGGGTCCTCTATAGCCCCCTGTTTTACAATCATTATTACGCCACCCCTAGCCACTCCCCACCCTTTTTAAACCCTTACCTCACCCCCATAGATATTCTTTATATAAATTTGGTATTTTTTTGGTATTTAAGTTAAGGTAAACATTTTATTCTTTATTGTATTTTTGGTAAAATCACTGGATATCTTGCAAACAGTAAAGAATGGTCTAGCATTGCTTCAAGTGAACAACTATTTAATGAGCACATGTCAAAACAACCTCCACAAAATACCCTCCCCAAGAAACCCTCCCCAAAACAACATCCCCTAAACACCATCCCTACAACAACTTGCCCTCCCCAAAACACCATCTCCAAGACACTGGGCCTCATTATAACTTGTGTGGAATGGGTTTAACGGTGCAGGTAATGGTGCTGGCGCTGTTAAACCCACTCCGCATTATTATGAGGTCCCCTCGCGGGACCCGCTCTGGACGTCTGGTGTTTTCCGACATCCATAGTAGGCCCCGTGAGGGGATCAGGGAGCTAACAACGGGCCCATTCGTAATGGGCCCGTTGTTAGCTCCCTCCCCATTCCCATTCGAGCCCTATGAGGGCTTTGGGAAGGACCAGGCCCGGGTTCCCTGAAGCAGGAAATACCAGGCCCTCCATACTCCGAATGGCCTGGTATTTCCCCATTCAGGGAACCCGGACCCAGACACGATTTTGGAGGCAGCCAAGCTACCTCCAAAGTTGTAATGAGGCCCACTGTCCCCAAAATACCATCCCCAAAACACCATCCCCAAAACACCATCCCTACAACAGCTCCCCCTCCACAAAGCACCCTCCCCAAGACATCCTCCCCAAAACATCATCCCTACAACACCTCCCGCCTCCCCAAAACATCCACCGAAAACACCCTTCCTTGCAAGGTCAAACAAAATGTGCATCATAGCAGTCACTTCCAGTGCCTCTTGGCCTCAGTAGCCTGCTCCAGCACCTTAGGTGTTAAGTGGCGCTGTGAGCAGCGCCTTGGGGTGCTGAACAGTGAACAGAAAATAGTCTGAGGAATTATATTCCAGAAAAGGTGACATTATTTTAATGATTAAATAAAACAGAATTATTCATGTATCAACAACATTAAGGGGGTAATTCATAGAAATCAGCGCACAAGTGGTGCACGCAGCTGGCACACAGTGTGTGCGTGTGGCAGTCTGCACCAGCCGCGTGCACCAAAACCCATTTCAGCGCACAGCGTATTAATGGATTTCAACATCCACAACCAGCCGTGGTGCAGAGTGGCGCAGCAACCCTGCAGCAGCGCCCGTTACGCCCCCAACCCCGCCCCATGCGCCATGAACAGCGCACAAATCCAGTACATGGCACAAAGGCCAGTGGACCAGCATACTGCCCCCCAACCACAAAAACATGTGTAAAACTCCCTGTGCACCCCTCTGAATACACGTACCCCGCTCGCACTAGCGAAAACACGTGTAAAACTGCCAGTGTGTGTATTTGGGGGTGTGCGCGGGAAGTATCACATGCGATAGGCCCTGTGTGAGTGGGGTAAGTGTATTGGGGGTACGCGGGAAGTTTCACACGCGATAGGCCCTGTGCGAGCGGGGTACGTGTATTTGGGGGGTGCGCGGGAAGTATCACATCCGATAGGCCCTGTGTGAGAGGGGTAAGTGTATTGGGGGGTGTGCGGGACGTTTCACACGCGATAGGTCCTGTCTGAGTGGGGTACATGTATTGGGGGGTGCGCAGGAAGTTTCACACGCGATAGGCCCTATGCGAGCAGGGTATGTGTATTTGGGGGGTTACTGAAGTTTCACACGCGATAGGCCCTGTGCGAGTGGGGTACGTGTATTGGGGCGTGCGTGGGAAGTTTCACATGCAATAGGCCCTGTGCGAGTGGGGTACGTGTATGGGGGTGTGTGGGAAGTATCACACGCAATAGGCCCTGTGCGAGTGGGGTACATGTATTGGGGGGGTGCGCGGGAAGTATCACATGCGATAGGCCCTGTGCGAGAGGGGTATGTGTATTGGGGGGGTGCGCAGGAAGTATCACACACGATAGGCCCTGTGCGAGCGGGGTACGTGTAATGGGGGTGTGTGGGAAGTTTTACACACGATAGACCCTGTGCAAGTGGGGTACGTGTATTTGGGGGGTGCGCGGGAAGTTCAACACGCGATTTGGCATCATGGGCCCTCCCGGGTGTGCGGTTCACCCACTCCCCAGGCCCTGCAGGCAGGCCACACCACAGGGGACTACCCTACAACCCTCCCCATGCCCTGCAGGCAGGCCACACCACAGGGGACTACCCTACAACCCTCCCCATGCCCTGCAGGCAGCCCACAACACAGGGGACTACCCTACAACCCTCCCCATGCCCTGCAGGCAGCCCATACCACAGGGGACTACCCTACAACCCTCACCATGCCCTGCAGGCAGCTCACATGGCACCATGCACTTGTGAGCACACTTGTGAGCCCCGACTCATGTCCCCCTGTACCCCCACCCACCCAGCAGTGACGGGCACCTGCCAGCAGGCCCCCGACTCATGTCCCCTGCACCCCACCCACCCAGCAGTGATGGGCACCTGCCAGCAGGCCCCGACTCATGTCCCCTGCACCCCACCGACCCAGCAGTGACGGGCATCTGACAGCAGGCCCCGACTCATGTCCCCTGCACCCCCACCCAACTAGCAGTGACGGGCACCTGCCAGCAGGCCCCGACTCATGTCCCCCTGCACCCCCACCCACCCAGCAGTGATGGGCACCTGCCAGCAGGCCCCGACTCATGTCCCCTGCACCCCACCCACCCAGCAGTGAAGGGCACCTGCCAGCAGGCCCGACTCATGTCCCCCTGCACCCCCACCCACCTAGCAGAGACAGGCACAGCCCCGACTCATGTCCCTGCCCCAACACATCATCACGATACACACTCTTGGACCTTATGTCCACCCAAATCCCATCCCACACCACTGCAGTCCAAACACCCAACCAAGCATTACATGCACCCCACATTGAAATCCCCATGTCATGATAGATCCCAAATGGCAAGTATGCACATCAATACATGTCCGTCACACATACACAATGGGTGCAAGTGAAAGAGAAAACCCACATTGTGACATGCATGACACCAAAGAGAGAATAGCACACATTGAAGTATGAAACAAAATGTATTAAACACAACAGCAAGGTAATGAAATGAAATCACACAATAATGGAAATAATAAAGAAAATGCTGCTAGTCCAAAATAATAAGAAAAGAAATGTGTGAAAGCAGAATCCAAATCAATCCAAATTAACATGGGTCCAAAGAGTCTGTCCCGCAAATCAAATCCAAAGGAAAAAATAAGACAAATCCATTGATCCATGGTAAAAAAAAAATAATATTGAAATGAAGTGAATTTCAGTGTCCAACTATATACAAAGTACACATCCAGGGTCCATGAGCCCAACCATTGAAAGGAAACCTACAAAAAAACCTACATAATGAACAACTATGTACAAAAAGGTGGGGCATTGTCCAAGCGCCCCAAATCAAATAAAAACAGAAAGGAAACCTAACACTATTTAACTATATACAATGGCGGCGGGCAAGTCCTATGGCTTACCTGTTGATTTCTTGGGCCAGGGCATCATCGAACTCCCGTTCCACGTCCTGGAGGCAGGCCTGCTCCATGGCCCCGAGGTTTTGCAGGGATAAAGCCATGTCCACATCCAACTCCCTGCGAATTGCCTCGAGGTACTCAGCCCGCCTCAGCGCCCTGCCCATGGAGTTCTCCACCCTGACCATAGAGAGCCATGCCTCTTCTGCCTGCCGCTGTTCCGCATCTATCTGCTGGCCCAACCGCTGCCACACGGAAGACACTCCCAATCCAGGGTCCTCCTGCCCTCTGGCCGATGCCTGCCCCTCTGATGTTGATGGCCCCGAGCCATCCTCGCTCCCACCTTGAGCCTGCTGCTGCCGGGCCTGTGCCCTGGCTCTTGATGCCTGCACGTCCTCCTCCTGCTGGGGTGCAGTTGTTGGGGTGGCCACCCCTGCTGGACCTCCAACTCCCGACTGTGGCAGGGATGTGTCCTTCACCAGCCTGGCCGCTGGGTTAGAGGCAGCTCCACAGGGTGGCCAGGTGATACTTGGGCTGGAAGATGGCACAGAGGATGACTGGCGCATAGGGGGTTCAGTTGAGGAGGGGGTCGGTAGAAGGTCCAGCACTCGGAGGAATCCAGCGCTGGTGACCCGTCCCAGTAGGTTGACGCGGTCAAAGAGCCATCCGAGATAACGTACGGAGTCTTCACGAAAACTCTGCAGGTCATCTTGCATGCCCCATTGACACAACGCCATCCCAGCCAGGACAGGCTCAACCCGGTCCCTGATTGCCAGGTCCACAGGGAGAGGAAGGCCAGTTGTTGTGCGCTCATCCCCTCCCTGAAAACGGGTCTGGACGAATGCGTCCCTGCTGGTGCGGGATGATGCAGTCACAGGATCGGGGACAGGATTATACACAGGCACCTCTGCGGTACCCTGTGCTGCCTCCTGTCCCTGCCCCTGGACTGCACCACTAGCTCCAGTGGAATCCCCCCTCTAGACCCCATGTGTGTCCCTGCCACGGCCTCCTCCTCAACCAAACCCCCCACCACTTGGATGACTCTGTGTCATCTTCCTCCATCGGACCCTGTGGGGTCTCAGCTGCCCCTTCTGCTGCCGAGGAGTCCACCTCTGACCTCTGCCTGTTGGACCTTCCCTCGGCAGCTGCGGCCACGGACGCGGCACCAGACTCCTCACTCTCCAACGAGATGACAACATGGGAGGGAAGCCGGGCCTTGCGTCTCCGGCTGGCGGTGCGATCCCTGCCGCTTTGCTCCACAGCACCGCCTCCGCCCTCTTCATCAGTTGACACTGCAGACAAGAGAGATAGAACACAGGCATAAGGGCACTGTACAATGGTCTGATACACACATGACAGTTGCACATAAGTGGCAGTGTCAAACTTCAGACATGGCATTACACTCCCCAACACACATATCATTTCAACTCACACACATTCGCAAATCACCAGGAATGTTGCACCAGGCAGCACCATCCATACACAAACAACAGCATGAACAGCCAAAGGTTATCCTGACATCACATGCAACACGGGGAGTGCAGAAAATATGCACACACGCCACCAGACATACATGCATCTGTACATCTCCACCACCTGTCACAGTGATAACATCGCCATCCATGTCTCATCTGCCAAACAGCCTCCTACATGTTAGTGTCACATGCATCCATGGTGTATCACAGTTGCACACTTGTCAAATACACACACATGCACATGTACATAGTGCAGATACATGCATGTTGAACCAGCATCCATGTGTGACACCACATCCATGCCATAGTACATACACAGAAATTAAAAAATGTGTGCACCCACACATGCATTTGGGCAGCATGCTTTCCAACACATACACCATCGATGTGTCTCACACATGACAGGACTCACATGCGGCAGGCTCATGTCCCTGTACATACACATCCATACATGGCCCTACAAAGACATATGTGCAACCTCCACCCTCCTGCCACACCTCAACATGCACAGCGTCCAATCAGAACGCATGTACACTTACCGCTCGACTCTGGACAGGTCTGCCTCTCAAGGACCTGGAGGTGGAGCGCTGGGCGTATACATTCCAGGACCCTCATCTGGTTGTTGGTTAGGCGGACCCGGCACCCCTCAGCATCCGCTGCCTTCAAGAGGTGCCAGGCCTTGTTGAGGGTCCTGGATCTGAAGTCCTCCCAGTGCTTCCGGACGTGTGGAATGTCGCGCACTGCCACCCCCTCCATGTTGATGGCAGCCACAGTGTCCATCCAGATCCTCTTCCGTCCTTCATTCTTGGTGCGCAAACTTCCAACGAGGCACAGGTGTGCATCATGTTGGCGTACTGCAATGGCCTGTTCAAGACTCCTGTGTACATGCAAACTTCCACCAGCCAACCTGCCAAACACATGCAGTGGTGTACATCCTCTGCACCTCATGCAGGTTGTCTCACTTGGACTGCGCAGATGGCAGATGCTCCGCAGGGACATGAGTTCCCATTCATGCTCCATGTGTATTCCATGCATGCCCCTATGCGTCCTTGACTGGATGATCATTGGAGTACGTGTCCAGGATGACCTACATTTCTTTGCTTTTGATCATCCTTTCCATACTCACTCTGGCTCAGTCCTGCATCACACACATGTTTAGGGTGTCACAGTCTTGCAGGGCACAGGCCTCCCCCCGTTTCAGGCCCACTGACTCTGTTCAACTGGTGTAGGGGCTTCTGCACACATGGCTGTACTACTGAGGGGTCATCATATGTCCTGCTTTCTGTCCCATCATCATCTGCTGTGTTGTCAGTTGACTCAGATGATGCAATTGATGCTAGCCACCACTGTCTGCCAATACACAGGTCTCTGGTCGCCCTTTCGCTGCCATGCAATGCATCCCTAAATTTTCATTTATGGGGGGTTTGCTTGTAGCCATGCAACACATTGCATGTCAAGTGGGGGTCGTGGGGTGGAGGAGCACGAGAACCCACATGCGTTACAGACCATCTTGTCTGTGGCTGGCAATGAGTCAAGCCCAGACGATCACTCTGACGACAATGTCGAGTTTGATGTGCATCGGGTCCATTTGTCTGGGGTGAGTGATTCTGATGTGGACGCTCCTCTGTCTGTGACACCTGCACTGAGGGGCCAGACGGTGGTGGGACCTCTGCCTGTGGTGGATCGGGACGCAGGGTCACCCTCCACACCAGCTGCTGATGTGCCTGGGGCATCATGTCGACGGGGGAATGTAGTCCTGCAGCCGCGGGTGGTGCCAACCCACCAAGAACGTCAGCGCCTTGGGCCCCGCAGGTGTCAAGCCCAGCAACGCGGTGGCCACGCGCCACCGAGGTATACTGAGTGGGAGCAAGACATGACTGCCAATTCACAACGCCAGGGGGCAGCAATTGAAAACATCGCTGTGAGCATGGAGCGTGTGGCCCAATCCATGCTCCCCCCTGCTACGCAGGTGCTTCTACAGCAGCGGGCGTAACAGTCCATGGCCCGCTCGCTCAGGCTGGGCATGGCAGCCTCAGACAGGGCACGCCAGGCTGAAAGGTTTTCTTTGCATCAAGCAATTGCTGCTCAAACAGAGGCACACATGGAGGCACTGAGGGTTGAGTATGATTCCCTCAGATCCACTCTGGGTGTGCTCTTGATGTCCCAGAGGGAGCGGTCAGAGGAGAGGTTTGCGCAGCTTGAGCATACCATCTCGGCTGAGCTACGTTCTTGCCGGGAGGTGCATCAGTTCTCCAGCCAGGCCACGCTGGAAGAACTCTGTGTTACACGTGCTACCTTGCAAGAGGAAGCACACGTATTACGAGAGGTTCTGCATGCTGGCCTACGTGTCATCGCTGCACAGAACCAGGCTCACCCATCGGCAGAATTGCTGCCGACGAGGGGCAAGCTGCGCCTAGGCGTGGTCAGGCTCCTGTACCATGCCTACCTTTTCAGGAAGAGGCTGACTCGGACAACGAGATATCGCCCACACAGGTTGCATGTGGGTGTTGAGCTACACCCTGTACCTTCCCCCTCCTAGGTGCCCCCCCGGGTCATATGTTGCCATTTTTTATTTTTCATTTTAGTTTAGTTAGTTAACATTGTTTTTGATAGTTAGTTTAATTAGGTAATGTAGGTTTTTATAGTTAGTTTAATTAGTTAATATAGTTTAAAACTGCTTGTCTATTGTGCATTCATGTGACGGTGTGGTGCGTTGTGGCTTTTAAAAGCATCCACTGTCTATTCCAGCTGGGCCCTTCAAGCTTGTCTCGTGTATGCGTTTGCAGCTTGGGGTCCTGACTCACATAGGCCACTCCTGGTTCCCTTATCCATGGGCTCGCAAGGATGGTTCGGTGTTACTGTCATTTACACAAGGGCTTTGGACTGTCATATCTGTGGCCTGTCTGCTGCTGTACTACTTGTGTTGACATCCCTAGTGGGAATTGTGGGGGTTTTATCCACGGCATGTCTACATTAGATTTGGGTGGGTTCATGATTGATGCGTCAATTAATTGATATACATTGTGTTGTATGTTTATTTTCTTTCCTGTACATGTGCTTGATGCACTTCATGCTGTAGACAGTGGCCGGCACCCTTTGCCTGTCAAAGTCACACTAATGGTGGGAGGAATTCTGATGTAGGTCTCTGACATGGCCCAGTCACAACCAGCATGAAGAGACACACACAGGCAACTTTCCAGCGTTAATTATATGTTTTGTGCTCTTTCTGCAGGAGAATGTGCCTCCAGACCACCTTTGCCAGCAGACATGGGCCATTGTACAACAGACAGCTGGCCACGTCTGGTGGGGCAGACATGCGCATGTGTGCGCAAGCAGTGCCACAGGGCTTGTGCTCAGACGTCCAACAGAAGCAGACAATTTTCCAGGAGATCCAGGCAAGGTGAGCAGCACAAGGGGGCCACACCGCAACCAACCTTCCACCAGGCCACTTGCACATGTATGATGTGTGATTCTTGACGCATTGGTCTTCCATTTGCCGCACGCCCACATGCGCCTGCCTTACTGCATTGACAGTGTATGAACCATCACGGGGCAAGCTAATGTATGGGTACAAAGCAGCAGACAAGATTGTTTGTTTGTGGAGGAGTCACTTACTTTGGAGCATTTATGGTTTTATGTGTGTGTGTTGTAGACACACACAGATTAGTAACTCACACTCTCTTTGCAGCATTGAACTGCTCCTGTTACAGGACCTGAGAGTGCCCAGACAGGAGGCCAGCACTGACCCCAGAGATAAGTCTCTCTTTGGCTTGCATTTGACTCATTTGGTACAATGTGCATGATGAATATGTTTTGTCTGATTGAGTATGTGTTATTGTGAATAGTTGTTTTTTGTATTTTCCATACGTTCCCTTGACAATCCTACTCCCCTCTCCTGCCCCTCTTTCCGGTTATCCTGAATACCAATGCCTGTCCAAACAACATATCCCTGACCCTACTTCCCCACCGGGGTCTCAAAGGCCTGTGTAAGTTTGACCTTGTAGGTGCCCAGACCACGGAGGGAATGGTTGGTTTGTGCCACTCCTGCGCCTGGACACCGGAGCTGTGACACTACCCATCAGTTGGTGCATCATCATTGTATATTATGTACCAAACATGGTACGCATCCTGTTGTAACATTGTAGAACTGTGCTACCTTGGTTGTTCTATCATTGTGCTTGGACATGTGCTTGGACATTTTCTTCTACTTCAAGTCATCTACTGGAGACTCTTCCAGGGTTTTTTGGTGCCTACATGCTTTTTCCCTGGTTTGTGGGTTTGTCTCCTTGGAGTCTCTGCAATTTGGTATTTTTGCCAGTGAAGTTGTCCTCTGAGGGGGCTGGACCCTATTTACACGCAAGGTGGAACATGGAGACCAGGGGTAGGGTGATCCTGTGGCCAGGTAGACTTGAAGGAAGAAGGCTACATACCCCAGACACAGTTGTTCAGTAGGTCATGGGGATGTGTGAATGAGGGAGGGCCTTTTGTTGTTGGACAGTTGGCTTGGGCTACAGTGTTTTGGGCACTCTGACATTGTAATTGTGGGGTACTATGTACATGATGTGTTCTGCTGGTCAATGCCTGTTCCTGTGTTGTCTTTACTTTGCAGGTGTGAGGGGATTGGTGTGATTTGACATGCTGGGGTGTACACATGGGCAATGTTCACATGTGATGTGTACAGGACACTGACGGTCACTTGATTTCACATGCATGTATTGAGTGCATGTCTCTACTGACATACACAGTTGCACAATGATCCACCACATGTACAGCCATGCTTCCATGGCCACAGGTGCACACAGATTGCCTTCTGGTGCCCGCTGTGTCCCTGCAGCACATGATCTATGACCATTTGGGGTTCCTGTACATGCGTCAATTGGTTATTTATTTAATTAGTCCTTCTCATGTGATGCTCAAGGCGTATCTCCAACACAATGGCTGCTCACTGTGCTGTGTGCTGAGTAATGTGTTGCAGGAGACAGACACAGCACACAGGTTCGGGAGTAGGGATTTTTCCTTGCCCAATGTGCATGTGAACAGGCATTCAGTGTTATGTGCATGCTACGACTGGTGGAATGCATTTATGTATGACTTGGTATGTGTGGGAGGTTGTTGGTCAGTCATTTCATCTGATTCCATGTCAAGCATCATTTTTGTATCTTATTGGTCATGTGTTGGGCTTTTGCTATTGCTTGCCATGTCATGGTGTGGCAGACAAGGGTGATCTGGGTTGGGAGGGTTTGGGTGACATACCAGGGATTGTCATGGCCTGTTTTGCGGGGGGGGGGGTGTGATACACACCTTGCATGTGTTCCTTTTGGTCGCACAGTATTGGTTAGGTTTAAGGAGCTAGGGATGCACACAATGTAGCACTTCCATGACAACATTCTCAGGGTGTTAAGGTTGTGACAGTTGACTGTCTTTTTGTCATCATCTATTGTCACCTGGCATGTGCCAGGCCTGTGTGCACTCCGCAGGGGTGGGAGTTTAGGTGAAAAATGTGGCCACAAGCTGGGTCCAGGCTGCCTCGCCACATACCCTATCCCCTCCCATGGGCAGCGCCTGTGCCTGTGGTTGGGGATGTGAGGGCATGTCCACCGATACACCCTGCCGTGTCGCAACATTGTGCAGGACACATGCTGCCACAATGATCCTGCACACTACTGGGGGTACATATAGTAGCGGCCCGCCAGAGCGGTCAAGGGAGCGGAAGCGTGACTTGAGCACTCTGAATGTGTGCTCCACTATGCCCCTGGTTGCAATATGGGCAGCAATGTATCTTACCTAGGGTGGTGTGGTGGGGTTCCGGATTGGCATCATCATGTGGTTGCTCAGAGGGTAGGCACTGTCCCCTGGGGAGGTGATAATGGTTGTGATTATTAGGGTTTGTGTATTTGTCTGTGTGTGACATGTGTCTCCATGCTGCCCAGCTTCCAGGGCCCGGCTCAGGATGGACATTCTGTATATGAAACTGTCATGGGTGGAGCCAGAGTAGTTTGCATAGACAGAGGTGATGATTCCCTTTGCATCGCATATGACCTGCAGATTGATGGAATGCCAGTGCTTGTGGTTTCGATAGATGTGCTCAGTGGCCCTAGGTGGACGTAGGGCCACATGGGTGCAATCTATGGCACCAAGCACTTTGGGGAAGTGTGCCACCCTGTAAAGGTTCTGGACCACGGCTGTCCTTTCTGCAGGTGTTCACGCATTGTATATGTGCCTGTGGACTGAGGGGCGTGCAGTCACGATTGCCAACACCTGGTGTAGGCAGCGTGACTGCGTGGCCTGTGAGACCCCCCACTATGGCAGTAGTCTGCTGAAATAACCCAGTGGCCAAAAAATGCAGGACATTGAGCACCTTCTCCAAGGGGCTTAATGCTTGGGAGCACAGGGTGGGGGATGTAAGGTCATCTTCCCGCTCCCTGACCAGGTCCAGGATGAAACGAGGTGGAAACCTATACCTGCCATAGGCCTGGTCATCATGCAGGGGGAAAAAATGCGGGCCCTGGCTATTCTCCTCCCCCTGCGGTGTCCCACGATCAGTGCTGCGACAAATGGGGCATTCATCATGGCTGTATATACGTGTTTGTTGTTTGCGTGCACTTTTATACTGTGCATGGGGACGCTTACGCCTGCCTTCCTGTGGCGGATGTGTTGACGCCTGGGCGCGTCTTTTAGCATGCGCATGTTTCCCGTATTCGATTCCATTAATACGTGTTGTTCGCGTGCGTGTGGGCGTTCCATCTATTTCCCTGCAGTACTTCCCTAGTTACGCCTTCTTTTTCACGCGTTGTTCCCCATTTCGCATGTTACGCCCCGTGACCCGCCCCTTTTTGGTGTGTGCGCCAACGTCGTGCGCTTTCCCTGTTCACATCACGCACAGCGTTCATGACGTTGCAATGATGTATGCGCTCATGTGCGCCACGCACGGATTTGTCGCACATCCAGGGGAAAACACGCACAGGCCGTTCCTTGAATCGCATGCGTGCACGTGCGCTTGCTTTTTCACGCTTGCGCCAGCTTGCGCTGAGATTTTCGGCGCACTTTTGTTCCATGAATCGGCTCCATAATATTAAACAGGCACACAGACAGTGGAAAATTAAAGCCTGACACACATTTCAAAACAAACAATTGACATCATGATACACATCAATCACACACACCAAATTTAAACTGAATTAAACACAACCTAATAAAACTAATAACCAACATACAAAAATGAATGCAAAACTGAAAATATACAGACATCTGTAAACATCAATTTAAGTGGCCAAAATAAAGGAGATGGCTTCAAATTTTGTATTTCCATCTACGACTGGTTCTGACATTTGATACAATTTCTAAACATCTTCATCAGGGGAACGAAAACTATACAACAAACAAAAAACTTAAATAAGGCAGTAATGTGACTGTCAATTGTCCACAGATTGCATTGTGAAGCCCAAAACCAATGGAGGCCTCTAACTTGAAAGTAGGATTTGCAAAATAAATAAAATCACTGAAAAAGCACAGAAGATCACCAGAAAATGGCCCTTTCAATACAAAAAATCCAACTGTATAGTGATTGAAGGTCAACATCAAGAAGAGAGACAAATCCCCTCAACAAGAGAAATAAATATACCTTAATAGAGATCGAAAATACCTAAATGTTCAACACAATGCAGAGTACAATGAACCATCCTAATGTGGCAATAAGCCATGAGTCGGCGGGCCAATACCACCCCATTTAATTGCCCTGTAGCCCATAGGTACATGAGGCCCTGGGGGCATTACCGCAGGCGATATTGGCCCGCCGTTGAGGTGCTTATTGCCATTAACACCCCGGCCCGTTATACCGGGGTACTAATGGCATTTTTTTCTGTTCCGAAATGCAGCATTTCGGAACTGTAAAAAAAAAAGGGCTCAAATAAAATGCCCGCCGGGAAAGAGAAAATGAAGTCCGTTTTCCCTTTAAATGGCGGCCATCAGGAGCAGACGCGCTGGGAACAGAAGTGTTCCCAGCGCATTAGCTCCAGAGAAAAGAAGAAAAAAGAAGGTAAGTGGGGTTGGGAGGGAGGAGTAGCTTGCAGCGGAGGGGGGGTGGAGAAAAAAAAAATTACCTGAGGTCCCAGCGGGAGATGAAGGCAGCCTCCATGCCATGGGGAGTCTCAGAGCGGGGATTGCCCCGTTTCGAGTATCCTGATTGGCTAAGGGGCTGCTCCGCCCCCTGCCAGGAACAAACCTAGGCATGTACCTGTGTCCACGGGATTACACTGTGGTACGGCTCGAAAACAAACCAATCACGTTAAGTGTTTCCCGTGGACGCACGTCTGCCTGGTACTAATGTAAAATAAGGAAAGATTAGAAGTAATAAAGCCTATTAATGGAGCACATCTTAAAAAATGGCAAATAACCACATAAAAGCATACCCAAAAGAATACCATGTGTTAATTTGGGAAGATTTCCATTGGTTATCACGCCACCACAAACTAAACTGGCTCCAAGCAAATAAACCAACTTAAAATAAATAGATATTGATGAATCCTTTATGGCAGACCGCCAAACTTACTTCAAAGAATTTATAGGATATTATTTCCAAAGGGATAACATGCCATGATGGCAGGAGACCGCAACCAGTTACAGCAAATAACTACAGAAATTAATTGAAAGCTGTCCATACGCTGAAATAAGAGAGTAAGAGTTTGCGTATGGGAACCAACTAAAAAGGAAGGTGCAACAGAAAACAAAGAGGGACTAATGCAGATGAGGAGTCTGCCAGCCAATGTTGTAATGGTCCAGATTCAATGATGCCAAGTGGGGCAGATATACCAGTTGAGCAAGTTACGTGGAGGCATCAAGAGTGACGTGGGGGGTGACATCAGGGGTGGGGACGTCATTGATGCATTGATGCAGTGCAGCTTGCATAAAGTGACAGCAAAACAGGCGCAGCCTGAGAAGTGCCATGGTGTAATGCAATGCGGAATGGTTGCTTTGGGCGTACTGTGGGGTAACTGTATAGAGCGGGCACCGGGTAGGGGTGCACGATGTCAAGGGGGTATATGGTAGGGGGGCTTTCTAGGATTGTGTGAGCAATAGAGTAGCCATTTTGTTTGTAGGTCCATGTTAGGAAAGCATTTCTTGCAGGCAGCTTATTAGCAAAGAGCTGCAGGCCCTTGTGTGACATGCAGTATTTATTTCTTGAATATTCAGCAGAAACAGTGTGCTGAAATGTTGCACGGCTGAAGTTTCCCAGGCGAACACAACCACAGCAAAGTCACTCTAAGAGATACTTGTGAGGCCAATTAGCTGGGCACCTGGATGCACAAGCAGAATTGGCAGAGAAATAGAAATGAAATACTGTTAGTTAAACTCCAGTTATGGTGTGGCATTGTTTTTGCAGGCTACACTTGGCAGCAAGGCGTCAGAAGGGAGGTGGAGGGCCAGAGCTTGGGGTTGAGGCTATGGGGCACGGGACAAGGAGCCAATCAACGAGGAGAGGTTTTGAAGTACCTAGGGTGCAACATTGTACAGTGTCCTCCCTGATGTCCTTGTCATTGGTCTGATACAGTGTGAATGTCTCGCCCCTTGCCATCTCACACTATTTTGTACCTTGGACATTGTCAACCAATGACAAACAATAGTTTTTTGACTGCACAGCACAATCATGTAATTGAGGGGCAGTGTGGGAATGGTTGTGAGGTCACAAGAAGTGTTAATGTAACTGTGGCCAAACAGTATATTACCATTTAGGATCATTCAACATTCATCTGGATAGAGGGGTCTGACGTGGTCCCACCAATCAGCTCTTGTTACCTGCCTTAAAAATTTTACTAAAATGCTACGTGGCAATTTGCCAAATTATGTATACAATGTTCACCACAGTGAGCAGCGTCTCCAACTCACTTCATTCAGTTCAGTTCCACGGGGAAGTCTGAACCGAACTTCCCAGCTTTTTGGCTCCAAGACATTTGCATTACCTCTTGTTTGGTGTACTCTCCTTTTTTATATTACTTTTATTCCCTGGCGTTACTTATTGGGTGGTGGTCTTCTGGTACAACATCTTGGAATATATAAGATGTTAGATTATCCCAATCCTAAACAGATTTAAATACAGTGTACCAGGGAGGAAAAAAAGAAACATTGAATCGTTCAAGTGGTGAAGAGCCCTAACTAAGTAGTGGGTTGTTTAAAGCCCTTTAAAATGGTAAATAACTAAGCACCCGTGGCTAGATGACAATAAATAAACACTAGTTAAGCAACAGTCTCCACAAAAATGACCAAGTTGTCTGGCAAACTGGATTGCCTACCACTGCATTGAGCCCTTGCCCAATGCTTGCAAGATTGGAAATCAAAGCTCTTCCTGCTATGCCGATGTTCAAATATTGTGCAAACTGCCATTCCTCCACTACATTACGCCCTTGTTCAATGCTTTTCAAATTAAAAAACAAAGCTGTTCCTTGTATGTCAATTTTCGGACTAGCATTATTCATGCCACTAATTTTCTCCACACAAAACCATACCAGATCATCAGCAGTATGGTCAACGTCCACAAAATATAGAGTTAGAGGAGCAGATAGTGTTCTGGTACGAATCTTAGAACAATATTCATTAATTCTAAGATGTACCGCTCGAGTTGTTTGTCCAATGTATATCTTGTTCCATGGTCAGACAATTGCATAAATCATATTGTTACTTTTACAAGTGGTAAAAGATTGTAGATAGCATGTTTTGCCTACACCTTCAAAAGTCCTAACTTCCTTAGAAAACTTGCAAGAAACATAAGAGTTTTTACAGGTAATGTCTCTTACTGGATTATTAGATATATCCAATGTGTTCAATTGAACAGCAGGATTTCTGCTTGCTTTAACCAATTTTTGCATGCGACTGTTACCCTTTTTGACGAGAAACAATGGCTTTTCTATGGACTTGTCAAAAGTATGTGGGATATGTCAATTTTTACATTTTTTCAAAATAGATCCACGCATTGTCTATGATGGCAAAAAATCAGGTCACAAACCAATCGGTCTGTTTTCTGTTGGTTATGTTCAGTGGATAGCATAGCTTCACTTTAATCCTGGCGGCCAGCATTACTGTATTACCATGGGGGGGGGGTGTGAGTGTGTTTGTGTGTGTGTACGGCCGACAAGTCCTGATACAGCAGTAATTCCACCGGTCATCACTGTGCTAATGGAAATACGGCTGATGTTTTAAAAAGTCAATTACAAGAACAAAACTAATTTGATGTAAATCTATTTGAACATCCCAGCCAATAAGCCTCAATGTGGTCATGGACTCAGATTGGGTTGTTTTGATTGTCCTAACAGAGTGACTAGTATGTAGAAATATAGTTAATTCATTGATGCAAAATGACAGCATATGTGCACTGGATCTAAGTTGATATTTTTACAGGCAGGCCAATTCCTATTTCTTTAAGCCAGCTAGAAATGTACATATATTGTACTGTGTTGACTTCACTGGCATATTGCTGGGGACAACATTTGGGTTTCTTTTATTTCAAAACATTAATATTGTAACTCTAAATACAGCCTGCTTCTTGTCTCAGGTGTGTGGGGTGGGACTGAATACCACAGGGTGATAAATGAGTGACTGCACCTTAGCCATATTTATAATTGAATCCACTTTCTGTGTTTTTTTCCACAGTGGTGGGTTTGTGTTAGTGTTGTTCTAGTCTAGTTATATTTCAAATACGTGTATTTAATTAAAGTATATATAAAAGATAAAACCTTGATTGACGATTACTATATTTTTAACTGTTGAACTACTGCTGTTTGGCTTGCTATTGCTATCACATCCACACCCCTCTTAAGGGTATGGTGTGTCCTCTGCCCACACTACCACCAAAGAAAATGAGGTTTATCTCGCGGTTGTGCCAGTTTTAACCTTTAACCTTTATGATTGCCATCACTGTTGGCTTGCAGTAAGTAGTGTGAGGGCAAAGTAAGGGGTTGAGCCACTTCTCATCGTTGCCGTTGTACTCTTTGAACCCGTCACAGAAGAGAAGTACTTTGTTTTGTTAAAGATCACAAGCTTGTGGAGGGTCTGGTGAGAGCGCAAACAACTGCTTTGCTCTGAATGTGGGTTGTACCATTAGGTAAATCCGTGATCCGATCATTCCGGTTGACTGCTTTCCCCTCGTTGGGTGATAATCAGTGCTGAAGGTTAGGCTGGACTTAATATGAATGTGGTAGATAGAAATAATGCACAGTGGAAAGGAGAAAGGGAGGGTTGGTAGAGAAGGCATAATTTGTGGAACCTTGAGATCACTGTAATTGCCACTCCAGTTTACGATCACCTTACTATTAGTGCCCTTCAGTATATCCTCTGCCTTATCTGGCAGAACCTTCTGCTGTAATTGTTGTTAACCACCGTCCATGCTCCGCAAGCGTGCAATGAAGCAATCCTCTGAAGAATGATAAACAAACATCAGCGCCTTGGCCCTGCCATTCTGTCCGTAAAGGAGTGCTGTACGTTATCAATCGCAGACCGGACCCATTAAATGTGACAGGCGTATGACGGGCTCCCATCCTCTGTCTATAAAGCAACACTGAGTTATAATCTCATCCATCTTGAAAAGAGACTCTTCCACTCCTGAAAGAAAATAATTACCTTCTTAGAACAACATCAAGCCGCCAACATCAAATACAACCTGTTTCATTAATCACATTTTTTTTCCTGAAAACAGTATCACAGTATCTTTGACATGTACTTGCTGTTATCTTGTGAGCGTGTGCAAAATAGCAGACCAGATCACTTCACACATTCCATGGGGCAAGTCTGTGGCCATTTACAGAATGAAAAAAAAACGTGTGCCTGCACAGTAGCAGACAACGCACTTCCCAGACCCCATGGGGCAATTCTGAGGCCATTCGCAGAATGTAAATACGTGTGCATGCACAGTAGCAGCCCAACGCACTTTACAGACTCCATGGGGCAAGTCTGAGGCCATTTGCATATCTGTGTCAGCCCCCATTGGCTACCCCCCTGTTGTGTGAGGATGACATACCTTGGGAACTAAAACCTGAGCAGGCAGTGAATAATAGTCCGACAACAGTTTACATTTTTGGAAACACAGATCACAGTTTATTGGAGCTTAAAATACATTGGGGGCAGTCCCAGCCCCTAAAGCACCATGGTTCCTGACCATCTATACCACAAAACACCTAGCTCCCAAAACGTGGGGCAAAACTGACTGTTCCGGTGTCCCCTTACCGACTCCATGCATGTCGCAAGGCACCGGACATTTGCGCCAGATTGTTGCAAGGAGTGCTTCTCCCTCGGGCCACTGCACATGAAGGTGAGGAGTCTCCAGTGTCCATAGGGATCCAATGCCTGTCGTGCGACCTTGGCTCGAGTACGGCCATCGGGAAACCGCCCACGGTTCAAGCTGCTGCATCCTCCCTGGCTAGGACTGCCCCTAACTCCGCTTGTGACAAAAAGGATCAATTAGTACAAAATAAAGCCAGGAATTTCACACAATTCCATTCACCCACTTACACCACGAACTCCACTGAAAACGTAAAAATTAATACAAATTGAAGCATGCAAGCAATGTTAAAACCTTTTTCCCTGACGCACCCCCCGCTTTATGCCAAGACTAGGACCATTTATACACCCTTGAAACAAGCACCTTAAAAACTGTCCTTTGCACCTACTTACACCTTGCTGTCCACTGAAAACGAGAAGTGAATAGAAATTGAAGTCCGACACTTCCCTATTCCCAGCCTACACTCTGTTGCATAATTTAAATTTGTACTGCATGAAGAAAACAATGTAACCCACTCTCCTTTTGACTTACTTACACCTCAATCTAATCTGAAAATGCAAAATTAATACTATTTGAATCAAACAATCCTTTTAAATCATTCCTTTTCCCCCATTGATACCCCGCTCTCGGGTTACAAATTGATGAATAAAAAACCCAACAAAGACAGCCAGCCCTTGAAACTCTATACAACACGTACTTACACCGTCATCCGATCGCCTTCCATCCTAATCCCAACCTCACTTTCTTTTCCTACTTAGATACCTACCCCCTAGTTGAACCCTACTGTGCTCCCCAACTTACCATTGGGTGCGGGTGGGTGGGTAATTCGCCGGAGGAGGACTGCAAAGAGGCTGTTCTTGCAGTCCTCCTATGTATTTGTAGGCCGTCCCCAGGGTTGGCGGAAATCCCTGCCCTGGGGACGCCCCCCCACTCGTGTAGAGCGGAAGGGGTAGGGACCTGCCAAGCCCCGAGGGGAGGGTGGGGCTGCCAGAGGGGCGTCCGTGCTATGTGGGACGTCCCTCGAGCGCCCCCTGCAGGGGCTGGAACATCCCCTTAGCGGTGTCAGCCCCCATTGGCGCCCCCCCTGTCGTGTGAGGATGACATACCTTGGGAAGCAAAACCTGAGCAGTCAGTGAATAATAGTCCTACAACAGTTTACATTTTTGGAAACACAGATCACAGTTTATTGGAACATACAATACATAGGGGGAGTCCCAGCCCATAAAGCACCATGGTTCCTGACCATGTATACCACAAAACGCCTAGCTCCCAAAAAAGTGGGGCAAAAACTGTTCCGGTGTCCCCTTGCCGCCTCCATGCATGTCGCAAGGCACCGGACATTTGCGCCAGATTGTTGCACAGAGTGCTTCTCCCTCGGGCCACTGCACATGAAGGTGAGGAGTCTCCAGTGTCCATAGGGATCCAATGCACGTTGTCTGACTTTGGCTCGAGTACGGCCATCGGGAAAACACCCACAGTTCCAGCTGCGGTGTCCTCCCTGTCTAGAACTGCCCCTAACTCTGCCACACTTTGGGGATGGCCCCCCAGGTAACTCCCAATACCCCCATGCTCCAACCACTTACCATCCTTCTCCGTTGGTGATGTAGTGGCCACACAGTGTTCCTCGCCATCCCTCCAAGGGGCCCTTAAGTCATCTTAAATCCCTGAGAGAACCCTCCCCACAGTAATTGCCTATCCCCAGCACTCAGGCGTTCCTGCGGAAATTCAAGGGGCCCCCAGAGTCCACCGGGTGTGGCCCAATCGACCAAGCCTCCTCATTGCCCTCCTCTTTGCCCTCCTGCCGCCCTGAGTCCCCCCTCAGTTTTGGAGCAAGAAATGGCTGGGTGGCTGCCTCCACATCTAAAACATTGATGAGTGAAATGGCACTTGCTCCCCCAGGTGCAGGACCCTTTATTGAATGGCCTACATTTTTTCCCCTTCCCCAATTGCCGGTTGACTTGTTCTCTCCCGTCTGGTCTCAGATTTCCTTCCATGTATAACCTGTTGGCCTGTTCTGTCTTGGAGGGGGTGGCTGAAATGGCTGCCACTCCTTCTTACTACCTGGCCCCCATGCTCCCTTGCTCCTCACATCATTAGGCAGACTGGTCCTATCTTTACCGCCCATAACCTTCATCCATGCATCCTCATCCCTGTCATCCCACCTCATGTCTGGTACCCGGGCCATCCTCCTTCTAAAGGTTCTATCATAGTCTATCCAACCGGTAGTCCCATATTTTTCGTACTCCATTGTAGTTCTCCTCTTAAATGTCAATGAAACTTGACCATCTTTTGCCCATTTCTTCACCCAAACTGCTGCCAAACGATCAAACGCCAATACCCAATTCTGTATGTTCTCCTCTGATCCTACCCTCTCACCTGTCTTTCTGTCCTCGCTCCTGCTAATGTTAAGATCTGGTCCTGCGTTTATGGTCTCGCAACTGTACCTTGTGTCACATTGCTCTCTTTTCCAGATCCCTCCTTTAAATTCTTTATGCGTGTGCCAAGCCATCCCACACGTGGAAGTTAATAAGGCTGCGTTTGCAACCCGCCGGGCTGTGAATCCCCCTTCCTTAATGGCCAATGCGACACCTATTGCTTTGGCCGCACTTGCTGTCCCAACTGGTTGATGGGCGGCCACCGGTGTGCGTGTGGTCATTGGGGGTGATGTGCCGACCGCATGCACCGCTAGTGTCGGGCTACTTGCTGTGCTGCAGGATAGCAAACCTGATGGTGTTTGTAGAGTGCTGACCACGGTCTGTGTCGTCCTACCTTTCCCAATCGCCTGTTTCTTTTGGGTTGGTGTACTTTGGACCCCCAACCCTGATCCCACCAGCGCACTTACCAGCACCAAATCCTCCTCCTCAACCTGCTTGGTCCTGTAAGCCCCCTTAGTGGTGCCATTCAATAGGTGTACATCCCTAAGTAGGGGGATGTGTGGAACTGCATGCCCTTGTGCTACCAAGGTATGCTGATTGGGTAGCAGCTCATTTCCCTCGCTCAGCATTTTTTCTGCCCAGTCCTTTCCTCTGGCCTGCATTCGTTCCTGGAATCGTGCGATCAACCAGGCGTCCTCCTCCAAATCATTGGCCGGTGTGTCCAACACTATGTCTACCCCTGAAAACAGGTCCAGTGACCCCCATCTTCAACATTGATATGCGAACCTAGAGCTGGATGAAAAAGTAAGACAAATTAATTACCATACATTTCCTTCCTCACTTCCAGCATGTTAACCTGATTATTTCCTGCCCCTTACTGCTTTATGCACTACCCAACCTGGGATAAAGTTATTAATCGCAACCTAACATCTCACCTCATTAGTTCTGAGCCCCTGCTTCCCCTCTCGAAACACCCGCACCTGATCCTTCAAGCAAACCTTTTGTACTGCTGTTTATTTACGCATGTATTTCAATCACAAAAACACCTTACCGATGCGTGAGCGCTGTCCACTGTACCTCCTGAACCTTAAAAAATGGTCCTTTGCAGCTGGCCTATGAACCTGTTTTGGTACAAAATTGAAATGTGTTATTCCGATATGTTGCAAAAACACTTTGTCCAAGTATAGAACACATTGCTTCGGGCCTTTACAACTTCTGTAAACGGAGATGCGCCAGACTAAACCCCGAGAAAGTTGCGACGCCTGCAACAGTAAATTAAAAATCTATA
This sequence comes from Ambystoma mexicanum, assembly GCA_002915635.3. Lineage (NCBI taxonomy): Eukaryota > Metazoa > Chordata > Amphibia > Caudata > Ambystomatidae > Ambystoma > Ambystoma mexicanum. The sequence continues at coordinate 829,708,533 of CM030321.1, forward strand.
AATTCACTTGCTAGACAGAGTGGCAGCCAGCTACATTAACTGTGGCTCACGTCCCGTGTAGTGATTTTGTAGCCCCCCCTTCCTAAAAAACACTGAATCACTTGTGTGCAGGCGTGTTATAAATACTGCTTCCTTGTTTCCTGCTAGGCCACTGAAATTGGGTGCAACCGACAAAGTAATCCAGAACCCATCATGATCTGTCTCCTGATGCATTCCATTTGTAACTTCCTACCCATTCTCTGCACTAACCGTTGTTTGGCCCTATTCCAAAGCGCAACCTGAGGCCTTGATCTGTGCACTAAACCCCTTAGCCCCCATTGTGGCTTCCAACACTTGAAAGCACCTTGGAAAGAAATCAACCCGACGTTTTGCCGTTCCCCGTCTAGACACTTGGCGCTTTATCGTGCGCCGCAAAAAAACGCAATGCTTGTATAAAATTGCTGTGTCGGTTTCCTCCCCTGTACACACTTTCACTAATCCAAGGTGCACATGCTTTGTGTTGCACAGGGTCCCGCCAGACAACCATCAGCCTAAGGAGCACATTGGAGGCACAGCAATAAAACCAGCAAGTTACATCATTACTGGTCTACGTAAACCAATCCTTCCAATAAAATTGCGCCTTGAAACACTTGTGCATAGGCGCATTATAAATAACCTATAACGTGCGGCGTGAAATAACAAGCATTGCCCGATCCCACAGTAACTTGCTATCTGCAGACACCCCTGCTGCCTCTTCTTTGCCGCATGCCCTATGCGCCCTCCAGCATAATCCAATCAGACCCAGCGTCCCACATCAAAAGCACCCAGCATACAGAAATCACTGTTTCGCACACTCATATCAAACCTAATGAACTCGCTGAGCCCGAGGCCACGCGCCCCCGTACTCTGCTGTTACGGAGACTCAGGGCCATATGTTACCTCAATAAGTGTCATATACAAATGGATCTTTTCCAATACCGCACACCCAACCCGCTCCCCGCTCCTGTTGCATGCAGCGCACCAACCTCCTTCACAGTTAATACTTTGGGTGGTAATGACACCGACTATAACTACAATCCCCTAATTAACATAGTCCATCCAATAACACAACTGTTGTGCCAAAACATGTTGTGATTGGGGAACTTTCCGCAGTGAGGTGGCTGCACCTGGTCTTATCTATGCACCTTTAAACAAGTGTGGCTAAATAGTACATTCCAGCGCTGCTCTGTGTCGTGCTGTTTTAAACTAAGACCGTTTCTTACCCTTGGCACCCCTTTGGTGTAACCCTTCAATTCATTATGGCATGCACATGTTGTAACGTGGTAACCCCATTCCCCGCTACTTCTGGTGAAAAGGCCAACTTGAAGTGCAACTTGCAACCTGCCATCGTTGTAATGTGCATCCTCTGCTGCTACCTTGCTCTTACCGCCCGTTCTTTGGGGCATTCGCGACGTCTCCCATAACTCCTTACATATTGACATAAAATCTTGCAGGTGTGTGTTAAATCCCGTTCTCCACGCAACCCCTGCGTCATGCCCTTACGTCCGCACAAATCAGCCAACACTTGTGTATGTGCTCATCATAAAAATTCTTCATTGGAATCCCCGATATTCACGAAACACATCATGCCCCTCGCGATTACCCTTATATCTGCCAAGACTGCTAAGCACTAGTGTGTATGTGCGTTATAAAATCGTTCGTCTTAATTATTGGAAACATCCAGGGAAAATAAACAAACTGTGCCCCGCGCTCTCGCTGCGAGCATCCAGCTCGCCTCGATGCTGTCCCAATGCTGATTGATCACCCCATAGCTAACACTCCCCAATGCACTTGCGTTCTACCAACCTAACATTGTATTCCTTTTTAAAATTCGATCACCCAAATGCGGAATGCCCTCAGCTGCTATCCCGGGCTGCACACCCACCGTAGCCCACCACCAATAGTACACACAAAAAAATTACTTGGCAGGCCTGCGCCCGCCTCGCTCGATCACCCCTCTCGTAATCCCGCGTTTTGACCTGCCCTCCTGAAATCTCCCGGCAGCCGCAGTCTGCACACCAAACAAAGTAAAATGCTTGCGGGCCCCCGGGCGAGGCCAGAGCATGTGCTCAAGCCCCACTCATCGGCATTGTGTGCGTGCAGCCATGCCCTACCATTGTGCACCAGCGATCTTTCTGCAACAAAATATTTTTACAAAGCTCCAATTATTTTCACCACCGTGCAACCGGTCGTTGATCACCTACTGGTGCTAGCACACAGTATTCACCCGGCGCAGGGCTGCCTGGAAGCCGGTGCGCAAATACGCCTGCTCCAAACAACCCCACATGCATGCAGTGTACACATCAAATACTTTCTGGCCCGGAGCCCTTGTCCTCTCCAGAGAACCCCTTCCTTAGCTTGTTGTAGCAGTCCCTCAAGAACGTACGCATTTGCTTGGCCCCAATATATTCATTGCCCCCCCAGCAATATTCCCGCCTACTTACACGAACAGAAAAACAGGCGATGCACATCATAAACATAAAACACTTTCCGGATGCGCCCAGCACCCTTGCCGATTGTGCCCAACTTGGATGAAGCCCTCTCCAGTAGCAGCCCCCGAAGGACTCGCCCTTTCAAATGCCAAAAATTGTAACCGCCTGCCGCCATTTTAGAGTGCAGGAAAAAACCTGCCTCGGTGCCAGGCCTTCGGGTAAGGGTTGGCTGTTATCTTCCAAGTGTGTTGTCGTGGTCACGTGGGGAACCACGTGACCAAGTTAATAAAGTGAACGAGCCTTTTCCGGCTTGTCAGTCAGACCATCTTGGCTCCGTGGTGTGTGTGTTGTGTGAGCGCCATGCTGGCGGCGCACCACGCGTGCTGGGCCCAAGGACGGGGCCCAGCTCCAGGACAGTGCCCCTGCGAGGCAACGCCGTCCGGACGGTGACCCTGCCGGGCAACACCGTCTTTGTGTGTGCCCCTGGCCCTGTGAGGTGGGCCAGTGGGGCGACCCTGGCCTGGGTGCCCCCAGAGCCAGGACCGCGGTAGGCCGGTTGCCAGCCGGCCATGTGTGGAGCTCCAGTGTCCCCGGAGCGGGTGGGATGAACCCCCACCCCTCATCTAGCGGCGTGATCGCTGCACCAGAGGATGTCTGTCGGGTGCAACCCGACCCGGGTATGGGGCTGCCTGGTGACCCAGAGCAGCCCCCAACAATGGCGACTAGGGTACAGGCCCTGCGTGCCCCGAGGAAGGAATGATGAGGCGGGCCCAATTCCAACTGAGCCCGCGAAGACAACATAGTGGGCGAGCTGCTTGCCCGTCCCCTGACGGAGATGGAGGAAGTCTGTAGTGTGGGCCACGTGGGTGGCTGCGCCCCTCCCCCACCTGGGAAGTGGACTCTGCCGCACCAAAGGAGGGGTGGAAAACATGTGGGCGGCCTACGCCGCGTGAAGAGGAGCTCCTGTCCCCCCCGCCATCAAGAGAGGAGCTGTCCACCCCCCACCCTGTGGGGAGGACCATTGCCCCGCAGCCCCTGCTGCCTGGATGCCGCGAGCGGCTGTCTGCCGCGTGAAGGAGGGGTGGAGGGGTAGGTCTGCGTCCAGGAGATGCTGCGGAGGTGGAGCTGCTGCCCCTCCCCTGGGAGAGACATTGCCTTGTGGCATCGGCCACAGTGGTGACGTAGCGGCGCTGGCTGAGGTGGCTGCTGCCTCTCTCTCCCCAGTGAGGGGGAGGAATGCTGGGTGCTGGGGCGGTGTCGGCCGCAACAAAGATGGGCATGCGGGCAGCCCAGGCTGAAAAGGGATGCCCGGCGGCACCCCAGCCACATGGAAGTGGAGCTGCCCCCTCCCCCATTGGAGCAGCTGTACACGTGGTGCATGCCGCGAGGAGATGGGCTGCCATCCCCTGGGAGGACTGCCGGGTGGTGGTGGCTGTAGATGAGCCCCGCCCCCCAACACGAGGTGGGCCCAACGCCGCCTGACCCCCCCAAAGGACTGAAGTGTGCTCCGGACTGGAGCGAAAAAAAAAAATGGAACATTTCTCCAACTGGAGCTGAAAAAAAGTACTGTGCCGCCAGGCACGGCAATGAGGAGGCGCTTCCCCTCCCCCACCCGCAGGCCGCGGGAGGGAGGAGAGGCGTCTCCGCACAAAAAAAAAAAAAAAAAAAAAAAAGGACAGTGAGGCCTGCGGCGCACAGGAAGCAACAACACTGGTTGCTTCTTTACAGCCACATGGGCCATTTCCCCCAGCCCACCAGCATCCCTCAAGGGGGCCTGGAGTATCACAGCCCCAAGACAAGGAGAGTGGTGTAAAGAACCCTGGAACCCCAGCGTATCCTGTCTCCCCCAAGGCAGGAAGAGGCATTCATCACCCAGCCCCAGGGTAGCGGCTCCCTAACGGAGTGCTCGTGCGCCCTCAACTGAAGACCAGTGAAGACCAGCCAACGGGGCCACGCCGAGGAAGGCCCCTGGCTGCCCCCGGTCAGCCTGTGCCGGGCAGGCCCACACAGGGTACCAACACCCAGAGCCAGGCGTCAGCGTCTCTCAACGGAGCAACCCACCACCCCGCCACCAGTGTTGTCCTGACGCCTGCCCCACCAGGAAGAAGGAAGTGGAAGGAGGGGCCGGCCGCCAACGTGCCAGCAGCGCATCACCGGCACCCCCAGACTATGGACATGGCCGATGTGGCCCCTGGGCCTCCCCAGGTGCAGCTTTGCCGGGTGTGTGGCTGTGTAGTGACTGTCCTAAACGAACTCTGGTGAGGATGCAACCTGGTTTCCGGCGACTCCACGAGTGCGGAGGATGGACATCATAATTGACATTCCCCTGAAGACTATGAGCCTGCAGACACGTACTTGATCAAAATGGCCCAGTTGGTGGGCAATGTAGTGTGGTGCACACCTGTAGACGTGGAGTGCTTTATGTTGTGCCAGTAGTTCTCAGTGGTGCTTTTAGTGACATGAGAGCCACTCACCCAGTTTAATAAAGGGTGTGCAAAGTAGTAGAGTGGCTCAAGTAGTAGTAGTGGTGTTTATGTTGGGTGTCAGGAATAGGGTCTGGGGCAAGCCTAGACGACAATATTGTAGGAAATAGGGAAACAACTATGATTCCCAGCATGCTTAGAGGCGCAATGTAGTCCCGGATTTGCGCTAAGAGACAGCTGGAGTTCATTACTGGTATATTTAGCCATTAACCGCCCTTGCACAGGTGCTGATAATTAATGTTGTGCAGCACGGGCGGCCACGACTGCGTGTGTGAGGAACGCAGGAGGAAGAGCGAGTGATTTATGTCCATGAAGGCGGACGAAGGTTTTTGGCAGTAAAGGAGAGCGTCCGGCCCGAGCAGGGTTAACCTTGCTGGGTAACTTGGGAGGCAACGCGAGCATTCACGCAGCTCTCCCCATATCTCTCGGGCCGCAGCGGTGAACAATTCCTCCCTCTCAGGCTGCTGCCTTCGCTTCTATATGTGGCAGCTGCTCCACGGGGCGGCAGCGTTTTCACGGCATCATATCAGATCGTCCGGGTGTACTTGTGAGTCACCCGGACTCGGAGATAAGTATCCTGATACGTGTTTGTTTATATTGGCAAGAATTATGTTTACTTGATATGCTAAAATACTCAGTTAAGTTTGGCAAGCCCACGGGTTGTATGTAACATTATGTCCAGGAAAAGTATGAGGCAATACTTACCGCAGGGACATTTCTCCTGAGAGATAAAGGGCAAGACTGTTCATTCCGATTCTGAAGGGTAAACTTGGATTATGTTACTGCTTCTGTTTGCTCATGTTCAATGTCAGCCCTTGGGGCCATGTGTATGTTGACTTCATGTAAGGGAGTTTCCCTTGTATGTGCCATGTAGTTCGTATCGCTCTTGTCCGCTAAGTGTTAGCTACATGTTATACTACACGGTCATAAGTATGGTCATGGTTAGGGTAATTAAGAACCCTAAGCGCTTAGGAGGCTAGTAAGACAGGTAGTATCAAGCAGAAAGTACTAGGATATATTTTTGGTTCAGGATTAAGTATTGCAAATGCATGTTGTCTGTTCCCTACCAATCCTTTGTCATTCCACCCCCTTTCCCTAACTCCGTCTTCCCCCCATTGGCTGCCACGTGGTTATCTGTGTATTTCCATTCAGAGGCCCGTGCCAACTACGGTGCGAGGGTCGATCTATTCGGCTTCTGTGGTTCGGGAGAGGGGGTTGAAACCCTATCTCCTTATTAGACTTGACATTGGGACTTTGGGGTTTTTGTTTTTGTTGTTATGAAAAAGGAGGAGTGTTGCATGTCGCCCCTGTAGGGGGACATGGTATCTTTCAAGTGTGTTGTCGTGGTCACGTGGGGAACCACGTGACCAAGTTAATAAAGTGAAGTCAGACCATCTTGGCTCCGTGGTGTGTGTGTTGTGTGAGTGCCATGCTGGCGCCTCACCACGTGTGCTGGGCCCAAGGACGGGGCCCAGCTCCAGGACGGTGCCCCTGCCGGGCAATGCCGTCCGGATTGTGACCCTGCCGGGCAACACCGTCTTTGTGTGTGCCCCGGGCCCTGTGAGGTGGGCCAGGGGGGCGACCCCGGCCTGGGTCCCCCCAGAGCCGGAACCGCGGTAGGCCGGTTGCCAGCCGGCCATGTGTGGAGCTCCGGTGTCCCCGGAGCGGGTGAGATGAACCCCCACCCCTAATCTAGCGGCGTGATCGCCGCACCAGAGGATGTCTGTCGGGTGCAACCCGACCCGAGTATGGGGCTGCCCAGTGACCCGGAGCAGCCCCAGCACCCTTGCCGATTGTGCCCAACTTGGATGAAGCCCTCTCAAGTAGCAGCCCCCGAAGGACTCGCCCTTTCAAATGCCAAAAATTGTAACCGCCTGCCGCCATTTTATAGTTCAGGAAAAAACCTGCCTCGGTGCCAGGCCTTCGGGTAAGGGTTGGCGCTCTGTGCCACCCTGCACTCCCCATCCCCCTGCAGCTCCAAGATGGCTACAGCCCCCTTGCCACCGTACCCCCTCACAGTCAGACCCCACCGACCAGGGTCCTTTGAGCCTCCCCCAGCACCAAGTGGAGGAAATGCTTGCGGTCTCCCGACTCGCGGCAAGGGCCAGCGCCAATGCGCTACCCATCTACTCCAGACCATACCTTAGAATGGCACACTCCAGTGCAAACTCTTACAAGTCTCCCGATCCTGCTGTTCCTCACGAACCTTGTTGTCACTGCTGCCAGTAATTCACCGTAGGAGGACTGCAAAGATGCCGTTCTTGCAGTCCTTCTCCGTATTTGTAGGCCGTCCCCAATGCTGGCTGGAAATGCCTGCTGTGGGCACGCCCCCCCCGCTCGTGTGGAGCGGAAGGGGTAGGGACCTGCCAAGCCCCAAGGGGAGGGGGGCTGCCAGAGGGGCATCCACACTATGTGGGATGTCCCTCGAGCACCTCCTGCAGGGGCTGGAACATCCCCTGAATGTAAATACGTGCGCATGCACAGTAGCAGACCAAAGCACTTCACACATTCCATGGGGCAAGTCTGTGGCTATTTGCAGAATGTAAATTCATGCGCATGGACATTAGTGGCCCAACGCACTTTACAAACTCCATGGGTCAAGACTGTGGCCATTTGCAGAATGTAAATATGTGCGCATACACAGCAGACCAACGCACTTCACACATTCCATGGGGCAAGTTTGTGGCCATTTGCAAAATATAAATATGTGTGCATGCACAGTAGCATCCCAACGCACTTCACACATTCCATGGGGAAAGTCTGTGGCCATTTGCAGAACGGAAATACGTGTGCATGCACAGTAACAGCCCAACGCACTTTAAAGACTCCATGGGGCAAGTCTGTGTCCATCTGCAGAATTACAATATGCGTGTGCTACATGTGACATTGCCACTCTTAACTCTCGCTCTGCTGTCAAACATTCCTCCGATATCTGCCGCCTCCTTGAAGAACTTGACCTCAATGTCCTCGGTCTCACTGAGACATGGTTCACAGCCAGCTCTGTCACCAGCTTTCACACGCTTCTACCTTACGGCTACAAGATCCTCTCCGCGCCCAGGCCCAACCGCTCTGGTGGGGGTGTAGCCCGTATCTTCCCTGAGTGGATTCCTGCCTCTGACCTACTCCTCTTTTGAATGCCTTGTCTGCAGGCTCTCTCTCTCCCACAGCCATTCCCTTACTGTGGCTACCATCTATCGGCCACCTGGTCAGATTGCTTCCTTCCTCTCTGAGTGGGCGGACCTCTCCACTTCACTCCTAGCCTCTAACACTCAACTCCTCCTTCTGGGTGACTTCAACATCCACCTTGATGCCTCCAATCCCCCCTCTGGTCTCTTTCGCGACCTCTGCGACTCTCTCTCACTCACCATTCTCCCCTCTGGCCCGACTCATTCTGCAGGGCACACTCTCCATGTTCTGATCTCCTCAGGCCTTCCCCTCTCTGTCCCTCTCTCCACTCCTCTCTCCTGGAGTGATCACTTTCTCCTATCCTCCCACCTCACCCTCCCCACCCCTCAGGCCAAGCCACCTCCATCACTGCCACCCACCTTCTCGGTCATCTGACCTATGAAGAACGTGTCAGTTGAGGCTTTCACCGCCAGCTTCTCACCCCCTCCTTCCCCTTTGGCTGACTCTCACCCCGACACAGCCCTCTCCACGCTCCACTCCTCTATATCTGACACTCTTGATATCCTTGCCCCTGTCATGAGAATCCGTCTGAAGCAAAAAGCCAAGTGTAATTCCTGGTATGACTCAGATCTCGGCACCCTGAAACGCACGTGCAGGGTGGCCGAGAGGAAATGGCGCGCTTCATGTACATCCTCTGACAAACTGGCCTGCCGCCTGCTACAAAGGCAATACCGGCTCTCCGTCCTCACCAAGGAGAGAGCTCATATTCAAGCCTGCATCTCTGAGGCATCTAACAACTCAGATGAACTCTTTAAAATCTGCAAGGAACTGGCCAATCCTGCCAGAGTCTCTACCTCTCCTGTCCCTTCCCAGGCCCTCTGCTCAGTACCGGCATCCCATTTCATCTCTAAAACTCAGGACATCCTGTCCTCACTCTCCCCCTATCGCCTCCCTCCCTCTATTCCCTGCTCTTCCTATGCCCCTTCTGCAGCTATCCCCCCTCCCTCCTTCTCAGCCTTTCCCTTGTTCTCAGCAGACAAGTTTTCTAGACAAGCCTGATCTATGAAAGTCTCGTCGAAACAGGTTCATCCCTATTCTTCCAAAACTATCAAGGACCACACCGACTCTCTGGCTCCTGTCCTGGCTGATTTCTGCAATAATTCCTTCACCACCGGAGTCTTCCCATCCCCTCTGAAGCATTCTCTGTGCACCCTCTTCTTAAGAAACCCTCTGCCGACCCCTCCTGCCCGGCTAACTATCGTCCAGTCTCCATCACTCCCTTCCTGGGCAAGCTCCTGGAGAAACTGGTCATCTCCCAGCTTAATCTCCACACCGAATCTGTTGGTTGTCTTCATGACCATCAGTCTGGCTTCAGAGCGGACAGAAGCACGGAAACTGCTCTCCTGAACATCCGTGAAGACCTGCTCTCCAACCTTGACTCTAACACCACATGCGTCCTCACCTTGCTTCATCTCTCTTCTGCCTTTGACACTGTCAACCATGCCATCCTGCTCAACCGTCTCCATGATAACCTGGGTATCATTGGTCAGGCTCTGGCGTGGCTGACTTCTTTCCCCTCTGACCGACCCTCCCAGGTCCAACTTGGGTCCTTCTTCTCCAATATCTTTTTCTCTACCTGTGGTGTCCCCCAGGGATCTAACCTCTATCCCTGACTGTTCAACCAATACCTGGCACTACTTGCCCACCGCATTGCTGCTCTCTCTCCCAATTTTCAGTGCTATGCGGATGATACCCAGATCATTTTCAGGCTACCCCCGGCCTCCTCCTCTCCCTCTCTCGTCTCTGACTGTCTGTCTGCTATCCAGGAATGGTGTACCGCCAATGACCTCTGCCTTAATGCCAGTAACACTGAGATTCTACTCGTCGGCACACCCACCCCCTCCTTCCATGCAGCTCTCTGGCTGGCCTCTCTTGGCCCTCTTCCTGCTAAGGCTAAAAACCTTGGGGTCACCTTCAACTCCACACTCTCCTTCTCTCCTCACATCTCTGACGTCTCTAAGAAGTCACACTACCAGCTGCACCCCCTCAGAGGTATTCTTCCTTTCCTCTCCTTCCCCCAGAAGCTCACTGTCTCCAGAGCCCTGGTTCTCTCCAGGCTGGACTACTATAACAGCCTCTATCTCAAACTGCCTGCCTCTACCCTCCGCCCTCTGCAACTTATCCAGAACAGGACTGCAAGACTTGTCCTTGCCCTCAAGCCTAGGGACTGCATCCCTCCAGGACTGAAATCTCTACACTGGCTCTCAGTGGCTGTGAGGATTAAGTTCAAAACCCTCTGCATTGTCCACAAGGCCTTCTGGGGCCTGGGGCCGCAATACCTTCAGTTCTCTCTTCCTAAATATCTTCCTCGAGCTCTTTGCTCATCCACCTCCAACTCCCTCAGGGTCAGTCGCTTCTCCAAGCAAAGAGTTGGTGGTAGATCTCTCTCATCGGCAGGGGCCTACCTCTGGAACAGCCTTCCTGCATCCCTTAAACTTGAGGAGAACCATCTTTAATTCCTGAAGCACCTCAAAACCTTCCTCTTTGCTTCTGCTTTCTCACCCCCACTCCCCTGCTGATGTCCTGGCTGTTACTACACTGGTTACCGGGCCACCCTTCTGATCTCGGGACCAGGCCCCGCCAGCTGCACACCTGCACTGCCTCCCCGGCAACCCATGCACCTCAGGACTGTTTCTCTGTATCCCTACAGTCCCCCTACCAGCACTTACATATGCACTTACCTTGCTCTTGCCACCCCTAGCCTTTTACTAGCTTATTTATTCTAATATCCCATGTACTGCACTTTTCCCCCTCCCTTACCTCCAGCACTTTTCCCTTTCCCCCTTCCCATGCACTTGCGCGATCTGAATGACACCGGGCCTAGTAAGATCGTTGTCTGTCTTCCCTTGTCCCCCTTCCCTTGCCTCGTCGCGCATTGAAACACTTGTGTATAGGCGCGTTATAAATGCCATATCATATCATAAAGTGACGCTTGATAGCTGAAGGATTGGGACGTTATGTAAATCCTAAAAGAACTGTCATGAAATATGCAGCAGCACCAGCTTTAGGGAAAATATATGTCTCGGCATGAGCATGTAAATGTCCGGTTTTCATGTGCCGTGCAGTGCTAGGAGAAAGCTCGCTCTGCCATCTTCTTTCCGATAAGAGAAGGAAGGCACTGAGGAATGGATAGGATGTGCATAGGACCACACCAGACGGTGAAGTGGAGAATACGGACTGGGAATTCAGTGTTTCAAGTAAACAGGAAACAGAGCTGTAATTATACCACGAAGAAAGAATCCTAAAAACGGCAACATTTTTCAAGACACATAACAGCGAAGCAGACTGGGTTCAGTGGCCAGTGTTCGCCACAGCACAGTCCAGTATGTCTGGACACCATATAAGAGCTCATGTTCATGGAGGCGTAGCATGAAATACACGCATGACATGGTGCATACCAATTGGACACATGCATTTCACGCCATATTTACATTGATTGGCATTGGCATAGCGGCAAGGGGTCACACATCGTAATGTATGATTCTACCTCTCCCTCCACTCGGCCATTATAATACTCCAGCATTTATGTCCGCCTGTGTTTTTCATGCTGTCGTAAATGGGGTGAATGACTATGGAATCTGTCTGTTTTTAAAAGCAGTCGGGTTCCATAGAAATCCATTGTAAAGTCTACCTGCAATACATAAATGGTAAGTAGCGTTCACTCATTTTGCAAGGAAGAGTGTAAAAGCAGGGGTCACGGCGATTTCGCGTCTACTTTACACTTCCTTTTTGATCTTCAACACAGATTTGCAAAATGAGCCCACACAGTTGTTCTCTTAAGTAATTGGCTCAGGCAGCAAGGCATGTCCTTTCCCTTTCTGACCATGGCAGGTCTGGTGGGCAATCTCACCTTACACATATTGAGGTTATGTCGATAGGTTCTACACTTCTCAGTGTAGGGACCGATGTACTTAACGAAAGAAGCAGGTGCGAAAGATAATCCAGGAAGAGCAACAGTAAAATTCCAGAAAAATGCCTGTGATGATCAGTTCTTGGATATTTCTCTTCATCATCCGTTAGTAATCCTCTAGTGTGCCATTTTTTAATCAATGTAATTGACTGCTCCTTGATATCATTGATTGGATTGCTGGGTAGTGTTTGATAACATCTTGCCATGATTCCTGCCCCTCATGTCCCCAGCCCTCCAAGACGTCAGGCTGGAGACAGGCCACAATCGCCTACATGGCCCTCAAGGACCTCTCCATCCCTCCAAAGACCCACTTGGAGTCAGACTTGGCGCTTGTGGCACCAGACTCACTCACTCCCATTAAATAACATTGGGGAATGGACTTGTAATGCATTGATGGGGACAAGATGGATGCCCCACATATTTTGGTTCCCAGAACTGCATGTGCAGTATAGTCTTTTGGGTGTGGTTCAGCCCAGAGACACCTTGGATACCCAGAGACTATTTAAGCCACGCCCAGGCTGAGAAACATACTTTGTGTTTTCTGCACCTGCAGCGTGACACTCACTATGTTCGGATAGGTCTCCAGTAGGCCTGCATCTTTCCTCTGCGCTAAGCTCCTGCAAGAACAAGAACACCGTTTGGAACAGCCTTACATTGCGGCACTTCTGCCCATCATTCATCGCTCCATCTGTTCTGCGGGCATCTTCAGCGGTTTCATTCCCATCCCGGCACGCCGCTTCCTAAGGAAAAGGGAAAAGAACAGAAAAAAGGCATTAGTAAGCATTCAGCAAATCTTCGCTTATTTTTAAAGACTGTACAAGCTTCAAACGCTTACCTGAATCCCAGCCGCTCGGGGGAACTCTGTCTCCGGAACTTCTCATCCATCTGCACGAGGGAATAGACACTCCAGGTTAGCGTGGAAACATCTAGAGGCGCCACATACCGCGCTTACTCACCACATTTCTTCTTCATAACCGGCATCCACGCTGAAAACATCGCGGCACCTAAAAGACACAGAAAAAGAAATCAGTTCAATACAAATACGAAAGGGTCGCATCGTGCATCGCGCTCTCACTCACCTTCAGCGCTACTCATCTCAGCAGCACGTCGCCATCCCCAGATGCCAGCCATCATCTAAGGAAGGAAAGGAACGAAGGAACGAAGTTAGAGAACTGTTCAAAAGACTCATTATACTTACCTGTCGGACTCTTGCCAGTGAAGTAACTAGGCAGCTACGAGCCCGCATCAATCAACGCGCCCCTGCGCTGAAAGCAGGACGGAGAGCACACTAGCCAATAAACCAAGGTGAGCTGTGGATCAAAGGGAAGGGTTGGACCCCGGGGAAGAAGGGGTTCAAGCACACAGAGACAATAGGGAGTCAAACTCTACCAATCCTGTGTTTCAGGCCCAGTCTCCCGTCGAGTAGACTCCAGGGAAGGGTTTGAGGTCGCAAGAGGTCAGAACAGGCTGAGTGACGTCTCCGTGGATATCAGGTGAGCGTTACACATCCCAGTGTTTCCAGATGAGTTTGAGCCATCATGATGTAATCCTTCCTATTCATAACAACGTTTACCCCTTTGTCTGCCTACTTGATGATCAAATTGGGATTTTTGCAAAGCTTGTTCATTGCATGAATTTCCTGACTGTTCAGGTTTGTGTTCCTTCTTTGTTTGGCTTTACGCATTTTTTCTTCCATTGTGTGTAGATCTCCAGTTACTGCTTTGGAGAAAATCTCAATCGCATTATCCCCTTGGAGGTTGGGTGTGAAAGTTGATTTCTTCTTCAGTTCTTTGATTTTGATGTTGCATTCCTCTATGTCCAATTCGTGCATCACTGATTCCCTTGTCAGCTCCTCCTCATTGTTAGTACAAGTTAGGTTCACTAACAGATGTGTTTGCTCCAATGTGTCCATGGTTATTTCGCTAATTGGAGGCTTTGGTATTGTTTTGGCTTTCCATGCCATTAGCAAATTGGATGCAATGCAATTCTAGGACAATTCTAACAGTCTCACATAAATCTTTTTCTCTCCCTCTTTTTCATGAATTACTGTTGTTACCGAATTACGAATTACAAATTATAAATATTGCACTCACATGTCTGCAACTGAATAAATGAATATGTAAACCGTGTATAAACACAATGTCATATTGGACACTATGTCATCTCACTGGGAATCTCACTGGGAATGTCCTTACACTCACATAATGGGCCTCATTACGACACTGGCGGTACGGAGTGAACGGCGCTGTAAAAGGTGCTGGCTCCGTTCACTCCGTACCGCCGCATTACGAGATCCTCTCGCGGGACACGGTAAGCACGCCTGGAAAAACCAGGCATGCTTACCGGGTCCGAGAGGGGAAGAGGGAGCAAACAACGGGCCATCTCGTAATGGCCCGTTGTTTTGCTCCCTCCCCCATTCCCATTCAGCCCTGTGGGGGCTAAAATGGGAATGGGGAAGGGCAGTGTTCGGGTCCTTGGAGGGAGGAATTACCGGGCCTTCTGAACTCGGAATGGCCCGGTAAGTCCTCATTCCAAGGACCCGGACCCCGACCCGATTTCGGCGGCAGCCATGCCGCCAATAGCGGCATGGTTACCGCCGAACTCGTAATGAGGGCCAATGTGTTTAAAGAAATTACACCTTGTCAATATGATCACTAATGGTGGATGCCCAACACGGGGTCCCTATACGCCCCATGCACGTATCCATTGTTATGTACAAAAACTAAATTGGTAGCCTAGAAAAAGACCTGTTAGGTCAAAACACGTATCGGCACCACTTGTTACACCCTCAATTGATGGATTCATGAAAATAAACTCAAAAAAATGGAAACCATGAGTTTTGTGGACCTGCATTCTTCATGCACCTAAAACTGAAAGCAAAGGATTAAACCTTTGCATACTAAACAGAACACGTGCCGAATGAGTGGAAACTAAAACAAATCTCTCTTGATACACACAGTAGGCACCACAAGCACGGGCCTCTTTAAATTTCCACCAACTTGCTGCTAGTGCACCCTAAAAACAGAGATGGAAGGCACGGCAACCCATGGTTCCTGGTGCTCCTAACTAAATTGTTAACCTAAGCTGATTACACGCAGACTTCATTCAAGCTGGATGACCCTACTTCAAACTCAGTTTCTTCCTACTCGTGCATATCTAGGTGCAATGCCTGGATGAGAACAGTAACCTATGCCTCAACATGTCAAAACCTGAAATCATCTACCCAAGTACCTCCATTCCTCCTGCTCTGCCTTTTACCTAACTGGCTACTATGTGCACTGTCCCTAATTTTGTTTCAATGATAAAGAAAACATGGGCATCACATATGATGGTTCAAATACCTTCATCCAACAAATACAGGACATCAAAGGTAAACCCTGCATTCTATATATTTGTATGTATTGACGTGTATTAAGTGTTTTCGTCAAGGCGCTGTACAAAAAGTATAAACTGGTACAAAATAATGAAATAATGAGTCCACTGACAATCAACATGGGAAAGAGTTCCAGGAAGATGACAGGGAAGAGAGAAGATGAGAGGTAAGGCATGAGGGAAATATGTGTAGGGAGGAGGAAATACGGGTGCCAGGTGGCACTGCATGCTAATATTTGGGAGCTAGAAGAGAGAAAGAGCGGAAGCGTGAAGGAGCACAAGGCTGTTTGGGAAAAGGAACAAGATGAAGGTACTGAGAGACCGGGGAGAGAGCGCAATGGTGAATAGAGAGAGACAAGAAAAGCAAGATAGGAGGTTTGGGCAAGCCATGATAGCACTTAAAAACAACACAGAGAAAGTAAAAGAAAATACGAGAGTACTAGGGAAGGAAGGAGATGGAGGAAAGAGGCTGGGTAATACAAGTACGAGCAGGAAGTGCGAAAAGGAGACGAATTGCAGAGTTGAAAACCAACCGTCAAGGAGTGAGATGAGAGGAAGGAAGTCCAAAGAGCAGGTCAGAGCAGCAATCAAGGCGATACAAAATGGAAGAAGTCACACTCAGCCGTGGGAATAAGAGATACTGTAGTGTGGAGCGTCTTTCACTTTGGTAAGCATGACTCCTTATTAAAAACATAGGTACTGCAGGGTTGTTATCAACTGTGGAGCTGTTGATGGGTCTTCTTTTAGTAAATAAAGGCTTCATCTTTATAAACAAACTGATGATTGTATCAGCTTAGTACTCTGCAGCAACGCTATGCTTCTGTGAACTAACTTTGCGCTCTTATTCAGTTCTAGATAAAAGGATTGTCCCCTGTTGGCCTCACTGCGTTCACTGTACAGCTTTCCTCTGGTATCCACTCTTAAGTTCGTTAAAATAGATGCCTTTAAATCAGTCTCTCCCCTCGCAATTGACTCTCTCAAGGGGCCGCTCTACGTATCATTTTAGCACTCTTCCCATGTGCGGGTTCATATTTTCATTCTTCTAGCGACTGTTCACTTTCTCTCTCAATTTCGCATCTTACCCTCAACAATCTGCAACACTGAGGAAGCTCCACTTCTTTCCTCCCTTTCGGCCTTGAGCCCGTCAACTCCTTCCCTTGTAGCGTTGGGCCCGTCCAGCTGACAGCCCCACCTTCCTGTTTTCCTCTGATCCGCTGCACGTCAACTTCACAGCTGGTAGCTTTGGGGATCGTCAGCTGACAGCCCCGCCTCTCTGCTACCTTCGCTACGCTGCACATCAACTTCGCAGCTGGTAGCGTTGAGACGACCAGCTGTCAGCACCCTGCCTCTCTGCATCCTTCGCTCCGCGGTCACTGGCATAACACAAGATCTGGGGGCCCCCCTGCGAGCCATGCTGAGGGCCCCCCCCTACTCGGCAACAAATCACAAGTTGCGCCACACTCTGGCCCGCCCTAGATTACCACGCTTGCACAATACTCACAAACGTGTTGCTGAAGGGGTATGCCACACACTGCACTAGCAGAAAGATATAAAAATGTGTTTTAATGCAATATACAGCACACGTTCTGAGAAAAATTGGATAAAAAGCCATAGTGTTTACTATTGTTGTGTAGGGTAACACCAATCCAATACATGCAAGTCACGAACAGTGAACAGGAACATTAATGCTTTGCTATTCAAAATGCCATGCCTCAATGCAAACATGTCCAACTGGCTGCACAATGTAGACCAGTGTAGACACATAATAACATTACAGTAAAGCATGCCAGGCCACATTAAGACATACCTAGACTGGTTGACCTAAAATGCCAGTCGAAGCAATAAGACTTATCAAGAAGAGAGCACACATTCAAGCCTGCGTCTTTGCGGCCTCTAATAACACAGCCAAACTCTTTAAAATCTGCAAGGAACTGGCCAATCCTGTTGCAGTTTCTACCTCTCCTGTTCCCTCAACAGGCCCTCTCTACAGCTTTGGCCTCTCGCTTCTCCGCTAAAACTCAGGATATCCTGTCCACTATCTCCTCTTCCTCTCCCTCTTCCTCTCTCAGCCACCTTTGGCCATCTCTCCCTCTCCTCCTCCTTTCTCCTCTTTCTCTCTAACACCTGACAAGGTTTCTAGACAAGTCCCATCTATGGAAGTGTCATTGAAACAGGTGCTCACCTGCTCCTCCAGAACCATCAAGGATCACATTTGCAGCCTTGATCCAGTCTTGGCCGATTTCTGTAATCATTCTTTTGCCACTGGAACTTTCCCCTCTCCCAAACTCCTGGAAAAGCTGGCCAACTGCCATCTTACTCTCCACACTGAATCTGTTGTTTTTCTCCATGACCATCAGTCTGGTTTAAGAGCATCCAGAGGCACAGAAACTGCTCACCTGAACACCTGCGAAGATTTGATCTCTAACCTTGATTCCAGCATTCCTTCTGTCCTCATCATCCTGGAACTTTCCTCTGCTTTCGACACGGCCAACCACGCCATCTGATCAATTGACTCTGTGAGAACCTGAGCATCATGGATCAGGCCCTGGAGTGGCTGACCTCCTTCCTCTTGGACCTCCCCTCCCAGGTCCAACCTGCTCCCTTTCACTCCACCACCTTTCTCTACATGTGGCGTTTTCCAAGGCTCTATCCTCTCACCCTGGTTTTTCAACCTCTACTTGGCCCCTTTGAGCCACCTTCTCCTCTAACTTACAGTGTTATGCGGATGACACTCAGCTTTCCTTCAGGCTCCTCTCAGCCTACTCTGCTCTATCGCTCATTCCTGGTGTCATCTTCAACTCCACTCTCTCTTTCTCTCCTCACATCTTGGACGTCGCCAAGAAGTCCCACTACCAGCTGCACCTCCTCAAAGGGACTCGTCCATTTCTCACTTCCCCCCAGAAGCTCACTGTCTCCAGAGCTCTGGTTCTCTGCTGGACTACTGCAACAGCCACTTTCTCAATCTGCCTTCCTCTATTCTCCGCCCTCTGCAACTAATCCAGAGCAGGACTGCGAGACTTATCCTTGGCCTCAAGCCCAGGGACTGTATCTCTCCAGCCATGAAATCTCTCCACTGGCTCTCGGTGGCTGCAAGGATCAAGTTCAAGACCCTTTTCATTGTCCACAAGGCTTTCTGGGGATGGGATCTGCACTACATCCAACGCTCTCTTCCAAATACCTTCCTTCTCTCCTTCTCGAGCCCTAAGGGTTACATGCTTCTACAAGCAGAGAGTGGGGGGGGGTAGATCCTTTTCCCCTGCAGGTGCCTCACTCTAAAATGGCCTCCCTGACCCTCCCAAACTTGAGCCGGACCACCTGAAGTCACGGAAGCAGCTCATAACGTTCCTCTTCTCCTCTGCTTTATCTCTCACTCCCCTTCTGATCCAACCTGACCTACCTGTCTGCTGTACCAACTGGTTGCTTGGCTACCCTCTGTCTCACTGAGTCCAGGCCCTTGATCAGTCACCCTTGCACTGCCTCCAGGCCTACCACGCAGTTAGGGGCTGTATCTGTAACCCTACAGTCCCTTGTTCTCCTTGCACTACCCAGAGCCACACTGCCCTGGCGGCACTTAGTCAGAGCATTGCTGCCCTGTTTCCCCTCCCCTCTCCCTTGCACTTCCCCCTCCCTTTCCCCTTGCACTTCTCGTTCTCACACTTGCACGATCTGAAAGACACAAGGCTTAGTAAGATCATGTGTCTTGTCCTCCCTCTGTTTTCCTTCCCTTGTCTTGTCGTGCCTAAAAACACTTGTGTAAAGGTGCGTTATATATTACTTATCATATCATATAATTTTATCACAGATGCCATAAAAATATACAATTCCGCAGTAAGAAACAGCTAGACTGGTAGACCCCAAATGCCAGTCTAGCCAGGTAATTACACTTAGCAGGACTGCTTTATCAGAAATGCCCAGTTAAAAAAAGTCATACCAAACTGATGAATGACTAGACTGACTGCACCAAAATGCCTCTCTAGCCACTAATACCACATATCATGCCTGCTTAGCATGGACATGGACAGCCATTATGATTTATTGCACAATCCCAACCCCACACATCCCTTCTCCCTCCCATACCCTACCCCAACCTCCAAAATCAGCTAATCGGCCCAGAATTACCTGCACGCCCCTCTTCCTTGTCCCAGTGCTTACGTATAAATCGATGTATGTGCAACCTTCACATTTAGAAGAAAAACCCGAAAGAGGCAAACAATGCATATCATGCGGACATTTGTTGTTGAAAGGCAGGACTTACAAAAATAGCAAAACATGCACGCTAACTAACTATTGACCTTGCATGCATGGGAAATAGAAAAATTAAAAGTTTATGTGTCTGATTGCATCCGTAGGTGGATGTCGACACAGCAATAAAGCTGCTGAATGAAGGGCAAGAGAAAGGCTCTGTCAAGAAAACGGCACACTAAAATGTGCATGAAACAACTGGTAAGAGGTAGGCTAATACCAGAACTGTTGATATAAAAGCAGGTTACTAAACTACAAGGTTCTAAACACATTGTACAAATGCCTGCATTCATCCAATAGGTCCCATGCATTAAAAAATTTCAGAAAGAAGAAAAGCCTTTTTCTATAAAAGGGAAACAGATCCAAAAGCAACCGAGTGGATTATTTACTCCAATCTAAAAACAAGGAATCAGGAATTAACCGCCTGAAGAAAATTGATATACTTTAGTCTAACCAACAATAAGACCAAAAGGTCAGTGAAACTCTTTGTATACAGGAACTAAAACAGTCCTAAGACATATGAACGTTGCCTAAGAAAGTTCTTTCTAACATGTCTCTGTTTTTTTAAAACATTACTTTAGACAATCCATTATAATTGTATGAATGTATTTTTTGTTTTATAGTCTCCCATTGAAATTTGACAAACGGGGACTGGAGCCTATGAATGTATCGTCATCCCATTAAAACAACATTTTGTCCTGAAGAGGACTCTCAATAACAACAACGGAACATCAGGGAAGGTGTTCACAAAACTCTGGTTAGCCGAAACATATGTAGACATCCCACTGACACTCTAAATAACGTTGTCTTTCTACAAATAACATCTGTTTAAACCGTCATCTGTATTTAGATAGTTTGCTCCTTTGTCAAAAATTCTGGCATTAATATCGTACTTGTATATTGAAAATATGATTGTCACTTACTAACCCTAGCCACCACTGGCATCAATTCTGAAGGGTTTCTTTAAATTGTATGTCACAAATTCTTAATTTTTTAAAAAAAATAGTGGTAATGCCTTGTGGAAAGCATATACCACATGATGTATTGAACTTAACTGTTGATTAAAATGTGTTTTTATACATACTTCTCTAGCACGACAAACTTTTGTCAATACATATGATACATGGGTAAAGAATTCTATCCTTTTGTTGAGTTTCTATCTGACCACCTTATTAGGTAGACTAAGAGAGAGGTAATTGAGCACTCCCTTCATTTTGTAACACATTACGTATGAGGCTCCTTGCCTCACTGGTAAGTACTGGGATGAGGAAGAGTGGGACTAGGAGTAATGAGGATTATAGGTAACTAAGTCAGGCATTAATTTCATGTACCTCTACCTTATCCCAGTACTTGGGTATTAGGCATAGTGCCTCATACACAAGTACTGCCTCATACACAAGTACTGCGATGAGGAAGAATAGGGCTAGGTGTAAAGAATATTACCAATAATTAATGAAGGCATTAAACAAAAGTAGTGGTGCAACACCATTGAGCTGACTGGGTTTCAGCACTCCCCCCCACCACTGAAATTGTGGGCTATGTTGAATTGACCTGGCTGACCTACAGAGCAGTTGCTGGACAGAAAAGGACTAATGTACCTAATTTCCCTTAGTACCTGCATTCAAATGCCAAATTTGTTAAGCAATTGAAATTGTGATGTGGGTTTAGTACTTGCATGCCCAGGGAGTGATTGGAAGGGTAGAGAGGGAACAGGAGACGAGTCATTCCCACAGCAGCCCATAAGTGGGTGCTTTCAGACCTAAAGGAGAGAGTTAACTGCTTGTAACATTGAAGCTTCACTAGAATAGTCTCATTAAAATGCGTAAGGACGTTAGATGCCCCCACACAAATAAATTTGCTCCTCCCCACCACATGTGAAGTTAGCACCTCTCCCAACCTTTGAAGGGTTAGCCCCCCTGAAATGTAGGTTTTGTTGCGCCCCTGAACACAAGCACACACACCATTCACCATATATACACACGCACAGCCAGCCAGCCATATATATAAGAGTGCACTCTTTCACCATACAGGCACACGCAGGCAGCCACCCATACATTTAAGTGTGCACCCTTTCACCATACAGACACACCCAGGCAGCCACCTGTACATTTAAGTGTGCAACCTTTCACCATACAGGCACACACACCCAGGCACCTACCCATACATTTAAGTGTGCACCCTTCACCATACAGGCACACCCAGGCAGCCACCCATACACTTAAGGGTGCATTCTTTCACGGTATACGCACACCCCGCCACCCATACATTTGTGTGCACCCCTTCACCATACACTTACACAGGCAGCCGCCTATACATTTAAGTGTGCACCCTTTCACCATACCCTCACACAGTCACCTATACATTTAAGTGTGGACACTCTCACCATACAGGCACACCCAAGAAGCCACCCATATTTTTAAGTGGGCATCCTCTCACCGTACACGCACACACTCATTTCAAGTGGGGCCCCCTTCCAGAACATGCGGTCGCAGAAATTATTTCTGTTATAGAAATCATTTCTTTAGAAATGCAGAGTTAATTCAAAAAGAAAATGTAAAAAAAAAACAAAGTAATGCAGAGAATGCTCTATAATGACTCATCTATGCATTACAAACATTGTACTCCAGCACTACGAATTGCTACTGTACCCAATCCGTTTCCATCGGCTCTCATTTCGAGATTGGCTGTGTGGACAATGTAAGGCGGATGTTTTGTTACCGCCACTTTATTTGGTAGTAACGGAATTACCATTGATTTCACTACACCAATAAACTCCAGGTTTGGAGGGGAAGTGGAGAAGGTGCCTTCAGCATGTAAATAGGTGCAGGTTAAATCCTCCAGTTTACCGCCCAAAAACGCTGTATTTATTTTGATGGAATACCACCTGTGGTAAATCTGCACAAATCCCTAGGGAGTCCCGTGAACTCCATACATGGGGATTTACACTTCCACCATCCCAGCACTCATGATCCAGATATAATTCGCCAGACTGAAAGCCTATGACAGTATATGAGCTTAGTGGTAATTTCACATGCACATTTAGAAATTAAAGCCACTGAGGCCCAAAATTGTTTTTTTGTTTTTCTTTTTTTTTGTATTTGTTTTTGCAAATGGTGCATGAAGATTTTGTTCAAATACCACAACAGGTACAGGTAATAATGTCCCCATGAAAAAAGTCGTCAGTTTGACGACTTTTAAAAATATGTATTAATGATGCACCCTCCAGGCTATCAAACACGTTCCCCAAATATTCTAGGACTGGAGGTAATAGTATATAATTATGCCCCTCCTAGAATATTTGGGGAAGGCATTTTGGTAGCCAGGAAAAAGTTGCCAGAACCTGACGACTTTTTCACAGCAACATTATTACATGGAACCCTCACATCACCCCCCTCCCACCAATATATAATATGGTTGACTGTGAGAAATTAAACGGTTTAGGGATTCCCTCAACACAGCTGGCCGCAGACATCTGCCGCACAGTCATTTGTACAGTGATCGAAGTGAGCGGGAACGGTCGGAAGCGGTGTCTCACCACTTTTATTTTATTCTGTTGACCATTCCTCTACTTGTTACGACCATAGTCACCATTCTATACAGAGGATTTGTCAATTTTTGTCCCTGTGCAAGTGTAAATTTGAAATGGGAGCCTTAGTTAGTAGTCACTAAAACTATTGCAATGCTAGACTATTGCAATAGCCTGGCTTCACGACCTTGTCACATGTTGCACTATGCTTCTGCTCACCATCTCCCCTGCCGAGACCACAGTTCCACTACTTTTTTCAGTACACTTCTAACAGTGGATTTGTATTTGCATTGTAGCTGCTGTTTGTCAGTGTTCTCTATGTTTGGTAAGGAATGATCTTTCCTTGAAATAATTAATCTCTGCAGGCAAGAGTACAAAATATAGTTGTTGTATTGTAAGTGCAAGTGCAATGTCCTCCCCACACCTCTCTTGCGATTTCAACAACTCTATTTTTTTTTTTAAACAGATAAGATTTAAGTTAGTTCATAATTCATTCATGAAACGGGATTAATCATGGGATGATTTTAAAATCGCGAACTGATTTTATTTTTAATTTTGAATCCGCCTTAATGCTATAAATGTATTCAGGACCCTTCAGAACATGATAGTATATTCACCACTGACTCTTACCAATGGAATAGAACTGGGATAACTCCAGGTATGCCGATTTACAATTGGAACCAATTTGCAACATTTTTGAGGGTATTCAAGAAAGTGAAATTTGGGTGAGTTGCACATTTAAATGAAGAAGCAAGATTTATGTCATGTACGTAATTTAAAATAGGAGCAGTCGGGTCAAGGAAGCCAGCTAAGACATCGCCTTGGAAATTTAGTAACTGTCGTAGCACGAAAACTTGCTCAAGAGGCCGGCAGGCTCTGGTCTAGGCAGCTGGGGGCTGTACGTACCAAGGCTCGACAAACAAGGGCCTGGCAGCCCCTTCGTGTCATCTAGGTAGCCATGCCCCCAAGTGCTCCAAATACCAATGCCCACGACTCCAAACCAAAGATGTGGCTTCACCATATTCATATGCTGTGACCAGTCAAGTCCAGCGCCAACCGAACAGACACACCCGATGCTCTAACATCACAAGATGTCTGTCTGCATATATCAACCAGGAAACGAGAACTCAACAACACCCTCAACCGAGCTTACTCATTACCTTCGCATAAGGAAGCATAGCACAATCACTCCAGGAGATGCCAACCACTATCATCCAAACCTATCTACAGACCCTACGCACCACCACATTCCCAGACAGTAATAGCTCATCAGACAGCTAAATGTGATAGGACCCACCTCTATCAAATTGTACCCATCTGGGAACTAACAAGCAAAGCCACCATTGCAGCGCCCCCCACCAGGCAACTCTGTCTATCCCTGTTCACGGTCATCTGGGTATCAACTCACAGAGCCACCACTGCAGATCCTCACAACACTTATGGTTTAAACATTGCGGTTGGATCATATCATGCCATCTATCAGGCACACAATGTGGTATATGATCCAATGAGGCAACTACGACCTGTCTGGGAATAAGGCCAAGAACTCCCACACCAGAGGGGAAGTAGCAACTATGCTTGGCTGGACTCTCTGGAGAATCATGCGATAAGCACAAACGAAAAATGGGCCCTATGGCACCTACAACCGAGCCTCCAGAAAAGGACCGTCCAACGGGGCTTACACAAAATGCTTTGCACCAGCCAGAGTATCTCTCTCATAAATTCACTACTGCGAACCACTAAGACAGTAACAGCCTGTTCATCAAGCTCCGAAAGTAACCAGGAACGGGGGTCTTCTGCTGATATTCACAGACAGTCATTCCTACCAATATGCTCACTCTCCACTTTACAGCAACAAACAAAAGAAAGCAGCTATACCCTCAATCGATATTGGCCTAGCTGCACATACAGCTGCACTACTCCTTGAGCAGCTCACAGTCTATTAGAATGCTGTTATTCCCCAAGAAAAAAATGGCCTAGCTGCATACATAATCTCTTACACAGCCCCCATGGCAGCCAGAATGCAGACTCAGAGACCACCAGCCTTGCTGCACACATTACATTGATCTCTTACAACCACTGCACCTAGCATTAGGATGCAGCCAACCCCACACAAACCGCTCTGGCTGCACACATACCATGTACACCCAAGCACTTTATGCTACCTTACTCTCTCCACTGACCTAGACTATGGTCCCCAAGGGCATTCAACCCACAGTGCTTTGAGACCATACCAATGGTATATAAGGCGCTATATGAATGCACCATAACATAACATAATATCAATTGCCCTGAATCTTCATTATATTCTACTGTGCACAAGGCAAATTTGACCTCCTTCAATTTAAAAAGATGTATTCAGGAGAAATTAGAAATTCCTTTACTGCATAAGTGAGAATGGCTCCTGGAATCACATGTATGCTCAAATTGGGCATGTTCTACCCCCAGGTATTTTGCATAATGAACCCCATGTTATGGCCGGTTGGATAGCTCAGAGGCAACGCACTTCTCTCTGAAGCAAAACAATGAAGAGAAGCACAATTTCCACCACACATGTGGTAATGTCCGCTCCCCCTGCAAAGTAAATACTGCCGAACTCCAAATGAGTCGCTCAGGGCCTGATTCATGGTAATTGCGCAGAGATCCCACAAAGACTGCGTGCCAAGAACAACTCTGCGCGAGCCTGCTCACAGAAGTCAATCTGTGCGCTCCATGTATTCATGGATTCCAAAGTGCATTCCAACCCAACTCGCAAAGCAAACTGATCTGCGTGGTGAACGCCCACAGCACGCCCCCACACAAACCAAAAACATAGCCATAGACTAACCTTTCCGCAAACCTCTGTGTGCAACTCTGACCCACAATTCAACACCCCAGCTAGTCTGTGCGACGCACCACATATTTAAAGGCTGCCCCCAACTACTCTGGGAGAGGTCCCACGTATAACGGCTGCACCCCAGCTACTCTGCGTAATGCTCCATGTAAGTAAAGGCAGCACCCCAGCTACTCTGCAAAGGTCCCATGTAAGTACCATCTGCACCCCATACTGTGCGTGAGGTTCCACATAAGTAACAGCTACATTGCGCAAGACACCATGTAAGTAAAGGCTGCAACCCAGCAATTCTGGGCGAGGACCCACTTTAGTAATGGATGCACACCAGATACACTGCATGACGCACCACGTAAATAAAGTTTGCATCCCAGCTACTCTGTGCGAGGTTCCACATCAGTAACGGCTGTGAACCTGTGAAACATCCCCCTACTCACCAATGCACCACACTGCGGGTACATACCCCGACTGAACAGCAGCACCCTCAAGGCCAGACACAACCCACTAGCCCCCCTCACCTCCAACACTACCCCCAGTCAGCCCCTCATGTCCCCACAACACCCACCAGGCCCCCTCACATCCAACACTACCCCAGGCAGTCCTCACACCACTGGCATCCCCTCTCACCTTCAACACTACCCACAGGCAGATTTTCAGGTGCCCACACCACTCACCAGACCCCTAATCTCTGACACTACCCCCAGACACCAGACAGTCCCTCAGGTCCCCACAGCCACCACCAGCCCCCCTCACCTCCGCCACTACCCTCAGGCAGCCCCTCAGGTCCCCACTCCACCTACCAGCCTGTCACCTCTGACACTACCCCCTGTCTAGCCCGACACCATCCACCAGCCCCCCTCACCTTTAAGACTACCCAGGCAGCCCCTCATGTCCCCATACCACCCACCAGCCCCCTCACCTCCGACACTACCCCAGGCAGTCCCCACACCACCCGACAGCCCCCTCACCTCTGACAATACCCACCCTCTGACAATACCCACAGGCAGCTTGTCAGGTCCCCAAAACACCCACCAGCCCCGTCACTTCCGACACTACCGCCAGGCAGTCCCCACAACATCCACCAGCCCCCTCACCTCCGACAATAACCACAGGCAGTATCCAGGGTGCATGTAGTGCTTTGTATGCTATCTGTCTACTTTGCTGCCTGTGATTTCTCATTTGGTCTGTTTTGCTGTAGTGCTATTGATGGTTGGTCACACTTGGTAGTTTGTAGTTCCAGATGTTGACACTAGGTGGTTGATGCCTACTTCCTTGTTCCATGCAGGAGTTGACATGCCTGTTCAGCATCTTTACGTTGATTCAATGCATGTCTTTGCAAGTTCATATGTCTCTCCAGGTGTGATGCAGTGGATGGTGTGTACCATGTGCAGGTGATTCAAAGACACTCAGGGTTTCACTTGTGTTGACATTGGTGTCAGGGACTCTGGCACTGTGTGTGTTTATTTTTAATGTACTTGTACTGAGGTGAGCTGGTCTAGCATAATGGGTGCATGTGACACATGGCGATGGTATGCTGGTGTGTCTATGCATGCTGTTTTATATAGAGAATCAGGCGGCACTGGGTTCTGGGGGATTGTTGTGAGTGGAGTTGTGACTGTAGGACCTTTTTGCTGGTGAGTTGTCATGAGGGTGGCAGGTCCAAATGTATGTGTGCAGGGACACATGGTGATGTGAGTGACGGGGATGGTTTCATTGCAGGTTTTGCATGTATCTTACCTAGCATGTGGCATCCCATTCACTGTGCTATTATAGTCATGGCTATCCACGCAGGGAACCCCCTCTTGGTCCTTCTTCCCCTTCTGGGGGTGCTGTCCCAAGACTCATTAACACACGGCAGAGCATCTAGGGCCATTTCGGGGATGCCATGTCCACCAAAGATACCAAGCACACGCCAGTGGAGAGGTGTCATTGTATTCCATGGGGGACATGTAAAATGCACGGTACACCAGCAGATATTTTGCAGCCTGCTGACAGCTGCTCAGTGCATCTCCATGCTCCATTCAGTTCCAAGCACGTTGTTCCCCGTTCAATGCAGTCCCTGTGAAGTATGCATTCTGTTCTTTTTGCCTGTTGCCTGCTCTGTTTTGTGTAACATTTCTTATGTATGCTTCTCTCTTTCATGCCAGTTGCCTGTGTGCCCTGCCTTGTATGACTGCTGCCTCTGTGACAAGCTACCTTTTGCCGAATCATGTCTTCGTTGATGATATGTTTGCATCCCGTACTTTGCATTATTGGCTCCCTTGCCAGTGTTTACTGCACGGTCCTGCTGCCACTTAAATCAGGGGAAGCCATAGTGTGGCATAGGCCGTACTTCCAGGGAGATCCTGGGTTTCCAGCCTCTCAGTGATCTCTTTTTGGGAGTCCGCTCAAGGTCATACTAAATGTGTCCAGACCTGAGTTTTCACAATGTCTCATCACCATGAAATTGGGTAAGTGGGGCGTGTTCCTTCACTGCAGGGATCTCAGGGGGGCTGGCAGTGTGGGTGTTCTTGGTGGGTGCAGTGTCATTATGTGGGTTCTTAGCATTGCATTGCTGTGAGGTGGGTGGATCTGGCTGCATTGGTGCAGTGACACATGGTGATGGTTGGCTGGCGAGGTTGTGTTTGCATGTGTTGACTTTCTTTCAGGGGGTCACATATATATATATATATATATATATTTTTAAATTTGGTTTTTATTAGGTTTTAACACATAACAATTCTCTCAATGGAGAAGAAACAAAAGAAAAAAAGTTACATATGGGTTCATAGGCATTAAACAGGTGGAAATAAAACCAGAGTACATTGCACAATTTCGTAACCATGAACCAAACTGAATAACAGTGAAAATGTTTTACTTGGATTTCTCGTTTTCTTCATTCTCTTACACTTTCCCCCCACCCCCCACCCCCCATGGACTAGGAAGTTGTGTTACCAAGGAGTCGTGCTTGTATGGTCATGTGGTCTTTGTCACAGCTTGAAACTTTTTCGATGTTATGTGTGCAGGGGCTCTCCATAGGGAGGGCTTCTTATCCTATCTTGATTTGGATGCCGTCTGGTCGGCAGTATGGGAACAGGATCAAAGCGGAGGGCGGAGGGGGGACAGCATCAAGAGGGGAGGGACCCATTCGAGCCACACGGACACTGGACCTTGTCCCCACTAGGGTGGATGTCTGTTTGATGTGTGTTTGGATAAAAAATCAGACCACAGGGTCTCACACTGTGTTGCTCTGCCGTGTAGTGAGGCTGTGATTTTTTCCATGGTGCATATGTTCATTGCAATGTTTATCCATTCAGTCTCAGTTGGGGTCATAGCTGATTTCCACTTGGTGGCTATAAAGGCTCGGGCTGCAAGCAAGAGATGGAGGGCCAAGCCTTGTACTCTCTTCCACTCATCGTCTATTTTCTCTAGACCGAAAAGGACTAGATGAGGGTCCACTGTCCTCTGAATCCCGCCAGGTGTCTAATCCACCCCAAGACCTCATCCCAATAGATCTTAATCTTAGGGCATCCCCACCACATGTGCCAATAGTCCGCAACTTGTCCACATTCACGCCAACAGAGGGGGGGGGTGGGTGACTGGTACATTTTGGATAGTCTATAGGGGTCATTCTGCCAGCGATGCAAAAGTTTGATGGAATGGAGCTTGTATTGGCACGATATGGAGGTGCGCGTTGCCATGCGGCACATATTATCCCACATGTCATCATCGATTTCTAGCTCCATGTCTTTCTCCCAGCGCGTCCTGAGATTAAGTGTGTTCCCTCCAACCGCTTCTACGAGTAATTTATACCTGGCGGAAATCAGGCCTTTCCTGTCAGTTTTGGAGTCCAAGAGCTTTTCGAAGGGGGTGAGTTCTCTACTTAGTTTTGCCTTCCATGCCGCCTTTGTTAGGACACCTTTGATCTGTAGGTAATGGAAGGTGGATAGTACGCCTATATTAAGGGACACTGTTAGTTCTGGGAGAGTGATGAAGGAATCACATCAGAGGAACTGTCCTACCCTCTCTAGCCCCGCCTCATACCACGTCTGGAATCTTTCAACATTGGGAATGTAGTTATTAATGCCCGGGGACCACAGGTGACTCAAGGGTGACAGCCACGCCGTGATTTCTCTCATCTCTGGACCCTCTCTCCATATTTCCCATAAGGTGGCAAAAAGCGGATGCTCCCTTGTCTTCCTCAAGACTCTTTTTCTTGGGACCATAGCCACTCCGAGAGTGTCGCTGGGTCTAGATAGTGGTTGTCCATCGCTATCTACTGAGGCTCTTTATGGTTGCGTAAGTGAGGGATGAGCACTCGGAGTTGAGCCGCAACATAGTACTTCTTAAGATCTGGAAGGCCTACCCCTCCTTTGTCTTTGGGCAATGTGAATATGCGGTAGGCGATTCTGGCTTTCTTCCCCTGCCACAAAAACTTTAGGGTTGCTTTTCGGACCTCGGCGAAGTATTGTTCCGGAATTTTAATGGGGAGCATCTGAAAGGGATAGAGGAACCTCAGGAGACATGTCATTTTTATAGCAGACTGCCATGCCACGAGATGGTTAGTTTGTCCCACCTGGCTAGGTCTGCATGGAATCTCGCAAGGAGTTTTGGGAAATTTGCCTCGTATAGGGTGTCTATCCGTTTCGTAATTTGAATCCCCAAATATTGCATAACGTCATGTTCTAACGTCAATGCAAGGGAGGAATATTTTGTTTCATTCGCCTCTGGTGTGCCCTGGAGGGGGAACAGTATGGATTTAGATCGATTGACCTTAAACCCTGATAACTGGCCATATTCCTCAAGGAGAGATATAACTCGTGGGATGGATCTGGAGGGATTGACCACATGAAGGAGTATGTCGTCAACATATAATGCCAGTTTGTGTTCAGTGTGACCCAGGTGCATCCCTTCTATGCTGGGGTCCGATCGTATTTTATGCGCCAGGGGTTCAAGCGATAGGGCAAACAAGATGGCCGATAATGGACATCCCTGTCGGGTTCCTCGCTTCAATCGGAACCACCTAGAACATGTCCCATTTACAAATACCGAAGCTGTGGGCCTCGAGAAAACTGCCTGGATTCCTTTCCTAAGTTTAGGGCCCATACCAATCTTGAGAAGGACTCCCATCAGGAAGTCCCAGTCAACCCTATCGAACGCTTTTTCTGCGTCGATGGAAAATAATGAAGGATCAGTATCCAGGTTGTGGGAGGCATGTATCAGGTGCAGGGTCTTACGCATGGTGTCTGCACCCTGGCAGACCAATATAAAGCCAACTTGGTCGGGGTGGATGAGGCGGGGCATGAATGACTCAACTCTAGCAGCCAGGACCCTTGTGTATATCTTCGCGTCTAGATTGATCAGGGAAATGGGGAATATGATCCACATTTTTTGGGGTCTCTCCCCTCTTTCGGGATGACAGTTATGAGTGCTTTAACAAATGAATCTGGAGGTTTCCCGGTTTCTAGGATTTAATTAAATAATTCTGCTAGGAAGGGCGTAAGCTGGGTGGCAAATGTCTTGTAAAAACCTGCAGTGTATCCATCTTCGCCCAGGGATTTACCCAGTGTTAATCGTTTTATGGCCTCCTGGATCTCCTCCTCAGTTACGGGGGCTTCCAGGGCCTCTGACTCGGTGGGCGACAGTTTGGGCATATCGATGTCAGACAAGTAGGAGCAAATACCGGACGAATCCGGTACCGTCTCTGAGGTGTACAGAGATTCATAAAAGTCTGCAAAGGCTTCGGGAATGGTGGTGCTAGTTATCGGGGTGTTGGGGCCTCCATCAACTATTTCCTGCACTCTGCGTTCTGCCTGTTGTGCGAGTTATTTTATCATGTTCCAGGTGACGGAGTTCTTCTCTTTTTGTCCGTGCTTGGCAGGCTTTTTCATGGTTTAGCACATTCCCGTCCCTCGCCTCATTTTCTAGTTGGGTGATTTCCCTGCGGAGTCTGTTTTCGATCAGAGCCCTCTCTCTTTTCTTTTTGGTTCCCTCCCTTATAAGGATTCCCCTCCAGGTCGCCTTGCTCGCATCCCAGACCCCTTGTCTAGAAACCTCCCCAGTATCATTCAATCGAAAGTATTTGGTGATCTCAGTTTCCATTTCCAGTTTAAGGACAGGGTCTTTCCATAGGGTTTCATTGCATCTCCAATTCCCACCTCTAACTGGCAAGGACTCCCATACCATGTCAGCGATCGCCATGTCATGATCAGACCATGTGATTGGTGTGATTTCTGTGTGTGAGGTCGTACCGAATAAGTCCCTTGAGAAATAGAGGTGGTCAATGCGGGTGAGGGTGTTGTGTGGGGCTGTAAAAAAGGTGTAAGCTTTCTCAGTAGGGTGCATTTGTCTCCACACATCAGTCAGTTCATAGAGTTCCATCATTGACCTGAATTGAGTGTGATCTCCTCCAAGTTTTTTGCGCGTTTCTGGATTACCAGGTTTCCAATCAAGCATGGGATCTGCCCATATATTAAAATCTCCCCCAAGGATGACATGACCTGTTGACTCTAACATAATCCTGGGAATTGTTTTGGAGAGAAATCTAACTTGCCCTACATTGGGGGAATAAATCGTGGCAATCGTGGTGGACATATTCCCAATGGTCCCCGAAACCAGTAGGGCACCGCCCTCAACATCTGACCAGACCTTTGTGATCTTGAAGTCCAACCCCTTCCTAATGAGGATTCCCACTCCCCCCCTCCTCAACTGTCCCGAGCCCCAAAATTCCATCCCGGAACGCCTCCCCAGGACCACCCTCTGCTCTCCTTTCATATATTTAGTCTCCTGCAATAGAAGGATGTCAATTTTTGATCTGCGAAATTCTCTGTAGACAAGTGATCTTTTTGTTGGTGAATTAAGACCTTTGACATTTAACGTCCCCACCCTTATGGCACCCCTGCAATATGATTCAGCGGTCAGCATAACGACGTGATCTAGGACCATCCATATTTTCTGACCATTGTAACTCACTTCCTTGGTATCGAAACAACCACATGACCGTTGCACTGCTCATAGTTCTTAAGTTTACATTTGATGCAACACGCGCCCCAGTCCCCTGACCCCTCCCCCCCTTCCCTCCCACTACCTGAGTTCGGTGGCGTCCGATCGGGCCGAGTTAGCTTCACTCGCCCTGGACCGAACCATCATTGGAGACCGTTACCTCACGGTCCCCTCGTAGAGTAAACATCAAAATAACTAATGAGCCCCCAAGAACCTCCCCCCAGAGTGAGCTCAATACTGCAACATGAGTGGAAGTCTCTATCACATTTCACCCAAAAAAAAAAGCATGTTGTCCTTATATCAAATGTCAGTTCAAGCAAAGAGTACTATACTTATCGAGGCTTAGCTGCCCCCTTCCGGAGAACCGTTCCCTCTGCGGTATTTCCTCGAACCTTTCACCGTCCTCCTCTTCAGGCCCTGTGTCTGCCATTCCGACCCATCCCAGGGAGGACGGTCGCTAGCATCCTGCGGGCCTAGTAAGTCAGCGATGCAATCCTTGATCTGCTGTTCGGAGCTCAACCTGATCTTCGTGCCTTCATGTTCGAAGGAGAGAGAAAAGGGATATCCCCACCTGTAGCACGTGTCCCGAGATTTGAGCCACGTCGTGAGTGGTTTGCACATTTTCCTCAGGGCTAGTGTCAGGGCGGAGAGGTCCTGATATATTGTTATTTGGGCCCCACTTAGGGTAATGGTGCCCCCACTCCTTGCCTTTTCCAGCACTCTCAACCTATCTTGATAACGGTGGAATATTGCCAGCACCGACCTCGGGCCTCCAGGTGGGCCTCCCGCTCTGTGAATGCGTTCCCTTTTGGGTTCATTAATGTTGTCGTCCGCAACGAGTAGCTTAATGATGTCGTGAAGGGTCGTTTTTAGGTCCTCCACTGTTTCTCCTTCCTTCTCAGGAATCCCAAAAAAGCGTAGATTGTTTCGCCTTTCGCGATTCTCCAAATTGTCCATCTTGAGTTTAAATTCTTGCTCCCTCCGTTCTAATTCAGTTATTCTGTGTGAGAGCTGCGTTTCTAGCACATCAATTGAGGTCTGATTGTTCTCAACGCCCTGTCCTCTATGTTATCAAGGCGCTGTGTGAGCTTATCGATTTTTCGTCCTATGTTGGCACCCATAATTCTTATTTCCACCAGTAAATCCGCAATATCTCCTTTTGTCACGGCAGTTTCTGCGCCAACAATTGATGATGTGGCCATTGTTGGTCCGACGTCAATTCGGGATGCTAATCCGTATGCGTATATGGCAAGTTTCTGGCGGGTGTTCATGCGCCTGGTGTTGCAGATTCAACGTGTCGTAAGTGCAAAAGCTCAAGTACTTGGTACCACAGAGGAGGCACACGCCCCTAGACCAATTTTTCCCTTTTATTATTTTGGTTTCTGGCCAAGACGGACCGTTTTAAGGGTGTCTCCGGGGGCCTTACCCTCTGTGGGGGAGATGCGTTTGTTGTTACAGTCCGAGCAAGGGCCTTATCGTCTTGAGGGAGCAGGGTTGTTCGTAGTCTCTCAACGTCCAGCAGACACCTCCATGTGGGGACCCGCAAATCAGACGCAAAGTGCACCCATCGTGTGCCCGCTTCTTTGTTATCGCTTAAGAAAGGAACCCCAAGGGCACCACGCGTCTGGAAGGTAGCGCGTTGCCTATATTCGCGTGTTTCTTCAGGGCGAGGGGCGCCGGCAAGGCCACAATCAGTTGTGTCACAGTTTCGAGCTGAAAGCTTTGTGCGCTACCGCCAAGCGATGGAGGGGCCAGCGGGAATCACTTACTTCTCTTGGGTCACGCTCCTTGCAGAGGGAGGCCAAGTAATCCTTCCGCGGGAGTACGACTCAGCAGAAGAGGGAGCACAGGGCCCGTTCCTCTGTCATCTCCGCGGGGCGACCGGCTTCGCACCGTCTAGCTTGTTTCAGGCATTTTCCCCGCTACTGCATCCCATCAACTGTTCCGCGGGGTCCTCGCTTCCAGGAGTGGTGTCGCATAGATGTGGGGGCTCAACCTCCGGCGGGCGCTCCTCTTGGTGCCAGCACAGTAATCGCTCAAGGCCGCATCCAGTTTCGTTTTCACCGCCACGGGTTCTAGGCAATATTTACTGGAAGCCGGGATTTCTCCCGTGTATGGCCGATACCTTCATAAACCTTCGTCTCAAGTTTTAACCCCAGGTGGGTCCAAAAGTGGGGGCTCATTCCACTTTTCGGGACTTTGGGACGGGATCTCACGCAGGAGAGGAACTCATCCGCGTGTCCCCTGGTGGCCACCCACATATTTCTTTTATGAATTTTTTTATTTGTGTTTATCAAATTTATTGACTTCACAAAATGGAGAATTTTCTCTGTTATTTCTTCCTTTCCTTTTCCTTCGATGAGACAGTCTATAAGGTGTCAAATTCTTCTCGGTCAGAAATGTTCAAAAATAGTGTGTCACTTTGCAATTGGTTTCAAGATTGTGTTTGCTCCAATATGGTGCATTCCGCTAAAGCTGCTTGCAGGATCTTTGCAGTGGCAATTGACCAGGAAGTTTTTTCACCGCTAACTAGGTGACTCCAGCACACTTCCTCTTCACGGAGAATGTGTGTCTCTAGTAAGGGCCCAAGGAATGCTTTTCTGAGGTTTTGGGTCGCAGGGCAACTCGTCAAGAGGTGCCGGACTGATTCAATCAAAAACTTGTCTTTACATTGTCTGCATGAGCTGGTTGTCGACATGCTTCTCAAGGCGCAGATTTCATTGGTCGGGAGCAGGTTTAGGCGAGCCTTTAAAAAAATGTGTCTCAGTGATTTGTTCGGAAACCTCTTAACCATGTGTTCTGTTTGGTGGAGATTTTTAGTACACATTGGGAGATGGCTGAGTAGCTTGTTGGATCTTGCCAGTTGTTGAGTTTCGATCCAATCCAACTGGTCCATTTTCTTCTTAATTTTTGTTGGATTTTGTATCAGGCCTTCTTCTGAACAGGCAATTTGTTCCAATTGTGACCTTTTCTTTTCCGCCCAGACTGATAGCATTTTGCAACCACCGCCTTTGAGTTTATTGTATATTATATTGCATAAGGGGGGGCGAATCCGGGATGATCACTTTTCTGAAAAGGGCCATTCCACTTGCTTTGACTGTTGCTTTCAGAGAAAGTAAGACAAGCTCTTTTCTGATTGCTGGGACAGAGGTCGACTTCTGGAAATGCAGGACCTCTCACCAAAAATGTCCTTCCAATTTTTGCAATAGGCCTGATGAAAGGGTGGGCATTGCATTTCCTCCATATAACAAAGACGGGACGACTTTTGCCTTAGAGAACTTTAGGACTGGAATCAGTGAGAATCATCTTAATTTCCTTTCAATCACTCATGCTTGGGACGTCAATTTCCGTGTCTTTTCCCATAAGTAAATCTGCATTTTGCTTCGCATCTTGAGCTGTCAATCGTTACCCCAAGATACTTACATTCCTAACTACTTCAATGTTGGTGTTCTCAAGGTTCCAGTGGCGTGTCTTTGTCCTTATTGATGCTTTTTCAAGGATCATTAGCTTCGTTTTTTTTCCTTATTTATCTCAAGGTTGTTCTTGGAGATGTAGCTGGCCAGATTGTTCAATTGTCTCTGCAGGCCTATCGGGATCTGGTCTAAAATCATCGGTGTATAACAGCCAGGAGACCAATGACTCGCCGATTTTTGGAGGAAAACCTCTGATGTCACAGCATGATTCGTTATAGTTGCTGAGGAAGGAGATGAACAGTGCAGGTGCGAGGGTACAACCTTGTTTTACCCCTCTATTAGTTGGTATTTCATCTGACAAAAGACCTTTTTGGTTCAGCTTGACTCTCATTGAGGTCACAGAATGGAGTGTTTTGATTGGCTCCAGAATTCGATTTGGACAGTTCCAGGTTGCCAGTTTTGACCACATCAGTGCTCTGTCGATCTGATCGAATGCTTGTGTAAGATCAATGAAATCCAGAAACACCCTGGCTTTACCAGCCATTTTCTTGCTTTTTATGATGCTTAACAGCATGATGTTCACCGTAGTTCCTGTATTTTTCATAAACCCTGCTTTTAAAGGATCGGCACTCGGAGATGTTTTTGCCCATTGTTGAAAACTCCTCAAAAGAAGTGATCTGAATAGTTTCCCAATTGTATCTAGCAGGGCTATTGGGTGGTAATTTCGGGGGTCAGACCGATCACTCTTTTTGAAAATCGGTACTACCACCGAAGAGGTCCACGATCTTGGAATTGACTTTGACTGGCAGCATTCCTTAAAAAACAGATTGATGAATGAAGCCCATTTGGATGGGTGGTTCCATAGATCAATGTTTGTAACCCTGTCCAGGCCAGGTGCTCTAGATGACTTGAGCTTCCGTATTGTTTCGAGTGGATGGCCATTTGCCAACTCCCTGAAGAGGAGTTTTTTGTGGCTTTTCTAGACAAGGTGAGAGATCTGTTTGCGTTGTAGTATTTAATGACTGTTTATTGACCCGGCCAGAAGAAAGGGGATGGTTTTCTAAAACTATACGAGTGCTGGGGGCTGGAGCTGTACGTCCATGGTGATCCTTAGGCTCTTTTTCTATGGCTGTGATGTAGCCTTCCAAATAGATAAATTTTGTATGCATCAGTGCAAATAGGGTGGAATGATCCTTTAATGTGTCATTTAGAGCCTCATACAGTTTTCCGAAAGGAGCTAGCGCAATTGTAACAGCGGACATTATTGTCAGTAAGTCTGGTCTGAGGGTATTTCTTTGGACGCTGAGGATGGAAGTTCGCTTAAACAGCGATTTCTACTCGTAGTTTCGACCTTTTATGCCATTGTTGGCTTGATGTGCATGTGAAAGGCCCATGTTGTTTTGGGGATGTTATGATCTCTGACATCAGTTCTTATTATCTAAAAAGATGTATCTAAATTGAGCATGGCCTCAGAGACAAAAATCTAGTCGATTGTTGCCTTTTGATTTCCTCTCTCCCACGTCAGTGTTTCGTCGACTTTGTAAAATGCCTGATCTATTTTATGAAAATTTCTCGAGTCCATTAACTTCTGCCATTGTTGGCATTGAGTGTCACCGAGGATTTTAGATCTTTTCGGTGCTAGAGGTTGTTGAGATCCCGGGACATTTGGCATTTAGGTCTCCGCAGATGGTTATTAGCGAGGCTTCTGAGTCAGCATAGATCCCGTTTATTTCTGTTTCTATAGTCCTTAGAAACCTCTTGTCCGTAATGGAGTGGGGATTCCAGTACATCGTAATTATGACTATCCAGGTAGCCAAAGTTGTTCCGGTCGACATATCATGGCAATCCCACTTCACCAAAACCGATAGGTGGCATTGAGTGTGTGACAGTCGTTTTTCAATTGACTGCCCACTGTCACAACGAACCTCCACTAAGAGACCAGCAGAGGGACGACCTCACTGGCATTTTGTTGCAGATGAGGTTTCTATCGCAAATCCATCCCTGGATGGAGCCAAGTTTCCTGCAGGGCCAGAATATCGAAATCACCCAAGTCAATTTCTCCCGTTTTCATCAGGTATTTGTGACCGTGGGTATTCCACAAATACATTTTTAATGTTATTGCAGCTAGTTTTACTCAGGCTGTGTTCCTCCTGATCTTCTTCTTTTCTTGGCTCCCAGCGAATTGCTATTTATTTGAGGTAGTTGTCAAAGCTTTCGGAAGCCATGCCCAAAGCTGTTTGATCGGGGCAAATGGTAAGGCTTTGTTTTGAGTTTTTAAAAATGTTGTTGCAGATAATTTGCCATGCGTCTCTCCGGCGGGTCTGGCATCGCTGAGCTAGTTTGAGGCTTCAGGGGCTTGGCGTCTGCAATTTAGAGTCGGCTTGATCAGTTGGCTGTCTGAGCTATTTCTTAAAAACCTATTTTCTCTCTTAAAGTCGTTTGATGTTGAAGAAGATATTGCACTGGTATATTTCCGATAGTTAGTGCGATCGCTCACGTTTGTTTTCTGAAACTGTCTACTGCTCCTGTAATTTGGTTCCATTGTCAACTTGTAATGTGAACGTTGGGACGGAGGCGGTCTAAGGTCGACTTGTTGCACAGCTTCCTGTATCTTTACTGACATCTCCGTTAGATGATACCCTCTTTGAAGTAGATCATCCTCACCTTCTTTGATCGAAGGACCTAGTGAAGCAGTTTTTATATGAAGGTATGCCTTAGCTTTCTGTGCTATATGGTACGGCTCAACTATAAGGTTGCCTGATATCAGATTTTTTAATTCACGGATATTTTTTAGTACTTTCAGTACAGGTCCGTGATTTAATGTCAAACCTTCAAAGTTTTTGGGAATTTGTTCTAGTATAAAAAATGTTGTCAAATGACGTTGACGAATGTAGGTTTGTGCAACGGTCTCTTCCCCCTAAAAAGTCCACTCACTATTTCGACGTGAGGGAGGAGTCTGGTAGTGTTTGCTACCTGCCGTTTTTGGGCGTGTGGCCCTAGCTGTTGAGTTTTCCCAAGACAAGTGATCCAGAGATCGATCATGTCTCCGAACGACTCTTTTTGCTGAGCTATGCTCGTTTCTAGCCAGTTGTAAGATTGAACGGGCTGCCTGGGTCTTAAAAAACATTGGGCCTCTTGGTGTTCTGGAGCTTTCCAATGGCTGCTCAGGAGAGGTTTGTTCACTATTTCGTATGCATTTTTTTTAATCTGGTTTTCCACACTTTTTCCCGTCTGCTTCTGATTTTCTTTCAGAAGCTTTCTCGAGGGCCCCCCTTTCAGGGGTAAGATGTAAAGTAATGTTCATAAAGTTCTCGTCAGCCAGGAACTCCTCAGTGGTTATTGGACATTTCTGTGAATGCTACTGTGATAGCCTCTCTGATGTTGGGGAATCTGGCCTTGCTTTAGAAGCATCTATCGGTTTATCAGCATTCTTTGTCTTGGAGCGTAAGGATTGATTTAAGATTCTCCCCACCCTGTCTTTTTGTTGGGCCTATCGTTTCTGGTACTTTACTAGGTGCTGAAGACTTTTTTCACGGTCGTGCTGAATTTTATTGGAGATTCAGTGATAATACAGAGGTGATCTGCTTGTTATGGTTTTTGGGAAGCACTTCGTTTCTTTCTCTCTTGGTCAATTTGTGAGTTTTAATGGGGTTGAGGGTTTCCAACGAATCTGAAAAGACCTGTTTGGTCAGTCCTTTCCGTATTAGAATGGGTATTTTGAAAGTTGAAAAGGTTCCGAGTGGATGGGCATTTGTCAACTCCCTGAAGGGGAGTTTTTTATGGCTTTTCTAGACAAGGTGGAAGATCTGTTTACGTTGCAGTATTTAATGACTGTTGACTGACCCGGCCAGAAGAAAGGGGCTGGTTTTCTAAAACTATACGAGTGCTGGGGGCTGGAGCCATACTTCCATGGTGATCCTTAGGCTCTTTTTCTATGGCTGTGACGTAGTCTTCCAAATAGATCAATTTTGTATGCA
Source organism: Ambystoma mexicanum (assembly GCA_002915635.3). NCBI lineage: Eukaryota > Metazoa > Chordata > Amphibia > Caudata > Ambystomatidae > Ambystoma > Ambystoma mexicanum. The sequence goes on from CM030321.1 coordinate 829,748,903, forward strand.
TCAGTGCAAATAGGGTTGAATGATCCTTTAATGTGTCATTTAGAGCCTCATACAGTTTTCCGAAAGGAGCTAGGGCAATTGTAACAGCGGACATTATTGTCAGTAAGTCTGGTCTGAGGGTGTTTCTTTGGACGCTGAGCATGGAAGTTCACTTAAACAGCGATTTCTACAAGGCGTGTTTTCTATTGTCTCATATATCTGTTGATGAGACAAATGTTTTTTTGAAGTTTGTCACAACGAGATTTGGGTGAAAGAGTCCTTCTCGTAGTTATGGCTTTAATTGGTGTCAACGGATCTTGAACTGCCCCTAAGTGTGTGGGTGACAGATGAGGCTCTTCGCTCGTGTGTGAGTCAGAACAGGAGTTTGTCGTTATAGATTTAGTAGAAATTAAGGTATCTGCACTCCTTTTTTGCAACACCTGTTGAGAACCAACTGAAATCGCCACAGGATGACAACAAGTTGAAGTGATTTCACAAGGAACTAGACTATCTTCATCGTTAGTTGAGTAATTTTCCTGAGTGGTAGAATTCGCTACTAACTTTGACTCAGACTTGCGCCCTCGTTTGGGCTTGGTGGAGAAAGTTGGGGCAAGATTACTTTAAACGCCTCATGGTGGAGAAACCCAGGATCGCTTATGTTTTTCTGTTTGGTATCCTTACTGATATTCTGCACCATTTTACGAGTTTTGGGTGCTGGGAGAGATTCCATTTTTGCTTCCAGGATCTCGTCATCAGTTAATTCTTCCATCACGTCGTATTTTCTTTTCCCCTGTCTTGTAAAGAAATCCTTTAAGGAGTTACAAAATGTTGATTTCAAGAAGGGTTTCTTTGAAAGTCCGGCACTGTTTCTTTTCTCCTTTAACTCTCGCTGGTGCTGGATCTTAGATGGCTCTGGGGGGCTATTTGTTAAGAAATCTCTTTGTTGGGGAATTGTAGGTTTAATAGATACTTTCTTTTTTCAATCGGGCCAGTAGTTGATTGTTGCCCACATTTTTACTTGTCCTTTTACTTGGGAGGCCTTGAGCCTTTTCTCCCCGCGGGTTTTTATCAGACAGATTAATTTTGCAAACTTGCTCATTTACATCAGCAACCGTTATTGAATGGTTAATTTCTGCGCCGTCAGCAAATGCATAATGGTAAATGAGCTTGCAAAAGCAGGGACAAATCGGTGCTCCAGATGGGCGTTGTAATGAGCCAGTGGCTGCTGGAGGAGGGGAAGTGACGCGTCCCCCGTTTCGCATGCATTTTAGGCCATTGCAGGATCTCCACCTCCCGGAACACTTCAGAAAACTTGTCCTGACTCGTTGTCATGTCGGTTGCTGGCTGTGCAGACGACTCACCCACGGTAAGCGTTTCTTCAATTAGGGTTTCGTTGAGATCCAAGTTCTTTGAGACCTCAGGGCACTCACACTCGGTCGCCAACCTCGCGTCAGCTGTTGCCCTCGCAGTCTGTCCTACAGCGGGCTGCACAGGGTCGCTTTCCGCAGGAGGCTGGCCAAGCGGGTCCCAAGCATAGTTTATAGTGTTCTGCTCCAAAGGTAAGGGCTGCACTTTAAAGTTGCTTGTGGCGTCTTTTGTAACTTTCTCAGCGATTTTAAACTGGGCAGCAAATTTTCCAGTAGCGGAGGGCTCCTCGCTAGATTTCACTCCGGTGTTCACAGCAAGTGTAGCAGGGCGGAGAGTTCCTCCAACCGCGGCACCCAGGACCGGATTTAATGGAGTCTGCCAACTAAGAGCTGTAGCCGATGGAGGACAACATCTGGGAACTTGTTGGGCTGGGAAAAATTCCCACCTGAATGGTATAATCCGCGAACTGCGTAGACATCTTTTTTTTCATCTTCTCCCTCATTCAGTGGTGTCACGGAAAAGGCCGGTGGCCCTTAAATGAGTCCGCCTCCATTAGGCTGCAGTCTGTCAGTCCTGAAACAAACTGCACTACCTCTGTGGCTAGCTCCGCCCCTGCCCCGCAGCCGCTGGTAGGTTTTTAGGAGTCCTCCCACAAAAGCAGCAACTGCAGACAAACTCAGGAGACACAGGAGCACACAGCAGACCGGACTGCAACAGACTGCACTACCTCTGTGGCATATTGTTGTTTAATCGGGTGGATGGATGTGTTGCATGCCCTGAACTTGGGGATGTTGCTGTTGTGTGAGTGTACAGGACACATCATCTGATTTTGGTGGTTTTCAGGCCTAGTAAGAGGTACATCCTCAAATTCTAGGTTGCAGCTGGTGCCGGCTCACAAGGTGAAAGATATGAGGTGAGATGTGCTTATTTAATGCAATGCTTTCGCATTTATCAAAGTCTGCATGACTATTTTGATGTGTATGTGAATTGTGCGCATACTTGTTTTTATGGAATGGGTAGGCCACTCTACCTCTATTTGTTGGGGGAAAACACACATAGGGTTTCTAGGGAAAACAAACATGTTTTTGTTAGTACATTACATTTTGTATGGTGCCTTCCAACTTGTCTTCTCGTGTATGTTGTTTGGGGGCAACATGCAGAATTGTGGTTGGCGTCCATGTCACTGTGGTCATGGACTTTATTGTTTGTGTTGTGTTTTGTGTTTGTGTCGTGTGCTTTTGGGTGTAATGCATGGCCACTGTTGTTTCCATTTGGTATCTCTGTGTTGATGATTTGTGCATGGCACTTCAGATTTGTGGTGTATCAGCCACTTCAAATCCATACCAATTGGCATATTCTCACATGAAATTAGAATGGAAGTACAAATAATCCACTAAAAGTATTTTTAGGCAACAGGAATGGTGGAATCTTGCACCCTTGCTTTCACCCTAAGAACAACATGGATATGTTTGTCCCAGTGGTCGCAGGCACACTTGTTTGAAGGTGCAAAATGATTTCAACTGCCCGATTTTGAAATGTTCACATGTCTCTTTGGAAGTGCATATATGACTAGGTGCAAAGGCATATATCTTTCAAAACGTTAATTTCAGTTTTACTGTTTCTACATATTTTTACTCGCTTATGGATTGCTCTCATTGTTTATGTGACTTACGTTTTGCATCCATTATATTGTAATTGGGAGGACAATACTTCCATGTGCAAGTCTTATTTGCAGCATAGTTTGTACATGTTTTTTGATGTAACATGATCACACACATTTTTCCTCTGCCAGGCACACTATTTTAGGGTGTAGTTGTGGGCACAGAGGATCAGCCCCAATTCAGAATTGAATGGCACCTGGGTTGTGGCCTCATTGTGTGTGCTCACCAGGGACTTCTTTTTTAGGTGAACTATGGTTGCAGCAGCTGGGTGCGTTCAGCCTCTCCATGTGCACTTTGGCCTGCCAAGGGCATGGATGTTGCCTGTGAATAAGGGCGGTGTCCCTCCTGCATTTCCACTGGTACACCTCACCGTGTGGCTACATTGTGCATTACGCATGCTACCACTTTGATTTTACAGACTACTGGCGGGGCATATGTTGGGGAGGAGAATTCTCACCCAAGTGCTAATTCCCTCTACCTTAGAGCCCTCCAGCTCTTTTGCTATATTTTGGGACTTTAAACTTTTCATTTTCAATGTGTTTTACATATGTGTTCTTTGGATATGGAGTTTTAAAACAACTCCATAGGCATAATCTTTTTCTTGTGTGTCACACAGCACCTTTAGTGCAGTGGAACAGGGGTGTCTTTCAGACTCCCCAAGGTTTGAATACCTTCTCTGGGACTGACTACTGTCTCCCAGAGCATGTGAAGTTAAATTGACTTTACTAGGCAATTTAAATTCATAAACCCAGCACACACTATCTTCCTATAGAGTGTTGGAGGGGTTGCTTTGCATCCCCTGTGTCTTAACACTCATGCAACAGTCAAATGTTACCCTTTCCTCTTGAAATGGCTGGTGGTAGTGGTTTTAGAACAAACTACCATGATTTTTCACGACCACAAACATCAGTAGCTAAAAATTGGGTTGCCCATGTTTTTCAATGTGGCACCCATGACCCCTCTGTAAAAACAGACTCAGGTCATCTTTTTTGCTGTTTCTTTTAGGAAAAATGTCCTTCTTGTGTTTAACTCTGCAAGCCAAACCAGGGTTGGTCCCTTTGTTCAATGCCCTTTGTCGGGCTTCAGTGCTGAAGCCCACCTCTGGTTCCTGAGTGTGTGGGGTGGACAGTATGTGAGGGAGGTGCCCAAAACTCCATGAACTTAGTCTCCTAGGAGACCTGAATGCACTCTGGTGTGATTGGCTGGCTGACTGTTCGGCAAGGACAGTCACACTGCTGCAGTGAGTGACAGCTAGGCTAGAATGAATGGGAGAAAACTGTTTTAAAACAGGTCCCTGGACTTGGAAGGCAGAGTCGACCACTGGAACAAAAGAACCGAGGACGAGCTGAAGAAAGACTGCTGCAACTCCTGAACCGTTAGTTTGCCCAGTGAAGCCCTGCTGCAGGTCTGAATTGCATGAAACTCCATCAACAGAGGAGCTCCTTCAAGGACGATTTCTTCCCTTGAGCTGGCGGGAGCAACCTACTCGTAAACCACCTAGCTACGAACTCCATACTGGTCAAATTTTCTTCACAGTGCTGTTGAAAATCAGATAGCCAGTGAGAAAGATACCAGTTTGTGGACTTTAAGGCACTCACACCTTAAAACCAATGCTTAGCCAAGCTTGTGGCCTCTTCCCTGGGCAGTGCAGGAACTTCCCGATGTCCTCCTTCTTGTCCCCATGACTGAAGCTCAGGAACAGCGAGATCTGCAGGAACTGCCAAGAACAACTGCCTCAGCTACAGCTTTTCTTCATCATTAGGGTACTGTGCAAACACGGTGTGGAAATCCTTTCTGCCGTGGTGAAAGTTTGTGAAACTTTGCCAACTTTAGGGGCTTATTTGCTCCTAAACCGACATATAACTCTTTTTCTGGCAAACTACTTCTTCGAACATTGGAAAAGACTGAACGGTTTACTACCACAACTGTGCAATCCTATCCAAGACTCTGAACCATTGACTTTGGCCCAGGCCTATTGAATTGAATTGCTGGTTGTAGTGAACTGAAACTATTTGCCCTGCCTATGAAAGTAATTGTGCTTTAATTTCTTTTAACCTTGTCTTTCTACCCCTTTTGAAAGTAACAGAAGTGCCATTTTGCGCCCACTTCAGGGGAGCTTAACTTGTTCAGAAACGTTTTGGTTGTGTACTGTAGTCTATAATAGTGTGATATTGAGCTCCTTCTTACTAGTGGAATGCTTTCCAACTTTCTGTGTAAATAAATGTATATTCTTTTACCAAGAAACCTTGAATAGTGTCTGTTTGAACTACTGTGATTGCAAGTCCTTTGTGTAACATCTTGTACTGCTCACATTGCTCTTGAGATAATTCTGGCTGCTCAGCCACTGCTACCATATAACTTTTTAGTACAGGCGTGTACCAAAGGTGAGATTGTGTTTACACCTGTAGTCTTAATTGTGGGTCGTGTTCCCAAAGGGTACTGCATGTAATTCTGCCTAACAGCATATAGCAAGACCCCACCAGAGTGATGAAGTGAGCGGAAAACAGGACTTTATTAGCCCAAATGGGCACTTGCCTATAACCCTAGTGGCTACATGTGCTGAATTGTACCTTACCTCAGCTGGTGTGGCTGGATTCCAAAACGGTGTCATCATGAATGGTGACGGCAGGTAGGCACAGTCCCCTACAATAGTGTACATGGTTGTTTTTTGGCAATTAGTGTCATGGTCTGTTGTTTAATGTGTGACATGCATGCATGTGCATGTCAGTTCATACTCACCGACAATCCATGTGTGGCCATATTTCCCAGATGTCAGAACCCGGTGTAGTAGTGACTGCCAGTAGATCAAGCTATCATGCCTGCTGCTAAGGAAATTTGCATACACTCCCCTGCTCAGTCCATTGGCCTCACTACCTGCACATCGATAGAGTGCCAGTGCTTACGATTGTGGTAGATGTGCTCCGTCAATCTAGAGGGCTGTAGTACTACATGTGTACCGTATATTGCACCTAGTACACGTGGGAAACTGTGCTACTGCATACAATTCCAGCACACTCTCTGCCTTTCCCCCAGTGTGTGTGGTATATATATGTGCCTGTGCACACACGCACATTCTGTTATGCATACCAATACGTGGTGAAGACAGCGGGATTGTGTGGCATGCGATATCCTGCCGAATATTACAGTGGTTCACTGGAAGGAACTAGTAGCAAGTAAATGGAGTGCAGTTAGCACTTTCTTAAAGGGGGTAAGGTCCTGGGAGCATATGGTGGGTGATGCTAGGTCAGAATCCCACTCACTGACAAGGCCTAGGATTGCATAGGTGGAGAACCAGTACCTAGCATATACCTAGTCATCAGGCATCCCAAAAAGTGTGATGCATTGTGGAAAAATCTGGGCCCTCTGCCTCCTCCTCTTCTTTTGTCCAAGGATGATAACTCCTATTATTGCTGGATTAATCATAGCTCTGGACATTGGTTTGGTGTGCATTGTTTGCTTCATACGCATTGGTTCCTTCCTATGCACTTTGAAATGTACGCCTCCTATCATTTGATACCGCTCTCATCTCTGTCCTCAACTCTCTCCTTTCTGCCCGATACTCAAAGCATTCCTCTATCCTCATCCTCCTTGACCTCTCTGCTGCCTTTGATACCGTTGACCACCCTTTATTCCTTAGCTCTCTCTCCTCTTTTGGCCTTAAAGTCTCTGTACTTAATTGGTTCTCCTCCTATCTTTCTAACCACTCCTTCTCAGTCTCCTGGGGTGGCCGCACCTCCCCTAGCTTTCCTCTCAACCATGGTGTTCCCCAAGGTTCTGTCCTTGGCCCCTTTCTTTTCTCGCTCTACCTTTCCTTCTTGGCTCCCATTATCTCCTCCTTTGGTGTCTCACACCATTTCTATGCTGATGATGCCCAGCTCTTCCTCTCTTTCTCCTCCTTCTCTCCTGACATCCATCATAAGCTTTCCTCTTGCCTCTCTGCTATTAAATCTTTGATGTCCTCTCACTTCCTTGGTCTTAATTCTGACAAAACCAAAATCCTGTTCTTCCCAGCCAACACTCTTCCTGCTCCCTCTCCTCCTCCTTTTCTTCTCTTTCCCCCATCACAACTCCCCTTCTCTCCCCACGCCCGCAACCTAGGTCTCCACATTAACCCCCAACTCTCCCTCTGTCGCCACATTTCTCTCACTGCCAGATCTTGCCGTTTCTACCTCCATAATATTCGTAAAGTTGCCCCTTCCTAACCTTTCATGCTACTAAACTCTTAGTCACCTCCCTCATCTTCTCCAGATTCTTCTGCTCCACTTTTCTCTTTGGACTCCCCTCCTCTCACCTCTCCCCCCTGAAATCCATCTACCACTTTGCCATCCGCTCCCTCTGCCTTCTCTCTCATCATGATTCCATCTCCTCTTCTCTCAACTCACTTGGCTGGCTCTCTTTTCACTCACAGCTTAAATTTAATATCCTCTGTCTAGTCTTCAAATCCCTCTATGCCCTTGCATCTCCCTACCTATCCTCCTTTCTCACTTTTTATACTCCTTCTCGTTCAATCCGTTCTGCGGACCTCTTTCTTCACTGTCCTCTTCCTCCACCCTGTGCCCCTTCCCGCTTCCGCTCCTTCCAACTTCTCGCTCCCTTCCATTGGAACCGCCAACCCCTTCCTGTCCGTTCTATTACCTCCTACCCCTCTTTCCGCACTTCTCTAAAATCCTATCTCTTCCACTAACCCCCTAACTTCCTTTTTTCCTCTCTCTCAAGACTCTACCTCTTCCCACTCCTCCCACCCCCTCCCTCACTTACCCCATCTCCTTCAGCGCCCTTCCCATCAATAATTGTACATTTTTCCTTGTACTGTTTTCTAGTTCTGATTCAATTTGTCATGCATTGCTTATTGTATTATGCTGGTTCCTCTTGTTAAGCGCTTTGGATTAAAGCGCTATATAAATAAAAATAATTACAGATACAAATGTGGCAGATGAATAACGTGGTTTGCATGTGCCTTTTCCCGAAGCAAGGTTCTGTATTATAATCCATGAATATGGTTGGGTTTGCAGTGAAATGGGCGTGTGATTGCTTGTGTGTGGACTGTCCCTCAGCACACCCACATTTATGCCTTGTTCTTCCTGATTCTGTATGTTCCGCCTCCTATTTTAGTCTTTGTGTGGGCCCAGCCCACACTCCGCAATGTGCTTGTGCAAGGCGCTCGACTGCTTGCAGAGACATGCCGGGCCGGCGTGAAGTCCACGCAAAGCCAGAAAAGGTCATACGCAGTCAATTCCATGATTCGAGAAACAGGGTTTCGTGCGCAGTTTGGCACTCAAAGTGCCAATTTACTGTGCAATTAATTCCATGAATCAGGGCCACAGTGTTGGTACAACATGCAGGATATGTGACTGCTGCTGGCTTTATCATGCTTATGATGCAGTTTAATATCAGACTTTGAAGTCTATATATTTTGTCCTGCAACTGTGCAATGAAAAGGTAATACACATTAATAGCTGGATAAATGGGGAAGATGATATAACGCCTAACATTTAACACTATAAACTACACCTCTGTTATTTCCTCTGCATGGGCATCGCTTAGGATTTTTGAACATTGAATACTTACAGTGAATAATAATGTGCAGGTCCTAGGAGATTAAAGTTATTTTTCATAACAAGAGACTGCCAGAACCAAAATGCATTTTACAGAAAACAAACTCATGCAGCTTTGTTGAAGTGACATAATCATGCTGCGCCTGTTAGAATCTGAAAATTGCTACTCTTCCCAGAGCCAAAAGAATTTGATTATTTTCTCATTTTTTGTGCGCTCTCGTAATCGGCAGGGCATCTCCAATGCACGCCAGTAGGAGGTTTGCAGTAGAGAGCGCTGACTTGGCAGCATCAACAAGGCTTTCTATTTTCATACAGACAATTAGGGAAATCTTACATTTCCAGATTAAAGTGGCATTCTGAAATGATTTTGCTTTGCTTTTCCAGCTGTCTCACTGCTCGTTTTCCTCAGCACAAAGTGGGACTCATTGCGAGTCCTGCGGTGCAGGAAAAAAAAACAGTGGGAAAGCAGTGGTTGCTGACCAATGCAGTACTGCTGCATTACTACACCGCTTGCAAGGAATTGCCATCTGGCAAGGGGGCAAAGCCCTTTCTTTTTTTAAATTCCATCTCTGAAAAAGTAATCTGCTGACCAGATTCCCCGTCCCTAAGCTCCATGCAAAAAGCATAGGATGTGTCTGTGTTCCGCTGCATCAGTATCCTGTTTCGCAGTGCCTGCTCTACCCATGGCACTAAGCAGGTTCAGAGGTCACGGATGGCCATATGGCAGTGGCACTGACAGACAAGTCTCTGCCGCACAGGGGCTGCATGTAAATTATGCATCCCTGACCAAAACCACAATGATTATAAGTAACGTATGATTGTGGCCGGATAATCTCTAAAATAAAGCTATTCCTGAGTTTAGGGTAGTGTATGGTACTACATATGATCATGCCCGCCACATCCCAATTGTTACTGCACATGTGTCTGCTCCTGTAAGTCAGCACTGATATGGAAGGTGCTGTATATTGTAGCCAGCTCTGTGCAGTCTGACAAGTGGCAGGCCAGGAACCTAGAGTGTCCAGCCTTCTCTTTGATCTCTTTGTGAGGGCAAGTAAAAACCTCAGCCCAAGACAGCTGCACAGCAGGCAGCTGTCCTGGGCCCCACATCAAAAGAGTGCACCCATTCAAAGGAGAAGTCTCACACAAGGGTGCTGCAATTCTAAAGGCCTTTGTTCTCAGTGAAAATGGAAGTGGTGGGATTATGATACGAAGGAGGACTCTCTTTGGCTCTCTCTCCCATCATGTCCTCTCCACTTCCTCTGGAGTAAATAACTTTGGGTATGATAAAAGAAGGGCACTGTCCACTGTGTTCAAGAGCAGGGAATGCACCACTAAGGCAAACTATCTGTATTCCAATCACCTCAGACCATTTGCCTTTAAAAGAAGGGGTCTCCCAGTCCCACTTTGATCCTTTAAGGCCACAGATCCACTCTTAAGATCTCACTGGACTTTCTTTGGGCAGGTTTTACTTTCCAAATCCCTTAACCTAAGTGAAGAAGGAATCATCCAAGACAGACGAAGATCTGTTCCCTATTCCCTTCCATGCAGTGACCTCCCCAGTGAACCATGACCTACCACTCTGCACCAGAATCTCCTAGAGCTGGGAGAGCAGACCATGAATGGAACCACCTGTCTTTGTGTCACTGTGAGTAGACTTTACAGCAGCCAGAGAGCCAAACCATCAGAAGCTCCTTGTTCTACCGCACCAAACCAGTCACTCTATGTTCACCGCACCGGGAACTAGGGCCAATGGGCTGGCACTTCTTGTTGCCTTCGTCTACCACCAAAGCTAACTTGCACTTCAAACCAGCCCCACACTGCATCATGTCCAAACCAAACCATGTCAGGTGCTAGGCCCGAAGTGACTGTGCAATGCAAAGACCCAAACTGAATCACTGGTGAGTCACACTCCAACTCTTACTGGAGGTTGTGACTATGGATCAACCAGATAGACTTTGCACTGCCGGCTCCTCTACCTGCACATCGAAGCACCCAAGATGATCATTTTGACGACTGTGCCCGTTGACGCAAACCACTGAAGTAGTACTCACCGAACCCTGCCGGCGGCTAGTGCCAGACTCGGCATACTGCAAAGCATTCCTGGGACTGCCCTGACCTGTTTTTTAGAGAGCCGCCCTACTACCCGACACATATTATCTGCTTCCTCCTTGCTCGAGGCCATCTTGCTGCTTTGACCCACCAAACGAATGTGCCCAAACTGAGCTTGATCCCCTCGGATCTATGTTCGAACATGGTTCTGACTCCCTCAGCCCAGCCTCACTAAGAACTGAAACCAGGTACTGTTGACTATGAACTAACCCCTCGTTCCTTTTAGACCATAGAGACTGGTTAGGTCATGATAGCTCCTGTTTTCATCCAAGCTATAGCCTTTTTATTGCTAGTGATTTACCTGCTACCCCTGGAGCTACTCTCAGAGTGCTACTTTCTCAAGTCTGTTACATCTTCTCTGGTCAAACAGATTCATTGCCTTCAAAAAGCCGAAATTGCAGGAGTAAGGCTAGCTCTTCGATGTTTGCCAAGAATACTCCTTTCTCTGGCTTGCGTCGGTTGTTACATTTGTTAGCGGTGGAATGCTGTATAAAATTTAAAAAAGGATGTTTGATCTACAAATGTATGAATGGGTTGGCACCTCTGTTTGATAAATAAGTTGAAGCGCTATCAACCAACATGGGCCCTTAGCTCTGAAGTTCAACTCCTTATTATCATTCCCAGGACTAAATGTGTCTCAATAGGAGATTGTAGCTTCTCAGTGGCTGGACCAAGACTCTGGAACAGCCTCCTACTGAATTTAAGAAAGGGAAATTCTTTATCGAGCTTTAGGGCAAGTCTAAAGACGTACATGTTTAAATAGAGATGATTCACATGGTACCCTGTTGTATTTCAGTGACATCATTACTCATTGGGATGATCCTTCTTCTTTTATATGGTACCATCTGTGCCAGGACTTGATTAAGTTTGTTGTGTGCACAATACAAATTCTTCAAACTCTTATTCAAATTCAAATTCTTCCTTTAGGGTGGGTTTGTACAGTCTTTTCTAATTGTTCTATTTTCTGATGCTGTGTTTAAATAATGGATACATATTTGTATAGAACCTCACAGATTAGTGAGGTAATGTATAAGGTAATGTATTGTAATAACATTTATAAAGCACAAACTAAGGCCCAAGGTCATGTAGGCACTAGAAACAAGATATGAAAGGGTCCACTCTAAAAACCAACGAAAAGACGACGACAGAACTAGAAAAGATATGTTTTCAGGGCTTTCCGAAAAACCAAATAATCATTTATGCTTTGAAGATATTCTGGTAGCGAGTTACACATACCAGGTGCAAGAGTAGACAAAGCTGAAACTCCCGTCAGTGCTCTTCAAAATCGGGGAACTGTCAGAAATGTCTGCGAATCTGAGCGGAAGGGTCTTTAAGAAATATAGGGAATACGTTTAGTCTGCAAATACAATTGCCAAAGGAAAATCTGGGAATGACACATCTGACCAGCTCCAAGAGCCAGCCGAGCTGCAACATTCTGGAGTAGCTGCAATTTTTGGACAAAGAAGACTGGTTGGCCCAGATAAATCCCATCACAATAGTCAATATGGAACAAGTTACTTACCTGTAACTGTTGTTCTCCAGCATGGGTCTGGCGTGGATTCACATTCTCATGAATATTCCCCGTCGTCAGGCCGGGAATCCTCAGTAAAGAAACAATCAGTATCAGTTTCGTTTCTGATCTGTCTTTTTTAGTAGAAACCAATCACTGATCTCTGGGTCACACTGCCCCCAGCCAATGACTGCCCTCTACCTAAGCCCCTCCCCTGGCAGCCATCCTCAGATTTGGTAGCACGTAAAGTGGCAGTATGACCAAGTGAAGAGCCGCAGAGGGGAAGGAGGGAGGGTTCGCATGTGAATCTATGCCAGAGCCATGCTGGAGAACAACAGTTACAGGTAAGTAACTTGTTCCTTTTCCAGCATGGGGTCTGGCATGGATTCACATGCTCATGAATATAAGAATACATAGCAGTATACACATGCACAACCACGGGAGGTGGCAACAGGCTCAACATTAAGCATTACAACAACTCAACATTAAGCATCACTTACCTCCTCACCAGGCTCACCTTAAGTGAACAGGTTGCGCAGCATTGCTTGGCCGACCCTGGACTCCTCCCTGGAGTCCCGATCGACGCAGTAGAATCTTGTGAAGGTGTGCGTCAACCTCCACGTAGCGGCCCTGCAGATGTCCAGCAGGGGCACACCAGACAAGAACGCCGTGGTAGCAGCGATCGCTCTGGTCGAATGGGCTCTCGGCACCAGGCGATGAGACCACAAGGACACCCGTCCTGTAGTTCTGGTGTATCGGGAAATGGCAGCCAGATGTATCTTGATGGAGGCGTGAGCCAGTCCAGGTTTGGCCAGCGACAGTAGGTACGGCAATACTTGAGGGGCCGTAATCCGTAGAGGGTTAATCTTCTGTGCACGACACCAGACAGAGAACCTATTCCACTTATCTCCATAGCATTTGAGAGTTGAGGACACCCTGGCTTTTGCAAGAACCTCTCTGCAGTCCGCCGGGATATTGTATCCTCAAAAATCTAGTGCTGCAGGAGCCAAACCTGCAAGTTCAGCGACTCCGGGTCGTGATGGAGAATGGTGCCTCCTTCTCTGGAGAGAAGATCCGCATCCGTCGTCAGCTTGATAGGTGAGGACGCTGACAAGACCAGAAGGTCCACGAACCAGATCTGCCTCAGCCACGCCGGTGCGACGAGGATCATCCTGCACCTGGACCTCTTGAGCAAGTTGATGAGACGGAACAGCAACGGCAATGGAGGGAACGCGTACAGGAACAGGCAGTCCCAAGGGAACGAGAAAGCACCGCCCATGCTCCTCGGTTGTGCGAACCTGCTGGTGAACCTCTGGCACTTGGAGTTCATTGCTGTCGCGAACAGGTCGATCTGGGGTTTGCCCCACCGTTGAAAGAGCCGATCCACCTGGTCCTGGCGTAGTTCCCACTGGTGGCACGAGCGCAGCTCCCTGCTGAGTGAGTCGGCGATGGTGTTTTTTATTCCTGCCAGGTGGAAGGGAACCAGAAACATCCCTGGGCAACGGCCCAGTGCCACAGATCCTGGGCCTCCTTGGATAGGGTTGGGGATCAGGTGCCTCCCTGCTTCCGGATGTAGAACATCGTGGTGGTGTTATCGGTGAAGGTCCTCACCACTTTGTCCTTGAGGGACGGAAGGAACGATTTGAACGCCCAGAACACGGCTCGTAGCTCCAGGATGTTGATGTGAAGAGACCTCTCCTCTGGGAGCCAGAGGCCTCTTGCGTGGAGATCTCCGGTGTGGGACCCCCATCCCTCCAGGGAGGCATCTGTCGTTACCGTCTCCTGATACGCCGGGGCCTGAAAGTCCATGCCTTCAGCAAAGTGTGCCCGGGCACCCCACCATAGAATCACACAACGTAACTCCAGCGGGATCCTGTCTTCGAAGCTGCCCGCCGCTTGAATCCAGCGAGGAACTCTTGTAGCGGACGCATCGGAAGTCTGCAAAGGGGCACAAGGTAGATGCATGAGGACATCATCCCAAGGAGCGACTTGATGGACCTCACTCTCCGTGGCTAACAGGCGCTGCACCTTGCCCAAAATGGCCTTCGTCCTTTCTTCCGACGGGGATGCCAGCTGCTTCACTGTATCGAGCTTCCCTCCCAGAAACAGTGCCACCTGCGATGGGACCAGATGGGATTTGGGGTAGTTGTTGGCGAATCCCAGCTCTGTGAGCAGGCGGACGGTCCTCGCTGTGTGTCCTCCAGGTCCAGTGACGATAGGAAGTCGCCTTCCTCCAGCTGTCCCAGCACGTGCTGGAGGGTGACCATCCTGAATTTCTGTGCCTTGATGTACCTGTTCAACCGACGCAGGTCCAGGATGGGGCGCCAACTGCCTGTCTTCTTTCTGACGAGGAAGTATCTTGAGTATACTCCGGAGCCCCGGAGCCTCTTGGGGACGAGCTCGATGGCACCCTTCTTGAGCATCGCCCTTACCTCCAACAGCAGTTGAGGGACGTGATTCTCCTTCCTGGCCACGGGAGGAATGCAAGGACACTTCTTTTGAAATTCCAGTGAGTGTCCGCGGGCCAGGGTGTCCAGCACCCAACGGTCGGTGGAGATGGACTCCCACACGCTGATGAACTTCGTCAGCCGGCCCCCCACCAGGGTGCTTCGGTGGGGGCCCGACGCTACGGCCCGGTTCAGTCCTGCTTGGAAGAGGCCTTGCCACCTTGGCCTCCTTGCCAACGGTTGCGAGACCCTCCTTGCTTGCTGCGGCCTCTGTAGGTCCCCTAGGACGAGGAGTGGGCCGCCTGGCGGTAAGTAGAAGAGCTGCCGCTTGATCCCTTGAAGGCTCCCTGTCTGCCTCCAGAGTTCCGAAAGGGCAGCCGTTGCTGAAGGACTCCTAGGGCACGGGCTGTTTCCGTGTCTGTCTTGATGGCCTGGAGGGACTCATCCACCGTCTTTTCAAAAAGGTTGTTGCCGTTGAACGGCATGTCCAACACTCTGGTCTGGACGTCCTGGCGAAAGTCTGTCGCCTTGAGCCATCCTCCTCGTCGGAGGCAAACCCTGTTGCCCAGTTGGTGAAATCCGGTATCAGCAATGTCCGTTGCCACCGTTATGGAGTGATCCGACACCACCTCTCCTTCCTGGAGAATCTGTAGGGCCTCCGCCCTCTTGTCGTCCGGTAGGAAGTCTAGCAGAGGAGCTATCTTGAACCAAAGCTCCCTGTAGTAATGGGCCACAAACGCTAAGGCATTGGCCGCCTTAATCGTCGTTGCTGCCAACGAGATGACTCGTCGTCCCATGGAGTCCAACTTCTTGCCCTTGCTGTCTGGCGGGGAAGTGGAAGTTGAAGCCGCAGCACCCGCTGCTTTCTTCTTTGCCGCTGCCGAGACGAAAGAGTCCGGCGTGGGCTGGGCCCTGAGGCACAAGGTGGCGGCATCGGGGACCCGGTACTTCTTCTCGTACCTGTACCTCTTGGTGGGTGTCGTGGAAGGGTTCTTGGGAAATATACAGCCCCTCATCCCAGATGTCGTCGAGCAACGGCACCACGAGGACCGTCTTTCTCTTGGCCTCTCGACGTTGGTAAAGGAAACCTTCCTTTTTCTGTTCCTCAGAGCAGAGATGGAAGAGTTTGGATGCCCTGGCTATCATGGCGTGAAAAGAGTCAATTTCATCGGGCGGAGAGGCCCGAGGGGGGGTGATGACGGGATGTCCATTTCATCGCCGCCGTCGTCGTCCGTCCCCATCGCCGTATCCGTCGCCGTATCCTCCCGAGGGTCTGGCGAGGGGGATGAGGGGTCCACAGGCCTCGCGGGCACAAAGTGGGGAGCGGGGTGGACTCTCCTCTGCTTGTCCGGAGGGCTTTCCGACGGGCCTGGTTCTGGATCATCCAAGTCAATTTGCCATTTGCAATAGACTCCATTGTTTGTAATGCAGTTATCTTGTACACAACTAAACCTTAATTTAATAAAGTGCGGATATCTTTTGTAAGTGGCACGGTTATACACTGATTCTTAAAACCATAAGCATCCCACCGCTGCCACCAGCTGTAAAGAAGACCGGTAGGGGGTGTCTGTACTTCTGCTCTCTATATGGTAGAAGAGAGGCACAGAAGACCCCAGCCAAGATTCTCTATTCGGTAGCAATGGACGAGCAATCAAGGCCTAGCTTCTCAGGAGGTGATGCAGGCTGGTTCTTAAGTACAGTGTAGTCCCCAAGCCCCCACAAAGGAATGTCCACACACTGTATTGGTTAGAACACAGTCTTTATATAGTCAATTCAAGGTTATGTACACTTATCATAATAACTCACTTTGTACTTAGGAAAATCAACAATGGCAAATATATACAATTCTAAAGTGGTACCACCCTTTGTATTAGATCTCATTAAAGTGCATCAACAATACTGTAACAATGTCACACAGATCAATAGAGTGAAACCAGCAATAGAGAGAGGAGAGAAAATAAGATGGTTGAGCAATAGCAGAATACGGGCCCCTACCACTAGACACAGTTCTGTGTGGAGATCCCCCCACCTGGGCAACCTGTAAAATAAAGATATAGCACAAGCCCAGTCCTATATGTTCTGCAAGTCTTATTCCCTCCTATAATGTTTTTACCCCCCAATGTACCTGGTGGAGTCGAGTTCTTCCAAGAGGCGTCGACAGATCCTTTTTGAGCGACCCCCTTTCAAGCGGGAGTCACGGATCGTCGAGAGGCGTCGAGAAGCGTTGAGGAACTCGGTGTTCGGTGACGGGGAATCGACGGCCCTTCTTGAATGCCTTCCCTTTCAAGCGGGAGACACGGGGTGTCGAACGTCCGTTGACAAACAGGGTAGAACGGCGTCGATGAGGCGGCAGCTTCGTCCGAGCGGTGCTCGTTGGCGTCGGAGCGTCGGCGTCCTGCAAGGCAGAGGCGTGCGGGGCACCTCGGTGACAATAGTTCTGGACCGCAAAGATTGTGGAGACGGAGGCCCAGCAAGGGCGTCGAGTCGTTCGAGTCTTTGTGGTCTTCGGGTGGCGGGAAACCCACCGGCAGGTTTCTCCTCAGCGCGTTGGTCGTTCTCGACTTTCTCCGGCAGGATAAAGCGGTCGACGGTGCCGACGAGGGAGTCCTTCGATTTGAATGTTCTTAGGCAAAGGAACGGACGGCTCCGGTCGTCGGCGGCACGGCGTCAAGTGGTTCCCACAGCTGGGCAACACAACTTCGACGGGCCTCCAGCGGTTTCACAAACCTGCAAACCCTGGTCGATGGCAATGGACTTCGACGGCGGCGATGTCCGGGTGCTTCACTTCGATCTCCTCGGCGGTCCCGTCTCGGGTCGGCAGCCTTTCGAGGGTCTGTCTTCCAGGGCGCTTCGGCGAAGATGGAGCGGTGCTCGATGGTCCCTCGGAGCACGGGAAGAGGGCGCCTTACCAGGTCCTCTCTCGGGTCAGTCTTTGACGATTTCGGCAGCCTTTGGATCGGTCGAAGCAAATGCAACAGCAAGTCTTCTTCTTCCAGCTGGACGTCGAGGATCAGCAGTTCCAGTTACTCTTAGAGTGGAGACTCAGCTCCAGAATGCTTCTGAACGCTTCTGAACGTTCCCCGAACCGCCTACCCGTGGTGAGAGGTCCCCAGATATACTATTCTGTCTCTCATCCACACTGCTGGCACACACTCAGCAGCCAATCATACAGAAGCGCATTCATGCAGTCAGTCAGCCAATCAGGCACACAGTGCATTCAGGCCATACTCCTCCCTTTCAGACACTCACAACAAGGAATGTGGATTGGGACAAGTACCCAGCCATTCAACACTACACACTGCATTCAGGCCAGTTTCGGGCAGGGCTGTCTCAGTCTTTGTCTCTCATGCCAGAAACCAGACAACCACAACAAGGAGTGTATATTGGTCACACACTCCATTCACCCAGGTCCCACCCACAGGAGGTACCCACAACATACAGTCACTGGGAAGGCTCCAGTCAGTCTAGCTGGGCCTTCACAACAACACCATATATGGAACTTCCACCCAACAGCCAGTCAGGGGGAAGGGACAGAGTCAGGGCTTCCCAGGACTTTGGGAAACAAGGTAACAGGCAATAGAAAGCAAGAGGCCACAGGGGCCATCTTGTTTCCTATCAGGAATCAACTGATCCCAATGGCAGGGCCTGGGTATCCCAAAATGGAGGACACCCAGAGCACCTGTCAAATTAAGCATGGAGCTGCCACCAGCCCATACCCTGCTCTGTGGGCCACCCACAGGTGCCCAAAACATACACTAGGGGCACAGGGTTGTACCCCTACCCATGGGTGCCATAAGGGTATCCCATGGGTCTGTTCACCAAACCAAAAGAGAGAGCTGCACTGCCAGGAGTCCCACATGGACTCCTGGGCAGAAAACATGACAGAACACACGATAAAAAGCAGTAAAGGACAAGGATTCAGAGGCCCTGTCCCTCTGATGCATTTCCAGCATCACACCACCGCCCCCCCTCTCTTTTTCCGCCAGGGTCTTCACAGGGGTCTTAACGATGGTCTGGAAAGAGGATTCCCTCCACGGAGGCAGGGAAACTCTGGGCCCCGAGGCCACCTCCACTGGCGTATAATCTGCCGGCATCGCCACGGACCCTGCGACAACCTCGATAGAGGACTTTGCCGGGTGGATCAAGGCCCTCACCACCTTAGGTGCGTCCTGGGCCTTCGCTTTGGGGGGAGGGTCATCGCCTCGTTCCCCCTCAGCTCCCTTCGAGATCGACCGGGGCCTCTCCAGAAGCTTACCCGGGTTCTCAGACTTCCTCTTCCCCGAACCAAAGCTCTGGCTCGTGGTTGCTCGTGCCGGGGAAGTCGCGCCCTGCCTAGCAGCCGAGGAGCCCGACCTTTTGGCGCTCCTGGTGCCCGCTCGCAGTGCTTGGCCTTCTGTTGGGGCCCCGTCGTCGGGGCGCCCTCACAGGACTTAGAAGACTGCTCAGACTTTTTCTTCACCTTCTCACCTGCTGTGCCCTTCTCCAGCCACGCGGCGAGGTGGGAACGACGATCTTGCTTGGTCCGTTCCGACAGGTTCTTGCAGAACGCACAGTCCTTCTCCACGTGTTTTCTGTCCTCATGAAGGCAGTAGAGACATCTCGAGTGCTCTTCCTCCTTGAAAACATTTTGCAATCCGCATCCTGGGCAGCTCCTGAACAACTTGGATCCGGGCGTCGAGCTTCCCTTGTCCTGGGCCACGTCCGTTGAATTAGGCCACAGATCTTCTGGAATCCTCCAAGAAGCTTAACGACGAAAACTTCACCCTTGAGGGGCGTAGAAGAATACCGAAACAGGTCCCCGTTATCAGAAGTAGAAACAGTGGTGCTTGAGGCTCGATTAACCGAAAAAATGAGAATAATCTCCTGAAAAAGCGCGAAAACACAGTAAAAGCTCGAGAGCTAACACACGAGGACTCCCAACACTTGAACGTGCGGTAAAATCTGAGGATGGCTACCAGGGGAGGGGCTTAGGTAGAGGGCAGTCATTGGCTGTGGGAAGTATGACCCAGAGATCAGTGATTGGTTACTACTAAAAAAGACAAATCAGAAACGAAACAGATACTGATTTTTTCTTTACCGAGGATTCCCGGCCTGACGACGGGGAATATTCATGAGCATGTAAATCCATGCAAGACCCCATGCTGGAGAAATCAGAGAATCGATGCAGCTACCACCTTTGCTTGGTACCCAGAAGGCAGGAATGGCCTTGTCTTCCTCAAGATTCTCGGCTTCATAAAGCCAGAATTGCACACTGATGCAATTTGTAGCTGCCGGGACCCAGAAGACTGTATTATAATACCAGGATGTTTGACAGAGTTACTGCGAACAGGGCACGAGCTGAGAGAGTCTGGCCAAAAATCATTGGTTCAAGCTTCCTGCAAATTAGTGGCGCCTGACACCATGATCTTGTTTTTTTCTCCATTCAGTTTCAGCCAGTTCTTGGCCATCCACTCCCCTACTGTTACAAGGCAGATTCTCAAATGAGAAGGGGGGTACTTTCGGAAGACTCAAGCTGAAAAAAGCAGCTGGGTGTCATTTGCATAGGTATAAAACTGTACTCTATGCTGCTTCACTAAATTAAATCTGCCAAAGTTTGTAGGTACAGATTAAAAAGCAACAGGGACAAAGATCACCCCTGAGGGATCCCACACAACACAGACAATGGAAAAGATTGAAAAGGGAATAGTGATGCTGTCTGTGTGCCTTCTGAAATAAAAGGTCAACTACCTCAAATGATGGACCTCGGGAGGGAGTTAAAATCTTTCCAGACTGCACTGAACAGCAAATGCAGGACTGCCATTAGTTGCTGGATCATTACAAGGGGCTGTTCTTGCTGACCCCCAGTAATATAGATTGGTGCATCCATGATATCGACAACAGAGACAGTAAAACATTTAAAAGTAGGAATCACTAAATGTCTGTCAAGGTAAAAGACACCATCAAGCGGGAAGTCTGCAAGATGTTGACCTTGGGGGTTATGAAATGTACCACAACCCTGGGCTAGACCAGTGATACTGGTCCCTAAGAATTCCAGTAGCATGAAAAACGAGGTCTACTTTTGCATGGATTATTGGGGGCTCAACTCTGTTACAAAGACATGTGCAAAACTGATGCTTTAGGCTGGGGAACTCATTGACTGTTTAGGCACTGCCAAGTTCATGAGTAACTTTGACCTCTCAGCAGGGATCTGGTTTGTCAGTCTGACCGAACACGCAAAAGAGCGGTCTTTATTCTCACCGCAGATGGGCATTATCCGTTCACTGTAAATAATGCCCCTGCCACCTTCCAGTGGATGGTGAACCAGGTCCTAATGTGGCTGTAAGGCTTCAGCATTGCCTATGTAAATGATGTGGCGGTATTCAGCATAGGAAAAACATCTATCCCTTCTGGAACACGTGCTCCAAGTCATGCAGAAGTCTACCTTGACTATCAAGGTGTCCAAAGGCCAGATAACGCAGGGGACCGTGACTTACTTAAGACCCCCAAGTAGATGGCATTAAGAAGCAGTCTCTCCAGGCCAAAGTCCAGGTGGTATAGATTTGGGACATCCCCATCTTCTAGACTCAAAGCAGGGCCTTCCTAGGCCTCACAGGTTATTACAGGCATGGGACCCTTGCACTTCCATTAAACAACATCATGTCAAAGAAATTGCTGAAGAAGGTCATATGGACCCCTGTTTGTCAGTCATCCTTCAAGAGCTTTAAGCATGGCCTGTGCCGGATTTTGGGCAAACATTTATCATCCAGACAGATGCTTGTGAATTTTGCATTGGTGCAGTATTAGACCAAAGGAACTTTTAAGGGGTAGAACAACCTTGTGCGTACCTGATTAGGCAATTGACCAAGCAAGGCTGGAATTGGATCACCATTGAGAAGGTGGCATTTGTGGTAGTCTTGTTGGTACGCAAATTGAAACCCTACATTTTTTGTTCTCATTTCATGGTTCAAACCAACCGCAGTCCTCTGAGATGGCTTATGGCCATGCAGGGAGAGAACCCTAAGTTACTGCATTGGGCAATATCCCTACAGGGATTGTATATGGACATTCAACACAAACCTGGTTTGCAGCAGTCCAATATGGATGGCCTCAGTCAGTACTTTCACCAGGAGGATGAGCCAGACCCTAAGAAGGGTGAGTCTCAAACTTTTTGGCTGAATTGCAATCTGGCAAGGGAGCAAATCCCTAGCTATTTTATTTATATTCAATAACAACATTATGCGGGTGATTCTATCTCTGAAAGAGAATCTGCTGACCAGATTCCACTTTCCTAATCTCTACTCCCACAGAATAGTTGAAATCTGTGATCTCCTTGGTCATCCACTGCATTGTGGCCTGTTTGTGCAGTCTATTCCTGTTTCCTTGTACTTCCCTCCCGCCCCCCACTCCTTTCCTGAAACCTGATTGAATATAATGCCCCTATTAAGTGATCCCAGCAGGGCAGACCCACTGCCCATTGCAGCCCCCTGTGGATGAGGGCAGTTGCAGCTCCAGACGGTGTTTGCCGGGGTTTGCCATGGGGGCATGGAGCACAGCCGTCAACCAGCAGTGACAGTCAAGGTAACACAGGTGGGTAAGGGAAACAGCCATTAAAGCTCCACAGCTAACTGTCCTTCCTCTCTCATTACTTCTAGGTAATTTTTTGCAGTCTACTACACGTCCCGGTTGTTGTTATACATATCTGGCACTAGATGAACTGTCGTAGTTAACCCTGGGGCCTCCCCTCTATCTATGAAAGTCAAACCTGGATGTCTTTGTATTGCTGTTGTGTTTAAAACTAGGCATTATTTCCTCCTTCTAGGAATATCGAATTTGGGTGTTCTTGCATTACTGTTGTGTTTAAAACTAAGCCTTTTTCCCTCCTTCTATGAAAGTAAAATCTCAGTGTTTTGGCATTGCTGTTGTGTTTAAAACTAGGCCTTTTCCCCTCATTCTAGGAATGTAAATCTGGGTGTTTTGCATTGGACAGTCTTCAACTAAATGCCTTTCTTAACTCTCTGTGGTTTCTGTATTTGTTTTCTGTGCCTCTCCATCATTTTCTGTGGCAAGCTATGTTCTCCCCCACCCCTTTTTCCATCCATGCCATTTCCTGCGTTCCCCTATTGGGGTGTTACCTGCGTTTGCTTCTGGTGTGCTTCCCACTGTGTGAACCTTCCCCTCTTGTGCATCCTGAGTTGACTAGCTCTGAGCTGTGCTGCTTCTCCTCTCTCTTCTCTCTCTAACTCTCCCCTTGCCCGCTATGGTGCTCTCAATTTCTCGCATCTTCTCTGCTACTCTATCTCCTATCCTATCCCTCTCACTAAGTCTGGAAGAAAAAATTCAAGTAGGATATCCAACCCAGGCCTGCCCATCGCTGATACCCACATCAGTGCTTCCTCAGGACA
The DNA here is from genome assembly GCA_002915635.3 of Ambystoma mexicanum. Taxonomy (NCBI): domain Eukaryota; kingdom Metazoa; phylum Chordata; class Amphibia; order Caudata; family Ambystomatidae; genus Ambystoma; species Ambystoma mexicanum. The sequence goes on from CM030321.1 coordinate 829,771,913, forward strand.
TACTCTCACTGGCATCATCTTTGTCATTCCCTCTCCAGACCTATGGACTTCTCATCTAGTCTCTGTTCTCTCTCCTTTCTCCTCCTCTCCCATTAATAGCAGCACCCAATGGGAGGTCTTCTTGGCCTCCTTCCACTGCGCCTTAGCCAGCATTAATGTCTATCAAAATGGTACTGTCATGGTCCAGGGCTGTCAGCGCAATCTTCTCCTTCTTGATAGGTGCCTCCCATGTCTTCTAAACTTCCTCCCTTTTCCTGCTACTCGTTCTACCCCCTCTTTGGCTGATTTTCCACCTCCTTCCTCCTCCACTGTCTCCTCTATGGTCACTACACCACCTCTGTCTACTGCCTCTGCCCACTCTTGGCCTCCTCTGCCACTTCCACTGGGTGTACCTCATTCATGTACCCCACCCTGGAAGCCCTTCAAAAGTGGCAACCTGCTCCATGTAGCTACTCTCAACTTTTGTTCTACTGTCAAACACTCCTCTGACATCTCCCACCTCCTCAAAGACCTTGACCTTTATGTCCTCACTCTCACAGAGTCATGGTTTACGTCCAGCTCTGTCACGAGTTTTGGCACTCTCCTTCCTGAGAGATACAAGATCCTCTCTGAGCCCAGAACCAAGGGCGCCTCCATCTATCATTCCCACACAGTATGATTCCTCCTTTGAATGCCTGGTCTGCAGGCTCTCTTCCTCTCCTGGCCTCTCTCCAACTGTGGCCAACATCCCTAGGCCACCTGGCCAGGTCTCACTCCTCATCTTTGATTGGGCATACCTCACCACTTCTCTCCTTGTCTCTTCTTCTCAACTTCTCCTCCCCTGAGATCTCAACTTACACCTGGATGCCTCTGACCCACATGTGGGCTCATCCAAAACCTTTGCGATTCTCTTACCCTGTCCATTCTACCCTCTGGTCTGACACACTCTGCCGGACATACCTTGTATGTTCTCATCTCCTCTGACATCCCACTCTAACCCTCTCACAACTCCTCTCTCTTGGACTGACCACTTTCTGCTCTCCCCCCACCTGATGCTTCTTGTACCCCAAGCAAAGCACACCCCAGCACTTGCACCTTCCTTATCAGTCATTCGGGCCCATGAAGCGTTTCAGTGGCTGCCTTTTCCTCCACTTTCTATGCTCCTCTGACTCCTGCGGCTGACTTCCACACTGATACAGCCCTCTCCAACCTGCATCTTTTTATCTCCAAAACGCTTGCCATCCTTGCCCCTGTCATGATGATCCATCTGAAGCCTACCTCAGAGTATAATTCTTGTCATGATTCTGACTTGGCTGCCCTGAAACCTAGGTGCATTGTAGTTGAGTGGAGGGCATTGGGTGAATCCTCTGATAAACTGGCCTGTCGCCTGCTCCAACGGCAATACAGACTCTCTGTCTTCTCCAAGAAGAAGGTCAATATGCAAGCCCAAAAGGATGCAGCCTCTAACAACATGGCCAAACACTTCAAATCTGCAAGGAGTTGGCCCACTCCACTGCAGTCTCCACTTTCATGTTCCCTCCCAGGCCTTCTGCTTGGCTCTGGATTCTCATTTCACCACTAAAACACAGGCTATCCTGTCCTCACTTTCCTCTTCCTCTCTCTCCCTCTACCTCTCTCAAGTCCCCTTTGGCTGCCTCTCCCTCTCCTCTCCTTCTTTCCTACTCTCTGCGATAATACTGATGATGTTTCTATACAAGTCTGAGCTATGAAATTGTCTTCCAAACATGTGCTAACCTGCTGTTCCAGAACTATCAAGGACCAGACTGCTTCCCTCACTCCAGCCTTGGCCAATTTCTGTAATCACTCTTTCGCCACTGGATCTTTCCCCTCTCTCCTCAAGCACTCCCTTGTGCACCCCTTCTAAAAAGCCTTCTGCTGATCATTCCTTCCCGGCAAAGTATCGCCCGAACTCCATCACTCCTTTCCTGGGCAAAATCCTGGAAAAGCTGGCCATCTCCCATCTAACAATCCACACTGAATCTGTTGGTTGTCTCCCTGACCATCAGTCTGGCTTCAGAGCAGCCAGAGGCATGGAAACTGTTCTTCTGAATGCCTGTGAAGACCTGCTCTTTAACCTTGACACCAGGTCTCCCATGGGCCTAACCTCATTGACCTTTCCTCTGCCTTTGATATGGTCAATCACACCATCCTGATTAATCGACTCTGTGAGAAACTAGGCCTCACAGATCAGGCGTGGCTGACATCCTTCCTCTTGGACCCACCCTCCCAGGTCCAACTTTGGAACTTTCTCTCCCCCACCTCTCTCTCCAGTTTTGGTGTTCCCCAGGGCTCCACACTCTCTCCCTTGCTCTTCAATGTCTACTTGCTCTTTGGCCTACTTTATTTCCACCTGCTCTTCAAACCTCCAGTGTTATGTGGATGAAACACAGCTCTCGTTCAGGCTTTCCTCAGCCCCCTCCTCTTCCTCACTCTTTCCTGACTGTCTAGCCACTATTCAGGAATGGGTGCTTTCCCTCCCACCCTCTGACTGCCCTCCTTGGGCCCTCTACCCTCATCCTCCTAGCAGGCTTAAAACCTTGGGGTCATATTCGACTCCACTATCTCCTTCTCATCACAGACCTTGCCAAGTAGGCCCACCCCCAGCTGCACCTCCTGCTTCTACCTTTTCTCACCTTCCCCCAGCAGCTCACTGTCTCCGAAGCTCTGGTTCTCTCCAGGCTGGACTTCTGCAACAGCTTCTTTCTCAATTTGTCTAGCTCTACTCGTCGCACCCTTCAACTAATCCAGAACAAGACTGTGACACTCATCATTGGCCTCAAGCCCAGGGACCTCATCTCTTGAGCTCTGAAATCTCTGCACTGGCTCCCAGTGGCTGCAAGGATCGAGGTCAAGACCCCTTGCATCACCCACGTGTCTGACCCTCAGAGAGAGAGTTTGAGCAAGCTGAGCGAAGGGCTCGAGAAGGAAGGTATTTAGGCAGAGAGTGTTGGAAATAGTGCATGCCCCCATCAAACATGAGCTGGATCACCTGAATTTCTGGAAGCTGCCCAAGACTTTCATTTTCTCCTTTGCTTTCTCTCTCCCTCTTCCTTGCTAACCTTCCTGTCAGCCTGCCGTAACTGGTTGCCGGATACCCTCAGATTTCTCACAGTTTAAAAGGCCCTCCATTACCAGTCTCCCTGCACTGCCTCTGGGCATACCACACACATAGGGGCTGTACCAGTAACTCCTGCTGCCCCCAGCCTTCCATACACTTACCCAGAGCTGGGCTGCCCTTTCTGCCCTTACTCAGAGCATTGTGCCCTGGCTGCACTGTTCCCCAACCCTCTACACTGCCCTTCCACCCATTCCTTTCTCGTTGTGCCTTTGCTCTCGCACTTGCATGATCCGAATAATACAAGGCCTAGTGAAATCATGTGTCCTGTCTTCCCTATGGCTACTCCTCCCTTGTCTTGTGGCAAATAGAAACACTTCTGTACAAGCAAGTTATAAATGCCTAATCATACCATATCATATCATAGTATGGATCTCTGTCCTGTTGCATAAGTATCCTGATTCAAACTGCACACTCTACCTGTGGCACCAAGCAGGTTCAGAGGTCACAGATGTCACAGATGTCTATCTGAGAGCAGAATTGACAGAGTAGTCTCTACAGCAAGGGGCTGCATTCACAATGTGCACCCCTATACCAAAATGATGATGATCATATCTCATGATAGCGGAAGGATAATCTCTAAAATAAAATGTTGCCTGAGTTTAGGCATTGTGCATGGTACTACTTGCTGTCATGCCTGCCACATCCCAATGGATATCGCACATGTGTCAGCTCTTGTGAGTCAGCTCTGCTGTGGAAAGTGATATGCATTCTGGTCAGTCAGTGTAGCCTGCCAAATTGCAGGACAGGAACCTGGCACGCTGGTCCTCCTCTTTGATCTCTTTGTGAGGACTGGTAACAACCTCTGACTGAAACAGCTGCATGGCAGGCAGCTGTCCTGGGCCCAGGCATCTACTGAGCATGCCCATTCAAATGGAGTATCCTCACACCAGGATGTTAAATCTCTAAAGGTCTTTGTTTTTCAATGTAGAAGGGGTGGGATTATCAAGAGCAAGAGGGCTCCGGTGAATGATAGGTGACTTTCACCATTGTGTTTCTTTATACCTCTCTCTCCCTTTCCGGACCCCTTCACTTCCTCTGGAGAAAACAACTTTGTCTGTGACATCAGAAGGGCAACATCCACTCTGGTCAAGAACAGGGATTGGACAACTAAGACAGGCTTGCTTTTGTCCAATCACCTGGGGACATTTGCTTTTAAAAGAAAGGGTTTCCCACCCTCTTGGATCGGGTTGCAGATTCACTCTGTGCATCTCACTGGACTTCCTTTGGGAAAGTTGTACTTTCCAAAGGCCTCAGTATTTCAAGACAGAAGGAAAGTCTGTTTCCAACCTACTCCCAGGGCACATCGGGAGTGACCACTGAAGTGGAACAGGACATACCGCTCTGCACTGGAATCTCCTAGAGATGGGCGAGCAGACCCTTAACAGAACCATCCTGTCCTTGCGTTCTCCTGAGTGCGCCTCACAGCATCTGGATGGCCAGACAAGGTGGCGCTCACTGTACTACAACACTGCTCCATGTTCACTGCACCTGGAACCAGAGGAATGTCGCTGGCTCTGGCTGCTGCGCTCCTCCACCACTCAAACTTGCCTGCACTTCGAACCAGCTCTACACTGCATCATGTCCTAGACAAAGCGTGTCACCTGCTAGACCCAAAGCAACTGCTCAATGCTGGGACCTCAACCAAATCACTGGCGAGTCACATGCCGTCTCTGACCAGTGGTTACAACCATGGCTCAGCACACATTACCACAAAAGGTGAAGGAGGTATATCTCTTTACTGTCCCTGTTTTATTGGATTGTGTTTTAGTTTGTAGAAGTGTGGGGGTTGAGCGGGCTATTTTACCCCTACTCATACTTGTATTACCACGGAGAAGAATTCAATCCATCGCACCACCGTACTACAACTTTGCTCTTAAGGTGGAGGATTTTACTCAAGCAAAATGCTAGAGTTAAATCTGCCATTTTACTGCCAAAACACAGACAGACTGGTGAAATTACCACTGGTGGAATTACAGATGGAAGTCATTTTAGCAAAATGCCATATGTGCTCTAAAACATAGGGGCTTTCAACACGTACCAGCACTTGTTATCCCGCTGCAAATCCATGGAACCAAGACATGGTAAGGGTAAATCCGTTTGGCAGTATTTCTGTGAATTTACCAACAAAATATCCACAATTCTGTAATCAGGCTCTAGGTATTGTAGACAACATTCATAACGGTGTTTGTCATTCTTCTTATAAATTAGACATTTCACAAAATATGTTTATTGATTACATGCATCATTTCCTCTCATCACACTGTATCCTGACATTGCTGTGGTGTCATATTTGTGAAATGCCTGAATTAATCAAGGGTAGCAACATATCAGTATACACTGGTATTGAAGTAAAATGTTATTGTTTTGCTTGAAATTCTGTAGTGTTTAGAAAGCAGAAGTGTACACAAAACATTCTTTCTGGAATCCATTCCATTTACCATTCAGTATGAGAAAAATGTCCAACTGGCATCAACTCAAAGAAAACATCCTATTCGGTATACATGCTGTTATATGTCTCCGCAACCGAGTCAAGAGGGAAACAGCAGTTCCTTGTAGCCTTTGTATAAGGTAGATGTGCAATCCATGACTCTGGTGTTGCGTTCTTCCTTCGAGTGTGTGTGCTATTCATAACAACTGGCGATGAGGATATCTCCTGCACATCAGAGTCCTCCACTCAGAGCAGTGATCCCACTACGTCTGTCCCCTAGAGGTGATACCGTCTCCAGCATTAGCATTCTGGAGTACACAGTGATCCTGGCAGTTCCCGTCACTGTGGTGGTCCTCCACTCCTCCTCCACGTGGGATTTCCTGCAGCCCTGCGGTGGCCGGCGATTCCCCCACGGGCCTAATTCCAGTGGCCATCTGCCACTCCTCATGCAGAATTCTGCCAGCGGCCTGCTCTGAAGACCTCCCATCAGCCGGAGCTGCTGATCCCAATCCACCGACCACACGTGCAGCAGAGGCTGCTATCGACTGGAACAAAAAAACAATAAACAGTCAGTAAGAGAACAGCAATCTCATCATCACCAAACAGTGACTGCCGCCCATACACAACACTCCAGGCATCAAAGCAGCCCGATAATGTGGCTCATGGCCCACTGGTGTGCACCGACAGAGAAGACACAGACAAAGGCACGCTCCCTCAAGGGGCACCAAGCCAAATACCAGCATTTCCAGCCCATACTGAAGGGTTTTGACACCACACCACCAGAGGGGCAATATTCCAACACAGAGGACATCACGCCACCAGGCCCACATATTACCACCATTCCACCAGAGGGGCAATATCCCCACACAGAGGACGGTGCACCACCAGGCCCACGCTTCACAAGGTGCATTTTCAAGCAAGTACGCCTGTGCCACAAGCAGGGGAACCGCAAATCATCCAGCCACCATGAGCAGCCCAGAGGCACCAACACCCACTCCCGCCCCCACGTCCAAGGCAGTACTATTATGCAAGCCACTCCGTCAGTCTGATAAAAGCCAGAGGTGTAATTTAGTGGGTGGAGGACTTCAACCATTTTGTGAAACCGGTGGGAGAATAAAAAGCCCCAATCTTAGCGACATGTTCATTAACCTAGTGGGCAGTGAAATCAAGACTATTGTCAAAAACATTACCTCAGAAGATAAGACAGACATCACCACATTGATCACTGCCCTAAGCAGAAAACTCATTATCGAACCCAACCGAGACTATGAAAGATACATTTTCAATCAATGCACTCAAAAACCGGAAGAGACCATCAACGAGTTTATTACTCATCTCCGGGTGAAGAGCACCCATTGCCTGTTCCACATGTTCTCCACTGATGAAGCAATCAGACTATGCATAACTGAAGGATGCCTGTCACCAACCCTCAGAAAACAATTGCTAAAGAAACCCCTCTCCATCGACAAAGTGAGTGAGATGGCTCAAATCTTTGGGAAAGTGGATGCACAAGGGGCTTCCATAGAAAAAAACCTGAATGCCAAATATGAGAAGGGATAGGCCATCGCTGCCATCCAACTGATACCCCAATGAACCACAGATAGGGGGGCAGCATCCAACAGAATGGCCAACCAGATGAGGTTTAGGACACAGAGACAATGCTATCATTGCACACACTGGAACCTGCCTAGCACTATCAAAAAAAGGCACCAACTGTGGAAGAGAATGTCTTTTTCAGTTGGTCTGCAAAGAAGGAAGACCTTTCCCTACCCCCTGACTAAACACCCAGCCTCAAGGTAGGGCATATGGCCGTCCACCCCAGCCTTCAGCATATCAAAAACGAACAAACATACCTTACTACCAAGGGCATCAGCAATACATCATAGCAATGGAGGCGACTCCCCTGCTAGATAACAAACAGCGTTATGATCAGTACGGCCAGTACTCCCGGTTTGGAGATGAGTACGATGAATCCCGAAATGCATACCAGCCCTATGGACAACAGCAACACAACTTCGAGCATCAAGGTGGTGACGAATACGACCATAGCTACCTGAACTAATATGTCAACCTCATTCAGGAAGACCATGAAGCTAAAGAAGTGCCCAGAATAGAAGTCAATCTGGGGAATAAACAATGATGTTATCTCATTGACTGAGATAACGCAACGGTAAACATCATGGGGCCTGAACTCTCAAATGCCAACTCAAGGATCTTCAAATGGGGAGCAGCACTGCTCTTACACTATATCGGACAGTATAGAAGACACCTGTTGCACAATGGTCTAATCTTGGACACCACCATCCATGTTATTTGAAGCCCAACAATTGGTAACTGTCTCCTCAGCTTTCACAGAGCGTGCTGCCTTTTCCTCATTGACATCAGTTTCCAGGAGGGTGAGGTGATTGAGTCAACCATGTTTGCTGGCAACAGTGGAGAATTAGTTTCACAGTCAATACCACCCTGAAGGAACACAACAACATCTCAATAGACACGATCCAAGCCAGATTCCCTGGCCAAAAGAAGGAGGACGTTTGCAACTATGCGTCGACATTAGTATGGCAAATGCCACCATACAACGGGCATGACACCAGGACCGCGCATTAAGGACATGATTGCGCTATTAAACAAATGAACCACATTCTAAAACCTTGATCTCAGACAAGGATACCATCAGCCGGAACTCCACCCGTAATCAAAGAGCATCACTACATTCACTACACACACTCTACATTCATTACACATGAAGGACTCTTCTGATATCAACAACAAAAAGTCGGCATCTCCTCTGCCACAGAAATGTTTCAAGAGGCCATAAGACAGATCATTCGCCCAATCAAAAGGTGCACTACACTACTGCGACAACATCCTTGTGTTTGGCACATCGCAAGAAGAACACAATACAGCATTGCTGGGCAAAGTGCTGCACAAGGTTGGCCTGACAGTCAACCTAGAGAAGTCCAGGTTCAGTAAGAGAAAGTTAACATTCTTTGGCCACATCTTCTCAAATGGCGGCATGGCCCCAGACCCAGACAAGGTAAGCACCATCACCAATTTACAGAAACCGACACAGGTAGTGGATGTGAGAACATTTCTCTGAACACGGTAAATCCCACATTATGCTTCCATCACCGAAACTCTGAGAAGATTGCTGCAGAAAGACTCATCATTTAGTCAAAAGACTGGCAAACAGCATTTGACGACCTCAGATGGCTCTAGCTGAGACACACATATTTCAACCACAACTGGCACACTGAGATATCTTTATACGCCAGCTGGATGGGGCTGGGTGCCACCTTGGATCAAACAAGCAGAGCTGACACACACCCCAGACTCATCATCAGCGGTTATAGGTCAAAGGATCGAATCAAAAGGATCGAAATACAATAGGGTTGAATCAAAAGGACCGAAACCAAAAGGGTCGATTTATTTATTTATTTTGGGGGTCCCCCTCCAAACCCCCTTTTTTGTGGTAAAAAACACATTTTGTCGCTATACAGAAACCCAAAAAAATATATATATTTGAAAAAAATTTGACCCTTTTGTATTAGGTCCTATTGACTCGACCCTATGGCATTAGATCCTTTTGGAATCGAACCTTTGACCGGACACCATCATCAGCTATGTGAGCAGAGCCCTATCAGCCACGGAGTCAGCATACTCACATGCCGAGAATTATTACTTGGTGGCAGTATGGGCATGCAAGCCTTTTCACAATTTCGTCATTGGGAAAAGGTTCACGCTGGTCATCGACCACCAAACACTGCTTTCACTCTTTGAAAGTCCTTGCACGAAAGTGACAACCAAGATAGAACGATGGGGCATCAGGTTGCAGGAATACGATTACATCATAGTCCACAGTCCAGGAGGTGATCAAAATCTGGCAGACTATCCATCCAAAGCAAAGAAGACCCAAAAAGGAGATGCTGAATAAATAAACTATGTGGCTGCCAACGCCCTACCACCCGCACTATCCCTGGAGGCCATTGCAACCGCATCCGCGGCCAACCCATCCATGGCATTAGCCATTAGACTCACATGCAACAATAAATGAAAATGTTACCGTCGCGCTGTCCAAAGGGTGTGCAAGGAAGAACTAGAGAGACTAGCGAGAGACACACATACCGGACCAACTGTGCGGCAGAGTAGCTGTTGAGTTCTACGGTCCCATGGAGTCTGGAGAGTACCTCTTAGTGTTTATTGATGAATACTCAAGATTTTTAATTGTAAAGAAGATGACAATGATGCATACCCCCATGTAGCCGCTACTTTTGACGAGGTACTCATCAAATGGGGCATGCTATGGTCCATCAAGTCAGACAATAGACCACCATCCAACAGCCACACGTTTCAGCCTTTGCAAGACACATGGGAATCACGCACCAAAAGATTACTCCCCAGTGACCACCTGTCAACGGTATGGCAAAAGTGTTCATGGCATCAATTAAAAAGACAGTACTCTGTAAGCTGCTACGGGACCATCTCAACAAGACCCATGAAGCCACCACCAAGTCACCGGCAGAACTAATGATGCCCTATCAAGTCAATACCAGAATTGTGAGACACACCAGTGAGCAAGAGGAGGAAAGGGAAGAAATCATAAGAAGAGACAGAGAGAGAAAGGAATGTGCCCACAGACTTACAGGTCAGAGATGAGGTCTTAGTCCAACAAGCCATGATCAGGAAAATAGATGTGAGATACTCTCCAAGATCACTGAAAGTAGTGTCATGATGCCTACCCCCAGGCATCCAGACCAAGTCCATCAACCCCGGAAGCAGGCATCATGTTACTTGGAGCAAACCCAGCAACCCCTGTTAGGGGCTATCTGGGTACAGTCCTGGCACCTATGGCGCCAGGCTCATGTGTTAAAACTTACCTGATGCAGACCATGCTGCAAGGGATCCAAGCATCCAAGCCCATTTGAGGCTTGAAGGGACTATTTTATCTTAGGGACTATTTTGTTACTCGGTGTGGCTGTGGAGGAATACTTACCTGGGACTACTTTGAAGGCTATTCAAACCACGCCCGAAGAGCAGCACATGCTTCGCGTTATTCTGCATCCCGCAGCGTAACGCTCACCATGTCTGCAGTCAGCATCCAGCATCCTGCGACGCCCGCCTCGAGTCCAGAGCGCCTAGAAAGAAGGGAAAGAAGAAGAAAGGTTAGAACAAGAACTTTACTAGATTTCTTACCTGATTTCGGATTCAGCACATCTTCGAACCAGAAACAGACTTCATTTTAAACGCGTCGCATCGCCAGCAGCAGCGCCGCACCATACTTACCATTCCTCGCAGCATCTCTACGATCCGGTGCTGTCTCCATCACTTGGTTGCCGCATTTCAGCACCTAAGGGGGATAAGAAAACAACAAGGTGAGCCAAGGGAACAAACAAGGACAATCTCTTGCCACCATATGCTTACCTGATTTTACTGCAGGAGGTATTATCCACCAGCATGCCAAATCTTCCTACGCTGCGCCTGCAAGAAAAGAGAAAGCAGCGAGTTAAACCTTGGCATCATTTACCAGCCAGTGTTACAAAACACAGACACTTACCTGAACGCTTTCAGCTGCCACAAGACGACCATCTTTTGGGTCTAAGCTGCAAAAGAAACAAGGAATTGGACAAGAGTGATTAATCAGTCATTTTGAACTCATTAGAACTATATGCTTACGGCCTTTAGCCCGGAGGTTTGGAGCCAAGATTTGTCCAGAACTCTTCCAATATCCTCAAGCCAGTGAAGTAACTGGCCATCAACGCGCCCCTGCATTATTCGCAGGATGGAGAGCTCATCATACAAAACTATAAGGTGAGCTTTGTGAAAGGGAATGTCAGAAGTGATAAGTGGGGACGCAGTGAGGTGTTAATACTCAAATCCACGGGTGGCTAATTCCCTTTCCCCGTCTTTAGGAGACTACTTCTACAGGTCATGCAGACGAAGCTAGGTGGGCCAGTCCAGTCAGTCATCTCTGCACTACGCATCACGTTGGTGGAGACCGTGGCTGTCCAGTTCCGCTTGACACCCCTGTGGGAGCCAGGTGAGGGTAACAAGTAGTTTCTGTCAATGGATCCATGGTGACCGCTCAAAACTTGCCCCATGAAATAACAAGGATCAGCTTACCGTTCAAACATCTAATCAAAAGAGAAGAACCCAAACTGCTCCCATCAGAGCCGGACCCTGAAACCAGGGAATCCCGAGAAGCCACATGGATTCCCTCTGAGATGGAGTGATGAGGACCCATGAGGAGCACAAGAGACAACTGGACACAGTGTAGCATGGCTATGACCCCAGCACATAACTAGGAGACCTGCACGCCTTGTGAAAGAATGTTAAGCCAGACGACAGAACATTTGTTCGGGGGTGATGTTAGCAGTCTCTGCACCTTTAAGGGAGAGACCAGGACACTGGGGGGAAGCGGGAGTGAGGAGGAGGAAATTGAGGTGTCAAGAGGGAAACGGCAGTTCCTTGTATCCGTTGAATAAACTAGACTTGCAATCCATTGCTCTAGTGTTGCATCCTTTCTTCATGTGTGTGTGCCATTCCCAAAACTTGACAACTATGATCCACTAAAAGAAGATTTTTTTTCTCATCTTCCCATTACCTTTATAAGCCAGTAAAGCACAACATTCCATCTGCCATCCTTTTAAATGAGTATCAAATAAAATAAATTGTTCCATCTTGTGTCCAATCCATCCAGTTTATAGTACAAGAAAACATTCCACCTGGCATCCAATTAAAGAATGTGTATTATTCTGTGTACCATACAATAAACAAAACAAAACAAAAAACATTCCATCTGGTAAAAGTCGAAGAGCAGGCAGGGTATATTTTAGGAGCTTTCACTGAAGATCTGCTTTATAGTGCAAGTAGGCCTCTGAAACAGCCAGTCTTTTCTTGCTTAACCTATTTATGAAGTGAGCCAATGAATCATTAACAAAGTAAAGGAGTGGATTTGAAAACAGAGTGGCATGTTTAGACAAGGGGCCTCATTCCGAGTATGGAGGTAGTCATGGCGCTATTTGCGCCATGACTATCTCCCATACCGGGTCTGGGTCCGACCTGGTTCAATGGCGACTTACCGGTCCATTCCGACCCTGGAGGGACCGGTAAGTACCCATTGAAAAATCCATTCCCCATTCACATTTGAGTCCCCATAGGGCTCAATGGGAATGGGGAAGTAGCTAATAACGGTACCTCAATTTGTGGTACCGTTATTAGCTCTCTGGTCCCTCTCTGGTCCCTTAGCGGCTCTCTGGTCCATTAGCGGCTCCCTCTAAGGGGGCCTGGTAAAACCAGGCGCCCATTGCGGGACCCGCTAAGGGACCTCGGAATAGGGCGCAAAGGGATTACCGGCACCAATGTCCTTAACGGTGCCCGGTATCTCTTTGCGCCCACCTCAGAATGAGGCCCAATATATTGTAGAAATTGATTGGAGTCATCCAAAATGAAAGCTTTTTCAAAAGACCACAAAACCACGTAGCATAGTTGGGAGCAAACACTGCACCCATCACAGAGCTCTTGATCTGCAACAAAAAAAAAAGGATTCCTTAAAACAAAAATAATTCTTAGTCAACGCTATTTCCAGGAGTTCAATAGGAACTCACTAGGAATGAGTTGGGGATCGCTTCTTGAATCTAAGAATGTTTTCATGAGCAGAAGGGACTCCAATTGTGGGATATTAGAGTACAAAGACTCAACATCCAATGTAATAAACAAGTTGGTAGAAGAATTAAACAGTAGGCCTTCCAAATGCAAAATGGCATCTGTGGTCTCAGCCAAAAAAATAGATGTTGCGGCTGCCAATGGTTTAAGAAAGAAGTCCAGGAATGTACCCATTGATCCAGAAACCCCACTATAATCCCAATAACAGAGGGGAAAAGCTGTAGTACCGTTTGGGAAGTATCCTGTGATCAGTCCAGCATTGTGCCCACTACATGCATGCCTGCTTTACCCTTGCCATCCAGTGACCAGACTTGCCTAGCTCTTTGCTGTCAGGAGAGCCACCTCACTGTGACCAGAAACTTTTGAGTCCAGAACCTAGTTGGCTGTCACAAATCCAAACTCAAGTGCGGATTGTGAGTATTTCCCATACCAACACATAGGGCCTCATTACGAGGTGGGTGGTAAGGGATTACTGGCACCAGTAAGGGCACCGGTCTACTACAAGTTCCCTTTGCGGGTCCTCCCTTAACGCCTGGTTTTTCCAGGCGTTAAGGACGGGACCCGCAAACGTACTCTGGAGCTAATAACGGTACCACAATTTGCAGTACCGTTATTAGCACCTTCCCCATTCCCATTGAGCCCTATGGGAGCAGGGCCCTGGTGAATGGGGAATTATCGGTCCCGCCAACCTTGGAATGGACCGGTGATTGCTCCATTCACCAGGGCGGAGTCAGAACGAGTTTGGAGGCAGCCATGGCGCTGATAGCGCCATGGCTGCCTCCAACCTCGTAATGAGGCCTATAGTCTACCCCATCTTGACCCTTTGTCTTTGTCCTATTTTCTAATTGATCCTATTCATACCTTGGTAAATAGTTTAAGACTGCTAGAATTCTCTGTGCACCCTTTCCTTGATCTCCCAGCATTAGGGCCACTTTTCTATTCATTTCTGTCTTGCATAGATAATAAGTCATATTTTGAATAATCAAATTAATTCCCACATAAAGTTGAATGCAAGGTGAAAAGGTTGATGTCGCAAATCAACCTTAGAGCGTACCGTCTCTTTCTTTAACAATATAGTCTTGATAATCTAGTTTAAGTAAAACTTCTCTTTCTTTCCAAACCAATTTTCCCTTTGTAACTGCTTTATGTTACCAAAAACGGAATTTCTTTCACCTTAAAAATCTCATGCAATTATCCAGCGATAGTCACTCTTTCACTTCTATATTATCCTGGTGATGCGCAGCTATTGCCCAGCCTAAAAACTGCATTCCGATTCTGTGTATTTCAGCCATTTAAAAAAAAAAAAAAGTTTGAGATTTTAAACTGAAAAAAGGAGAAAATGCAACTTTTACTCATGTGATTTTCACTGCATTGGTGTTCTCACTTTCAAATTGCTTTTGAACTGTCTGCCTTTTGTGATACATTGCTTTATAGTTGCTAGTGATATTATATCACTGATACTGTGATAACACATATGCAACTCATTATTTAATTAATAATTTGTCAAAATCCGAGTGTCATTTTAAGCAATTGCACATGGTTTTAAAATCTGTTTTTGCCTCTTATTTTATGAGAGTCAGATTTCGATTCTGTTTGCTACCTCATATTCCTGACTCACTGCTGCCTCTTTCTATCCACTCAGAATTCGATTAATTGGGGTTTGACGGAACATTGCTGGGGGAACTCTTAACTCAGGTGCCAAAAAGTGCTCCGATTAATTTGTGCTTTGGATATGTCCTTGGAGAAGGTTACCTAAATGTATTTCAGTGTTTTTCATTGTATTTATCACCCGATTGGTGATTGCTGTCCAATATAAAAATTGTGTGATTTTCTTTGAATTTAAAATAAATAAATACTGTGTTACCACCCACTGGCCTGGTTCATTGTCCATTGTGACCCAGGATATTTGTAAAAGGGGGTGTGAGACGGGTTGCTATCATCTCAATTCAAATTCGTAGAAAATAAAGAAAAAGCATTCTCATTGCGCGCTACATCTAAGGCTAAGGGCGAAGGTCCTGGTCCGGTGTGTGATGCCCGATTGGAATCCTTCACAAATCCGGGATTTGGGATTGTTTACTCACCCATGACAGCTTAACACAGCAGGCTAACCTTCAAGGTAGTGTTAATTTGTGTGGTTGGAACATTGTGTTACACTGTAGAAGTGCCTCCCCAAACAAAAATCGTAAGTTATAAAATTAAAGTTAAATCAACCCACAACTAGACAAAAAGCAAGAGAATACAGATTACCCTTATATAAATACATTAATACAGAATTAACACATTCCAAAATGACCACAGTAGAGATCAAGATGGCTAGGGAGCACCGTCTGCACAAGTTATTTGTCAGAGGGGAATGGCCAGAGCAAGCTGAGAAAGTATGGCTAGAGGAAAAGATGCAACAGGTCACTGCCATGGACATGGACACGTGGCAGGACGGTGGCCTATTACATCAAGCTTTGAGCGAGTTGTACATGTCTCTGAAAATTAAAGAGGAGCAGATTAAAATTCTCAGAATCACGGCCTACATAAGCATGAATAAATACAACTCTTGCGCAAAATCAATCTGAACTCATAACTAAAATTCAGACTGAACTAAAACTAGTGGAAGAAAAATTGAAAAAAGAGACAAGCTTCTGAGGCAGAATATGGGAATTACATTAATCAGCTAAAGGAGGGCCTGCCTCTACAACAGCAAACAAAATGCAGCTCAAGAGGCCCAATTAAATACCTTAAGAGTGGAGTGTCAAGAAAGGGTTGACTCTTTTTGAAGAGAGTCAACTGAAATCAAAATAACACGTAAGATACAATAACGCCAGCATAGGGCAAATGGCCACTTGAAAGAATCAGATAAAAAAATTAGAAGAGGAAAATAATAAATTAATTATAAGAGACTTCCACTCTCAATCAGAATTTGATGAAGAATGCCAGAAATTAGGCTCCATAACACAATAAAGAGATGACCTGGCTGAACAAATGGGCACTCTGTGAAAGGAGAAAGAGGCCCTATACCAGGAAATGTGCAGTTTATAAACCAGTCTGTAGCGAGGGGAGTCAAACCTTCAGGTGCTGACTGGAATAAAAGAAGAATGTGATAAATTAATGGGACATAGGCAGCTCAAGAGCGTGTGATGGAGGCGAGTAAAGCCTTGATAGCTGAGCAAAAGGCTGAGATCTTTGCCTATTATCAATAGGTTGGGGCAGAGAAGGTGAAACTAGCGAGGTTGGAGAAAGAGGGTGTTAGATTTAATCTTAACTGGAGGGACCCTGAACAGGTAGAGAGGGACAGGACAACCCCTGTTCATAGTATGATTACCTCTGTACTAAGGGACTCAAATCCTTTTAATACTTTGTACACTGCTGACTTCATGTCTACTGGTTCACATGAGCCAGAAAGCATGAGGCTGTCAGAATAAAATGGGCATACCATAATGGAGTTGACTGGTCGGTGCTCCCCAGAAATTGATGGACGGGCGTCCCTGTATAGGTACCAAAATAATATGGCTGATGCCTCTGACAAGGAAGCCACCTATGAGGAGAAAGTCAGGGAATTAGATCTGCAGAAATACTACTTCCAAAGGGACCAGTTGGTTCAATTTGTAGAAAGACAGAATAAAATGAGGCCCAAAAAGAGCAATCTGAAGACCTCCACCCAATCAGGGCAGTGGGGGGGAACCTCTGCCAACCCTGGAAGCAGGGAGGAGTCAGAAGACTACTCTCCTGTGCGCCACAGGGGAGAAGAAATTAGGCAGCACCATTCTGAGAGCCCCTCACAAGTACAAAGAATCAGGGAGCACCTAGAAGATCAGGAGGGGTCCTCCAACAATAGGGCCTCTGAGTCTGAGGGTGAGTGGACTCAGGTGAAGTGGCAAAAGATGGCAAATAAACTTAATGGTGAAAGACCCCATTAGGCAGATCAAGGCCAATAGGAATTTCATAACACCGTACCACAAAAACGCAAAATATTCTGTCTGGGAACATTTGGAACTCTATGAACAAATGATGGACACTTTTCACCTTAAAGACAACCAGAATTGCATAGATTATGCCAAATGGACATTGTCTCTGGAGTATCCAGCTTCTTTGCTCGACTGGAAGACCAAAACCATTCAAGATGGTCCACCTACAGGACGGCCATCTTGAAACACTTTACTGCCCACAGAAACCCCCAAGAGTCTTGCAAAGCAGCCTATAATCTGCAATGTAGGGAAGATCAGGTCTCGTGCAAATTTGTGCAGGAGCTAAAATGCGCCTTTGCAAAAACCACTAGGAGGGTTGCGCACGGATGGCAGAGAGTTCATAACCATCTACTTTCAGGCGCTCCGAAAATATACCATTACACAGATGGTGAGGGATTTTCATGATAAAAGATCTCTGGACTGGGTAATAGAGCAGGCTACCTGCATCTATGAGGTCCAAAAACCTGCAGAAAATAAAAACCAGAAAAAGCCAGCCAACACCCATGCTGCTGCTAATGTGGCAGAGGTGAAGGTTACCCCCATTTTAGACCTAGAAATGGGGGGTCCTAAAAATGTACCTATCCAAAACCAGCAAAATCAGAGGCCAAGAAGGCCTTCTGGACAATTAGCAACAAGTGGCAGTCAGGGAGGTAATCCCACCAATGGGACCCATAGCTCTCCTGATTATGTAAATCCCAGATACAAGGGCAACTGACCTATCTTGGGGTATATATAGACTCCTCCGGTACATGGGATGGGGTCCCACCAGGCAAGTACTCCCCCAGGAAACTTCCCTCCTAACTTCCCTCAGGAGGGCAGTAATCCCCCAAATCCGGGGTTGGGTTTCTTTCCCTGGTATCCTCAAAGCCCCAACCTTCAGGACAACCCTCCTTTCTTTCCCCAGTTTCACAAGCCCAGACAACCCCATCTGGGAGAGGGGAGGACAAGGGTCGAGGGTTACCAAAATCCCCAGTATGCACGGTACTGTAACGCTCACCTGATTCCCGTAGAGGCGCCGGTCTTGACTGGGCGTATACCGTATCTTCAAAGGTGATGTGTAACACACGGCTGGCTCTTTGGGCTGGACCTCTGGACACTGTATGTCTGGCTTGAAGGGTAAGATGTCTGCAGATAGAAAATGTGGGATTAATGAACTGGGTTATTGAATGTCTCTCTCTTCTTCCCTTTCTCTTCTCCTGTAGAACCCCAAAGGTTAACGCTCTCACCTTAGGTAAGTGAACACCGTGCTCTCCATCTGCCTCGAGGCAGGGTGCTGTAACCAGTTTCTTCACTGGATAAGGGGAGCAGGCCTCTTGACTTCAGAGGACTGCTGTCCGTCGTTTACTGCACGAACGGTAAGTTTCGAGTAATTCTAATGTCTTTAAAGTCTTTAGTAATGATGTCTCTTGTTTTGCAGGGTTCCGGCGATGGCGGATGACGGGCTGAAGTGAGTTGAAGATGGAGCCCGTGTGATGAATAGAAGCGCCTGGAAGCACGTAAGTAAGCGCTTGTTGCCTGCTTCACGATGCGCTCTAACTGTCTTTTTATTTTGCAGGTACAAGTTCGGGGCGGCTGCAGGGTGCCGGAATACCCACTGGGTTAGATGTGGAAAGGAGTAATGGCACGTGAGTATTAAAGTTCCCCAATGTCTTTAAACGCACCTTGTTTTGTCTTTCAGATGCGGGATGCAGCGCCGAAGGCCTCCGGAGCGTGCAAAGAGTTGGTAAGCTTTTGTCTTTCAGATGCCGGAATGCAGTGTGAAGACCTCCGGAGTGCACGAAGAGTAGGTAAGCCTTTGTCTTTCAGATGCCGGAATGCAGCGCGAGGCGTTGGTGACAGCCGATGGACCAGGTAAGTGAAGAGCTGTCACTGAAGACCGTAATGCTAACCTGTTCTTTCTTGTCTTTATAGGTGTTGCTGAAGACTGGATTCAGGATGGTAAGCCTTTTTCCTTAGGCCCAGGATCAGATGCAGAAGACACGATGAGCGTTCTGCTGCTGAGGATGCAGAATAACGCAAAGCAAGATTCATCCATCGGGTGGTGGTTTAAATAGCCTCCTGTAGTGCTTAGGTGTCTCCTTCCACAGCCACGCCTAGGTAAGAAAAGAGTTCCTGCTTTCCAGAAGAGTTCCAGTGTTCTGAATCTAAGGAGTGGCTCCTGCCCCACCCAACAGGAAAAGTAGTTCCAAACAGAAGAGGATCAGAGACTCAACTGGCAGGCAAGTAAGCAGCATGGTCTGCTGCAGGTAAGTCCACCCAAGCATTATGAGCCCGGCGCTTCCAGCGCTGGGACTGGGCATATTTATGAGCCTGGTGCCACTGGCGCCAGGACTGGGTCCAAAGATTAGGCGAGGAGCGTGGACATATTCAGCATGTTCCTAGGATCTCTCTTGGGGGCCGTAGCCTTTCCAGTCAATTAGGTAGAATAGTTTAGATTTGGAGATCTTGGAGTCCAGAATGCTTTTGACTTCAAACTCGAGTTCTCCATCAACTAGGATAGGTTTTGGAGATTTGGTTAGTCGGGTTTGAGGTTGCACGGGTTTTAATAGAGAGACGTGGAAGACCGATGTATCTTCATGTGCGGGGGCAAGTCCAACTTGACCGCTACTGGTTTACTATGGTAGTGATGGAATAGGGACCAAGGTATCTTGGGTTGAATGTGCGCGGCCCTTTTAGAGGTAGATATTTGGTGGATAACCAGACTTGATCCCCTACTTGATATTGAGGGGCTTCCTTCCGATGTTGATCTGCTCCTTTCTTGTATTGTTCTTTATCCCTTTGAAGGTGAGAAACTGCTTCCTTAAAGGCTTGGGTGATTGTAGAATGCAGGTATTCTACTGCTGGTGTTTCAAGATCTTGGAGGGGATCCAATTCCGAGGTTCGAGGGTGACTGCCGTACAAAAGAAAAAAACGGGGTTTCTCCAGTTCCCGAATGGACAGAGTTATTGTAGGCATATTCGGCTATCCAAAGGATGTCTTTCCAAGTTTTTTCAGTTTGTTGCAGCATGCAGCGTAAATACTGTTCCAGAGTTTGATTGGTCCTCTCGGTTTGTCCGTCGGTCTGAGGGTGGTGACTGGACGATAGTCTCACATCAATTTGAGCCGACCGACAGCAACTTCGCCAAAAATGAGAAATAAATTGACTACTACGATCCGAAATTAGAACCGAAGGAAAATCGTGCAGTCGGACGATGTTTTCGAGAAATTCTCGGGCCAGAGTTGCTGCTGTTGGCAAGCCTTTGAGCGGAATGAAATGCGCCATCTTGGAGAATAAGTCCACGATTACTAGAATCATTTTTGTATCCGGAGCATGGAGGTAGATCGGTGATGAAGTCCATAGAAAAGCGTATGCCAAGGGCGAGGTGGGATGTCAATAGGGCGTAAAGAGGCCTGCTGGTCTTTCCTTTGACTCTTGTTTTGGGCGCATACTCCACAGGACATTATAAAGTCTCTGATATCTTTTTTCCAAGACGGCCACCAAGTAAAGCGCTTGATCTTTTCTGAGGTCTTGGCCATACCGGGATGTCCTTCCATTAAAGAATCGTGATAACAAGAGATTACTTTTTTCTGTAAATCTGTGCTGGGTAGGTATAATCGTTCTTGGAAATACAATAAGTTGTCCTTTACTGCAAAGTCCTTTCCCTGCAGATGCCAATTCTGTATGTCTGCTGGAGTTACAAGTTGCCTGGCTTTATCCTTAACTTCCTTTATGGATTCTGTGGTGATTACACCCAGAATTATTTGTTCAGGAATGATTGGTACAGGTTTAGGGTTGATCAAGTGTTCTTCCACTCCCATCCGAGAAAGGGCATCAGCTTTACCGTTTTTTGTACCAGGTCGATAGGTAATTATGAAGTCAAACTCGGCAAAGAATAATGCCCAACGGAGTTGTCTAGAGGATTGGCTTTTTGCGGGTTTTCAAATATTGCAGGTTTCGGTGATCCGTAATCACAGTAACGGTGTGTCGGGCCCCAGCAGATAATGCGGCCAAGCCTTAAAGGCAGACTTGATAGCCAGAAGTTCCTTGTCAGTAATCGTGTAAATTGATTTCAGGAGGCGAGAATTTGCGGGACAAAATGCCACGGGAATGCAACTGATTGGTTAACGGGTCCCTTTTGTGATAGAACTGCCCCATGGCAAGGCTTGAA
>CM030321.1:829793244-829826032 GCA_002915635.3 Ambystoma mexicanum
ATAGTGTTCTTTAGAACACTTTAATTTTTGTTTCTTTACGAACATTTCAGGACACCACGTGTGTTCTTAGAACAGTTTCAACTTGCTAGCGAACAGTACGAACAGGCGTGGTGTTCTTCAGGACACCTCCATTTTCGTTTATATACGAACATTTCAGAACACTCGCACTGTCCGCTGACACTTTTATTGTTTTAAAAAAAAAAACGTAAACTATTCACAATACAATATAAAAATTAAACTTTATTTAACATATATTAATAATTTATGACAGAGAAGGTGAGGCAGAAACAGAAACAAAAACAGGAGAATTTGGGGTTTCAACATGATTGGTATTAGGTGAAGAAGGGATGGAAATCTCATCAAAACGTTTTGGATTATGGAGAGGGTTTGGGGATAATTGACTGGGATATGGTGAGGAGGGACAAGTACATGTGGGGCAATGGTATGACGTTTTTGTTTTAAAATGATCTTCAACAAAAGTTTTCAAATTATTAAAATTGGTCAACAGTAAATCAATTTTTTCTTTTATGTTGTCAAGCGTGTTTTCCATAACAGCTTCTTCAGAGGTAGTTTCTATTTTGTTATGCTCTGTACAAAAAAAATATATATATGTTAAATGTATACAAAATAATAATATTTAAATGGTTTATATTATAAAGTGTTTACCATTAGTTTCACTATCTTGTGACATTTCTTCATATGGGAAATTGTCCTCTAGCATTCCAGAGTACTAGACATTTCTGTGAGAAAAAAAAAAAAGATAATATATTTTTTAATCTAATACAGAAAGTTTATAAATATATGAGTAAAATGAAGTACACTTACTATTTCTGGTAAGATAAGTCCTATGTATTCAGTGGGTCTGGTCTTGTTCTCAGTTCTGTTGTGTCTGTGAGGTAATTATGTTGGAAGCCAATTTATGTTCTTGTGGTATATTCCATTTCAGAACATATTGTATTTAAATGAATGGTTAGTGATTTACATATATGGGTAACATTTCTTATGTATTACTATATATAATGTGTTTGTGTGCTGCTTTTTGAATTTGTTAAATGTTCCTATATTATGATATAACAATCAAACATACCACCACCCCCCCCCACAGTTTTTAGGTAGTGGTATTGTTCTCCGAACATGTCAGCGAACATTAAATAAGTTTGCGGATATCACGTTCATAAGAAGAGATCTAGTCAGTTCCATATGACATGTATATAAAGTCAAAGTCATTATTGTTAAGTTTTGCTACTAAAATACTATGAAATTCAGTGAAAAAACTTTGTTAAAGGGACGTTATGGTTAAGTTGCGCTACTAAAAACCTATGAAATTCAGTGAAAAAAACTTTGTTAAAGGGACGCTATGGTTAAGTTGCGCTACTAAAAACCTATGAAATTCAGTGAAAAAACTTTGTTAAAGGGACGTTATGGTTCCAAGTAAAACCGAAAAACCCCTGAAATTCGGCAGTTATGGTAAGATAAGCAACCATAACTCGCGCCGCCACCGTGCATTGCTAACACTAACACCCAGGACATCAAAGATCATCTAAGAACTCAAGCGTTTGTATTGTTCTCTGGCAAGTTGAATGTGTTCTCAGAACACTCGCAGTGTCCTGAAATGCTCGCAAACAAACGAAATGGGGGTGTTCTGAGGACGCTGTCCGTATTGTTCGTTGTCAAGTTGAAAGTGTTCTAAGAACACACTTGATGTCCATATTGTTCTTTGTCAAGTTTAATGTGTTCTAAGAACACTCGCGGTGTCCTAAAATGTTCGTAAATAAACAAAATGGGGGTGTTCTGAGGACGCTGTCCGTATTGTTCGTTGTCAAGTTGAAAGTGTTCTAAGAACACTGGTAATGTCCGCAGACATTAAAAGTTTCCATAGGCCATAGTTGAAATGTTTGACTCTATGGGTGTGATATGCTGCCGTGGTTGTGGCCAGGGCATAGAGTGTTGGGTGCATGACCATTTGGTCATGCACCCAACACTCTATGCCCTGGCCACAGCCACGGCAGCATATCACACTTATAATTGCTTATAGCTTTGGGTCAAAAACAAATTTATAGGGACCAAAGTTATAAGATATTATGGGTGTGATATGCTGCGATGGTTGTGGCCATGGTATAGAGTGTATAATATACTTACTGTTTGGTTTAGTAACTGGAGTACATGTATTTCTTGTTAATATTTGTGATAAAAGAAAATAGCATGTTAGTATTAGTATTTTGTAATGACTTATTACATTGTGTAATCAACATTTTTTTTCCTGAAATGTTCGCAAATAAACAAAATGGGGGTGTTCTGAGGACGCTGTCCGTATTGTTCGTTGTCAAGTTGAAAGTGTTCTAAGAACTCTTGCGTTGTCCTGAAATGTTTGTAGGGGGTGTCCTGAAGACGCTGTCCGTATTGTTCTTTGTCAAGTTGATTGTGTTCTAGGAACACTCGTGGTGTCCTAAAATGTTCATAGGGGGTGTCCTGAAGACGCTGTCCATATTGTTCATTGTCAAGTTGAAAATGTTCTAAGAACTCTCGCGGTGTCCCGAAATGTTCGTAGGGGGTGTCCTGAAGACGCTGTTCGTATTGTTTGCTGGCAAGTTGAATGTGTTCTCAGAACACCCGCGGTGTCCTGAAATGTTCGCAAACAAACAAAATGGGGGTGTTCTGAGGACGCTGTCCGTATTGTTCTTTGTCAAGTTGAATGTGTTCTAAGAACACTCGCGGTGTCCTAAAATGTTTGTAAATAAACAAAATGGGGCTGTTCTGAGGACGCTGTCCGTATTGTTCTTTGTCAAGTTGAATGTGTTCTAAGAACACTTGTGATCTCCTGAAATGTTCGCAAATAAACAAAATGGTGGTGTTCTGAGGACGCTGTCCGTATTGTTTGTTGTCAAGTTGAATGTGTTCTAAGAACACGCGTGGTGTCCTGAAATGTTCATAGGGGGTGTCCTGAAGACGCTGTCCGTACTGTTCGATGGCAAGTTGAATGTGTTCTAAGAACACTTGCGGTGTCCTGAAATGTTTGCAAATAAACCAAATAGGGGTGTTCTGAGGACGGTGTCCGTATTGTTCGTTGTCAAGTTGAAAGTGTTCTAAGAACTCTCACGGTGTCCTGAAATGTTTGTAGGGGGTGTCCTGAAGACGCTGTCCGTATTGTTCGCTGGCAAGTTGAAAGTGTTCTAAGAACACTGGTAATGTCCGCAGACATTAAAAGTTTCCATAGGCCATAGTTGAAAGGTTTGACTCTATGGGTGTGATAAGCTGCGGTGGTTGTGGCCAGGGCATAGAGTGTTGGGTGCATGACCATTTGTTCATGCACCCAACACTCTATGCCCTTGACACAACCACCGCAGCATATCACACTTATAGTTGCTTATAACTTTGGGTCAAAAATAAATTACTACGGAACAAAGTTATAAGATAATATGGGTGTGATATGCTACGATGGTTGTGGCCATGGTATAGAGAGTATAATATACTTACTGTTTGGTTTAGTAACTGGAGTACATGTATTTCTTGTTAATTTCTGTGATAAAAGAAAATAGCATGTTAGTATTAGTATTTTGTAATGATTTATTACATTGTATAATCAACATTTTTTTTTTGACCCGCATATTTAGTAGATTACAAACCAGAGGACTGTGCAATTTGCTCAGTTTCTATGTTTGTTGCTAAAATTATTGGGTCTGTGGGTGAAAAAATAATCCATGTTGGATTAAAAAAAAAACCTTTTCTGTTATGCTACAGTTTATTTGTTTTTTTGTTTTCAGTGTTCACTTGTTGCTTCTGGCTAATGCTTTATACATTGGGTTGTTGCATTTTTTTGGAGCACTAACATATTATTTATTTGTTTGGATATTATGAAATTTGGAGCCGTTAGATAGCAGTAGGCGTATTCTAACTGTCTATTTATTGATATATTTTAGTGGTATTTATTTATCTGTTTGGATAGTGTTAAATTTTTGGACAGTTAGATACCAATTGGCATATTCTAACTGTCTATTTTTTGCATAATTTAGTGGTATTCATTTATCTGATTAGTTGTTGTACAATCTTTGGGCAGTTAGATAGCTTTTGGAATATTCTAACAGTCTATATTTTTTTACTACACGTTTATTTAAGGTTTAAGTACAGTTTAGTTATCAAATTTTGGTTTTAAGAACATTAAATAAGCGTTTGTAAGATTTTCTGGTAATCTCTGCTTTAGAGTAATGGTACTATCATTACATTCAAACCATCCGCATTTCTTTTTTATATATGCAGTGTAGTGCCCTGAATTGGTTGTGGCTCCTGCGTGGTAGATTATACCTATTGTTGTGAAGGTTTTCTTACCAAGTGATATTTGACCATGTGTGAATCCAGTCAGCTTGCAGTTATTTTTGTTACCATCTGCATTGTAACATAGAAGCATTAGCATTATGTATTTACTATGTGTTTGTATTACTAACGTGGAGCGATTATCTGAATTGCAGGTAGAACTTAATCTACCATGGTTTGCATTTTGTACAAGTTGCTGAAATGGAATGGATTCACAATTAGGCATTGATATATATATGAAGCGTTCATTGGGGATTTCTTCTTTTGTCACATTGTTACAGAGAGTGCATGTATGTTATGTATGTTTCCACATGTATGAAATCTGGAAGATTTCATTTATAGGTATGTTTTTGTTTTCCAGTACTTGTAGTAAGTACATTAGAAATTCTTGTGGATCTTCCTGTGAGTTTATAGTGAATTTCACCATTCCAGCACAGTAGTCCAATTGTTATCTTATTCCATAAACACTATACGTGTTGTCAGGATTGTTTGCTGCATTTCTGTGAAGTACTAACATTTGCATACACAATGGGTCTGTACTGTGTAAGTAAATGTTGTCAACAATTGGTAGTAATGGAACTAGAATATTCATTGCTACATTTGCGTAGCAACTTACACCAACTATATTGGAGAGTTTAAATGGACCAGTAGTTCTGTATCTGACTGCTTTTTTGGAGTTTGTCTTCCTTCTTTGAAGAAGTACCTGGTTTACTTTCCCTAATTGATTCTTTTTTGCTTGTGGTACTTGATGAAGTATTACTTTCTTTTGGAGAATTTGCAGTGACATCCTGTTGCATCTCTGTTTGATTTATTTTTCTTTTATAATGTTTTACTTTTGGTGGAACAGAATATGTGTTTAGATGGGGGGTGTATAGTGAGCAAAGTCTATTGTATTCTAAAATGCAAGGAATATCAGCGTTTATTTTACTTGCATCAAAGTTGATTAGAAATAGACCGTCAAGTGTACGTAAGCGTGATAGTGCTACGTAGCTCATGCCTTCTTTAAAGACTGTGTTACCAATATCTATCATTGCTTTGTCTAGGGTAAGACCTTGTGATTTATGTATCGTGACTGCATATATAAGAGTTAGAGAAAATTGTTCTCTGCGTACATACATGTCCTTGAAGAGAAGGAATCGAGCTGTTGACCGTCCTATCCTTTTTACTTCTGAAAGTATGTCAAAGAGTGTATTGACAAACTGAATTTTGTTGTCATGTGGGTATGTTTGAAAGCCAACAACTGTACCCAGTGCTCCATTAACTAGTCCTTGGTCCACGTCAAGGTTACGTTTAAGCATTACTCTGCAATTTAAGGATAATTTTAATATCTTTTCTAAGCCTGCTGTGTTTGAGATTGATTTTTCTAAACTATTTAGTCTTGTTGTGGCTTGGTCACACATGGGTAGTGCCATACCATGTACATCTAGTTTGTCTGTGGCCCTAATTTCCATTATTTGTTGCACTTCTTTACTTAGCATTATTTCATTGAATTTGAAACAGCTTGCAAGAGTTGGCATTAAGGCCATACAATTGACATTTTTGTGGGCTAATCGTTCCATAACATCTGTAGCACATGCATTATCGCCATAAAGTGCATTCATTTGCCGGGTTTTCAATATTGCTTCTGCTTCTTTAGAAAGTATACCCACTCTGATACATTTTAAGATGTTGGCATAAGTGAGATCTGCAGATTGCTGCATGTTTTCTGTTAATTCTCTGTATTGGAAATGTTGTCAAAGGTTGACATTTCCAATGCTGCCAAGAGTTTTACTGCAGAGTTTGTGTCCTAATGTTTTAAAAATAGGCTCCACTTTTACTGGTGTCAATTGAATAAGATCTCCGAAAACAATAATGTCTGTTCCTGCAAAGAGCTCTTCATAGTTTGTTTTGAGTACTTCTTCTAATCTGAGGTGAATCAAAGCCAACATTAAGTTGGAGACCATGCTCACTTCATCTATTAGTAGCATTTTCATTTGTTTCAATACTCTGCGTAGTTCCATTGCAGCTTCTGCAGAAAGTTTGTAATAGTCTAATTTGTTCTGGTGTTCTACTGGCAATAGTACTAATCGGTGTAAAGTGACGCCACCTATGTTTTAGGCAGCTAAACCTGTGGGGGCAGTGACAACAGCTGACAGTTTGTTGTTTGTCAATTCTTGAAGGAACTTACTGATGATTTTGATTAGGAATGTTTTGCCTGAACCAGCTTCACCACTGACGTACAGTAGTATAGGTTTATAATTATAGCAGGAACATTCTTTATTTTCATGTTGTACACCATGTGCAATTTGTTTTGTTACTTCTTGAAAAATGCTACGTTGTTCATTGTTTAGTTTTGATTGTAGTATAGTTAAATCTTCTTTATCTTCAACTGACACATGGTGTTTTCTACTTCTATCATAGCTAATTCTGCCTCATTTATTATTAGTGGTTCTCCCAGTGGTTCTTGGCTTCCTGTTAGAGAAGGTTGACTACTGTCAGGTGTGTCCTTATCTAGTTCGGCCTGGAGCTCTTCCTCGTGTTGCTGTTCATTGTGCAACATTGTTTTGTATTGTGTAAAGTTTACATCAGTTATAGTGCTTTAATTTGCTTTGAAAACATCTTCATATGAGTCATATTTATCTAGTATTTCTTCTTCTTTTCTCCATGGTTTAAAGAGTTGTAGCAGGGACATGTAATATACTTCTTTATATTGAGGAGTCTTTAATGACAATTTGATATGATTAATTAAATTTTGTTTAGTGAGTTTAACTAAACTGCCTTCAGCGTTTGTCACTCTGTATTTACCTTTTTTTTCATCAGGTTTTATATTATTTTTGTATGTGTAGTTTTGGGCTATGTGGTATAGACACATGGTTTCCAAAGTATTACTTCTGTTTGGGTAGTTTGTGTCCAATAAATTGTTTTTTAAAATGTCTTGACTGTTGGGATCACGTTTGGCTATTGTTTCTATATCTTTGTATGATTTTGCAACTCTTTTTCTAGATTTAGCTGGACCAAGACTTAGCCATACTATATTTTCAGAGTTGCCATACAATGCAGTACCAGTTAAACGATCAGCTGCTTCATATGAGCCACATTCTCTATGGGAGAGCATTTTTAGGCCCTAGCTGTATAATTTCTGAGACACTGTTTTATCTGATGACAGGTCATTCCAGAGGTCTTGGAGCTCTGTCTTTTCTGCTTTGGTTAAGTATGCTGTGACATATTTTGCAACTGCAGTAGAATTGTCTGCAATGTACTGCACATCTATGTTTGCATTCCATAAGTGGGCAATGTTTGCATTATAATCATTGATATATTTTTCTTCTTCTTTTCTTATTATGTAATATGTATTTTTAGGTGCACAACTTATTCTGCATATTCTGCACAACTTACTGTAAGAAACCAAGTGGGTGGGCCAAGGTTTCTAATCATACAACGTACATCTCCATGACGTTGAAACCAGTACTCTTTAGTACCATGCATATTTGCTAATAGATTTGTAATATTTGATTGTAAAACCTCATCCTTTTGTTGCACTATTTGTAATAATTGTGTAGCTGTCATATTTTGAAAGTGTGATCCTGATTTTAATATGTGTGCAACTAAGTAACATAAAGTTGCTAGTCCACTTTCAAAGAGTAGGTGGAATATGTATTCCACATTTTGTCTAAATCTGGGATCTTCAGAATGCATCCGTAATGAGCGGTATTAGGATGCTGATATTTGAATAGGTCTATCATCGTACCTTCCGCCTTTGCCAGTAGGAAAGAGTAGAGGAAAAGCATGTGCTTCTATACTTTTTTCCCATATGCTGATTGGTGATCCTTTTGTTTGACGCATTTGGTACGTTTCCAGTGCATCTTCTATGGTGTCATTAGAGTGCAAAGGATGAATTGTATAATGGTCTAAAATATTTGATATTGTAGCAGGATCTAGGAGCTCAAATTGACCAGTTTCTTGTGTTTCTTGAATTATTTCAGTTTTCTTCAATATTAATTTCTTTGTAATATTCATTATTCTCTTTAAGATATTGCAAGGCTTGTCTAACTTTATGTAAATCTACCAGCTGTTGCCATATTTTTTTGTCTTTTGTAGGTACTCCATTTACTAAGATAATTAAAGATTGCTGCATTGGACGTTGCACTCCTAGAGTATGCACATTTTCTTTTAGATCCAATGGTAAATAAACTACCTTTCCACAAATGCCTTTTACCAATTCAGAGGGAGGTAATGTTGCTGTTTTTTGTTGAAGGCGTATTATTGCTTGAAATGGGTGCACTGTTTAAATTATGATGCTCTCATATAAATTAAGTTGTTGTAGGGGTTTTGGTAGTGGGTATAATTCCAAATTATTTGTGATAGCACGTGAAGGAGTTTGGTTGTTGTCAAGTTTTGTAGTGCAGTAACTGCAAAGTATTAAGGGGTCAGTTATTTCATGTTTGTTTTCTGCTACAAGGTAGAGAGCTAATTCAAACCATTTAGAATCTTCATTGTCTTCTATTTTGTATGATAGGTCCACAGTTTTTGTGTTACTTTTATAAAAAATTCTACGGCAACATACACACACATGGTTTGGTACTTCAGCTGATGTACTTTTAAATTTTAGTATTTCTTTTTTGTATGTGTTTAGCAAAAGGTTGCCATGTGTAGAATTGTTGCTAATTTGGTTTAATGCTATTTCATTCTGTAAGTGGCTTTCACTTCCAAAATATTTTTTCTGGATATAGTCAATTTCTTCAAGTAGGTATTTTGCTGTACAATAGAAAAATGTTATTTCAATTTGCTAGTGCTAAAGCAGGACTTTTAGCACAGTACAGTTTATAGACTAGATTTCTTATAGTTCAATGATGTGTTGATATCCTTTGGTATCATGGAAGGTGATTTTACAAGTAGGTCCTGTAATGCAGGCCAATGAATGTCCTTGTAGTCCTGTGTACTTGCGCACTGGACAAGTATCCATATTTTGCAGTAGTTTAATTTTGATTTTGTCTTTGCTTTTTACATATTGATTGAGAAATTGGCGTAAAGACTTGAACAATTGTTTGGGAATGTTACACATTGACGTGCATGGCCATTTGTACACTAGATGTTCTGATTCAGTTGAATGGAGGGGTAATTCTAAGTTTTCAGGGCATATTTTTGTAAGGAGTACTTCTTGTTCCATTATGGTATTATTCACTTTTTCATGACCTCGACCACTGCTATGTATGGCAATTGTATTTGTTTGCTTTTGTTTTTACACTTCTTCATTAAAGTATGGTTCTGTGCTTGTAGTGTGATTCCATTCACTTGCGCATATACATATTCCGCATATACTTAAGTTCTTTCTGTTGACATTTCGTTTATTGAGAAGTCTTTTTTGTAATTTAGTTATTAGTTTTGTTAGTGGTTTCATTTTGTTTAACACTAAAATAAATAACTTTCTTTTGAGAAGAATTGCACTGTCTATCAACGCTTCTAATATTAATTTCCTACAATAGGTTTTAAGGGTTGAACCTGGTTTCTCTCCTGTTTTTATAAGATTTTGAAGGACTCTGTGACGGAAGATTTTCGCTAAAATACTTTTCTTGGTATGCTTAATTTGAACTTTATCAAGATTTATAGAAGCAGTTTTATCTGTAGTGATAGCTGATTTTTTCTTAATTGTTTTCTGGTTTGTTTTACATTTTGATAGAGGAGGCAACGTTTTTCCACTTGAAACTTCTTTTGTTTCACTAAATGACTGTATGAGCTGTTTTGTTTCAATTTCTTTTACAAATTCCGCTAGATATAGATGCTTTTGTTGGACACTTTTATTTTCATTTGATCTACTTCTGCATTGCTTTCTATGGACTTGACTTTTGGTAGGCCTTCTTTAGGGTCTGTTGAAAAAATAAAGAAGGTATGGGTTGGGGTGTTCTGCAATGTATGTGTGCTGTGTGCATGAGTGTTTGAGTAAGATGATAAAGATGTATGTAATGGTGTGTGATTGTGCATTAGGAACTACAACTAGCAGGGATGGGTATTCTTGAATTAATATGCTACTAAACTGGGGTTCAGGTGACAGAAAAAAAGTAAGCTAGTGGTGTGGAGAAGTACAAATAGTAAATCTAATGTATACAATTAAAACAGTTGTTTGTTCTATAATATCCAAATTGTAGTGGTTGAGTTGGGTAATTTGTGTGTCCAAACATAGGAATTTGTGGGCCATTCTGTCTGTAAATCGCAGTTTAAGACATGGGGATTTTTGGACAGAATGGTGCACAATCTCTATTTTTAGGCACAGAAATAGCATAAATTTACTTTACAGTGTGTTTCCGTTAATAATACAAATATTATTGTGATATTCTACTTACTTTTTTTTAAATGAACAGGTTAATTCTTAGTTCTTCTTTGTTCTTCAAATTCGGTTGCTTCTTTTCAGGAGAATGGTCTTCACTGCCATTGTAAAAGAAACAAATTAGTAATTTTGTTTGTATATAGCACTGTTTTTAATTTAGACATTGATTTTATTTAATTGAAATCCTCAGCGCCTTCCTCTAATCCATTAAAAGTATCTTATTTACATAAGATATGTTGTACAAGTTCAATACACATGATATGTTCTTAATGAACAAATTGTATTGTAATGACTAACTTTAGCAAACAAAATATCTTTACTATGCTTGTGAAATTCATAATGTCCCACTTAATACCACTATTTCTGTAACTAAGGTCTTCCAGGTAATAGTGTCTCAATGTCATGCTTAACTTAAAGTAATTGAATAAATAAAGAAATAAAACAAAAATATTAAGTCAGTTTGAAAATGTGTTCATGTATTTTGCAGAAAATATGCATACCTGTAGTTTGTGTTCATGCATTTGGATATGCATGGAGCTGCAAGTAGAAATCTTGAAGACTTGTACAGTATTTCTGGTAGATGCTGCTTGCCAATGATATGACACTTGTACTCAGAGAGATTCACAGTACATTTGCAGTGCTGATATATGATGATGCAGATAGATGTAGAGGTCTTGAATGTGATTGGTGGATGATCATGTGACTTCATAGCTACATCCAATGAGGGAATGGCAGAGAAAGTGAAGTGGAAATGGTAGAAGGGCTGTTCATGTTACGATACGTCCACGGGTGTTACTTTCGGGGATTTTTGGGTTCAGAAGTCATGCACATGAGAATTAGCACTGAAAGGGATTGGTCAGGAAAGTTTAGTGGGTGTGTTGTGCCAGGAGAGAGTTTCTCAGATACTCATTTTGCTGAAAGAACAACAGATAGCTATGGCTGTGTGTTTCAGAAAACAGATTGTTTGGATTTTGGGAGATTGATGGATACATTGGTTGAAGGTGCATGCAGAAAGCTGTGGAGTAGCTGTAGATCTTGGATTTCCACATGTGGAAGTACACTGGCATGGAGTACGTGGAATGAAGTGGTTGGACTTGCTATCTCTTTGTGCTAGTCTGGAGACAGAGCAACATCCAGACATAATTGTAATACATTATGGAGGGAACAGTTTAGGACATGTGTCTGGAATTTCCTTGCAATTTTCTATGAAAGAAGGACTTGGGAAGGTCATTGACATGTTCCCTAATTCTCAAGTAATATTTTCACAGATTTCACAGAGACAAATGTGGCTTTGTTCTTCTTCATTTGGTCCACAAATGGAAAAAGCAAGGCGCAATGTTAATAAGGTTGTCTGTGCCTTTCTAAGAGATTTTGGCATGTCCTCTTTTCACAATGAAAATATGTTTCGTAGTACATTCATTTTTCGCAGAGATGGAGTCCATCTTACAAAATCTTAGGAGATGGAGTCCATCTTACAAAATGCATTACGACCTTTTTTAGAATTACACCATCCATTTTGAAGTAGGTGTTAAGTATTTATAATTTTTGACATACAAACACCTCCCAAAGGCTCTTTTCAGAGCCACCTCTTCCTACCAGAGAAAATTGCAATGGTTATGATAGGGTAGCAACCCAATTTTTTAGATGTCCGTGGACTGTCCGCGGACTTCTAAAAAATAGAAGGGCCCTGCTTCATTTATTTTCACTTCTGTTTTTTAACTGTGAAAGGCGGCTCTGAAAAGAGCATTATTTTTTTTGATTTTTGTAATTTTTTATTTTTTTCGGTTTTTTATACATGACACACTAGGAGAGGAGGGGAAAGGAGGGTAAAGGGGGGGACACCAACCACAGGAATAAGAAAGGGCAAACTGAGAGAGGAAGATGTAGAGTTGGTTTTATTTGGGTAGTGAGCAGGTCTTCTCATGCTCTGAGACGATAGTCTCAAAAGCACTGCGAAGTCGCTCCCCCTGCAGAGTACTGTGTCACAGTACATACATACAACTGTGACCCTCAAAAGGTAAGAGTCATCAGAATTCTCTATGGCCTGTGAGGCAACTTGAGGAAGACGCTGTCCCACAGAGGTGGTCCTTGAGGTGACAGGATCAGAAACAGAGGATGAAGTAGAGGAAAATAACCTACTACGTTCTTCGCAAGGTACAACCTTGCGAATAGCCCCAGAGTGAAATGACCTCAGGTGTCGCTTCATGGTAGTGGTCCCAAAGCTGTAAGAACCGTGCCTCCCGTGACTGAGTATCATTTTGCACTCATTGCAAGTGACACGGTTCGCACAAGCCTTATGACCATTCCCATGAATGTAAACAACCGCCACACCCAAGACTCACGCCTAGTGCAGGTAGTAGGGATTTCCTCTACCTCATTCTCCTCATCCTCTTCTTCCTCCTCTGCATCCTCACTCCTGTTCCCCTCTGCAGGCCCTTGGGGAGGTGGTGGTGGTGGAGGGGTTGGGGGTAGTGCTGGGGCAGACAGCAGTGGAGCCACAGAAGCCATCAGGTTGAAGTTGGAAATCTGCAGGTTGCAGCACAAATCTCTGTGCTCTGTAGAATAGCCAGAATCACAATGAGAATAAGCTCTAGGGTATGATCTTTTATAGGGGTGCTTGTGCACGGTCCGTGGACATGCGTGCTGTCCGCTGACAGGTCCAACACAAAAAAATGTTCAAAAGGTTTAAAAAAATATGTATAAACTTATAATTAGTATGTGGGACTTGTGCTATGGTGTGTTTTTATTGGAAAATATTGTGGATTACTTGAAAATGTACTTTTAAATTGTTTGGGGACACGAACAGTGTCTGCATTCAAAACACACGATCAGCGTGGGCGCGGTCACATGGTCGCTTCGCGAACATGTCCGCGAGGAAATCGGCTGTCCGCAGGACACCAAATGCACGGGCATTGGTTTGCGC
Source organism: Ambystoma mexicanum (assembly GCA_002915635.3). Lineage (NCBI taxonomy): Eukaryota > Metazoa > Chordata > Amphibia > Caudata > Ambystomatidae > Ambystoma > Ambystoma mexicanum. The sequence continues at coordinate 829,806,777 of CM030321.1, forward strand.
ATACGCGTTGATGTTCTACGGACCCTGAAGTAATTAAAAGTGCATCAGACGTCAAACGAACAGTTACGGACAGGTGTTTGTTCTTAGAACAGTGTCAACTTGCTTGCGAACAATACGGACAGAAATAGCGTCCTCAGAAAACCTCCATTTTCATTTCTTTACGAACATTTCCGGACACCGCATGTGTTCTTAGAACACTTTCAACTTGCTAACGAACAGTACAGACAGGTATAGTGTTCTTCAGGACAGCTCGTTTTCGTTTATTTACGAACATTTCAGAACACCCGCGCTGTCCGCGGACACCTCCATTGTTTTTTAAAAAAAACGGTAACTAATTACAACTCAATGTAAAAATGTAACTTTATTTAACATATATTCATAATTTATGACAGAGAAGGTGAGGCAGAAACGGAAAAAAAAACAGGAGAATTAGGGGTTTCAACATGATTGGTATCAGGTGAAGATGGGATGGAAGGATGGAAGTCTCATCAAAGCGTTTTGGGTTATGGAGAGGGTTTGGGTATAATTGACTGGGATATGGTGAGAGGGGACAAATACATGTGGGGTAATGGTATGACATTTTTGTGTTAAAATGATCTTCAACAAAAGTTTTCAAATTATTAAAATTGGTCAACAATAAATCCATTTTTTCTTTTATGCTGTCAAGCGTGTTTTCCATAACAGATTCTTCAGAGGTATTTTCTATTTTGGTATGCTCTGTACAAAAAAAATATATATATGTTAAATGTATATACAATAATAATAATTAAATGGTTTATATTGTAAAGTGTTTACCATTAGTTTCACTATCTTGTGACATTTCCTCATGTGGGAAATGCTGCTCTAGCTGTTACAGAGTACTAGACATTTCTGTGAGAAAAAAAAAGATATTATATTTTTTTTTTATCTAATACAGAAAGTTTATAAATATATGAGTAACATGAAGTACACTTACTATTTCAGGTAAAATATGTTCTAAGTACTGTGTAGGTCTGGTGTTGTTCTTAGTTCTGTAGTGTCTGTGAGGTAATTATGTTGGAAGCCAATTTATCTTCTTCTGGTATATTCCATTTTAGAACATATTGTATTGAAATCAATGGTTAGTGTGTTACATATATGGGTTACATTTCTTATGTATTACTACATATAATGTGTATGTGTGTTGCTTTTTGAATTTGTTAAATGTTCCTATGTTATGATATAACAATCAAACATACCCCCCAGAGTTTTTAGGTAGTGGTACTGTTCTCTGAACATGTCTGCAGACATTAAAAGAGTTTGCAGACATCAAGTTCAGTAGAAGAGGTTAAGTATGTTCCATATTACATGTACATAAAGTCAAAGTTATTATTGTTAAGTTGCGCTACTAAAAAACCTATGAAATTCAGTGAAAAAACTGTGTTAAAGGGACGTTATGGTTAAGTTGCGCTACTAAAAACCTATGAAATTCAGTGAAAAAACTTTGTTAAAGGGACGTTATGGTTAAGTTGCGCTACGTTATGGTTCCAAGTAAAACCGAAAAACCCTTGAAATTCGCCAGTTATGGTAAGGTAAGGAATGTGAAAGGAGCCTAGAGAAACACTGCAAGGAAGTTGATGCATTATGCACAAGCATACCGGGTTGGTCCAGGAGGTCTAAGGCATTATGAGGAGAAGTTATCGCTTAGACAGGAACAGAAAGCAGGGTATAGGGGCAACAGAAAGGTGGAGAACGGGACAATCAGAGGCAGGCAGAAAAATCTATGGGCCTCATTACAACCCTGGCGTTAAGGGGTTAACATTGCTGTAACAGGCTGCGGCGCTGTTAAACCCTTAACGCCAGATTCACACTTTAACGCCTGCTTTTTACAGGCGTTAAAGTCCATCCCGCTAAGGGACCTTGGTGCCAATTACGGCACCGTAATTAGCGCCTTCCCCATTCCCATTGAGCCCTATGGGCCAAAAATGGGAATGGCAAGGGGCCATGGTGAATGGGGATTTACCGCCCGCCAACCTCGGAATGGGGCGGTAAATCCGCCATCCAACATGGCGGAATCCGGCATGGACCATGGTGCTAATAGCTAATAGAACCATGGTCCACCGCCAGGGTTGTAGTGAGGCCCATAGAGGACATAATGGGTGAAATGTACAGGACCAATCCCCCCAGGAGATTAGATTTTGAGAACATGGAAGATGCAGAAAGTGATGATATGTTGTTTAGGAGATAAATAAAGTGAGGGGAGGTGGCACAAGCCCCATTCACATGTATCCAGATAGGGAGAATTGTAGCATAGCATGGGCAGAAATGGAGTAGCCAGCAATAAGGCCAGAACCCTTTTTGTTATCACAACCTCTGAAGGTGTGTTCAAACAGTTTAGAAGAAAGGTCACCATTTATAAGTAGAGTGAGGAACAAAAGAGAGTTAGGGCCTCATTCCGAGTATGGCGGTAAGGGATACCGGTCACCGTCAACGAGACTGGTGCCGGTAATCCCTTACCTCCACATTCCGAGTTCCCTTTGTGCCCTCGTCCTTAATGCCTTCTTTTAGCAGGCGTTAGGGACGAGGGCGCAAAGGGGCTTTTTAGCCAATAACGGTGACCGTAAAGTACGGTCACCGTTATTTGCAATTTCCCCATTCCCATTGAGTCCTATGGGGGCTCATTTGGGAATGGGGAAGGGCCCTGGGGAATGGGAAATTACCGCCCTGGTCAACTCGGAATAGGGCGGTAATTTCCCATTCCACCAGGGCGGTGCCGGTACGGGTCCGGTGCCGACCAAGGCGCTACTACCGCCATTGGTTAGCGCCGGACTTGGAATGAGGCCCTTAGAGTGGAAACAAAGACAAGAGGTGCAGCTTTGCTGGAACAGGGCACAGAGCGGCCAATTTCCCCTGCTTGAGAAGGGGGAGAACTAGCACAATACATACCATGGTCACAGACAGACAAAAATAACTTGATTAATAAACTATCATCAATCTTAGAGGGTGCAGAAAAATGGATCTATGAATTATAGGAAACAACAGCTGGAATGACTCTAGCAGTAGGTGACATAAAGTGTTTGTTTGTTGCTATACTGGGCGAGAAATTGAAAGACATTTGGAAATGGGAGGGATACCCTGGAGTGACAACCCAAAACACACAACATGATGGGGCGCCTTTCAATAATTACAGTGTAGAGGTTTGAAGGGCATTGAGAATAAAATTTCCAGACATGGAAAATGAATGCCTACATGCAATGAGGCAAAATCCACATAATTGCAACAAACCAAACTTCTTTGAACAGTGAAGGATTCCAATTGGGCATCACACACTGGACCAGGACCTTAGCCCTTAGCCTTAGATGTAGCTCGCAATGAGAATACTTTTTCTTTATTTTCTACAAATTCGAATTGAGCTAATACCAATCTACCTCGCACCCCATTTTACAAATACCCCGGGTCACAATGGACCATGAACCAGGCTGGTGGGTGGTAACACAATATTTATTTATTTTAAATTCAAAGAAAATCACACAATTTTTATTTTGGGCAGCAATCACTGATGGGGTGATAATTACAATGAAAACTACTGAAATACACTTGGGTAACCTTCTACAAGAACATATCCAAAGTAAAAATGAATAGGAACACTTTTTCAATTATGATAGATAGCACCCGAGTTAAGGTTTCCCCTTGCAATGTTCCCTCAAACCCCAATTATTTGAATTCTGAGTGGATAGAAAGAAGCAGCAGTGATTCAGAGCTATGAGGCAGCAAATAGAATCAAAATCATTCTGCATATCTAGGAATACTATTGGATTTCAATGGAAATAATAGAGGCAAGTCATTCGACTAACAAGCTACACCATCAGAATCAGTCAAAGAATTAAGAGATTGAATAGCCCATATTTCCACTTAAGGATTTATTTTTAAAGGTCTGTATAGTCTGTAGTTACAGACAGATTACACAATTGACTTTTGAACGTCACGACCCAATTGACAAGGCAACACCAGAAAAGAATAAGAATCCTATTATCAATAAGAGCTGGTGTGTAGTCCACTAATCTTTATAAGCATTGAGACCAGTGCTAATCTGGGGTGATAAAGGTACAGATAGCAGAGTGCTAAATCTAGGTAAATTTACATTACAGGACAAATTAGAACAATGTCCTGTTCTTCTCTTTGACTGTGGATGCATTTTCCTGCTTGAATCAGGATCTTATCTTCTTAATACCTTCTCCATGTACTAGACCAGTTAACTAAAATTCCTAGCGTAGTCCAGATATAATTTAAATATTGATAAGAACTAGAGCAATGATCACTCAATATTTTCTCTTTTTCTTTCTTTTCTCTACCAACAGCCACATCACCAATAACGAACCAATACATGTCCATTTAAAATAAGAGTTGAAACTGCCTTCAGGTGATGCTATTACTGTGTGTTTGTTTTTTTGTATTAACTACTATATAGTGACACATCTCCTGACAAAGGTTCCTAGAAACACGTAAGAGAACTGAAACATGTTGAGTTTTTTGCCTCAGTAAAGTTTTCTACTATGGTAAAATTAACAACCTAACTATAGGATTTGACAACATAGAAACGGCAAAAGCTTCTAAAGTTGCCCCTGAATAAGAATGTAAATTGTATACATATCATCCTACCTTATCTAGGCATTTTTGTCACAATTAACTGTATTTTAGAAGACATTTTAGCATTTACTAATTTGTGTAACAACAGAACGTCCTGTTGTTTTTTAAGCTTTAAGATACTTGTCTATTGAATACAATGATACTTGTATAATGAAATATTCATGACTATATGTGAAATAGATGTGACTGTTGATTCTCAATAAATAATGAGGTGCGTATGTTTTATTCCAGTATCAGGGATGTAATAGCACTAGCAACTATAAAGCAATGTATCACAAAAGGCAGACAGTTCAAAAGCAATTTGAAAGTGAGAACCCGATTGCAGTCAAAAATCACAAAAGTAAAAGTTGCCTTTTCACCTTTTTTCAGTTTTAAAGGTCAAACTTTATTTTTTAAACTGGTGAAATACACATAATCAGAATGCATTTTTTAGGGTGGGGAATAGATGCACATCACCAGGATAATATAGAAGTGAAAGGGAGACTATAGCTGGATAATTGGATGAGATTTTCAAGGTGAAATGAATTAGTTTTTTGGTAAAATAAAGCAGTCACAAAGAGAAAATCGGTTTGGAAAGAAAGGCACGTTTTACTTAAACTAGATTATCAAGACTATATTGTCAAAGAAAGACACAGTACGCTCCAAGGTTGATTCGCGACATCAACCTTTTCACAACGTGTTCACCTTTATGTGGGAATTAATTTGAGTATTCAAAATATGACTAAGGATTTATGATCTATGTAAAACAGAAATGAATAGAAAAGTGGCGCTAACACGGGGAGATCAAGGACAAGGTGCACAGAGAATTCTAACAGTCTCAAACAAAGGTATTTGTATTTTGTATTTTACTGAATTTATATAGCCCTTTAATCCAAAGTGCTTTACATAAGAACAAGCAAAAATACAACAAGCATAAAATGGCAATTGAATCACAACTTGAAAACAGTATAAGGAACAATTTACAAAATTGCTGAGGTGAGGAGGGAGTAGGGAGGGGCATAGGTGTGCGAGGGAATGGTAGGTAATAGTGGAGGTAAGAGCAGAAGTAAGAGGAAAGGCAAGAAGGTGTGAGGAAGAAGAGAGGAAAGAGTAAGACTAGATGAGAGCAGGGGGTGGAGAAGAAGAAGGTAGAGAGGATGGAGAGCGGAAGGAAGAGCAGGAGTAAGAGGTGAGGAATGAGGGGGTGGGAGAGGAAGGTGAGGAAGCAAAGGGTGTTAGGGAGGAGAGCGAAAAAGATAAGATTTTAGGGAAGAAAGGGTAGGAGGGAGAAGAGTGGATGTGAAGGGGGAGGCGGTTCCATTGGAAGGGAGTGAGGAGTTGGAAAGAGCGGAAGCCGGAGGGGATGCAGGGTGGTGGAGGAGGAGAGAGTAGGAAAAGATTAGCAGAGCGGAGAGAACGAGAAGGGGTATAGAATGTAAGAAGGGAGGAGAGGTAGTGGGAGGGCAAGACAATAGAGGTATTTGAAAATAAGACATAGGAACTTGAATGTGAGCTGGGAGTGAAAAGAAAGCCAACTTAGAGAGGTGAGAGAAGAGGAGATGGAATCAAGGGGTGAGAGAAGGCAGAGTGAGCGGATGGCAGAATGGTAGAAAGATTTGAGTGGGGAGAGATGAGAGGAGTCCAAAGAGAAGGGAGGAACAGTAGAAGAGTCTGGAGAAGATGAGGGAGGAGATGAAGAGTTTAGTAGTGTGAAAGGTAAGGAGGGGTCAAATTTTACGAATGTTGTAGAGGTGAAAGCGACAAGACTTGGAAGTAAGAGATATGTGGTGAGATAGAGAGAGGTGAGGATCAATATGAAGACCAAGTTTACAGGCATGAGGAGAGAAGGAGAGCTGGGAGGGGGGGAAAGAGAATGAGAGGGGGAGGGGTGGGAGGAGGAAGAGTGTTGGCAGGGACGAAAAGCAGTTCAGTTTTTTCAGCATTAAGAGTAAAGAAGTTAGAGGACATTCAGGATTTGATAGCAGAAAGGCAAGAAGAGAGTTTATCGTGAATGTCGGGAGAGAAGGAGGAGAAAGAGAGGAACAGCTGGGTATCATCAGCATAGAAATGGTGTGAGATATCAAAAGATGAGATGATAGGAACTAGGAAGGAAGTATAGAGTGAGAAAAAAAAGGGGCCAAGAACAGAACCTTGGGGAACTCAGTGGTTGAGAGGATATGTGGGAGAGTTGGAGCCACACCAGGAGACAGAAAAGGTGCGGTAAGAGAGATAAGAGGAGAGCCAGTTGAGAACAGTGTCGTTGAAGCCAAATGAGAAGAGGGAATTGAGGAGAAGAGGATGGTCAACAGTATCAAAAGCAGTGGAAAGGTCAAGGAGAACGAGGATGGAGGAGTGTTTTGAGTAGCATGCAGAGAGGAGAGAGTTAAGAACAGAGGTGATGGCAGTTTCAGTGGAGTGTAGAGGGCGGCAGCCGGATTGGGTAGAGGGAAGGAGGGAGTGGTTACAGATGAAGGAGGAGAGTTGAGAATAGACAATGCATTTGAAAAGTTTGGAGAGGAAAGGTAGGAGAGAAATGGGGCGGTAATTGGAAGCAAGATGGGGATTAGCAGAAGGGTTTTTGAGAATAGGGATTTAAAAGGAGTAGGAAAAGTGGAAGTTGAAAAGCAGATGTTGAAGAGGGGGGTAGATTTTAGGGATGATGTGGGTAGAAATGGGGTCAGCAGGAGAAGCAGTAGGATGAGTGTTGGTTAGATGGAGGGTAACATTAGAATGAGTGACAGGAGAGAACGAGGACATAGAAGAGCTAGGGGGAGGGGGAGGTGGAGGAGGAGGAGGAGAGTAGGAGGGGGAGGAGAGGATAGTTTGATGGAGATTGAGGACTTTGTTAGAAAAGGAGGAGGCAAGATAATTAGCAGAGAGAGGAGTGGTGATGGAAGGATCAGGGGTATATGGAGAGAGAAGACGGACTAAAGTTTGGAAAATGCAGCGAGGGTGGGAGGATTGAGACTGGAGAAGGTCAGAGAAGTAGGTGCGTTTAGCGGAGTTGAAACAGGAGTCATAGAGGTTATGAGAGGAGAAGTATGCAGATTGGTTGGAGGGGTTGGTTTGTTTGAGCCATTGACGTTCAAGGCGCCTAAGGAGGCGGTGCATGGAGGAGAGATGAGATGAAAGCCAAGGTTGGCCAGGTCGGCGAGAGTGGCAAAATGAGGAGAGGTGGTAGAGAAGATTGAGAGTAGAAGAGTGAGAGGAAGTTAAGATGGAGGAGGCATCAAAGGCAGAGAGAGGAGAAGTGGGAGAGGGGGGGAAGAGGAGAGGGATGCAAGAAATAGAGAGGGGTTAGAGCTTTGTAGGTCATGCCGGGCGAAGGAGGTGGAGGATGGAGGGAGAGGAGGAGAAGGGGAGGGAGGGGAGAGGAGAAATGAAAGCAAAGAGTGATCGGATAGGTAGGTGGGAAGGGAGGATATAGGGGAGGCGATGAAAGAGGAGGTAAAGATGAGATCAATAGTAGAGCCAGATTGTTGAGTAGGAGGGGAGGGAAGGGGAGAGAGGAGGTAAGAGTCAAGGATGGAGATGAGAGGAGAGGAGGAAGGGTTAGAAGAGAGATGGAGATTAAAGTCGCCAAGTACAAGTAGAGGAGTGGGGCTAGGGGAAATGAGGCTGTGGAGATGGTCAATATCCTCATAACAGTAGCCGACTGGGCCAAGGGGATGGTAGATGATTAGGAATGAGATAGCATGAGAAGAATTAAAGATTTGAACATGAATTCAAAGGAAGGGAATGTAGGAAGAGCAGTAGGAGAGGGAGAAGAGGTGAAATGTGGCCGAAAGAGAAGGCCTAGACCACCTCTGCGGCCAGAAGATCGGGGGACATGTTCAAAGGAGGAAGAGGAGGAGGTGAGGGAGGCAGGTTGTGAGGAGGGATCCAGGTTTCAGTGATACAGAGTAATTGGAGGTTAAGGCATAGGAAAAGGTCAAGGACAGCTGTGGTTTTGTTACAGATCGACCTGGTGTTCCAGAGGGCAACGTCAAAGGCATTGGAGGTGTTAGTGAGATGAGGATAGATGAGGTTACAGCATTGGAGTGAGGTGTTAGGGAGAGGGATTCAATCGGTGTGGGAAGAGGGGGGAAGATTGAGAGAGGAGATGGCCATTAGGAGAATGCAAAGTATTTTGATGGGGAAAGGGGTAGAGGGCAGGGGGGAGGGAAAGGGAGTGGGGCGGTGCTGAGAGAGGAAAGGAAGCATGACCGGGGGAATGATAAGAAGCTGGTCAATAGGTCAAGAAGTAACTAATAGGAGTATGCTTGAGAAGGTGAGTGGTAGGTGGGGAAAGAGATGGGGCGCTGGGAGGAGGGGTGGGTAGGGGACTGGCTCTGCAAACAGTAGCACTCAGGGGAAATAGGACAGAGGTGGATGGAATATGCTGAGGAGTGGGCCAATGGAGGGAGAACCCAGGCACCGTAGTTGATGAGGCGCTAGTTGGGCAGCACAAGCAGTCCCGGAGACCAGTGGGGGGAGGTGGAAGGCAGCCTAAGTGAAACAGATTTGGTGGTTGGTCTCAGGACGAGGGTGGCAGCAGCAGGCAGTGCAGACCTGGAGGGTAGTAGCAGCTGAAGGCTGAGATGGGGGTTACAGGGGCTGAGATAAGGGATAGGGTTGGTAGGCAGTAGTACACAGGGGAGAAAGGAAGTGGTGATGGGACTAGGCTCTACAGTGGGCCAGTGGAGGGAGAGGCCGGGCACCATTCGTGAAGAGGCACTAGTTGGGTGGCCCCAGCAGTTCTGGAGACCAGTAGGTAGAGATGGACGGCAGGCCAAGTGGAACTGCTTTGGAGGCAGGAGCTCTGGGATGAGGGAGGGAGTAGAAGTCAATGCAGAACTGGAGGGCAGCTGAAGCCGCAGGCTGAGGTGGATGTGTAGATCAGTGGCAGTAGCAGTCAGCGCAGACTTGGAGGGTGGGAGTGGCTACAGGTTGAGATGGGGCTGCACATGTAGATTGGTTCAGGCAGCAGGAACAGTAGTCAATCAAGGTGGTGGAAGCAGAGTAGAGCAAGGGCTGATTCTAGAAGGGCAGCAGGCAGATGTGGAGGGTTGCATAGAGAGTATGCAGAGTAGTCTATGGAGCAGTGGCAGTAACAAGCAGAGCAGGCCTCGAGGGTAGTAGCAGCTGAAGGCAGTGGGGGCTGCACATGTAGAACAGTGAATGCGGCAGGAGTAGTGACCGACCAAGATAGTGGGGGCAGACCGGAGCAAGGGCCGATGCGTGGAAGGGTAGCTAAAGCAGCAGGCAGAGGTGGCGGGCTGCATGCCAAACAGTGGCTGGCCAAGGTAGTAGAGGCCAACCAGAACTCAGGCCAATTCGTTGGAGGGCAGCAAAGTTGAGAGCAGTCATGTAAATGGGAGCAGAGGCCGTCAGACGTGGAGGGAGCAGTGGTGAAGGGCAGTTGGAGCAGCAAGCCGAGGTGGACAGATGCAGGTGAGGGAGCAGAGGTTGATAGTCATGGGGAAGCAGCACGTAGTGTGGGAAGCAGACTGCTTAACAGACCCAGTATCCCCTTCAGGCCGCCATCTGGGGACATACGGTTGAAGACTTTCGTTCAGGTCTGGGACGCAGAACATAAGTTAGTAGGTGCTCACTCAGGGCATCACTCTGGATGATAAACGTTCTGGGCAGACTTACATGCTGATGAGGATTTGCTTACAGGGCCACGTCCGATGCTTGCGCACCCCCTGGTGGCAAGAATATGTATGAATAAGGTATGAATAGGAATAATTAGAAAGTAGGACAAAGACAAAGGGTCAATATGTGGTAGACTATGTGTGGCTATAGGATGGGGAAATACTCACAATCTGCACTTGAATTTGGATTTGGAACAGCCAACCGGGTTCTGGACTCAAACGTTTCTGGTCACAGGTGGCTCTCCTGACAGCAAACAGCTGGGCAAGTCTGGTCACTGGATGGCAAGGGTACAGCAGGCATGCAGGTAGTGGGCAAAAAGCCGATCTGGTCACAGGATACTTCCCAAATAGTACAACAGCTTTTCCCCTTTGTTATTGGGATTTTAGTGGGGTTTCTGGATCAATGGCCTTGCTGGGAGAGGGTCAGCAATGCTTTGGCCTGGCAGTAGGTTCTGGAATCTTGCAAAGGTGGATCTGAAATGTCTGGAAAGGCAGTCCCTGGAAATTCAGGAGAGAGTGTCTAGAGTGTGTGTCAGCCTCTCTTATTTATAAAACGGGTGACATCAAAGAATTTATTGTTGGGCAGAACTAAGCTAGACCTACCCCCAAGAACCGGATAGGTCAGCCCATAGTGGTCGCCTCCTCAAGGAGGGAACTCCATTTAAGGGGTTGTGTTTTATGAGGTGCATAGCCATCCCAAAGTCCTTTTTGCCAAAAATCAATCTTAACATAAATCACAAATTTGTACAGTTGTGGCACTTTTGCCAATTACATAGTCAGATTACATATTTCACACAGAGCGTGGCCGTCCAATTTCCGAGTTTGTGGGACTTTGTTTCATCTGTCTAATAGTTTTTTACCATTTTCATTGAAATTATTTTACTTACAATTCTATAACTTTATACATGTGTATAGGTTATCATAAGCCATGTGAATATTACATTTCAAAGTGGCACCATATACACGTTCCTCAGAATATCCAATTCTCTGCCATTGCTGTCCCCTATATGCCAGTGAAGGCTACCATGTCTTAAATTAAAGCCACCAAAATTGCCACCAAAATTGCATCAAAACTGTGAAACCTTTGCATTTCTGCATTGTCCAATTGCAGAGATAAGTCTCAATGTTTTATTAATAAACTAGTATTTTGAGCCAAAATGCGGTGGCCTTTGTCCTACAAGTGGGACCATTTTTTTCTTCAGGCTACCACCAAATGTCAGTTTAGCCCAGGTCTGCCCTGTAGTTTCCCCAGTTTGAGTAACTGGTGGTTGTCACTTCCAAAAGTCACATGTGGGTGTCCCAGATCTATTGGCTCAAGCTGAAGCCCAGACAGAAGTCTGACGAGCGTGTGATATTTCTTTCTCTTAGTCATTCAAAGTTTCAAAAGGCAACAGTTAACATGTAGGTGTCCCAGAAATCCCCTGTGGCTCCTGTTGGGGGAAGCCCCTAGCCCCCAACTGTGCCTTCAGCCATAGTAGAACCCTGTTGGCTAATTTTCCAGTATAGCCAATGCTTTTATTTCTTTATTTTATTTTATTTTATTTTGTTCTGGATCAGCAGCAAGCCTGTTGAAATTAAACATCCCATATGTGTTCCCCAGCAAAACCCCCTTTACATTGCTAGGCCACGACAGGGCCTTCTTTCAACATTACATTTTTTAAACCAGCATTTTTCCTTATTTGCAAGAGCACATTTTAACACATGGTGAAGTCTGCTGGGCTGACCACTTCAAAAGGTTTTCTCTTCCTTCTGACTTCCCAACATTGTTTTGCAGTCCTCGTCAGTTTCACTTATACCTCAATCTTTTTAAGACACAGGTCCACTGAAATTGACACATGCCCTTATAGCTGGGGTTTCTTTTGAAGCAGTGATTTTTGCCATTTTGTAGCCCAAAAGTCAAGCATTTTTCTGTGCAGCTGAATGTAAAGCTTCTGTTGATTTCCTGGATCTGGTCTGACACAGCCTGTTATTCAGGGATAATACTCTCTTCTGCTGGAGCACAATTTGAACATGGATGGGCATAGCAGGACCTCACTTATAATGTAGAACAGATGAAAGGAGCATCAGAGCGGCCTCATTTCAAATGTAAAATATTTCACTTTTTCAACGGGAAGCATTGCAGCTTTTCCCTTTGCTTCTTTAGTACACACAGGAACACACCCTGGCAGCCTTTCTCGGGGTGCTCGATGTTCCAACTTGCCCAATGGGTCTTGGCAAAACAGTGCAGCCATCCTTTTGTAGCTGCAAAATGCAGTTTTGATGCGAGGAAGTGGTGCTCAAAGGAGCCAACACAGCCCTTTTGCTGTTAACTGCTGAAGTGCAGCTTGGTTATGGATGGGAATTCTGCTGAGTGGGTGAATGTATCCCACATACCCCCCCGACTTTTCTGAAACTTCTTGTCGAAGGAGAGTAGGGAAAAGTCAGATTCATCAGTAGGGCAAAATGGGGTTCATCGGGTGGAGTCCTTCGTCCTTCGTCCATCAGGGAGCGGTACTCCACAATCCTCGAGTGTGGAGCAACAGCGGCAGCTTTCCCTTAGGCCTTTCTTTGTGGTGTGGAGCGACACACACAGATTTCTCTTCGATCTTTCCTTTCCAGGTCCCTATGGAGGTCCTCCATGGTCTCTGAATGGGCGGAACCAGTACAAATCTAGTGAATAAATAAGAACCAGTTACTACATTTTCCCACTGACTGCCTTCCCAGAAGGTTGACGGTAGTGGGACACACATGCATTGCGATCATTACAGTTCTTAGACGATAAAGACAAATTATCACTCACAAGACACAGATAACTATTTGTGTTACTAGAATTTTACCTAGAACCTACCTGTTTCTTTCTGGTTCTTCTTTTTCTTGTTCTTATTCTCCAGATGTCTCATCTATTTGACTTCCTCTTGGCTCCTGAATCAGCCGCAAAATGTTTCTGTGGTGACAACTCTTTAACTGATTAATATGGAACCATTTCTCTTGTGCCAACTCTCTTTTGGGATGTGGATTCTATAGATGACAGTTGAAATTGTATCTACAATTTCAAGAGGACCGCACCAGCTGGGGAGACATTTCAGCTCCTTTGGTCTGGTTCATTTGGAAATTGTACAAGTAGACACTGTTTCCTACTTGATGTTCGTTTTAGGTTGTTTTTAAGTCATATTGAGTCTTCATCCCCTCTGCAGATTTTCCCAGATTCCACTGCACGTAGGCAAAAAAGCATGGTGAAGGTGTTTTCCTATATTCTCAAAATACTCATGTGTTGTGGAGGTGATTATCAGAGTCTGTGTAACGCTCACCTGATTTCCACGGAGGCGCTGGGCTGGACTGAGCTGTCGCCGTGTCTTCTAGTGTGACTCGTAGATCTCGGCCTTCTCCTAGGGCTGGTCCCCTTCTCACGATGTACCGGACGTGTAGAGTGAGGTGTCTGCAGACGGAAGAACAAGGATTTAGGAACTGGATTGACTGAACTTCTCCTTCCTCAGTCCTCTTATTCAAACCCAGGGCGTGGCTTGCTCACCTTAGATATATTAAGGACGGGCTCTCCATCCTGCGTCTTTGCAGGGGCGCAAGTACCAGTTACTTCACTGGTTCACTGACAATCCTCTTGATCGCAGAGGTTGATTTTGGAAGATACCGCCGTTTACCGCACGAGCGGTTTCTTGATAGTTATTGGAGCACCCTTAATTTAGTCCCTTGCTCAGTCTCAGGGTGTCAAGATTGAAATTGTAGAGGAATGATGCGGCGAGCAGGTGAGTAGGAAAGATGACCGGTTGCTGTCACCCTTTCTAATGTCTCTCTTTGTCCTGCAGGTTTAGGTGCAATGGACGCTGATGAATAAGTGCCCAGGATTGTGCAAGCGCGTATGTACGAAGAAGATGAAGCGCGGTGCACGTAAGTAAAATGACTGCTGTTTGTTTCAAAAGCACGCCTTAATGTCTCTTTTGTCCTTGCAGATCGTGAATGCAGAGAGCGTTGCTAGATGGATGCTGGCGAACGTGCGAGCGCGTAAGTAGAAAGTTTATGGTTGGTTTAGAATGCGCCTTAAAATGTCTCCCTTTGTTTTGCAGATGCCGGCATGCAGCGCTTCTTGAAGTTCAGATTGTGCGGAGCGCAGGTAAGCAATTCAAGAATGCAATGCTTAATCAAGTCCTTTTCTTTGCAGATGTCGATGGGGAGCCGAAGAAAGCGGCGGAAGGCTTTGGAAGATGCCGCCGTATTTGGTAAGTAAGAGCGCTGCTCTCGAATTGAATTCTGCTAACCTGTTGTTTTGTCTTGGCAGGTGCAGCTGAAGATCGGATCTCATTCGTTTTCACAGGAACTGGTGCTAAAGAATCTCAGGAAGACTGGAGCTGACACGGTGAGCGTCCTGCTGCAGATGCAGAATAACGCGAAGCACGTTTCATCAATCGGGTGTGGTTTAAATAGCCTTCTGTAGTGCTTAGGCGTCTTCTTCCACAGCCTCGCCCAGGTAAGAAAAGAGTTCCTGTGTTCTGATTCCAGGGAGTGGTTCCTGCCCCACCCAGACAGGAAAAGTAGTTCCAGGCAGAGAAGGATCAGAAGACCATCGAGCTGGTAAGTAAGCAGCATGGTCTGCTGCAGGTAGGTCCACCCAAGCACTCTTAAGCATTATGAGCCCGGCGCTTCCAGCGCCGGGACCGGTCATCTTTATGAGCCTGGTGCCACTGGCGCCAGGACAAGGTCCCGATAGGGACTGGCTGGTACCCAGGATCAAGGTTATGGGCCTGCTTCCAAGGATGTGAGGCAAGTCCTGACCCCTTGAAAGCAGGGATCATGACAGCCTGCCTTTGTGTCTCTTGTGCTGAGGTAGCATGATCCTTCACCCAGTCATTAGCTCGAAAGGAGACATCTTGGTTGCAATAGAAGGTGAAGATCTGATGGCCATCAGGACAAGCGGTAATGTCCCAACTTGGCCCAGAATCTGCCACAACCTTTTATAAGAATGCTCATAATGGTTTTGCAGTACCTCTCCCCACTAGAGAACTGGCGAATGCAATGTGAAGTTTCCTTTTTACCCTGAGTATCTCCCTCATCTTTGTCATCACTTCGGTGGTGAAGTGACTAGCTTGGTCTGACTCAATCCTTTGGGGTAGGCTTAAAAGCGAAAGATGTGGTTGATCATCAGGGCAGCTGCTGTTTCTGCCTTGCAATTCGGGGCCTGGAGACATTCCACCCATTTGGTAAACAAGCAAGCATGTTACTGTAACATGTATTTGTTCCCCCTAGAGGGGTGAATCACGGGCCTGATGAAATCTACCTGTAAATCTGACCAAGGCAGTGTCATCCACCTCTTCTGGAGGGGAGCTCGGTGTGTGAGTGAAGTTGGCTGGAATTTTGCACACACAAGACACCCCTTCAAATATTGGTTGTGGTCCTGTCCCATTTTTGGCCAGTATGCATACTCCTGCAAGATTTCTAGAGTCATGTGAAACATGTGACGACCGGCTGTGGCTGAGTCATGGGCATGACTTAGCATCAGGCTTTGTAATGAGGTAGGGACCATCCACTAGTCACAACCAGATATGGATCTGCTTACCAACAAACCATCTTGGATTCGGAATATTTTGGGACACTTCATCAACACCCTGAGGTCCTCTTTCCCAATGCAAACAGTATCTGTCAGAGGAAAGTTCTCAGGGTCCTCAATGTGTTGATAACATTTCCCAATATTTGGATCCACTTTTTGTTCCATGATCAAATCAGCATCTGGGGTCTCTTTACTCAACTGGGAGTGGAGAGTTCATTGTGAGCATGTGCTTGGGTCCTAGTGACAGCAGTGACCTGGATTTTCCCCAACAGAGACACAATCTCAAGGAGATCCCCCTGGATGGCCCCTGTTTTGGTCAGCTGATCAGCTAGGTCATTTCCAGTTTTGTCTGGCCCCTCTATACTGGAATGACCCTTAATCTACTTTCAATAGATGGTCATCCTCTTAGAGTGGACCAGATCATCAATATTTTGTATTAGCTTGCCATATTTGAGTGGTTTGTTATTAGCACAAAGCATGCCACTGGTTTTCCAATTAACCAGGTGCTCAACAAACGGACATAATCTGAATCGGTGATTATGACCAGTTTGCGGAGTTTGTGTTGGATGGCATTGATGATGGCTTGATGGACTGACATCCACTCAGCCACCTGACTATTGCGGGGACCGATTTTGTACCCAGCGGAGGGTTCCGGGACATCATTCACCGTTGTTGTCAACATGGTAGGAGCACCCATCCACATAAATGGTGGGCACTCCC
Organism: Ambystoma mexicanum; assembly: GCA_002915635.3. Taxonomy (NCBI): domain Eukaryota; kingdom Metazoa; phylum Chordata; class Amphibia; order Caudata; family Ambystomatidae; genus Ambystoma; species Ambystoma mexicanum. Next base: position 829,823,253 of record CM030321.1, read on the forward strand.
TGGCACTTCAGGTACGCCTCCATGTTGTCCTTGGTTTTATGACTTATGACTTTCGTCCTTGAGACAGTTTTCTCTGGCACAATCATGCAAGTCAGCCAGACCTTGCGCAAGATGACTCTTCTTGTTTTGGCCATATCTGACCTCTACAGGAAAGCCTTGCATTGACAGAATCCAGGAAGTAATTGCTCACATTTCCAGGCCGGATTCTGTCACTTTGGAGGTATTGCAAAGGCTGGTGTGAAGTCTCCACTATGATATGTTCCCCCAGGATGAACAGGCAGTAATTTTTCAATGCCCACATCGTTGCCAGGAATGCCTTCTCACAATCGTTGAATGTTTCCTTATCAGAGGATAAAGTCTTGCTTGCATAGGAGATGACTTTATTGACCTTATCATGCTTTTGATATAATGCTGCTGTCAAGGATTTATAAGAGAACCCTGTCTCCAAGAAGAACTCCTTGTTTTGACAGGGTGAGCTAGACAAGGCGCGTGTGAGAGACTTCTTTTGAGTTGCTTTACTGCCTTGGCTTGTTCTGGACCCCACTCCCACTTGACCCCCACCTTCAACAGATGGATCAGGGCTCTTGTGATCTCCACATAATCCTCAATGAACTTCCTACTGTAATTAGTCAGTCCAAGAAGGCTTCTTAGCTCATGCAGAGTCGTGGGCTCTTTCAGTTTTAGGAGTGCTTCCACTTTCTTCTCCTGGGGACAGAGACCCTCAGGAGTTATGTCATGTCCCAAGAAGTTGACACAGGTCCTGCACCACTGTGACTTTTGGAAGGACAGTTTTACTCCGGCAACCCTCAACTGGGTCATAACATAACAGATTTCTGCTATGTGTTCCTCCACAGTTGAGCTTTTTATCAGGACATCATCCAAGTAGGCCAGGTTACCCCTTTCACCCAAGTCGGCATGGCCTTATGCAGAAAGATGTTGAATTTGTTGCCAGAGTTTATGTATCCAAAGGGAGTCCGGGTCCACGTGTACTGCTGCTGCCCGAAGGTACAGGCCAGCTTGTATTGGTCCTCCCTACTGACAGGCGCGGTCCAGTGCCCATTTGTCAGGGCAATGGCAGTGTATACCTTTGACCCCTGGATCTGGGCCAGCCCCTGTTCAATGTAGAGGAGAGGCCATCAGGACATGTGGACCTGTTTATTTAGGTCAATGGCAGTGTATACCTATGACCCCTGGATCTGGGCAAGCCCCTGTTCAATGTTATTGTATTGACCTGGACAGAGGGTTTCAGGTAGGAGAGGCAGTCATTGTGGACCTGAAATATCACCTCATCCTTCCTGATGTCACAGGTCACCTCTCCCACCCCGTAAGGGCAGGAAGAGTACACCAGGAAATTCCCCACTTGCCGGGTGAAGATCCTGTCTGGTTGTATGTCATTGTCAAAGTCATTGTCAAAACAGTCATTGGTGATTGGTGCTATCAGTTAATTTCCTAGATCCATGGAAAATATCAGTCATCAACCACCATTCCAATAATGGTGCCTGCGCCCAGAGTGATACTTCTATGGTCGCTTTTATCTATCAATATTGGAATGGTGTTGTGTTTTACATTAACTAATGGTGTTGGGTTTAACCCCAACCCCTGCTGTTGGAGATGGGCATTGAGGTGTACATATGTGTCAGGATTTAGCAGTTTCTGTCCTCTTTTCATTTTTTATTCAAGTGGGAATAGTTGTGTCCATCCTGGGATGGTGACCTCCTCTCCAATTTGAACCTCAACCGCATACAGCAGCAATAGGGCTGCCCAAAAATGTTTTTTGCAGAATCATCATAGCCCATGGGATTGCCCCCTAGTCGGGACAGGACTTGAAATGTATCAGGTCCAAATAAATTTCGAACCAATTGAGAATGTCACTGCCTAAATAGAATGCAGTAGGGACATGTCGCACGACCCAACAATTATGTTCTATGTTTTTGTTAGCTACAGACATTTTTAGCATACACCTACTAGGCAGGGGATGTTTGGAATTGAGAGTTTCCAGGCCCATTTCCCTGTTATCAATCAATTTAAACGTGGGCATGGCTGAATATTTTGGGAGCTTTCTGAACATGGCTTCGCTGATGAAGCTCTTTCCGTTGTTCATGCACACTCGAGCAGGAACAGACTCCTTCCCCTCATTTAACTAATAGGGAGGAACAAGTGTTCTCTAATTTTGGGAATGTCAGCTAAACTTTGAGCTGGTTTCTCATCACTTTTGACTATAGATTTTGGATTTTCAGATTGTGAATCAGTATAACATTTCAAAATATTTCCTTCCAGGGTGGAATGGCACTTAAAACTGGAAGTACAGTTGATGATTTTCAGGAATGGAGAGGAGTTTCCATCACCAGTGTGTTGTCATACAGCAATTACTGTCACGTCAGGTATTTGATTATTCTGGAAATGAAACTCAATATGATCATATTTTTGTTCAACCATGTGGCATGTGCCATTTAAACTAACATGGTTGACGCTCTGTTTTAACTTCATTGGCCTGTTGGTTTGAGTCCAGAGTACCTTGTTCACACATCTATTAGGGGAGATAACCTGCAGAGGATATCATTCCCTAGTAGACATGGTGTTCCCTCTGGAGTAACGATTATGACCGGGTGTTTCACCTTGTTTCGCCCAACTTTTATTTCCAAGTCTGCAGTCCCCTCGACAGGAATTTCATTCCCGTCAAAGTTTTGGAGTTGTCCAGGCTGAGGGGTGAGAGGTAGCTGGTGTCTCTCCCCCTTCCTGAATTTAGCTGTTCAAAGGCCCTTTTGGACAGAAGAGTGGCT
>CM030321.1:829826052-829922240 GCA_002915635.3 Ambystoma mexicanum
TGTTGGAGGTATTTACTGATCATTTCTATTGAGAATGTTTTACCTGATCCAGCTTCACCACTTACTACAGCAGTACAGGTTTGTAGTTGTCACAGGAGCAAGTTTTACTTTATGCTGTATACCATGTTCAATGGTTTTACTAACTTCTACAAAAATGGTATGCTCTTCATTGTTTAGTTGGGATTTAAGTACTTCCAACTCTTCTGTAAAGTGCTCATACTGAAGCATAGTGGCGGTTACCTCTGTCATGGCTAATTCTGCCTCATTTGCTATGAGTGGCTCTCCAGGTGGTTCTTGACTGCCTGTTTGTGAAGGTTCACTGATCTCAGAAGTGTCTACAGTTAGTTGTACTTGAAGTTCTTCTTGTTGGTGTTCACTGTCCAATATGGTTTTGTACGTGTAAAAAATTTATCTGTAATTGTACTTTCAGTGGCTTTGAAAGCATCTTCATAGGAGGTGAAGGTGGCTAATAAATCTTCTTCTTTCTCCATGGTTTGAAAAGCTGCAGTAGAGCCATGTAGTACAGTTTTTGTGTTGAGGAGCTTTTAAGGACGACTTCATATGAATAATTAGGCTGCATTTGGTAAGTCTCACCAGGCTGCCTTCACAACATTCCACTCTGTAGCTACCTTTTGTCATTTGGTGTAATGTTGTTTTTGTATGAAAGTTTTGGGTACCTGGTACCAGCACAATGCTTCTAAAGTACTACTTCTGTTTGGGTAGTATGTGTCCAATAAGTTGTTCTTCAAAATGTCCTGGCTTTGGGATGCTTTTGGCTATTGTTTGTATGTCTTTGTATGATTTAAGTGACTCTCTTCTGGATGCAGCAGGCCCAAGGCTAAACCACAATATGTGGTCAGAATTCCCATAGTAAGGCTGTGCCGGTTAAGCAGTCAGCGGCTTTGTAGCTGCCACAATCTCTATGGGACAGCATTTTAATGCCAAAGCTGTACAATTTTTGTGCCAGTGTTTTGTCAGATGATATGTCATCCCACAGGTCTTTGAGCTCTGTTGTCTCTGCTTTGGTTAAGTAGGCAGTGACATATTGTGCAACAGCAGTGAATTGTACTGTACATCAACATTGGCATTCCATAAGAGGGCAATGATTGCATTGTAATCATTGATGTACTTTGATGCTTCGCTACCTAGTTATGCAGTATGTGTTTTTAGGAGATTTTCCTTTCACACTGTGTCGACCTGAAGACATGAAGCTGTTTACTTGGAATGTTGTTGAAACTGGTCTAGGGAAAACAAAGCGACATTTGATGTAGTATTTGCCTCTGTTCTTATATTTGCATTGACAATACTTGCCACACTTGTGTGTTTGAAATTGCAAAATGTGTGCTCATAGGTCAGTATGGGTACTTTCTGAAGGGATTTCACAACTGACATATTTGTGAATGAAATGCAAAACAGTTTCATCACTTTCCTCACCATATTTAGGAGCATTTTTAATCCACAAAAGCATGTGGATGTGTGGTGCTCCTCTGGCTTGATATTCTTTTCTCCAAAAGAAGTGTTCCACTTCTCCGAGGGGAGGAAGTGCTTTATTGCAAATGAAGTGCAGCATGGCAAGGAAGCGATGATGAAAGTAGCATGAAACATTTACTGGATCGAGAGAGCACAGCTCTCCTGGTGTTTTCATGTCTACACCTGTTTTGTTTTTGTTTGCTATGCGTAGGAAAGTGTGCAAGTCTTCCCATGCATACTCAGCACAACTTAAAGTGACAAACCATGTGGGAGGGCCAAGGTTGCTTAGCATACACCGTACATCTGCGTGCCGTCGGAACCAGTACTCTTTCGTACCACGCATGTTTTCCAAGAGATTTGTAATACTTGACTGTAAAACTTTGTCCTTCTCTTGCACCTTTTGAAGTAGTTGGGTAGCAGACATGTTTTGGAAATGGGAACCTGTTTTAATGTGTGGGCAACTCCATCACATAGAGTTGCTAGTTCACATTCAAAGAGCAGGTGGAATATGTACACCATGTTTTCTCTAAATCTAGGGTCTTCAGAATACATTCGTAAACAGTGGTATTCTGATTCTATAATTTGTGTGCTTCTTTCATCATATCTTCCACCTTTTCCAGCGGGGAAGAGTAAAGGAAAGGCTCATGCTTCCACACTTTTTCCCATATACTGATTGGCGCTACTTTGGCTTGGCGCATTTGGTATGTTTCTAGTGCATCGTCTATGGTGTCTTTGTAGTGCAGAGGGTGAATTATATGGTGGTCTAAAATACTGGAGGCTGCACTAGGAGCTACACGTTCAAATTGGCCACTTTTTGAGGACTGCAATGCCTCTCTAACTTTCGTTAAGTCCAGTAGGTGTTGCCAAATTGTTTTGTCTTTTTTAGGTACACCATTCACCAGGATAATCAACGATTTGTGTATTGGCCTTTGCACTCGTAGAGTGTCTACATTTTCTTTGAGATCTAACGGTAAATAGAATACTATACCATGAATGCTTTTTAGTAATTCGGTGGGAGGTAATTTTGCAGTTTTTGGTTGAAGATGTATTAATATTTGAAATGGGTGTACTGTTTGTATTATAATGCTCTCAGCATTCAGCAGAAGTTCTTTTGAACTTTTGTATTTCTTTGCTGTATGTGTGATATAAAAAGTTGACAGCTGCACTGTTGTCAGTACTGGTGTCTGAAAATATTGTAGTGTGTAACTGCTCTTCAGTTCCACAATATTTCCTTTGGATGTGCTGAATTTCATTGTGCACTTGTTTGGCTGTACCGTGCAGGAGAATATCATTTAAATTTTGGAGTGCTAAAGCTGGAGTTTTTGCATGGTTAAGTTTGTACACTAGATTTCTGACTGTTGAATGGTGGGTTGCTAACATTTTAATATGGTAGAAGGTGCTTTTGCAAGCTGGTCCATAAATACAGGCTGAGGAATGTCCTCGTATTCCAGTGTAGTTGTGCACTGGACAGGAGTGCATAGTTTGCAGTATTTTCATTTTTCTTTTGTCGTTGTCTTTGACATACTGATTGAAGAATTGCTGCAAATGTTTGATTAGGCTTTGGTGAACATTGCACATTGATGTGCAAGGCCATTGTAGGTGAGGCATGTTGGTCTGGTGGATTGGAGAGTGACATCTAAGTTTGATGGGGATATTTCTGAAAGCAGTGTTTCCTCTTCCATTACGGTATTGTGTATCTTTTCATACCTTGTCCACTCCGATATAAGGCAATTTGGTTATTTTGTTGTTGTTTGTATGATTCTTCATTGAAGTATGGCTCTGTGTTGGTGGTGTGACTCCACTCACCTGTACAGATGTAGCCAAAGGTATCTATGTTCACGTTGCATTTGTTTCAAAGTTTTGCTTGCAATTTACTAATTAATCTTGTTAGTGGTTTCATTCTCTTCAAAATTGCTATGAACAATTTCTGCTTCACGCTTATAGCACTGTCTATAAGAGTTTCTAGGATGACTTTTCTGTGGTAGGTTTTGAGGGTTGAGCGTGATTTCTGGCCTCTACTTGTAAGGTCCTGAAGGACTCTGTGGTGGAATTTTTTTTTTAATGACTTTTTTAGAATGCTTGCTTGTGATTACATTACCATTTGTACGTGGTCTCTTAGCAGTAGTGTGTGTTCCACTGTATGTAGTGGGTTTCTTTACATTCTCACATTTTGCCAGATCACCTACACTGTCTTTACTGGTAGATGCATCCGTTTTCCTTAATGACTGAATTATCTGTTTTCCTTCACCTTTCTGTTCACGTTGAGCTTGCAGTGGGTGGCTACTTTGTTTGTAGGTTGTGTGGCTCTCTTTCCGCATTGCTGTCTATGGAATTGCTGTTTGGTAGGCATTGTGTAGTAGCTGTTGTCGAAGAAAGGGAAGCGTGGGTGTGAAAATCTTCAAATATGTGTGTAATGTGTGTCAGTGGGTGAATGGGAGGTTAGGCAGCTATTTCATTGCAAGTGTGTGGCTATGCAATGATGTGTAAGGCTAGGATGGGGTCACTATGTTAGTATGTGGGCATTATTCTAATGGTGACGACATAACAAACACCTTAGCACCTGTATGTACAATGACGCACATTATGCTGGACAGGCACGCATCTATATACTTCAGTACAACAATTGTGCACTCGTTTTGTAAGACATACAAGAGTATGCTGGTATTGTACTTGCTTTGTTGATTGCAGACAGTAGGTTTATTGTAGGCTGCATTTTGAAGTGCATACTCCAGTGACTTTCCAGAGACAGGTGTGTACTGCTCCTGCATAAGAAGCTAGTAAGAAAATATGTTGGCTAATAACATAGTGCTTACATTTGTAAATTACATTTTTCAAAACAATAGTGGATGTCTTAGCAGGAAAGATGAAGTGTGTGTGTATAAATGGAATGTGTACAATATGGAGGGCCGCTTGGGAGCATAAGCATGTTTTTTAAGGGAGTAGGCAGCCTATTTGGGAGTTTAGTGTATCACTTGTTATGAAAAACGTGTGTGTATTAGTGTAGGCCTATTTACTTCACAAATGCGGTAGTGCACATTGTGGAAGGATGAGACAAAAGGTGCGGAAATATTTACAGAGTGGAAAGCACAATGTTTTGGGCAGTCATTAGCATGCAGTTATTTGCATATGTATGCTTAGTACATGAGTCCAGGCATTGCTTTTGGGTTTTAATTTCATTATGCACATTTACGACTGTTACTGTGGTGAATGTGGCGATAACCTTTTTTATTGCTTAACGGCTGTTGTTATGTTGTTATGTATAACGTGCGGGTGGAAACTGTTGTCATGCTTGAAATGTATGCACTTTGTATAGTTTGATCGGAAAAAAATGTCTGATAGTTTTGTGTGCGATTTGTACAAATTTGGAGGTGTTTTAATGCGGGAAAGCATTGTAAAAATGATGAAACAAAAGAACAGAGTAACCTTATTTGTATACCAATACCTGTTGTGGGCAAATGGAACATATGAAACCACCTACCACTGTAGGAGCGATTTAATGGTAGTTGATGGAAGACATAAGAGTACAAATTTTGAGCACGTTATGGAGATTTACTCCTAGGTGCACTGTTGCTTTGCACGTATAACACAGTTGGTACTGTACTTTCCAAAAATAGTAATACCTACTTGGTGTGTTGAGGGGTAGCGATGCTGATGTTTGTGGGTGCAGAACGCGTAGATCATTGTACAGTATATTTTCTCGTGCAGGTGCTTTTGATTTACAGGATATTTCACCTCTGCATGTTTAATGGCTGTTATGCACTGTTCAATAGATGTGATAGGTTTACATGCACAGTTCTTGGATGTAATTGGTGGCTGTGTATGTAATTTTTTAACAGTAGCCAATCAGGGAGTGCTGCTGAAAGAGTACTTGAAAGGGAAGAAGGACCGACCATGATTTACTGGGCTGTGGCCCTCGCAGTAGTTGGGGAAATCGCACGTGCTACATGCTGTCCTTCATAATGTGCTTGCTATGGAAATGGGACTACCGTTTAGTGATTCACATGTGTGTCTGCTTTTGTGTTCCATGGTAGGATGTTCTTTTGTGCCCATAACAACGTTAGTGCTTGTAGTGTTACGTTTGCCAGTGGCAATGCTTCCCCCCCCCCTATTGCAATTAGTAATCTGTTGCACTATGTGCAATGTACGCTGCAGACACACGTGTAGTAATGTACGGAGGACAAACTGAAAGCAACCCTTAACAAGGAGCACACAAAAAGGTGTTTCTTTACACGTCCCTTGCGCAAAATTAGAAAAAAACATTTTCCACAACTTCTACGAAAACACCCACTTTCTATGATGCTTAAAATGTGTTTGTGCAGCCCCGTATACAGGACAATATGTTGGCAAAAGCTGTGCCTTTTGGGGGTGTGCACATGCTATATTCAGGTCTTTTGAGAGTGGCTGCAATTGAAATGGGACTGTGCAGGAGTTGGGATGGGTCAAAATGAATTTGTGGGTGTGGTGTGTAGATACAGATTGTGCCAGAACATCTCTTTGCCAATAGGAGTGGACATGGTTATGGGGACGAGTTTGCCATTAAGTAGGCAGACTATATGGCTGTTGGGCGACTTGTGGATACATTGGGTACACGTTTACACAGAACATTGTGCAATAGGAGCACACCTTGGTTCCCATAATGTCGATGTGCACTGTTACAGAATACGTGGAATGCAATGGTTCCATGTGGGTCCTCTTTGTGCCAGTTTGGTGTCACTTGCTCATCCAGACATTATTGTTGTTCATTGTGTAGGGAACAGTTTAGGGTGTGTTACCAGCATTTCACTGCAGTTTGCAATGAAGGACACATTTCGGCAACTCATGGAAATGTTTCCAAAATCACACATCATTTTTTCTCGCATAGCCCAGACACAGATGTGGCTGCGTTCTTCCTTCTGTGGCCCACAAATGGAGAAAGCGCGGCGCAATGTGAACAAGGCTGTTTTCACTTTTTTACGCAAGGTTGGCATGTTCTCCTTCCACAATGTAAACATTACGTTTAGTAGTAGGAACATTTTTCGTTCAGATGGAGTTCATCTGACTGATGCTGGCAATTAGATTTTTCTATATCCAAAATGTTGTGCAGCATTTCCTGCAAGTGTAGGAAGCTTTTTCCCTGTGGTTATTCACTACTTTAACTGTTGGAAATACAACACGCACAAAAAGGCTCTTTTAAGAGCCACCACTTCTTTTAGCAAATACGTATAATGCTTTTGATGGCGTCCCGCCACCCATTGTTGCAATCTCTGTACACAGCGCTTATAGGCAGTGTCAACCACCTGCATGCTTGCATTCAACTTCTATTTTTGAACAGTGCAAGATGGCTCTGAAAAGAGCCTTTTTATTCCCCCTACCTTCTGGCTGTGTAGCATGTTTCCTGTTGTTATAAGACATTCCAGAAAAGCCAGCAGTGGAAGGAAGATTTAGCAAAGTGTACCAACCACAGGAATAAGAAATTGTACATGGAGAGCAGAAGTTGTGGGGTGTACTTTACTTGGGTAGGGGGCAGTGTTTGCCATGCTCCCGGACAGAAGCCTCAAAAGCACTTTGTAAATGTACTCCCCTACACAGTTGCGTGTCACAGTATATGCACAATACAGTGACCTTTGAAAGGTAGGGGTCTGTTGCACTGCACATGTCGTCCAAGGCTGCTTGTGGGATACAGTGGCCCAGTGGAATGTCCCTAGTGGTGGCAGGAGCAGATGTGGAGGATGCTCTAGAGGACAATAACCTATTGTCTGCTTGGAAGGGGACTGCCCTCCAAATATCTGCCTGATGGTTCGCTTTCAGGTCCCATCGCATGGAGGTGGTGCCATAGCTGTACAAGTCAGGTTTTCCGTGATTAAGTACCGTGTTCCACTCAGTGCACCGCACCTGGTTTGCATGAGATTTTGGCACATCTTCAACAGTCCTAAATAGTTTCCACACCCAGGATTGACGCTCGCTGTTGGCAATGGGGATTTCTTCTTTTGTATTCTCGTTTCCTTTTCAATGTCACTCCACATTATGATGCCTGTCCCCTTGCTCATGACTTTCAGAAGGAGGTGTTGGTGATGAGGGTGTGGGTGATCCTGATTCATAGGTAGTAGCAGAAGCTCTGGTGGCCATTACTTGAAGAAGTAGTTTGCAGGTACACAATTGGCGATAAAGCAATTTCTGCCCCAACAAATGTCCACCGGTGCTCTGCTCTAGAAAGCCAAACAGAGCACTTGTGGGGTTTGCCCTTTTATAGTATTGATGTGGAACATGTGAAACCGCAAAGTGGCACTAACTCTTTCCCTACAATATCTACATGTAGAAGGAAGAGTGGAAGATATCTGTAAGGGTGCATTATCACTGTAACACTCCATACAGTGCAGAAAAATGTGTACAGATCTGGGTTGTGTCCGCCAAATAAGGGACCATGCGCACTGTTGATCCATTACCATGGTGACATCGCTATTGTTCTCCATTTGAAAGCTTGTCTGCCGGGCGTACATTGCCCGTTATACTCTGTGGCCACGTGTATAGTTCTCCTATCGATGCTCTTGCCATCTCTGGACTACTTAAACATATGGCACACGCACATTGCACATTTCTACCTATACTTGCTGTGAGCACGATACAGTAAGTGGATTGTTTACTTGCAAAAATACTTGCAGGACGTAGGTGCATACTTCCAGCTAGTACAACTACATCACACGTTTATTTGCATATGTTCACCAGGACAGTGTTACTAGGCATCACAGGACGATATATCTGCAGTTGTGCCACAGATAAATAGACGCTCAACTATTTGCAGGTGATTGTGTGCATGCAAACATGTGGCCCGTAGTGGCGTCCTATGGGTGGTTTCATTGTGATTGCGCATAAGGAACCCAGGTGCGGCGGTCATCCGCCTCCTCCATTTTTCTTACTTGAAATCATCCCCATTAGTGTTGTGCCCTTCACACTTACAATGGCCTTGTTAAATGAAAAAAGGGACATACACAATCAGTACAAATTAACATATCAATCTTTATTAGCACACATTCATAGCGACTATTCGGAAAGGGAAAGGGGACAAGAAGCAGATACATATATTAGGTATTTCCCATTTGAACAAGCTGCTGTTGAGGGGAGGAAGGGATTGAGGTCTCATAGAAGTGTCTCTTATGACACTCAATTTGCGGGGAAGGGGGCTGGGAAATGGAGAAGACGGGCATGTACAAGTTGGGCAGTGATTGCTTATTTTCCCCATTATATGTTCTTCCACACACTTTCTCAAGGTGGCAAATTGGAGGAGCAACTGATCAATTTTGATATCCAGGTGGTCAACTTGTATATGCCCAGCGTTTACTTCAGTTTCAGTGGCCGTATGTTTCTGTGGAAAAGGGGCTGCTTCTGATGTTCTGTTTTGCATTCCGGTATGTTCGGTTAAAAGACAACAAATGTGGTTAATTCACATGAAGTATTATTTTGTGATTGTGTTCATCTTGCTACAGCGTTCCCTACCTATGGGGTTACTAAGCTCAATGATTTGGTCATGCGGGAAATTCTCCTCCAGCCATTCCAGGGTGCTTGCCCTTGCAGTAACTCTTTCCATTTTCACAGTGCGACAGGTAACAATGGGCCTATCGTCATCACTCATTTCTTCATGCAGAAAATTCTCCTTGAGCCATTCTACGGTGGAAGCCATTGCTGCGCACAAACAGAAAACATCATGCTTTCCTACTATTGTACACTACCGGACCTGTGCAATTACAACATAGGGCCTCATCACGAGTCCGGTGGTAACCGTGCCGGAAATTCCGGCAGGTAACCGCCGGACTCGTATTACCATTCCGCCTCCGTGATTCCCAGAATCACCGGGGCATTACAACCCTGGTGACCCGGTAATTCCAGAGGCAGAATTCAGTAAATACCCATTCCTATGGAGTCCAATAGGACTCCATGGGGATGGGGAAGTGGAAACACCGGCACCATCTTGTAATGGTGCCGTTGTTTCCACATCCGCCCTCAATGACACTACCCGCCTGCAGGACTCGAGATCAGCCGGTCCGGAAACAACGGTGGCTGCGGGTTTACCACCACTGTTATTTCCAGACCGACTGACTCGTAATGAGGCCCATAAACCTTTGTGTACTTACCACATTGCTCTGACATTCTGTTATCGGTAGTTGACGTCTGCTCCTCTGCTTCTTCATTCTTTGTTTGATTCTGCAGTAGGTGTACGGTAACATTGATGAAGACAAACGTCACTTCTCGTGTTGGTGCTTTCCATTATGCTGCATACCCTATGCTTTGGAACTTCGTTGCGAAAGTACAGATTTTGTACAGCTACTGCATTTTCCCTTCCTATTCACACACTTGCTGCTGTTTATATAAGTGTTTTGTCTTTGCTGCATGTTACTATTTTTATGACCACCCCACCATTTCGGGGCACGTTGGACTCCACCCGATCTCCACAAATGGACGCAGTGTTCCCAACCTTTGTGCCTATTACTATAGAGTCACTGGCTTCAGTATGTTATACAGTACATCTTTACAAACTAAGTGTATCCTGTAAAAAAATAATGCAATACACTGAAAGACACATTATTACAGGGATGCTATGGTACACTTGTGCAACTCAAACCCTATCACCTTTCATCAAAAAACTATAATTTACGAACATTATGAAATTCACCAAGAAAAAACATTGTTAAAGGAACGTTATGGTTAAGTTGTGCTACTAAAAACACATACCCTTTATTGAAATAACTAGCCTAAAGCAACATTACGGTTAAAGTGCCCCAGCAAAAACCTATGAAATCCACTTTCAAAAAATGTTTTTAAAGGGACATTATGGTTAAGTTGCACTACAAAAAAACCCTATGAAATTCAATGGAAACATTTTGCTACGGGGACGTTATGGTTACGGGTAAAACCTAAAGGTAAGGTACACAACCATAACTTGTGCTACCACTGTTCACTGTAAACACCCATGACATCAAAAATGACATCACAAATATCATTGCTTATATCACATGTGCATTTAATTGTCATGAAAAGCCTCCAGAAGGGATTGTCATTGGAATGTTGGCAGAAAACTATCAGAGATCATGGGGAGAACTATCATTACACAAGCAGGTCATTAAACAAGGAATTGTTATAAACTGTATTGCAGCCTGTAACACAGAGGTAGCCCTTCTTCCCTTTCCACATCACTCTCTGCACCACTCCCTCATTGGCTACACATAAGCAGTCACACAACCATCCGTCAATCACATCCAAGACCTCTAAATCTACCTCTGTGATCACACTTCAGCACTTTAAATCTACTGTTGAACACTCTTGCTACAAGTCTACTGTGATTGCAAAACACCTCAGAACAAAGTACTGTACAACCCTCTAACATATCTGTTTCCAGCTATAACTAATAACTTGGAAATATTCCCACTGCCAAAACAGTCCAACAACTTAACTTGTATGAGAGCATTATAATCCAAACAGTTCACTCATTTGAAGCAATAATACACCTTCAACCAAACACAGCAAAACTGCATCCCTCTGAATTAATGAAAGGCATTCATGGCAAAGTAGTTTATTTGCCATTAGATCTAAAAAGAAAATGAAGACACTCTAGGAATGCAATGGCCAGTAGATCAATCTTTGATTATCCTAGTGAATGGCGTACCTACAAAAGAAAAAAAACATTTGCTGCAACTAGTGGACTCACACAAAGTTAGGGAAGCCCTGCAATGTCTAAAAGACAACAATGAATACTACAAAGAAATAAACATTGAATAAAACCTGAGAGAAACCACTGAAATAATTCAGGACTCCTCAGGAACTGGCCAATTTGAACTTCTAGATCCTACTACAGCCTCCAGTATATATATATAGTATTGTATACTATACAATTCACCCACTGCACTCCAAAGACACCCTAGATGATGAACTGGAAACATATCAAATGCGGCAAGCCAAAGGATCTCCAATGAGCATATGGGAAAAAAGTGTAGAAGCACAAGCCTTTCCTCTACTTTTTTCTACTGGAAACGGTGGAAGGTACGATGAAAGATGCACACAAATAACAGCATGTGAATACCGCTCTTTGCAAATGTATTCTGAAGACCCCAGACTCAGACAAAACTTTGAATACATATTACACCACCTCTTTGAAAGTGAACTAGCGACTCTATGTCACAGAGTTACACACACATTGAAAACCAATTCCAATATTCAAAACATGTCTGCTACGCCATTACTTCAAAAAGTGCAATAGAAAGATGAAGTTTTACAGTCAAGTATTACAAATCTCTTAGAAAACATGAGTGGTATGAAAGAATACTGGTTCCGAAGTCACGCAGATGTACGCTGTATGATATGCAACCTTGGCCCGCCCACATGGTTTGTGACTTTCAATTGTGCAGTGTATGCATGGGAAGACTTGACAATTTCCTACGCATAGTAAATGATAACAAAGCAGATATAGACATGAACACACCAGGAGATCCCTGCTCTCTTGATCCTGTAAATGTATACACGTATTTCCATCATCGTTTTATTGCCATGCTGCGCTTCATTTGTAAGAAAACACTTCCTCCCCTCAGAGCAGTGGAACAGTTATTTTGGAGATAAGAATATCAAGCCAGAGGAGCACCACACATCCCCATGCTTTTGTGGATTAAACATGCTCCTAAATTTGGTCAGGACAGTGACACAACTGTTTTGCAGTTAATTCACAAATATGTCACTTGCAAAATCCATTCAGAAACTACACTTAACGACCTACATGCACAAATGTTGCAGTTTCAAAGACACAAGTGTAACAAGTATTGTTGCCACAAATATAAAAACAAAGACACATACTACACTAAATGCCGCTTTGGTTTTCCTAGACAAGTTTCAGCAACAGGACAAGTAAACAGCTTCATGTCTTCAGTTCGACACAGTGTGAAATGCAAATCACCTGAGACCACATAATGCACAAAAAGACCTGAAGCATCAAAGTACATCAATGATTACAATGCAACCATTGCCTTCCTTTGGAATGCAAACATGGATGTGCAGTACATTTCATACAATTCCACTGCAGTTACACGATATTTCACAGCCTACTTAACCAAAGCAGAGCAAAAAGAACTCAAAGTCCTCTGTGATGACATATCATCTGACAAAACATTTTCACAAAAATTGTACAGCTTTGGAATAAAAAATGTTCTCCCATTGAGAATATGGCTGCTACGATGCTGCAGACCGTTCAACCAGCACCATCTTGTATGTGAAATCTGTAAACATTGTCTGGCTAAGCCTTGGTCCTGATGCATCCAGAAAAAGAGTTCTCAAATCATACCAAGACATAGAAGCAATAGCCAAAACCGACTTTAACAGCCAGGACATTTTGAAAAACAACATATTGGACACATACTACTAAGACAGGAGTACTGTTTTAGAAACCATGCGCCTATACCACATAGCCCACAATTTCTCATACAAAAATAATATTAAAACAGATGAGAACAAAGATAAATACATAGTCAAAGATTGTGAGGGCAGCTTGGTTAAACTTACCAAATGCAGCCTGGTTAATCATATGAAGCTATCATTAAAAACTCCTCAACATAGAGAACTGTACTACTTGTCCCTAACGTTTTAAACCATGGAGAAAAGAGGAAGATTTATTGCACACCCATGCCTCCTATGAAGATGCTTACAATGCAAATGAAAGCAGTATAACAGATACAAACTTTATACAGTACAAAAACATGTTGGACAATGAACGCCAACAAGAAGAAGAATTTCAAGCACAGCTAATCATAGACACTCCTGACAGCAGTCAGCCTTCTCTTACAGGAAGCCATGAACAACTTGCCACTCATACCAATTGAGGCAGAATTAGCCATGACTGAAGTAGAAAACACCATGGGCCTCATTCCGACTCAGGCGTTAAGGGGTTTACGGCGCCGTAAACGGCACCGACCCTTAACGCCTGATTACAAGGTTCCCTTTGCGGGATGGCTGTTTAACGCCTGCTTTTTGCAGGCGTTGAAAGCCATGCCACAAAGGGACCTTGGCGATAATTACGGCACCGTAACTTACGGTGCCGTAATTATCGCCTTTCCCCATTCCCATTATGCCCTATGGGGCAAAAATGGGAATGGGGAAGGGGCCATTGGTGAATGGGGAATTACCGCCCCACTCACCTTGGAATGGGGCGGTAATTCCGCCATCCACCATGGCGGAATTGCAACCTTAGCGGGGTTGTAATGAGGCCCCATGTGTCATTATGAACAATCTGCAGAATACTTTGCTCTACCAAAATCACAATTAAACAATGAGCAGTGTAACATTTTCCTAAAAGTAACTAAATAAATTGAAAATGGAAATGCAGCACATATCTAAAATTTGTACCTGTGAAACTATAAATCTATAATCCTATGTGTAAGTGGTCAAGCTGGTTCAGGCAAAACATTCTTAATAAAATATCAGCAAATTCCTCCAACAATTGACAAACAACAAGCTTTTAGCTGTTGTAACTGACCCCACAGGTTTAGCTGCCTACAACATAGGCGGTGTCACTTTACATCGATTGCTACTCCTTCCAGTAGAATACCAAAACAAATTTGACTACTACAAACTTTCAGCAGAAGCTACTATGGAGCTATATTGAAACAAATGAAAATGCTCCTAATAGACAAGATGAGCATGGTCTCCAACCTAATGTTGGTGTTGATTCACCTCAGATTACAAGAAGTCCTTAAAACAGACTACGAAGAACTCTTCGGCGGAAAACACGTTATTGTTTCGACAGACAAGCTAGACGTGCACGGTATGACAGTACCTATGTGTCAACAAGCCACAGCATGACTAAATACCTTAGAGAACTCTATCTCTAACACAGCTGGTTTAGAGAAAATCTTAAAATTGTGTTTAAACTGTAGAGTTATTCTAAAGAGTAACCTTGACGTGTAGCTAGGTTTGGTTAATGGAGCACTTAGCACCGTTGTTAGATTCCAGACATACCTATGTGACAACTGCATTGTTTGTCAATAGTCACTTTGACAAACTTTCAGAAGTTAAAAGGACAAGACACTCATCAGCCTGATTCCTTCTTTTCAAAGACATGAATGTACGCAGAAAACAGTTTTCTCTGTCTCTAGCATACACAGTCACCATTCATAAATCACAAGGTCTAACCATGGATAGAGCATTGATTGACATTGGCAGCACAGTCTTTAAAGAAAGCATGAGTTACGTAGCACTGTCAGACCTACGCACACTTGAAGGACTATTTCGAGTCAATTCTGATGCAAGTAAAGTCACTGCTGACATTCCTTGCATTGTAGAGTAGAATAGACTACACGCACTATACACACCCCATCTCAAAATGTACCCTGTTACTCAAAAGGCTAACTTTGTAAAAGAAAACTAGTGAAAACTCAACTTAAACATGATCTCACAACAATACCACCAAAGAAATTGAAAGCAGCTAGTACTTAATCAATTACCACAACTAAACAAGGATGTACTGAAATCACAAATGCATACCCAACTGCACAAACAAAGACAACTACCTCTTCAAAGAAACCACATGCACTTCCATCAAATGAGTCAAATGGGAAACGGTCTGGTCCATTCAAATGTTCCAATACAGCCAGTGTAAATTGCTATGCAAATGTAGCAGTCAATGTTCTATTCCAATTGCCACCAATTGTTGAAAACATTTACTTAAGTGGCACATCCAAATTGTGTTTGCAAATGTTACTCCTTCTCAGAAATGCAACAAACAATCCTGACAACTCTTAAAGTGTTTCTGGAATAAGGAAGGAATTGGAATTCTGTGCAGGAATGGTAAGATTCACTATAAACACGCAAGAAGATCCACAAGAATTTATATTGTACTAACTACAAGTACTGGAAAACAAAATCATACCTATATTTGAAATCTTCCAATGTCATACTTGTGGAAACATACATGCACTCTCTTCAGCCATGTGGGGCAGGAACAAGTCCCAAATGAGCGCTTTGTGTATGTTTCTATACCTAACTGTGAATCTATTCCATTTCCAAAGCTGGTACTAAAAGCAATCCATGGCATATTATGTAGTACTAGCAATTCAGACAATCGTTCCACCTTGCAAATATAGTCACATAGCCAATACGTAATAGTAATGCTTTTATGATACAATGCAGATGGTACCAAAACAACTGCAAGCGTACTGGCTTCACACATGGACAAGTATCATTTGTCAAGAAAACCTTGACAACAGTAGGCATAATCTACCACACAGGAGCCACAACAAATGCAGGTCACAATACTGCATTAATTAAAAAGAAATGTGGATGGTTTGAATGTGATGATACTTCCATTACTCCTACGCTTACTTAATATTCTTGGAACCAAAATGTACTCACTAATCTGAGTATGAGCGTCTACAAACTGTCCTCAATAACCTTTGAAACCACCAACCGATAGAATTAGGCAACAGCTATCTAACAATGCCCAAACCAATGCCACTAATACACATCTACTGTAACTACACCCATACTGCTGCAAAGGCACTTCACAAGATTTATAATGTGCATCTACAAGAATGAACGTGCTTGAAAACATACCCTGCAAAAGTGAGAAACTGTAAACAGTTTGAATACGCCAACTGGTATCTGACTGCAACTATAATAGTGCAATATAACTTCCCAATGCTACACAATGTGAAACCCCCCAGCAAAAATGAAAGTTTTCCTGAGGAAACCATTCAACACCTATTACGTATAAACATACACTCAACAACTTCAAAACTATCAAGAGTTACAATACGCCAACAGGTATCTAACTGCCCCCAAACTTCTGTAACATTACTGTGCAATACAACAGTACTTACAACACATCAACAACAACCAAACACATAAAGAAATACTGCTAAAAGGCAGAAACAAATAAACAGTTAGAATACGCCAACTGGTATCTAACTGCAATCATAGTACCACCACTTCCAAAATAAAAATCATACACTTTTTCAATTCCTCCTACTACAATACACCACCTTAAACATTGCTATAATTAGGGCACACATCACCGAAACTGACTGTGTCACATAACAACAAATACACGTATACATTTTTCTTTTTATTTTAATCCTGCATGGATTTTTGTTTCTCCCACAGACACAATGATTATGCAAACAAACACAGGAACTGAGCACATTGCACAGTACACTTATTTGAAGCATAGTACTTATGAAGTACTAGTTATGAGGGTCCACAAAGTCCACAAATGTCTGCAATGCAATGCAATAACACATTACAAAGTACCTACCCTAACATTGTATGCTTTCTTTTATCACACAGAATGAAAGAAAAATGTCAGCTGTACTTCCACATACCATACAAAGAACTGCATAGAGCCTCAACAATGCAAACAGTAAGTATACAATGATTGGTGTCATACTGGTGTACAAACCATATACCCGTATCACAATGTTCAGTGCATACCTGTATTATACTGCAATAGTTGTAGCCAGGCCCTACACTTGTGGGTGTAAGGCCTACAGCCTTCAACCTCTAGCCATGCACCCAATAGTCTAGGGCCTAGCCACAGCCACCACAACATAATGCAGTCATGCAAGCAAACATTTACCCTCTTACCACAACTCACACACATAACACAGCCACCTGAGACACTACCCACTTCAGTTCACATACTGTTCCAATACTTCCAGCCATTGGACAAACTGATGGCTCCACACCCGAGACTCTACTAACTGCCCATAACCACTTCAGCATAATACAATGAAATACCCAAGAATCTGCCCAGCGGCCACAACCCAAACGCATAACTCATCCACATAAACCCCTGTCCACTTCACTTTCCATAGTATAACATTACTCCGACCCACTGCACAGTCTATGATACACCAAAAAAAAACACAGGCCACTCCAACAAACCACTTGCCACACAACCTATCCGCTTCTGGACACATACTATTACACTACTTGCAGCCACTTAAAAGACTCCTGGGTGCATGGCCTTTGGCCATGCAGCCAAGAATCTACTAGCTGACACAATCATCAAACCACAATACAAGCATGCACTCAACAATCTGTACACTCACCACATCCCACACACATAAGGAAACTGCCTGAGACCCCATCCACTTCTATACACATAGTATTACAATACATGCAACCAATCACTACACTATTGGGTGCAGTAAGCAAGCCACCCAAGGTCCTCTCCACTCTTTGACACATACCATTACAGTACGTCAACCAGTGGGCACACTCTTGAACTCTTCAGTGCATCGCTTCCAGCCATGCACCCAAGACTACAGTAGTTGGCCACAATTCCCTCCCGCTACATATTATATCATACAACCAAGAATCTTGAGACAATCCAACAAACCACTTGAAACACACCCTGTCCACTTTTATATACACACTATTACAATACTTACAACCAGTGTCCATACTCTTTGATACATGCCCTCCACCCAGACACCCAAGAGTCTAGTAGCTGGTCACAATCACCACAGCATAAGACAGCCATGCACCCAACAATCTATATACTGCAGCAACCCACACACATGAGCTAACCACCTGAGGCCCTTTCCACTTCTGTACACATAGTATTCAAGGACATACAAGCACTCAACAAACTCTTACATCCAATAAACCAGCCACCTAAGGCCCTGATCACTTTTCTAGACATACTATTATAATACTTCAATCAGTGGCTAGACTCTACGACTCTTGGTTACATACACCAAACACTATTGTAACTGGCCATAATCACCTCCTACTTCATAGAACATCATACACCCAACAATCTGAAAACAGTGCAACAAACCAACTGCCAGACACCCTGTCCACTTTTGTACAAATACTATAACACTACTTGCAGCCAGTGCACAAACTCTTGGGTACATGGCCTCCTATGTGATCCACATGCCACTGTCAAAATGTTTGCATGCATGACTGTATTATTCTGCAGTGGTTGTGGCCAGGGCCTGCCCACTTACCACAACCCACAAAGATAACACAGCCACCTCAGGCCCTATCCACTTCCCATGACATACTATTACAGTACTTGCAGCCGATGGACCAACTATTCAATTCATGGCCTCTCCACCCAGTACTGCTTTACGCAACCATTCTGCCCTGTTTGGAAGCCATGGCCGCACAGCGGACAGGGAAATAGGTCTGTGCAGCAGACCTAGATATCACAAATTTTTAAGGAACTAGATTTTGCCTGTTTAAAAAAAACCTACTGAACGGATTTTCACCAAATTTACAAATGCATGCTATCGGAACCAATTTGGTGAAAATCCATCCAGCGGTTTGAGCTGTAGGCGTGAGCAAAGATTTTTCCATTTCAATCTATGGAAAACAAAATGTGGGCTCCTTCTATAGCATTGCTCCCCCCTTACGAAACC
Organism: Ambystoma mexicanum; assembly: GCA_002915635.3. Classification (NCBI taxonomy): domain Eukaryota; kingdom Metazoa; phylum Chordata; class Amphibia; order Caudata; family Ambystomatidae; genus Ambystoma; species Ambystoma mexicanum. The sequence continues at coordinate 829,844,898 of CM030321.1, forward strand.
TCACCAAACTTGCCAAAACAATTCAGAGTGGCCCATATATTTTGTCTGCAAAGTACACATAACTATTAAAAACACAATGGGCCTCATTACACCGTAGGCGGTGGACCAAGGTGCTATTAGCACCTTGGTCCATGCCGGTAAAATACTGGCACCGCCTTGGAGTAAAGTGGAATTACCGCCCTATTCCAAGGTTGGCGGGGTGGTAATTCCCCCTTCCCCCATTGCCCTTCCCCGTTTTTGCCCCATAGGGCATAATGGGAATGGGGAAGTTGCTAATTTCGGTACCGCAAATTGCGGTACCGTAATTAGCACCGTGGTCCCTTTGCGGGTTGGTTTATAACGCCTGTTAAAAAGCAGGCGTTAAAGTACCAACCCGCAAAGGGACCTCGTAGTAAGGCGGTAAGGGTTAACGGTCACTGGTACCATTACCGGTTACCGTTAACCCTTACCGCCTTCCGTGTAATGAGGCCCAATATCTCATTGTGCGCTCTAATGACTGCCCGACTATGTCTGGATCAGGGATGTCATTACCCAACAGAAACACTTCTGGAATGTAGGTAGTCTTTTACTGCAACACAGTACAGGGAGGTTTTCCCCTCCAGCTAAGCTCTCCTATTCCCCGGGGACATTAAGGTAGACACATGAAACCCTCTTGCCAGCTATGTTGGCCCTGGGATGTACTGCCCTTCCTTCAACAATCGTTGCTGAACAGCTGTGGTACTTGCAGCAGTAACATGCAAAGCAGAAGGTGTTTCCCCCTGTATGGACACATGGTTTACAAATATCTGAGTATTGGCGAAAACTGGGCCCTCCATTAAAACATTGGTGTTTCAGTGTTAGAGATGCACCCATTTTTCTTTTCTGTGGGGTTTGGCAAACCATGGGGTGTTTTTGGGGACCTCTCTAGATATAAGTGGCAGAAGTTCTGTCCTTTCAGTCATGGTGCCTTTTATTATCAGATGCTTTCGTATTTGGTCTGGAAATATTTACCTGAAACATTTTCTGGATTTGTTTACTCATATACCTATCAGAATATCTAGCAAGCTCCCTAGGTTCTGTGATCCTCTTATCCACTAAATGTTGGTATAACACCATCTCATACATTTCAAGGAAATTCTCGCATGAGTTCAAATCAAACATGCCCTCAAAAGTGTATATTTTGTTACCTATGGCCCATCTAATCAGGTACTTTAAGGAGTGCAAATGCTTTGACTGTTTGATTTTCATTCTTTTTGATGCTGCTAAAGCTCCTGAGGTATTTTTCTTGGGATTTACCGAATTTCCTGAGAATGGAATCCTTTATTTTGGTATAAATGTGCTTTCAGTCAACTGAAATATTACATGAGTCACCTCATCGGTAGATGGCTCATAAGGGCCAGAACCGCTCTTCCACCTCATGGAGGAGGAAAGCTAACTTAATTAAAAAGAAAATCTAAACAGTTTACAATAACTTTACCTTCCTCAAACGGTTAGGCTAAGACCTTGGAGATGTGTTGTCTATGCTATACTTGGGAGCCCCCAAAGGAGATACTAGCCTCCATGATGAAAGTCTTGCTGGCCTAATTTTGAGCATGCAGTTCCATCTTGCGCACCGTCATAAATTCCCTCTGTTTCTGTTCTGCAGTCTTATTCCTTCGCTTGGCCCTTCTATCAGCTAAATGTATCCCACGTGAAACTCACATAGGACCTAATAGAAGCTTGGGAATCTGCCGAGGCATGGGAAATAATGGATGGGTGCAACTTGCAGGACACTCTAAGTCTTTGGGACAGTATGCTATCATCCTTCTGAGTGGAATGTTGGAAAGTGCAATCACATGCACTCTCCCCATTTTGTTCCACCCAACCAAAGCAGTTGATAGTTCAACTCGCTGCTGCTCGCCTGGGAACTCTCCTTCAATCTACCTTCCTGAAAAGCTTGAAGGCTCTTCAGCATGTTTGCCTACTTAACCTTACTTAACATAGCTCATGCAGTCTGTTGTTTCAGGCTTTCTACGGTTCTCATGCCCAACTACATGATAACATAAATGCCTGCTAGTGTTTCTTTCCCTAACTGTACACACATTTTTTGGGATGACTACGTTGTAGGAACAATCTGTCTCAAATCCCATCCACTAACACCAGTATGACAAAAGGACATTTGCCCCGCAGGAGTACAAGGATGAGTAGTATCTAAGCCACCAACTCGGACATCATCCTTCTCTCAAAAAAAGAGGGATCCCAATCATAAGTTAAGACAGGCACAGCTAAGAGACATAACTCTTTTTCTTTTTGCTGTAATATAGGCCAAGGTAAGTGCATACTCTCAGAAGGGTGTACATGTGATCCAGTAGTATCCCAAACAGCAATGCACACCAGGGGCCAGATTACAGAGCTTTGCACCAGTGCAAGTGCAAAGTTGCACGGTATTAGCACTAGGGCAAAGTGTGCCCTATTTTTAATACACTGGGACACATTAGAAAACTATTGCACCATGACAAGTGCAGTTACACACAGTAAAAACACCCGGCCGAGAATTGCCCTAGTGCAAAAAAGAAAAAAAAAATATGCATTTTTGCATCAGGGCAAAGTTTGGCCTAGTGCTAATACCATTCTGTATTAGCACTAGGGCAAACTTTGTCCTAGTGCAAACATGCAGTAGAAATGCATCTTTTTTGCACTAGGGCAATTTTTGCCCTGGTGCTTTTAATATGCCAAACTGCCCTTGTCATGATGCAATCGTTTTCTAGTGTGTGCCAGTTTTTAAAAAAATTGGGCAAACTTTGCCCTAGTGCTAATACCGTGCAACTTTGCCCTTGCATTGCACAAAGTTTCTGTAATCTGGCCCCTGTTCAAAATAAAGGAATATCCAATCAAGGTTTTATAAAAAAATAATATACACTTTAATTGAGCACGCCAATACACTATGTACAATCCAACTACTGTAGAGAGAACACAGAATACAAAAGATACAAAGATGCATCACTCTGGGCAATGAAACAGAGGTGAAAAGACAATCAGAAACCTCATTGAATTTAAAAGAGTATGGGCCTCATTACGACCCTGGCGCTCCCGGATTGAAGGGGGCTGGTACAGCACCGGCCCTTTTCAATCCGGGAGCGCCGATTACAAGCTTCCCATCGCGGGACCCGGAAAGCATGTCTGGTTTTGGTCCCACGAGGGGAAGAGGGAGGCAATAAATATTATTACCTCCCTCCCCATTCCCATTTAGCCCTATGGGGAATGGGGAAGGGTTCCTGCATGGAGTACATACCGGGTCCTCCTATCTCGGAATAACCCGGTAATTCCCCATTGCAGGAACCCGGTAATGGAGCCCGGAACGGTGGCAGCCATGGAGCTAATAGCTCCATGGCTACCGCCGTTCTCGTAATGAGGACCTATGTGTTGAATGAGAAAATGGATCAAAAGTGACCCAACCAATCTCAAGAGCCCACAGATGGACATTGGGGGCAGGAATGAGTCAAACCGTGTTGAACTAGGCTTCTTGGCATTTGCAAGCAGATCCAACAAGGTCTTGGTGCAGGGAGTCATGTAGATCCAAGTGGTTAGTAGGCGTTGGGTCTGTTCGTAGCAGAAACTCAGAGCAATTTGAGTATGGCATTTGAGAAATGCAGTTCATGGCCCACCAGGGTCGGTTCCATGATAGGTCCAGTTTGAGATGATCTAAATGTGGGATAGGGTCTGTGAGTGATGCTCCAGGGGTTTGAGTCCCAATCCAGTGATGGTTCAAAGCTGTGATACTGAGGATCTGATGTGCAGTTTGACAAGGCAGCAATTTAATATCAAGTCAATCCAATACATTGGTAACCACTGGGTCAGGTCAATGCGTGATGCAATGATTCCAGCAATTCAAGACAAGGTCCAGCAATGTGCAGTTGGTTTGAGCTGAACAGGTAACAAGCTTGGTTTAGTATGATGTGATATTGCAGGTTTCGGAGATACAAGAAGTAGTGGTTCAAAGTTGGGAGAGTGCCAAAAGCAGCACTTGAGGGGTCCTGTTTTTTTTTTTTTTTAATCGGGTTGAACGGTATTCAAAGATGGCTCCAAGCTGTTTGACAGTCAAACACTTCAATCCTGGCTGTTATGACTTCCAGGACGGTATGAGTCCCGATCCAGGACTTCATGTACAAGGTAAGTCCTTGTTCTCGTTCTCTCGAACATGAGGCTGAAAAAACTAAAAACAAAAACAGGAGTTGTTCAACTCCAGTGAGGTCTTGTGTAGTGGTAAAGCATAAAGAGAGCCAGGTCTTGCTTTAACAGCTGGTCACCTCCAGTGAGGTCTTGTGTAGTGGTAAAGCTGAAAGAGAGGTAGGTCTTGCTTTAGCAGCTGGTCACCCCCAATGTGGCATGGGAGTAGTTAAGGAGCAGACTTTGTTTCTCCCTCGAACACTTAATCTTCACTTCACTGGAAGAGGAATTTGAAAAACTCAACGCCCCCAACACCCCCAAAAGAGGTCCAAATGATTTTTCCTTTTGCCTGAATGGTCCAAAAGGGAGGTTCAAAGATGACTGAAAAAAAGCAGGTATATTTTAAAAGGGTCCAATTCCTGTTCTTGTGAAAAGTGGTCTTCTGATATACAAGTATATAAGTGATTTTTCTAAATTAAGTGAAATAGACAGGCAAGAAGTAGAGGTACAGAGATAAAAAAAATGATTTCTGTATTTATTTTTTGCATTTATTGACAACACACAAACCCGTAAAACCTGTAAGTATCACAGTGCTGGAAAACTTAAGAGGCAGAGAACACAGGATGCATATGGTATATAAGCATATAAATGTCGCAGGGAGACAGGTAGGGACCAAGGAGTGCCCACAAACAGGTTAGTCGTATTTTTCAAACAGCCAGGTTTTTAGTTGTTTTCTGAAGATGAGGAAGGAAGCCTGCTCTTGGATGTAGAGAGGTAGGATGTTCTATAGGGTGGGGCAATGACCGTGAAGCCGGTGCCCCCAGCTCTTTTTCTAGAGAATCTAATGGCTAATGAAAAGGTGGATGCAGAACGTAGGCAGTGGAGTTTGGTTCTTTTGGAGATGCGCTGGGCAATGATTGAGGGTGTGTTAGGGAGAATTCACCAGAATGGCTAATTTCCCTTACCTACTATGTCCCTCATCAGCTTTGCTGGATTTCTAGGATTTTTTTTCTCCTGGTAAGAGTGTGAGCCTTTTTTCCCACTCTTACATGTGTTTTGCTGTGTGTTTTAATTTACATTTTTGTGTTCATAGACTGTGGAGTCTCACCTACTGCCATGGGCATCATCTTTTTACACTTTAGTGCAGTGACACGGGGTTGTCTTTTAGACTTCCCACTTTAAACTCCATTTTCTGGGACTGACTACTGTCTCCCAGAACATGTAAAGTTGCCACTGACTATTACTAGTCTTTTTAAAATTTACAGACCCAGTACAAACTATCTTCCATAGAGTACTGGAAGGGTTAATAGTTATCCCTTTTTGTCTGTTTCTCATGGAACATTATTTCGTTCCCCTTTCTCTAAGATTTGGCTGGTGGCAGTGGTCACTACCATTTTTTTCCTACCACGGACTATGAAAATAGCCTTGGTACTGTTAGAGGCTATGGTGGTAGCCTCAAACTTTAATCCTCTGGACCCCTTTTAATTTTATTTGGTTCCGGTTGGGTTCTTTCACCATTTCTTTTTGTAAAGGTCTTTCTTGTGTTTTACTCTGTGTGCCAAACCAGATTTGGTTCCTTTGTTCTGCACAGAAGCCCTCCTTAGGCACCTGAGTGTCTGGGTGGACAGGATGTGAGGGAGGGGTTTGAGGCCCCCTGCTCAGGGTCTCCTTGGAGACCCAGGTCACACTCTAGTTTGATTGGCTAGGTGACTGTCCTGCCAGGACAGCCACCCTGCTGTGTGATTGACAGCCAGGCTGTGTGAATGGGGGAAAACTGCTTAAAAGCAGGTCTCTGGGACTTGGAAGGCAAAGTCGCCACTGGATCAAGAGAACTGAAGAGAAGCTGAAGGAAGAGGACTACTGCAACTACTGAACCTCCCAGTGAAGCACTGCTATGGGTCCGAATCGCCTGAAATTTCAATGACAGGAAAGATCTGCAAGGAATCTTCTCCCCTTGAGCGGGTGGAACCAACCAGTTCGCCAAACATCAGGCAAGGCCTCCCTCTCCTAGTCGATTTTGCTGTGCATCGCTGCAGTGAACCGGATAGCCAGGAGGACCGGACCCTGTTTGGGTTTTAAGTAGCACATCTTTTATTTGTCACTTTGCTCTGCTGCTGGTTTCTTCCCTGGGCAGTGCAGGACCCTCCAGTCTTACTCCTTCATGTCAGTCCAACAGTCGCTTCAGGAACCGTAAGCCTGCAGGACCTGCCAGGAACTTCTGCCTCAGCTACAGCATTCTTGTTCTACTAAGGTACTGTTCAAATCCGGTCGTTCGTTCCGTCCGCCCGTGGTGAAAGTGTTTTAAATCTCGCTTATCCAAGGGCTTGTCCTTCTCTACTCTTTTGAATAACTTTTCTTCTGACCAATTTCGTTTTGAACGCTTGGCAAAGACTTAACCGCAAACTACTCTGAACTGTGTGATCCTCTGCAAAGACACTGAACCATTGCCATTGGCCCAGGCCTATTGATTTGAATCATAGTTGTAGTTGTATTCGGCGGAACATACCCCTGCCACCTGACATGGAGCTGCCTCCACCTGGTGAAGTAGAAGGAGAGGAAGGAGTAGAAGTAGGCCATAGGCCAGGACGTGAAACTCGTGAGGGTCGCGCAGTGCGCCAAATGGTCATAGACCAATCATTCTGATGTACTTTGATGCAGAGGGTGCCATGTGTTGTGAACTGTGGGCACTGGGTGTGTGGGCACATGTGCGCGAATCACCATGAAGCAATAAATTGACATGCATAAATCAGCAATGTCCACTCATGTGATGTTTGTTACACAACTGGTGTATTCGTGAGGAATTAAGTACAACATGATACAACAATCCACGCCCCCACCACCCCTCCACCCACCCCCAACCTACTCCCATTCCCCTAAGCACCCCAGTACTACACACTACAACCACCACCACCCCTCCACCCACCCCAACCTACTCCCATTCCCCCAAACACCCCAGTACTACCACACTACACCCACCACCACCCCTCCACCCACCCCCTAACACCCAAAGTCAACTATGGCATGACATGTGTCTGCATGTATGCCCAAAGGGATTATGCAGGGTGGCCCTGCTACTGTTGAGCCCCCGTGGGAGTTGGGGGTTGGATCTCTGTGCGGCGCGAACTCCGCAGGGACATGCGCACAGGGCTGGTCTGCCTCGAGCCCGATGGCTTGGATGATGTGGATGACCCAGATGGTTGTGATCCAAGGGGCCAGGTTTGCCGTTGGTCCATGCGGTCAGCAATCCTGGTGAGGATCTGAGCCAAGGCATTGAAGCCATCACGCACTTGCTGTGCATTTGAGTTAATGGCCTGGATAACGGAAGCGGTGCTGTCCTGGATAATACGGCGTGTTGTCTCCCCTTAAGCAAGGAACTGCTGCACATAGCCTTGCATCACCTCCTGCCGGGCCTCCATCCTGGAGAGACGTCCCTCAAGGTCCCTTATGGCAGTGTGGGTTGTGGTTGGTGGGTGATGTGGTGGCACAGCATGGATCATGGGGCTGTGCATTGCCGGAGACCACTGTCCATGGCTGCCCTGGTCGGATGTGTCCCGCTGAGGTGTGTCCTGTGGGGTGGCCTGCAGGCTTGGTGTGTGCACTACAGGCTCTGAGTGGACAAGTCCTGCATCGCCCTCATTCTCCGGCCCAGCTACCTCATCAACACTATGATCAGCCGATGCAGCCATCTCCCCAATTGTGCTGGCAGCAGCAGAATGTGTGCCATCCTCCATGCCTGCTGTGTCCTCAGCCAGTGTGGATGGTGTGACCAAGGATGCAGGTGCAGGTGCCAGCTCTTCCTGTGTACTTGTCTGCGGTGCTTTTTTTGCACCGGTTCTAGGCCCACTTCCCGCATGGCCCATCATTGGTCCACTTGAGGTTGATGGACATGTGCCATCAGATTGCCTCCTAGGCATTTTGGCTGGTGTTGTGCATTGTGCACTCCCTTGCGCTTCATCACTGTCAGCATCCGTACCTGTGGGGGACAGAGAGTGGCAGGATATCAGTGATTGTTCCGCTTGCATTGTGCATGCATTAGTCATTCGACATGTGGCGCCATCTGATCAGTTGCATTTGTGCATTTGTAGGGGACGGTGTACATGCAATGTTGAAGAGTGGATTCTGATAGCGTAGTCGTGTCCACATGTACACATTGTTGGGTTCAGTTGCACATTGATGTGTTTTGGGAGGGTCGTCCTGGGTGGCACATGCCCATGATATGTGTCTTGTGGGTGTATTCGTGTATGACCGCAACATGCATTGGGATGGGATGGTGGTAGACCCAGAATGCGTACATGGATATGTGTAGGTGTGCATGATGGCCCATTGGTTGGCTGGTGTAGCAGCCACAATTGGGGGAGGGTGATTATGATTATTTTTACTGTTTCAGTAGGGACACTCACCTTCATCTGCTGATGTTGGCACGCCAAACTCTGCTTCACCGACTCCTTCGATGGACTCCACGTCTATGATGGAGCTGCAGGTCTCCTCCCATCTGGCCAATTTCAGTGGGGAGTGTGGTCCTCCTCCTGTTGCCATCCCCTGGCTCCGATTATCTGACAATATGTGCCGGACTGTCAGCCTGAGGTCGTCCCAGTGTTTTTTGCAATCACGCACTGTGCGTGCGGTGGTGCCGACTGCACTTACTTTCTGGGCAACTTCTTCCCAGATGGCCTTTTTCCTGAGCTGGGCTGGACGCCTGAGGTTGTTGCAGAACATCACTTCTGCATTTGCCACAAGTGTGTCGGCCAACATGTTCAGCTCATCGTCTATAAAATGTGGTTTGCGCAGGCGGGCCGTGCCTCTCCGGGTGGTCTTTGACATGTTGTCAGTGGTGGCCTGGGAGTTGGGGTGTAGAGGGTCCTGTAGGTGGAGGATGGCAATGGATTGTGTTTTTAAAGATGGCCGCCATGGCATTTCCCGTTCCGGCGCGATGACGTTACTTCCGGGTCTGGTATTGACACACTCGTTATTTGCACTATGTTAATAACGGTAACGGTATTTAGGGGTTGCCGAGGGCGGAGCCGTTCTGTGCGTATTGGTCGATGCCGCTGTGTGGGGGTTTGAGGGTCGTTACCGGCATGCCGGTACGGCCGTAACCGGCATGCAGGGATGCGCGCGCCCGCGCACTCTTGATCGTCCGCTATGTGCGGGTTGGTGCCAAGCCGGACATGTTATTACTGCCATGCCGGTTCAGCAAGATTTTTAGCGCCAACCTTCTGATGAGGCCCAATGTGTGCTTTGATGGGCAACCAGTGGGCATCGCATCTGGCATGAGAGATGTGGTCCGAGCATTTGAGGCCCCAAACATCCTGCAGAGCATTGTTTTGGATCAGCTGAAGTTTGATTAGATTTTTAGAGGAGGTGCCTGCAAGGATAGAGTTTCAGTAGTTTGATTTGCTGCCTACAATGGCTCTGGCGAGAGTGAGGCAGTTGTCAGTGGATAGGAATTTTCTGCTGAGGTTGATGAGTCTAGTTATGTAGGCCGCTGAGGAGGCGAGGGCTTTCACGTGTTTGTGCACAGAGAATTCTGCATCTAAGTGAACACCCATTGTTTTCACATGGTTTGATATGCTGGTAGTGTTTCTGTCAATGCAGAAGGAAGCATAGATGGAGTCTAGTCGTTTGAGGCAATACGGGGAAGCTACTATTGGGAGTGGGTTTTGTCACCATTCCGACGGAGATTGTGTTCTGCCATCCAGCCCCAAATGAAGGTGTAAACTTGATTGATGTTTGTGGAGTCAGTGGCATGGGTACCAGTTAGTGCTAGCAAAATTAGGGTGTCATCAGCAAAGTTAGTATAGAAGGTCCCTGGGTTATCGAGGTGGTTGAACAGGGGTTTAGTGTACATGTTGTACAGAGTAGGTTAAATGCAAGAGCCCTGAGGTACACCGTAGGGTACCGGTATCGGGGTCAGCAGCTTCCGAGCCTGCAAAGACCCTTGATGATCGCTCGCTGAGAAAGGCTTTGATCCAGCTGGTGGCTTCTGCGGAGAAGTTAAATTTGGTGGTGAGGTGTTGGCAGAGAATGTTGTGGTCAACAAGATCGAAGGCTGCAGAGAAGTCGAGTAGGAGGAGGATGGCTAGTTTGCCATCATCGCAGATGTCATTATGATATTGTGATGGATTTTGAGGTCGAGGAGGGAAGCCTCTGTGCTGTGCCTGGGTCTGAGCCTGATTGGTTGGTGCCCGGTAGGTTGTTGGATTCTAGGTAGGCTTGGAGTTGGATGTATGCAGTGCAGTCTAGGTAGGTAAGGAATGGCGGTAATGGGACAGTAGTTGGTGGGGAGTGCAGGATTGAGGGTGGATTTCTTGATGAGGGGGGCGACCCAGGATTCCTTGATAGAAGCTGGGAGAGAGCTTGTTTGAAAGGAGGCATTGATGTAATTAGAGATAATGGGTGCTAGGTGCTCTCCACTCATTTTGATGATGTGGGCGGGGCAGAGGTCACCCTTGCAGTTTGAAGGTTTAAGGTGTTGGATGATGTGGAGGACATCTGAGGGGGGGCAAGGGAAAACTGGAATGCATGGAGTGTGGAGGGTGGAAGTTCTTGAGCAATGGGGGGGTATCATTGGTAGTGAGCAATGACTTCTTGAGAATAGTTTTGTCTCATTGTTTGGTGATTTTGTCAGATAGAGCTGCTTGAACAGTAGTGCACCAGGCTTTGTCTTTGGGAAAGTTGGTGGTAAGAGGTGCTGGGGCTTCAAGTTCTTTGAAGATTTTAAAGAACTCTTTAGTGTTTGAGCTGGCTTCGCTAATTCTAGGGTTATAGATAGATGATTTGGTAGAGATGATGGCAGCATTGTATTTTTTGGAAACTGTGAATGATGAAAATATTCCCAATTTGTGTGAATTTACCTCTGGCTACACTAACTCTGTCCCCTCCTCAGAACCAAAGTAGTGAAGGCTAGTTAGTGTGTAACAGCCTGGTGTGAGGCTGGTACCTTTGTGCAGGGTATGCCCTTTGATTCTTCTTTTCCAGTACAGCTACTGATAAGTGTCTGTCTTGCTTGAGAGACATTTTACCCAACCTCACAGGATCAAAGAGAGGCAGCCCCATAGCTACACTCCTTCTGGGTACAGCAGAGAGCCAGTTTGGGGAATCTACCTGGCTTGTTCACAGCTGACATGGGGCCACAGAGTTGACACATGGATGATACTAATCTGATGGGGCTCTAATGATTATGAAAAATACAAGCCACCATTCCTACGCTCAAATGTGGTTCATATATACATTTTACAACTGATGCAAAGTTAGAAACTCTCATAAATATGTGGTCTTGTGGGAGAGGTGTCATGCAGCTGTCAAAATGGCTCTTGTGACCTTTGAACCTGCTCTGTGCCACTGGAGAGCATATGCTGCAGATCAGGAAACAGTAGGGCACATGTGACAATATGCGAGCATCATGGAGCGTTACAAAATGGAGTTCTGTTGAGCAGACCACGCTTTCGGAGAGAGAATTGCTTGCATCATTTAATTAGCGGTAAATCTGTTTTGCAGTCTAATCGGCAGATTTCCTGTGGAGATACCAACAAACTCATAATGAGACCCATAACAATTTCCAGGGATTTTTCTGGATATGTTTGAGACAACTAATGTGTTAAAACTAGGCCACTTTTGTGTCAGGTCTTCCAGCCTTACTCAGCTTCAACATCCATTTCTACAGTTATGAAGATACTCGGCTTCTGTGTGCAATTAGTCTCTCATTTTCAAAATGATGCCCCAACATCTTCAGCTACCTTCAGGAAATTAAAAGGTGAAGGGCAAACGTGCATGCATAAACACACATGCCACGCCCAAAGCCTGGCCGGTGGAACTTCAGGATACAACATTAAATAAACTACCAAACTTGTCTATGCATACCTCTCCCTATCTTTGCCAAAGTTATGCAATCAGGCATGCTTTACTTTAGACTTTTTTAAGACAATGGCCCTCATTACGACCCTTGCGGAAATCAACCGACCGGACCGCCATAGCGTAAATAGCGTTTCCGCCATTGCACGATGGAGCAAAGTGCGGCTCATTCCGACCCATCGGGCACGAGCACCACGCCATGGCGGAAGTGCAAAGTCCGCGATGGCGGAAATGACCCCAAAACGGCCCACACCGCTGCCGTACGGCGCCCTAGGTGCAATACCGCCACCCATCTCAGCGGACACCGCAGTGAGCGCCAACCGGAAAGTACGGTGACCGTAAATATACGGAAACGGAAGTAAAAGCATGGTCCCGGAACGGGAAACATCCCGCCGTACACCTATAAAACCACAAATTCCACACAACCATTAAAAATACTACCCTGAGACACATCCCAACCCGTCATCCACCCTAGTGAAACCAAGAAAAATGGGAAAAGTAGCGAAGAAAGCGTGCGACCGCAAGCGGCAGGTCCACTTCTCCCGTGAGGAACTCACCGTGCTCACGGAGACCCTCCAGGAGAATGCTGCCGCCGTCTTCTCCACGCAAATGACCAGGACGGCACTTGCGAACAAGAAGGCCATATGGGCCCTGGTGGCACAGCGGGTAAGTGCGGTGGGGACCGCACCCCGCAACCCACAGCAATGCAGAAAGCGATGGGACGACCTGCGGATACGCGTCCGTAGCATACTTTCTGCCAACCGCAACATTGCCACAGCTACCGGGGGAGGATCGGAATCACCCATCAAGTTGACCCCCTGGGAAGAAATCTGTGCCTCCACCATTGGAATGGAGAGCATAGAGGGAGTCGGAGGGATGGAGAAAGGAGTGCAGACATCCGAAGATTCAGGTAGGTGTCCCAAATAAAACAATGCCAAAACCACAATGTCCAATCATGTGAAGTACCACGTGCCCACATAGTGCAACAGGAACACATGTCCAGGAGAACGTCCACATACATAGGCCTGATAGCACACTTTAAAACTCACATCAAATACATAAATAATTAAAAATCCTAAAAACACCCTCTACACGTGCAGCAGGCACACCCTAACTGCAGGCTGCCAAACAACTGCACCCTCACTCCACACACAAATGAAACCACCTCCAAGGCCCCGACCCAAATCACCCTCAGGTACCACCCCAATGCATGTGATACATTGCCATTCCAATTCCCACAGACACATTAATAACGCTCGCCCTCCTTTACTCCACCACAGGGTCCGATCCAAACGACGAGCTCCAGGACACCCCTACCAGCACACCTGCAAAGAGGGCCAAGACCAACGGCCAAAGACCCTCCACCTCAGCTGCACGCATCAAGACACGGCAGCAGCACAAATCAAGTGACAGCACACAGGAGGGAACTCCAACAGGCACCCCAGCAGCCAGCATGCCCACAACAACACCACCACAGGTCCCCCCAATGGATGCCACAGTAGGCACTGCTTCTGGTGGCAGCAGCACCATAGGTGATACTGCATTAATGGTAGCATGCTCCGACACAGAAAACGGGGATGTCGAAGTTAGATCCATCCATGACCTGTCTCAATCCCCCTGTCTGTTCCATCCCGTACACCATGAGGATACCACGCAGGGGCACCCACAAGACGACGACTGGCCATCCCCCACAAGCCCTGTGGCAAGGCAACATGAGGTGATCAGCCACTCTGTGACACCACCGCAAATGGCCATGGCCCAGCAGAGGCAACAGTCCCTCGACCAGGTAATCGTGCAACAGCAGCAACTGGCCACGCTCCTCAAGGACCATGCCGATGAATGTGGGGGCACTAAGGCAGACATAGAAACATCAACTGAGACACTTAGGGCAGAAATGGAGAGAAGTACAGAGACACTAAGGGCACAAATGGAGAGTAGCACCGAGAGCCTGAGAGTACAAATGGAGAGAAGCACCGAGAGCCTGAGAGTACAAATGGAGAGAAGCACCGAGAGCCTGAGGGGGGAACTGCATGCGACGTCCAAAGACGTATGTGCCCAACTTGCCGCAGTGCGCCGTGTGCTCACTGAGCTCTCACATACCCTTAGGGACATGCACGTGAGCAGGCAGAGACATCATCCGTTGCAAGTTCCGTCCAGGGCAGCCCCCAACGTAGATCTGGGAGGAACCTGCGCTCCACAGGCAGGGGTGCCCCTGATACCCGCAGAGGGGGCTTGCAATAGCGACAGCCCACTGACAATGAGCATCTTTGGACACTGGTGTTCGGGGGGAGGTAGGAGGGTGGAGGGGGTGTGTTGGGCTCACTTGGGTGGCGGGTCGATAGGGTGTTTAACATGATATCACATATGCCATAAACAATGCACGATCATGCAATGAGATGTGTGGACATTGATCTTTGTGTACGAGGCCATTATAGGCGTACAGTCCATATTGTGCATGTTCCAGACACACACAGTGCCACGAGTCCCGTGTCCATGTATCAGCCACCAGGCGTGAGTGCTAGAAGCATGCATCTATGAGATGCTGACGAATGTCACGGCCCTCCGGTGCCTCGCAGACTCCTTGAGGTGCTGCCACATCCCCACCCTCATCATGACCATCATCAGGTGCTTGCAGTTCTGCGTCAGGGGGCATGGGCACATTTCTACGTACGCACATGTTGTGGAGCATGACACATGCCATGACCATCTTTGCAACCTTCACATGGCGGTACAGGAGTGCCCCGCCAGACCTGCTGAGGCAGCGGAAACGAGTCTTCAGTAGGCCGAATGCCTGTTCTATGACTACACGGGTACGTGAGTGGCATGGTTGTAGTCCTCCTCATGCTGTCCCGTGGGTTCCGGACTGGTGTGAGGAGCCATCTCTTCAGTGGATACCCGGCATCACCTGTATGTGGACAATGAAGGAATTTTGAGGAATGCCATTGCTACGTACGCACCCCCCCCTTCCTGCCAGGTCATTGCCGCAACACATACCCCACATCATCATGCATGAAATGAGACTCACCGAGTAGCCAGGATCTGTTCCCTGCGTGTCGCTCATGTAGCGTGGTATAGTAGAGTTCCTCAAGACCATAGAATCATGGGTTGATCCAGGGAATCTGGCACAACAATGTGTAATGATCCTGTTGGAGTCACACACCATTTGTACATTCAGAGAATGAAATTGTTTTCGGTTGCGGTACTGGGCTCCATGGCATGTGGGACGACCAATTCCACATGGGTGCAGTCGATGGCACCAATGCAACCCGGTATGCGGCAAGTGCATGGAATCCCACTTTTGTGTTGGTCATTTCCTGCTCCCAGCGTGGTAGAGAGATGTAGTCGTCTGCGTGCTTCAGGAGGGCATCGAGCACTTGCAATAGTGTCCGTGAGAACAGTGGCTGTGATATGCCATGCAACTGTCCGACTGTGTGCTGGTAGGTGCCTGTGGCCAGGAAGTGGAGTACAGACACCACCTTCAGTAGGGGTGGGATGGCGGTTGGGCTATCTATCATGCTGACAAGGTCAGCCTGTGTCATGTCCACAATGGCGGTTATGGTGTCCCGGTCCAAACGGTAGAGGGTGTGGATCTGCTCATCAGTGAGGTTGAACGGATGTGCTCGGAGGCGTGGGATTGCGGGCTGCCTGCGTGGTGGTAGTGGCTGTGCTGGCGGCCCTTGCTGGCCCTGCCTTGCCCTCCTCCTCCTCCTGCGTCTCCGCCGTGCGGCCGGTTGTAGTTGGTGTTCGTCTTCTTCTTGAAGTTGGAGTACTTGCAGTGCTATCAGGTCCCCAGGGCCAACATAGCTAGTCCTGCCGGTAGCATTTCGGAGTGGGTGTGGTTGTGGGAGGAGACTGGGTGTGCAATTTATGTGTTTTCAGGCTGTATGGCCTCCACTGTGGTGATTCATTCCACCTGTGCAAGCTGCACTCCCCTTTGGGCGAGCACGTCCGGCACACAACGCTGCAATTCGATGAATGGCATCTTGCTATTGCAATCATGTATTTGTACCCGATGGCAGTGTAACATTGGTTGATATGTTCATTCGGCTATGGTCCCATTGTTTCACATACTATCTTTGCAGTCACGAACAGACTTGTGAAGGGTCAGTGGAACGTAGTACTCGAGTAACGGTGGACCCTCATGCAACACTGTACCGAGCTTCACCGACGGGCGGGCGTCCCATTTGTGAGTGAAGGCAGTTGCCATTTTCCACACAGCCGCACTAGATGGATTAATTTGTGATTTCAAGCGGCCACAGATGCCTTTTCGACGTGATGTTGCAAATGAGGAATTCGAAGGGCGGCGCTTTCGGTTTTCAGCTAGCGGCGAGGAGATGCCCACAGGTCTGACTGCAAATATAACGTTCTATTGTTCAATGTCCTTGGGACAGGGGCCATGGCGAGGATGCAATGATTGATATGAATAGTTTGGGATGCGCAATAGCGATGTGGGCGATGAGGCCGGACGTTCCCAAATACATGTTACTTCACAACACTGGAATTACGGGCTGGGGCACAGTGGATTTTGCAGGCTGCATAACGCACAGACTCAAAGGAAATTTCACATGTATGTGAGTATGGAAACAGGCGTTTTCATTACGGGATGAGGGAATGATGTATGGATGCATGGACAGATGATTTGATACAGAGTTTGCCATGTACAGGGCTTCTTGGAATCTATCCGCCTACCCTGCGCTATGTGATGCAGGGCTGCCATAGTGGACCATCGTCTATCTGGGCCTTGTTGAGCCCTCCCTGTCTCGACGCGCCTTCAGACACTTGTGTCTATGCACGTTACCAATCCCATCAGATGGATTCTGTTTTAACAGACGCATGCACAGGTACACTTGTTTGTGATAGTGTTTTCACCTCGATATAGATAGTTATGATTCGCAAGTGGTTTTTGGGTGGTGATGATCCTTTGGAGTGGGCTAGCATGCATATGGCTGTGGATTTGGTGTGATCATTGAAGTGAGTAATTCAAATGTAGTTCTGATGGCCATACTATTCTTTTTCATTTCATTTGGTTGACAGGTATCTCCTCCCCTTTGCCACTGCCATCTGTATGCCACTCCTGCAGATGGATTTTACTCCCGACACCTGCTGCTTCGTGTTAATCAGTGGAGCAGCATTACGATCTTATGGGACGATCGCCAATGGGCCACATGCCCTTACGCAGTACTAGTGGCTAGGAGCAACATTTCGGCCTTTCAGCTGGACTAGTGCCTCCCTATTGGGACGGCCCTGCGGTTCTAGGCGCTTCCATGTTGCCTTTTCGTACGGGAATGTAGCCCCTGTGTACCATGAAGGAACAGGGCGTCACACAAGAAGTAGCTGGTCATTTATTGCGGATGCAGCCCACAATGGTGAAATGTATTTTGGAGTTCATGGCCTAATGGCTGTATGGGCTTGGAGAATTTGTTGTGCATTAAATTTCTATTCTGATATGAACCGTGTAGCGTTCTTCTTTGCAAGTGATGTGGCATATTACTATTTGGGGAGCGATGTATTGTGAGGAGATCTGCATTGGGTTCAGCTTCGGGGTATAGTTGCGTGGTACTGTGCTGGGCGCGTTTGCCTACGAACCCAGTGAGGTCAGGGATAAGGGCTGCCATTATGACTGTTTTGATGATGTCATGCTCAGGGGCGGGGGATTAGCTTTTGTGTAACAGATGCCGGTCAGCCAGTTGGATTGGTGGAATGATGTGATTATCGGAATATTGCTGGTCACAGGTGCCTGTGTTTGCGTGCGTTTCTTGGTGGGAGACTGAGGTCATGTCCATTTGTATAGCTTCTGTATTCGTGCCATCTGTGCCCTGCAGCTCCCATTGGGCCCTCTTGAGATTCATTTGTTCGTTGGCAGGCATGGATGACTAGTACATTTCACTGGTTGCATTGTGTGACTTCATTGCACCTACGGGGGGTTGTACAATGTGGCCAGGGAGCGGTGCACAAGCACTCAGTAGGGCCGTTTACGGTTGGTTCGCGATGCCGTACTTCTCACCATGGCGGAATGGTACTTTCCGCCGTGCTTGATGGCGTTAGGTGCATGTCCGCTAGGGTCGGAATTCGCGTACCGTTGTGCCATGGTGGTAATTACGGTTTGGCATGGCGCGCGCGTACTTGGTGCAGTTAGCGTTGGCGTTCACTACGGTGTCGCTAATGGCATCGTACTTTGCGGTGACGGGTCATGATTGCACCGAGCGCTATTCGATGGCGGTATTGCATTTCCGCCATCGTTTTTCGATTTCCGCCAGGGTCGTAATGAGGGCCAATGTATTCTTTCCTGAACAGTTCACACATGTTCCTGACTATCATCGATGTAATTCTGGAGGAGAATGCTCTAGAAGTCTCCAACTGGGGCCCTCATAAGTATTTTATGACATTGCTTCAGCGCTTGCAGGATGTGGTGTCTCATTTAGTTCTGGCTCTGAATACAACAATATGAACTCATCTAAGTAACCTTCTAATCTCGATACTAGGACCATCTTGAGCAGTTCATATTTCTTAAACCATGCAGCCTCGTCCACTGGGCTATTGGCAAGAAGATGGTCCTGTGTCTTCAGGAGACGTGCACACCTCAGCCTCTGACTTCTCACCGTCAGTAGTGGACATAGTTCAGAAAACAGAGAGCTCAGACAACTACATTTAATTTTTGTATTCCTTGAGTAATCCTTCATTCGATTAATTCGAATAACCAAAACTGCACGTGCATGTCCCACATTATGTGTGTTGTGGAGCTGTGTGATCTTGGGCAAATAGTATATTTTGATCTTTTGCATTTGATGTGACAGCAAACTGCCAAGTTTCTTCACGTACCTTGCCCAGTGTATTACTTCCCTCGACAAGTTGTCGCGAGATCCGGTTAAATAAGTATTGATTTGCTTTGCTAATAGGCTCTGATGAGGAAGGTTATATTTTGGAACGGATCAAACTAAGATATACAAACTAAGATATACATTGTTGTCTACACCGGATAAGACGCTCCCTTTTTTCCAGAGGCCACATTTCTTTGCGGTTCATCCGTTATGATTAGACCTGAACCCCATATAAATATTCTTTAGCATTGACTTTGGAACACCTCTTGTTCATCATATGGTTAATGAAGGGGTGCTAGTGCGGGCAGCATCTCTAAACAAGGAAGCTTTACTGCCACTTAATAAGGAAAGGTCAGTGACTGTTTTCATGAGCAGTGTGTTGGATACCCTACGGTCCCCTGCCTGTATGCAATTACTTGAGCAGCACCTACCAAGTCTTGCCACTGCACCAACCCTCCATCCCCCTCATGCCCCATCCTCCCTCCCTGGCACTTTTCCTGTTCCCTCCCCCTCACACTTGCACGATCTGAATGACACAAGGCCTAGTAAGATCGTTTGTTTTGTCCTCCTTCTGTCTTCCCTCCCTTGTCTTGTAAAGACTTGTGTACAGGAACGTTATAAATGACATCCTATCATATCATATACTGGATTTCTAACCTACATTAGAAGGATTCAAGAAATGAATTGAGGGCTTACACCTGGGGCTGAGGGTTTTAGGTCAACTTTCTTTCGCTGTATGCTAGCAATTCTAAATGCAAACCCCACTGGGAGAAAAGACAAGTAGGACAATCACGTTTCTGGAGTTGGTGATGAAACTACTGGAAATCTAGTTATTCTGAGAGGCACTAGGGTTGCAATTGGAGCAACACCAGTGCTGTGGCAGCGATCAGGTGCTTCACTGGGTCTCACTTGTCATCACACATGCAAATGTTAGAAAGCAATGTTTTCCATTAGACCCTATTGCAATTAAAGCAAACAACTCAAAACTATTCGTTTCCTCGCTAGCAAATTACACGATCCCTAACATGCAATGCTGCAAATGTATTTTTTTATTTATTTATGTATTTATATAGCGCTGCATCCCGCAAGCATCAGAGCGCGTTACAATGAGACAATGGACTTTTTGACTGCGTATGCAGTACTTAGCAAAATTAGTTACAAGGACGGCAATATTTCAATGACTGGATGAATAATGCAAGCATTAAACTTGCTTATTTTAATTTAGTTTAACCTTTCTTACAGCGGGACGGTAGCAGAAGAATAATTGACGCAATTACATTGTAATCAGGGCAACGTAGCTTCGCTGCAACCTTTTGCAAATTCCAGGTGCTTTATCACTGCATGAATGAAGCAGGTTCCTGTAGTCCAATATCCCGAGGTTGGTATTAATGTTGACCAATTTGCGAACCGAATGAGCAAAATGAGGACCAATTACCAGACTGCGCAGGTGCAGGTTGTTTTTATCCCCAGGGGAACCCTTTTGCGCTGATTTTTGTTCTCGGTGTTCTTGGTGATTATGGTGCCACATCAATCAAGAACGTCATTAGGAAAACAAAACTATGTTCTCTGAAAACCATGTCCCATAACGTTTGAGCAGCATCACTCATTTTAGCAAAACAAGCAAGTTAAAATCTTGAGATTTGAACCTAGGAATCAACAGTTCATGCACAATGCAATAAACATCCCCGTTGTGTCATCTCTGAACCATCAATGCTGTTGTTTGCGCAATAATTCGCAAACTCAATGTGTCTTGTCTAAACCATCCATGATGTTATCTGTGCAATCATTCCCCTAAAATGTCCCTGCGAGGAATTGCCATCTGGCAAGGATGAAGAAACCCTGCGTTTGTTTATTTTTAAATGTATTAATAACATGATGCAGGTAATTGCATCATTTAAGGGTAATCTGCTGATAAGATTCCCCTTTCATGAACTCTATGCTCTCCAGTGGCACAGAGCAGGCTCAGCGGTCATAGGTGCAATATTAACAGCGGTTGTGGCGCCATCTCCCCAATTGTGCTGGCAGCGGCAGAATGTGTGCCATCCTCCATGCCTGCTGTGTCCTCAGCCAGTGTGGATGGTGTGACCACGGATGCAGGTGCAGGTGCCAAGTGTATGCAGCGCAGGGCCTGCATTTGAGATATGCGCCCCTGTTCCAAAAACAACATAACTATGAGACTGGTTTTGTGGTGACACACTAAAGTGTAAAGATAATCCATACCTGAGATTAGGGTATGGTGGACAACATCTCTCATAACTATGCCAGCCACATCAATCTGATATCACACATGTGACATATAAATTAGCACAATTCAGCAGTGGAAGAGTTATGTGTATTCTCTCCAGCTAAGCTGTCCGTGCTGCTGCTAGAAAGAGTCTAGCCTTGGGGGTTGCATCTGTTTGTTTCTTTGTAAGGGCAGGTAACACCCTGAGAAAGACACTCCGAAGGAAGCTATACGTGTATATTTTGGAACAGGAATCATCTTGAAACTATTGCCTTTAAAATAATGGATCTCCGACTCCTTCAGAGAATCATCACTGTACTTCAGACCTTCAAGGATATTTTGTTGGACCCTGTTAGGAGAGTAGACCTTTCCAAAGTCTTCCAGTTGTCATAAGAAGGCAGGTGTTCCAAGGCAGAGGCAAGCTCTGTGTCTTAATCATTTCAAGGACAATTGGGGTTCAACTGCTGCTGGAACAAGATCTGCATCTCTGCCAGCCACAAAGCTGACCAGGACCTCAACCTTCTGGAGGACCCCTGTAGTTGTGTGCCAGCCTCACCTGCATTTGGAACCCCTAAAGGCCCCTGAGAGCCAAGACAGTCAGGATTCCTGTAGTTTCATATATGAACATCTGTGAACTCTGATTCAAGCCTGTTTGATCCTGTTTGAACTAACAGGACCCTCAGGAGCTTCCTTTGTCAATTGTCACTCTTGGAACTGGTTTCCTGCATGTTCAAAATTGTTCACCACCAGAACTCACCATCTAATAGAGCATTGTTGCCTCGGATCGACAAAGAAGTGCATCTTCACATGAAATGCTTGATCTGCTGGTCGAACCGATAGCTTCTTCATCACCAAACTGACCCTGATGTTCTTCCAGAACTGTGTCCTTCAAGCACCCACATCACACCTAAACTGCCAAATAAATCGTAGTGACATCCCAGATCATCATCGCTTGTGCAACGTTTTGAACTGCAGCCTTCATTTGTTCGACCCTGCTTTGACATCTGCTTGCCATTGGACCACTGCGACTGAAAACTCTTTTGAACTGCCAAACAGTATCGACAAGCCTGATTTGCCGTGTTGAACTGCCAAGACACTGCAAAGAGTTTTGTAAGACTAACTGACCCTCTGATCTGTTTTTGGCCTTAGTAACTGGCAAGGTTACACAAATCCCTTTTTGCAGCTCAAGAACATATCCCTTTTGAAAATTGTGTTTTTATTGCCTTTTATCCCTGTCTCATTACCCAGAGTGCTGCATCTTGCTATAGTACATCTTCTGTGTTCTTTCTACAATTATGTTTTTTTTAATGATTTAGTTATTATTGTACAAGGTGTGTTTATTTAAATTATGTATGTTTTTATAATAGAGCAGTCGCCTGTTAAGGATTTCAATCAGGCGATACAACCTGCTCCTGCCCTAGTGTACAGTGCAATGGAAAAACTTATTTAAGATATAGATTCAATTATTTGAAAGATGTACCACTCATATCCCGGGTCACGCTGAACCAGAAATCAGGCTGGTTTGTAAAAAATATTATTTATTTACTACACAATATATAAACAACAATCACCAATGGGGTGACAGAACACAGAATGATATCCTTAATACTCAGGGACTAAGTTATGAGCAAACAAATGCAGCACAGAGCTAATACTTTTGTGTTAGTTTCAGATCAGATAGCACCATGGTTAGAAATTCCCCCTGCAACAATTCTCAACCCCCTAATAGGCAATGTAAAGAGATGGAAGGAGAGAGCAGGTATTCAAGAATAGTACAGGTCAAACAGTGACTCACTTCTCTCTTCCCCCCCTTACACAGAAAGAGAAAAACAAAGTGGGCTTTTGAACTGTCAGGTTGACTTTTAAAGTGGCTGAGCGAGAACTCTAAATGTGAGAAAAATGCTTAAATTGTTGTAAATTTCTATGGGAGCTGCTTTGAACAGTTGCACACAAACATAGGTAATGATTTAGTCAGCAGAAAACATTTGCAATCTTAAAATCCAAGTTGGGAGCAGTTTAAATCTATTTTCCATGTATAAAAATATGTGGCAAACTTTTCTGTGTGCGATATTCGTGATAATGGGAGAACTAGATATGGATGTTAGCTATAAGTAGGAGTTGAAATGCCGTTCCTATCACAAAAACTGAGGGAGTTATAGTGATTTTAGTAAAGGTCATTTTTGTGAGATAGGCGCGAAAATGGAAAGAAAATATTGGCTATGGACTAAAGCATCCAAGCTAAGCCACCAGGACGGCACAGGTAAGAGTCAGCAGTTATTTGTGACTCAGTCCTGGTTCCTGGCTGTCCACCCAGGAGTGCTAGGCTGGTCACTGGAATGAAATTAATAGATCAAGTTGACAAATGACTAGGAAAAGGATGCTTTACAGATAGACAGAATAAGATTTCACTACAGATGTAGACAATGTTTCTGATTATGGAAGTAAGGATGATTCAGAGGTTAAGAGGGGATAAGATAATGCACAGGAATCAACAATTTCTAGCTTTCTGTTAATACTCACAGAAGAAAATGGATTTAAGATTTTGGACTGTCAGGATTCTGGACCGTCAGGATTATGGACCTATCAGGGACTGACAGCTGGGCATATCAGACTGGACATGGTCAGCAAGGCGCTCTGGTCACAGCACGGCACAGGACTGGATGGGATCTGCCCTTCTTGGTTCTGAGGATCTTTTAATTCCGCAGGCAAGCAGTAACAGCACTGCCTGGCTGTATTATGATGCTTCCCCTAGGCTTTTGGGATTCTGTTCTAGAATTTGAGGCCTAGCTGAGGATGGTTCAGCTATGCAATAGGTCTTTGCTTTGCCAAGTTTCTGGAGTCTGTAGCAAGGAAGATTTAGATTTCAGCAGCAGGGTGCTCCCCCAGCATCAGGAGGGTGAGTGGATCTGTCTGTCTCTATGTCTGGTTAGCTGTCTCTATTTATGCTATAAAATGACATCATGAAGGGGGTGTGTGGGCCAACTTAGCTAAGCTTGCCCCTTTGAGCTGGGATAGGGTCAATACTTAATCTCCGCCTTGCAGTTTGAGTGATTGGCTCAAGGCTGGGTGATGTCAGGTTTTATGCTCTGCTTTACAATCCTCAGGGACCTCCCTTTAGCCATTGGTCTCCAAGTCTGATTTCATATTAAATGTACATTTCTACATTGGTCACCTTTATACACATCACACATAAAGATGCCATATTTTGCATAGCAGCTATTCCACAAAACCCTGCAGTGGTGGGATCTTGTCTCCCCTTTCTACAGATTTTTGCCCTTTTTGCTATGAACACACTTTCCAATTTTTCTGCAAATTTCCACAAATATGCGTGGTTGACATGGGGACATGTGTGTACATTTTCACAATTCTAAAAGTCATACATTTTGTGTAAAATCACCTTTCTTGCCATTCCTTTCCAGAACATGTCACAAAGTTCTATCGCCTCTTCACACGTGTAGCCATAAATCAAATTAACAGCTCTGTCATTTTTATATTTTTCACCATTTTGGATAGCAAGTTATAAGTCTTTTAAAATGTGTTCTTTGTTCAGGTTCAGCAACAGATGATCGCTTGGCTCCACCCCTTGGTCTCTCCCTGCAGTCCAGGAACACCCCCTCCTTGTGGGAATGTTCCTGCCAAGAGCCATTTACGATCACTTTCACACCTCCAGTTTCCTGAGTTGGAGGATGTCCATTGTTTAGTCCTGGGCTAACCAGCAATTAGCACCTCCCCATGAGTTTCACTTAGCAAAGCACTGCTTTTTCCTTCTGCACTCCACTTTCAATTGTTGTGGAGCCAAAGTGACACATTTCAGTAGTGAGAGCTCTGTTCCACCACTGACAACATTGGGCAGCTATCATTTTATGCATTGAAAAGCATGATTTTCAGGGGTTTTGGCGCGCACAAGTGTTTTGCGGCCATTTTGCTGTTTCTGGCACCACATTAACAGAGTGATGCAGCATAGCAGAGCAAAAATGGGTCAATACATCCCACACTCTGCCATATAGTTAAAGTGATTCAGACTGCCATAGGAACCTTTAAAAATTCTATTGCTAATAACTTTTGATTCGTGTGACGTTTTTGGCCGAACGTTTGAAGTCAATTTGGGATTTGCGTACCTCCACAGACTGCAAAATTTTGTAAAGATTAATTAATTAAAAAATTGAAAAGGTTATTAAGAAAACACAAAAACAAAAAATCAAAGTTGCAGCCTATTTCCTATTCATTTTCCCATAGACATTAATTGTCAGTTTTTGCCGTACCACCCAGACGAAAAAGCTGGACTGATTTGGACTAGGTCCAAAAAAACCTAGTCCCAAAGCGTTGACTGGACGCATTTTTGTGGTTTGGGGATATTCCATGCAGTAGTTTTTAAATATTTGATGGAGAAGGGGATGCTCCATTCTGATACCTGTATCTCAGGTGAATTGCCAAAACTGGGTGTTTTTAGAAATGAAATAGCCGCAATCTTGTTTTTCTCTCAATGCAAGAGATAGCCACAGCTGTAGCCGAGGATATCGGAAAATGAAACCCAGGAAAAAAGCCATTTTCACTACAGCAAACATGCATATGTCATCAGTCTAGTGGTGGGGGGATTGCTAGGGGACACCAAGTGAAAATTGTGCGCTGGAGGCGGTCTAGTGACAGAGTTTACACCAAAAAGCATTTCTGCAACCTCAGATATAGCCGCAAATAGCTGACATCTTAAAGCAAACTACATTGTCACAGAAACAGCGTTGTGTGTAGACCATCAGGGGAGTGGGGGGAACTGGCAGAGATGAGGGGGCTCTTAGTAAGGTCCTGGGGGTGAAGAAACCATTTTTTCCCAGTTGTTTTCCAGATATTGTTTGGCAGAATTACATGCAGTACCCTTTGGGAACACTACACTCAATTAAGACTATGAGTGTAAGCACAATCTCACCTTTAGTACAAGCCTGTACTACGCAGTTATGTGGTAGCAGTGGCTGAGCGGCCAGACTTATCTCAAGAGGGATGTGAGCAGTACACAATGTTGCACAAAGGACTGGCAATCACCTCTGGCCCTCCCAATACCGAATGATTATGCCATTATAAGATCTGACAGAAACACCACTCAAACAAAGAGAGGCGGACTTGCCTTCATATACAGAAATACCTTCGACATCAAAATCATCCAAGATGCGCAAATCCCGTCTGCCGAATCCTTGTCAATTAAGCTACCCCTCTCACCTAACCACACGGCCACCGTGCACCTCATTTATCGACCACCAGGACCTATCTCCTCTTTCACAGAGGACATTGCATCACTTATATCCATAAACACCAAACCTAACTCGCAAACCATCCTACTTGGGGACTTTAACCTCGGTTTCAACGTCCTAAAGACACTAACGCCATTGACTTAGCCAACTCATTATCTGATTTGCGTCACACGCACATCATCCACGAATCCACCCATATCAAAGGTAGAACTCTAAACTGGCTCTCACACATCAATTGCTCTATTGACCTCCTATCTAATGACCCATGCATCTGGTCAGACCATCACAAATTAACCTTTGCTATCAAAGCTAACACTACTCATTCGGCGCCCATCATCGCCCCTGCCATCCGCACGAGAAACAAGAAAGACATTACCCCCGACAAACTCCTACCTATACTACTCCCCATATTGAATAATATTGATTCAGATGCAGACCCTACAGCTCTAGTGGACACTTACAACCAGGCTATACTTAAAGCTCTGGATTCCATTGCCCCACTAAAACTGCGGAAACCGAAACCACAGCGTCACCTTAACACATGGTTCACGCCACAGTTAAGAGAACTACGTAAAGCCAAAAGAACCGCTGAGGCACTTTGGAAAAAACACCCCACAGCTCCCAACAAATCTGAACTAACCCTAGTATCCTCTAGCTACAAAGAAGCCATACTCCTTGCCAAAAAAGACTCCTATAACAAAAGGATTACACAAGCGGAATCCAATACTAAAGAACTTTTCAAAATACTCAAAGAATTAGAATCCCCTATTGCCCCGACTGACAAATGTATTACTGACGCACTATGGTGTAGCAACATCCAGAAAGCCTTATTAGATAAAATAGCTTGTCTACAATCCAAAATTAACGCAAAAAAATCCATGCTATCTGCGGACCCTAACCACAAACAACTTCCTAACATACCTCCAACCTTCCAGACGACTTGTAAACCTTTCAGCTTCTCACCCCTTTCAACGTGGGAAGTAGAAAACATCATCAGGAAACTAAAACCTTCAAACTGCCAAGGTGATGCCTGCCCTGCCCCGATTGTTAAAGCAGCTGCACACGATCTGGCGCCTTTCATCACCAATCTCATCAATGCCTCTTTCAAATCTGGAATAGTTCCTGACAACCTTAAAGACGCTTGGGTCATTCCACTCCTCAAAAAACCTACGCTTGACCCAGCCAACCCGTCTAATTACAGACCAATAACGACTGTACCGTTCCTATTAAAAATACTGGACAGAGCAGCCTACCTACAAATACAGGCTTATCTAGAAGCTAATAATCTCCTAGGGCTCAGGCAATCAGGCTTCCGACCGAGACACGGTACGGAAACTGCACTAATTGACCTTACCACTCAGATCCAAACCTTGAAAGACCATGGCAAACTTGCACTCCTTTTGTTGCTCGACCTGTCAGCAGCGTTTGATTTGGTTAACCATCAAACACTCTGTCAACACTTGAAATCTGCAGCCCACTTTTCAGATGCAGCCACGGCATGGATCAGCACCTTCCTGGTGAACAGAACTATGAGGGTCTTCTCTCCCACAGATTCCGCCGAGCCGGCCCCAGTACCTTGTGGTGTCCCGCAAGGCTCATGCGTGTCCCCGACACTTTATAATATATTCACGAAACCCCTATTTGATATATTAGACTATCTGGGTGTTACGTATACCAACTATGCGGACGACACCCAGATACTCTTTCCTATCACGGGCGACTACGAAATAGACAGCATGACCCTCAATGAAATCTACTCCGTTATACAAGCATGGATGGCACACCATGGCTTGTGTCTCAATGACGATAAAACCGAGCTGATCATCTTGGGCACTCATGCCAAACTTAAAAATCTCAATCCATCATTCAAAGCCTTTACCATAGATGGCAATCTCATCTCAGTCTCTAATAACACTAAAACTCTTGGTATCTACATCGATGCTACCTTATCCCTCTCTAAACAAACTAACACAGTAGCATCATCAGCTGCTTACACTTGCAAGCTTATCACTGCATGCAGACCATTCATCTCCGCACCCAACTGTATCACTCTCGCGAGAGCACTAGTCCTCTCCAAAATAGACTACTGCAACGCCCTATACTTGGGCACTAGCCACAAAAATATTAATAAATTACAAGTAGTCCAAAACAATGCAATCAGAGCTGCCCTTAACATCCCCAAAAAAGCACACATATCTGAGACCAGACGTAACCTACGCTGGCTCCCTGTCAAGCATAGAATATCCCTGAAAACGCTTGCCCTCACACACAAAGTTAGGGCTAACCTTGCTCCAGCATACCTTACTAACCATTTCACACCACACTCTGCTTGAGACCTCTTAGAGTAGCCCAAACTAACACACCTTGACCATACCGAGATTTAAACTCTACAACTCGGGCGGAGCTAGCTTCCCAGTACAAGCATCCAAACTATGGAACACCATCCCCCCACATCTACGTGCAGAACCTTCATTCAACCGGTTCAAACATAGCACAAAGTGTTGGCTCCATAACACGGACTCCTGACAGCCTAACCTTACCCTAACGGACATTGGCCAATCAATTGGAATTAATATCTCTGCGTATGCACTTGTTTATGATGCCAGTTCCTACCTGTAACTATTATGGAACTTGGCTGACTGTATTGTTTTGATTGCACATTTATGTAACTGTAACCGTCCTGTAACTGTAACGTAACTCTGCTTAACTGCTCCCCTGTAACCAGCTCTACCTTACGCGCCCTTATGCCCCCGGGCCTGGCTGCGCTTTATAAATAAAACAAATGCAAATACAAATACAGTAGTTCAAACACGCACTTACTCAAGGTTTCTTGATAAAAGAATATACATTTATTTACACACGTAGTTAGAAAACATTCCACTAGTAAGAAGCAGCTCAATATCACACTACAATACTCTACAGTACACAACCAATAAGTTTCTGAATAAGTTAGGCTCCCCTGAATTGGGAGCAAAATGGCACTTCCGTAACTTTCAAGGGTAGAAAGACAAAGGTTAAAATAATTAAAGCACAATTACATTCATAGGCAGGGCAAACAGTTTCAGTTCACTACAAGAGGCAATTCAATTCAATAGGCATGGGCCAAAGTCAATGGTTTAGTGTCTTGAATAGGATAGCACAGTTCTGGTAATAAACAGTTAGGTCTTTGCCAATGTTCTTAGAAATAGTTTGCCAGAAAAAGAGTTATATGTCGGTTTAGGAGTGAACAAGACTCCAAAGTTGGGAAAGTTTCACAAACTTTCACTGCAGCAGAAAAGATTTCCACACCGTGTTTGCACAGTACCTTAAGTATGAAGAAAAGCTGTAGCTGAGGCAGTTGTTCCTGGCAGTTCCTGCAGATCTCGCTATTCCTGAGAAGAAGGATGTTGGGAGGTTCCTGCACTGCCCAGGGAAGAGGCCACAAGCTTGGCTAAATGTCGGTTTTAAGGTGTGAGTGCCTTAAAGTCCACAAACTGGTATCCTTCTCAGTGGCTATCCAGTATTCAACAGCACTCTGATGAAAATTCGACCAGTATGGAGACGGTGTCCAGGTGGCTTACGAGTTGGTTGTTCCCATCAGCACAAGGGAAGAAGTCGTCCTTGAAGGAGCTTCTCTGTCAATGGAGTTTCAGGCAATTCGGACCTGCAGCAGGGCTTCACCGGGCAAACCAACAGTCCAGGAGTTGCAGCAGTCGTCTTCCTTCAGCTCGTCTTTGGTTCTTTCATTCCAGTGGTCGACTCTGCTTTCCAAGTCCCAGAGACCTGCTTTTAAACAGTGTTCTCCCATTCATTCCAGTCTAGCAACCACTCACCCAGCAGGGTGACTGTCCTTCCCGGACAGTCAGGCAGCCAATCATGCCAGAGTGCATTCAGGTATCCTAGGAGACTAAGCACAGGGAGTTTCGGGCACCTCCCTCATATCCTGTCCACTGCAGACACTCAGGCACGAGAGGAGGGCTTCAGCACTGAAGCCCGCCAAAGGGCATCAAACAAAGGGACCAAATCTGATTTGGCGCACAGAGCTAAACATGAGAAGGACCTTTCCTAAAATAAATGGTGAAAAATGATGACCAGAGTCTGATTTTACAGAGGGGTTTTGGGTGCCAGTCTTAGGCAGTATTGTATGCGTACCCTTTGGGAACATCACACACAACTAGGACTACAAGCTACAGTACAAATTCACCTTTGGTACAAGCCTGTACTACACAGTAAAGTGGTAGTGATGGCTGAGCAGCTAGACTTATCTCAAGAGTAAAGTGAGCATTATCAATAGTTACACAAAGGACATCAATTACTATGATTCAAACAAACACTGACTCATGGTTTCTGAGTAAAAGAATATACATTTATTCACACATCAGTTATAAAACTTTTCACTATTATCAAGCAGTTGAAAATATACGTTTCTAATACACTAAAACACACCCAATAGATTCTGGACAAGTTAGGCTCAAAATGAAGTGTGAGGAAAATGGCACTACAGCAATTCAAAAGGGAAGCAAATACAAAGTTAGACAGAAATTGAGCAGCACCAACAAGTGATTAAGCAGGGCAATCTAGAAAAAGGAACTAAAGTGAGGAAATCAAATCAAGGGGCCTCCCCAATGTCAATGGACCAAAGTCTCAGCAGAGGATCACACAGTTCAGGGTAGTTCACGGTTACGTCTTTGCCAAGTGTTCAGAACAAAGTTGGTTGGACAAAAAGTTACTTTAAAGAATAGAGAAGGACAAGCCCTCGGATTGGCGAAAGATTCACACACTTTCACTGCTGCTGGACGAAACGAACAACCGGGTTAGCACAGTACCTTTAGAGCATAAAATTGCTGTAGCTGCGGCAGATGTTCATGGCAGGTCCTGCAGATTCACTGTTCCTGAAGCGACATTCGGACTGACAAGAAGGAGGAAGACTGGAGGATACTGCACTGACCAGTTAAGAAACCAGCAGCAGAGCAAAATGACGAATAAAGGATGCGCTCCTTAAAACCCAAGCAGGGTCTGACCTTCTTGGCTATCCGGTTCACCGTAGCTGTGTATAGCAAATTGGACCAGTGGAGGGAGGCCTGGCTTGCAGTTTGACGAACTGGTAGTTCCCACCATCTCAAGGGGAGATGATTCCTTGCAGATCATCCCTGTCATTGAAGATTCAGACCTGCAGTTGGGCTTCACCATGAGGTTCAGTCGTGATAGAGGTCCTCTTCTGTCAGCTTCTCATCGGTTCTCTCGATCCAGTGGTGACTCTGCCTTTTCACTCCCAGAGACCTGCTTTTTATGCAGTTTTCCCCCATTCACCCAGCCTGGCTATCAATCACACTGCAGGGTGGCTGTCCCGCCGGGACAGTCACCACAGTCAATCATACCAGAGTGCGACATGGGTCTCCAAGGAGACCCTTTGCTGGGAGTCTCAAACCCCTCCCTCACATCCTGTCCCCCTCAGACATGCAGGCGCCTAAAGTGGGCTTCTGTGCAGAAGCCTGCGAAAGGCTGGTGAACAAAGGAACCAAACCTGGTTTGGCACGCAGAGTAAAACAGGAGAAAGGCTTTTACAAATCGAAATGGTGAATAATCCCAGCTCGAACCGTATAAAAGTAAATATGGTCCAGCGGGTTTCCGTTTGAGGCTACCAAGATAGCCTAAAACAATACCAAAGCTATTTAAAATAACCTATGTAGGAAAAATAGAGTAGTTACCACTGCCACCATCCAAATCTTAATGAAAAGGGAATGAAACAATGTTAAATGAGAAACAGACAAAAAGGGATAACTAGTAGCCCTTTCCAGTACTCTATGTAAGATAGTTTGTACTGGGTCTGTGGATTTTAAAAGGACTAATTAAGTCAATGGCAACTTTACATGTTATGGGAGACAGTAGCCAGTCCTAGAAAATGGTGTCTGAGTTGGGAAGTCTAAAAGACAAAATTGTGTCACTGCACTGAAGGTGCTGTGTAACAGACAGTAAAATGATGATGCCTATGGAGTAGGTGAGGCTCCACAGTCTATGAACACAAACATGTTAAACACATACAGAAAAACACATGTAAGAGTGGGAAAAAGGGCTCACACTTACCAGGTGAAAAAATAAACCCCAGAAATCCAGCTAAGCCAGAGGGACTCGGTAGGTAAGGGAAAAATAAACCTCAGAAATCCAGCTAAGCCAGAGGGACTCGGTAGGTAAGGGAAATTAGCCATTTTGGACAATTCTCCCAAACAGCCACAATGAAAAACATGGCTGACCCGATTTTTAGCTACCAGTGTTCGCAGTCGGGAAACATCATGGTAGTTTGTTCTTAAAACCACTGCCACCAGCGATTTCAAGAGGAAAGGGTAACATTTGACTGTTACATGAGTGTTTAGACATAGGGGATGCTGGGCAACCCCTCCAGCACTCTATAGGAAGATAGTGTTTGCTGGGTATATGAATTTAAAATGATTAACAAAGCCAATTTAACTTTACATGCTCTGGGAGACAGTAGTCAGTCCCAGCGAAGGTATTTAAACCTTGGGAAGTCTAAAAGACACCCCTGCTCCACTGCACTGAAGGTGCTGTGTGACACACAAGAAAAAGATGATTCCTATGGAGTTGTTTTAAAACTCCATATCCAAAGAACACAAAGGTAGAACACACATCAAAATACATGAAAGAGTGGGAAAAAAAGACTCACACTCTTTCCAGATAAAAATTAAAATCCTAGAAATCCAGCAAAGTTACTGGGGGTCTCAAAAGGTAAGGGAAATTAGCACATTCTTGAGAATGTTCCCTAACAGATGTTCACGGCTATAAAACTAGAGATAGCTGCGGCTTTTGACAAACAGATGGATCACGTGCTATGATGCCTAAACGCGGTTACGCCTACACCGTATGATCATTTCCATGCATGCAATATAGACCAATAGCCTTCCGTGTTGCATTGACGCGGCTACGTGCCAACGTGCCAATCAGATCAGGTGCTGTGATTACGTGCCTACACGTGACCCGTAACTGTGTCAACAGATTGCCATATTACACGCTGTGGTTTGTTGACGTGGTTATGCCCCCACGCTGTATGATGGAATCTGCACATCTGATTACTATAATTACTTATTTTAATCATGGCTATCAGTGTTTGTTGGTGAACGGATTTCCAAGTATCTTCCAGAACTTTTGGTGATTTAACCCTCAGTTCTCCATCCTTTTTACCCACTTTTGACCTAATTCTCTTTTCCCTTGTCTTGTGATTTGTTCAATTTGTCTATTTTTTGTTTTACTTATTTTTATAACTTTTTTTGTGCATTGTCTTTTCAGTCTTGTCATTTGTGGTGTTTTCTATTTTCCTCCACTGTTAGACATTTACGACTTAATTCATAGAATCTGACGCAGGAGCAGAGTAAGCACCTCGCGCAGAGAGGGAGCATGCACCATGCTTGCGCCAGCCGCAGTGCAAAACAGCATTTCCGCGCACCGTGTATTCATGGATTTCCCAAGCCATTACCAGCCATGGCGCAGTGAAAATCCAGAAGCACCTGTTACGTCGCCAACACCACCTCTTGCGCAGGAAAAGGCCAGTGAAATGTCCAATACAGCACAAAGCCCCCCTCTATTCTTGGCCCAGCACTCATCCCCCCTCCATCGTAATTGCGTAAAAAATCTCAGTGTACCCCGCTCGTGGCAGCCAAATCATTTGAAAATGGTCTTGCGTATCCCCATGAATTCCAGTACCCCACTCACGACAGTCAAATCATGTGAAAAGTGCCTCGCGTACTCGTGTAAAATTGCGCACCCCGCTCGCGCCAATCAAATTTTGTGAAAATGGCCTTCTGTACCCCCACTGCATTGCGTACCCTGCTCGTGCCAGCCAAATCATGTGGAAAGGGCTGCATGTGTGGTGACGGGTGTTGGAGGGGTCCCATGTGGTGTGGGCTGCCTGCGGGGCATAGTCATGGGTGTTGGGGGGTCCCTTGTGGTGTAGGCTGCCTGTGGGCTATGTTAACGGGTGATGGGCTGCCTGCAGGGTATGGTCATGGGTGATGGCCTGCCTGCAGGCTATGGTGACGGGTGTTGGGGGGGTCCCTTGTGGTGTGGGCTGCCTGCGGGGTATGTTTACGGGTGATGGGCTGCCGGCAGAGTATGGTCACACATGATGGGCTGCCTGCAGGGTATGGTCATGGGTGTTGGGGGTCCCTTGTGGTGTGGGCTGCCTGTGGGGTATGGTCATGGGTGATGCGCTGCCTGCATGGTATGGTCATGGGTGTTGGGGGTCCCCTTGTGGTTTGGGCTGCCTGCGGGGTATGGTAACAGCTGATGGACTGCCTGCAGGGTATGGTCACAGGTGTTGGAGGGTCCCTTGTGGTGTGGGCTGCCTGGGGGCATAGTCATGGATGTTGGGGCGTCCTCTGTGGTGTGGGCTGCCTGCATGGTATGGTCAAGTGTGTTGGGGGTCCCCTGTGGTGTGGGCTGGCTGCGGGACATGGTCACGGGTGATGGGCTGCCTGCGGGGCATGGTCACAGGTGTTGAGGGGTCCCCTGTGGTGTGGGCTGTCTGCGGGTTATGGTCACGGTTGTTGGGGGGTCCCTTGTAGTGTGGGTTACCTGCGGGGCTTGCTCATGCGTTTTGGGGGGTCCCTTGTGGTGTGGGCTGCCTGCGCGGCATGGTCATTGGTATTGCGGCGTCCCTTGTCCTGTAGGCTGCCTGCGGGGTATGGTCATGGGTGATGGGCTGCCTGTGGGGCATGGTCACAGGTGTTGGGGGGTCCCTTTGTGTTGTGGGCTGCCTGCAGGGGGTATTTGCAGCTGTTAAGCAGAATCATATGCAGTACCCTTTGGGAACACCACACACAATTATGACTACAAGTGACAGTACACATTCACCTTTGGTACAAGTCTGTACTACACAGTAAAGTGGTAGAGATGGCTGAGCAGCCAGACTTATCTCAAGAGTAAAGTGAGCAGTATCAGAAGTTACACAAACAACAGTAATTACTATGGTTCAAACAAACACTGACTCAAGGTTTCTGAGTAAAGCAGCAGAAGAATCACAATCTTAATATACTACACAACAACCAATCATTTCTGGACAAGTTAAGCTCAAAATAAATTGTGAGCCAAATGGCACGCCAGCAATTTAAAAAGGGAGGGAAAGACAACGTTATACAAAATTAAGCAGCACCCACAAGTAAGTAAACCGCGGTAGAAAAATATGGTAGATACCACTGCCACCAGCCACATCTTAAAGAAAGGGGAACAAAATAATGTTCCATGTGAGACAGACAAAAAGGGATAACTATTAACCCTTTCCAGTACTCTATGGAAGATAGTTTGTACTCTTGGGAACATTATTTTGTTCCCTTTTCTTTAATATTTGGCTGGTGGCAGTGTTATCTACCAAATTTTTCCTACCGCGGTCTATGAAAATAGCCTTGGTACTGTTTTAGGCTATGTTAGCAGCCTTGAAATTTAATCCACTGGACCCCATTTACTTTTATTTGGTTCCGGCTGGGTTTATTCACCATTTCCTTTTGTAAAGAACTTTCTTGTGTTTTAATCTGCGCGCCAAAACAGGTTTGGTTCATCTGTTCACTGTCCTTTGGTGGGTTTCTGCACAGAAGCCCTCCTTAGGTGCCTGAGAGTCTGGGTAGACAGGATGTGAGGGAGGGGTTTTAGGACCCCTGCACATGGTCTCCTTGGAGACCCAAGTCGAACTCTTGTTTGATTGGCTAGGTGGCTTTCCTGCCAGGACAGCCACCCTGCTGTGTGATTGACAGCCAGGCTGTGTGAATGGGGGAAAACTACATAAAAAGGAGGTCTCTGGGACTTGGAAGGCAGAGTCACCACTGGTTCGAGAGAACCGAAGAGAAGCTGAAGGAAGAGGACCACTACCATGACTGAACCTCCCGGTGAAGCCCTGCTGTGGGTCCAAATCTCCAAACTTCGACGACAGAGAAGATCTTCAAGGAATCTTCTTCCCTTGATCTGGTGGGGCCAACCAGTTCGCCAAACACCAAGCAAGGTCTCCCTCCGGACCCTGTTTGGGTTTTAAGGAGCGCACCTTTTATTTGTTTCTTTGCTCTGATGCTGTTTTCTTCCCTGGGCAGTGCAGGACCCTCCAGTCTTCCTCCTTTGTGTCAGTCCGACAGTCGCTTCAGGAACCGTGAGCCTGCAGGATCTGCCAGGAACTTCTGCCTCAGCTACAGCATTCTTTTTCTTCTAAAGGTACTGTTCAAACCCCGTTGTTCGTTCCGTCTAACTGTGGTGAAAGTGTTTTAAATCTTTCGCCAATCCAAGGGCTTGTCCTTCTCTACTCTTTTAAATAACTTTTCCTTTGACCAACTTCGTTTCGAACTACTCTGAACTGTGTGATCCTCTGCAACGACTCTGAACCAACCATTAACATTGGCGTCTTTTAGACTCCCCAAGATTTAAATTACTTCTCTGGGACTGTCTACTGTCTCCCAGAGCACGTAAAGTTAAATTGACTTTTAAAATGTACAGACCCAGCACACACTATCTTCCTATTGAGTGCTGGAGGGGTTGCCTAGCTTCCCCTGAGTGTAAACACTCATGTAACAGTCAAATGTTACCTTTTTCTTCTTGAAATGGCTGGTGGCAGTGGTTTTAAACAAACTACCATTATTTTTCCCGACCGTGAACACCGGTAGCTAAAAATCGGGTCAGCAATATTTTCCAATATGGCACCCATAACCTAGCTGTAAAAACAGATTCCGGTCGAGTTTTTTTCGCTGTTTCTTTTAGGAAAGGACCTTCTTGTGTTTAACTCTGGCCCCTAACCAGGTTTGGTCCCTTTGTTCATTGTCCTTTGGCAGGCTTCACTGCTGACGACCTCCTCTGGCACCTGAGTGTCTGGGGTGGACAGGATGTGAGGGAGGTGCTCGAAACTCCCTGTGCTTAGTCTCCTAGGAGACCTGAATGCACTCTGGCGTGATTGGCTGGCTGGCTGTCCAGTAAGGACAGCCACCCTGCTGTGTGATTGACAGCCAGGCTGGAATGACTGGGGGAAAACTGTTTAAAAGCAGGTCTCTGGGACTTGGAAAGCAGAGTCGAGCACTGGAACAAAAGAACTGAAGACGAGCTGAAGGAAGACAACTGCTGCAATTCCTGGTCCACCGGTGAAGCCCTGCTGCAGGTCCGAATTGCCTGAAACTCCATCGAATGAGAAGCCCTTATAAGGTTAACTTCTTCCTTTTTGATGGGAGCAACCAACTCGTCAGCTGCCTGGACACCGTCCCCATACTGGTCGAATTTTCTTCAGAGTGCTGTTGACAACTGGATAGCCAGTGGGAAGGATGCCAGTTCATGGTCTTTAAAGCACTCACACCTTAAACTGATGTTTTGCCAAGCTTGTGGCCTCTTCCCTGGGCAGTGCAGGAACCTCCCAAATTCCTCCTTCCCCACGACTGAAGCTCAGGAACAGCGAGATCTGCAGTAACTGCCAGGAACAACTGCCTCGACTAAAGCTTTTCTTCATTTACAAGGTATTGTACAAGTGCGGTTCAGAACTCTGTTCGGCCATGGTGAAAATTTGAGAAACTTTCCGGACTTTGAAGGTTTGTCCTTCCCTAAACCAACATATAACTTTTCATCTGACCAAATTCTTCTGAAAACCGTGACAAAGACTTATCCGTTTACTACCAGAACTGTGGTAGCCTATACAAGACTCTGAACCATTGACTTTGGCCAAGGTCTATTTAATTGAATTGCTGGTTGTAGTGAACTGAAACTA
Source organism: Ambystoma mexicanum (assembly GCA_002915635.3). Classification (NCBI taxonomy): domain Eukaryota; kingdom Metazoa; phylum Chordata; class Amphibia; order Caudata; family Ambystomatidae; genus Ambystoma; species Ambystoma mexicanum. The sequence goes on from CM030321.1 coordinate 829,882,866, forward strand.
TTTGCCCTGCCTATGAAAGTATTTGTGCCTTGATTTCTTTTAATCTTGTCTTTTTACCCCTTTTAAAAGTAACTCAAGTGCCATTTTGCTCCCACTTCAGGGGAGCTGAACTTGTTCAGGAACTGATTGGTTGTGTATTTGTAGTGTATTAGTATATGATATTGAGCTGCGATTCGGCTGGCGTGAGCACACAAGGGCCTTTTCACGTGAATTGGCTAGTGCGAGCTGGGTACACGATTTTGTGGTGTACGCAAGGGCCTTTTCATGCGATTTGGCTGAGGCTAGGGCCTTTCCAAGTGAATAAGCTGGCCATGACCAGTAGGCAGCCCATACCACAAGGGACCCCCCAACACCCATGGCCATGCCCCACAGGCAGCCCACACCACAAGGGAACCCCCAACACCCATGACCATGCCACACAGGCAGACCACACCACAAGTGACCCCCCAACACCCATGACCATGCCCCGCAGGCATCCCACATCACAAGCGATCCTCCAACACCCATGACCATGCCCCACTGGCAGCCCACACCACAAGGGACCCACCAAACCCGTGACCATATCCCACAAGCAGCCCATCACCTGTGACCAAACCCCACAGGCAGCACACACCATAGGGGACCTCCCAACATCCATGACCATGCCCCGCAGGCAGCCCACACAACAAGGGACCTCCCAACACCCTGACCATGCCCTGCAGGCCATCCCCGACTCATGTACCCCCACCACTGACGGCAACCTGCAGGCAGGGCCTGACTCATGTCCCCCCCACCAGTGACGGCAACCTACAGGCAGGCCCCGACACACGTCCCACCTCCAACACATTGTCCAAACATGCAATTATGTATGAAATGTCCACCAAAATTCCTCCACACCCTGCCCACCCACAGTGCAACTCAACAACCATCCATTGGTCATCTGCACACACATCACCGACATTGATGAACAGCAGGGACACGTAACGTAGCAAGTGAAGAGTGACACATTCACCAAACCATTGAGAGCAGGTACCACATTTGATTAGAAGCAATAAAAATGTATTAACAATTAAATTCCACACAAACTGAAAGACAACCATGAAAAAGAAAATATTAATGTAATGCAAATGAAACTGAGATCCTAAAATAAATATGTGAAGATGAAAAATGCCACATGATAAAAGTGGTCCATGTCCATTGAATGTCCTAAAAAAAAAAATACATTACTCGATTGTGAAATAAATACTAAACAAGATAGCAATTGAGTCAATATATGTACAACATCCATGGGTCCATGATGCTAAAAACCAGAAACAAACCCTATAAAATCCAAAACTAACTAACTATGTACAAAATGTGAAGCAAAGTCCATGGACTCCAAATAATAAAAAAATAAAGGAAACCTAACACTACATAACTATATACAAGGGCAGCGGGCTAGTCCTATGACTCACAATGTTACCAAGAGTATGGGCCAGGGCATCATCAAACTCTGCGTCAATATCCTGGAGGTGGGACTCAAAACTCCCTGCGAGTCTCCTTGAGGAACTCCACCCGCCTCTCTGCCCAATGCAGGGAGTTCTCTGCCTTGGCCATGGTGAGCCATGCCCCTGTGCCCACTGCCGCTCTGCATCTATCTGCTGGCCCATCCGCTGCCACAGAGAAGATATCCTTCTTCCAGGTACGTTGAGCCTGTTGCTGACAATAAGCACTGTGCCTGCATCACCAGGATTGCCTCTGGGTTGATGATAACCCCCGGGGCAGTCATACAAGTGCCCTGCTGGAAGGTGCCTGCACAACCTCCATAGTAGCGTACGTGTTCCCAGTGTACACATTTTATGTGTTTCTGGGTGCCACAGCGTACTGCAGGATGTTTTTTCATTGCAGGTGGGCTATAGAGTGGTCGCGTGCATGTTTGTTTTTGTTTTTGGGGTGCCTGAGCATTGCGTAACCCATTATTTTTCCCCCAGGGGTCATATACAGCCTTGCAGGAGCAGGACAATTGTTTTCTGCACCTCCCATTGCGCTAGTACATCAGTGCCATGACTGGGAGGGCAACAAGTGGTAAGGGAGGCAAAGCTGAGCAACCTCCCAGAGGTGGCGGCAGTGGGTGAGGTGGCCAAGGTGGATGACATGGCCAAGGTGGACAAGGTGGGCGACGTGGCCAATGTGGTCCACGAGGACAGGGTGTCCAGGTCCACGCAGGGATAGCCTTGCCCCCCACACAAGTGGGTCAGGGGGATGCAGCTGCTCCTGACATCCCCATCACCCGTCGGAGACGACAAGCAGTGCCATCTGCTTTCCCGAGCAGCCAGGGTGTGGAAGCTGCAGGGTCAGCAGCGACTACTACCACCTAGGCTCAGGGTCAGCCAGCCTGGACTGCAGTAGTCCCACAACAGGCACCGGGTGAATCAATGGCAGATTTCTTTGTATAGAAGGCCAAGCCACATGTGGTCCAAGTTGCTGTCACCAGGACACGTGGATCTGGAGCACCAGTGTCATCTGCTATCCTGAGCAAACAGGCTGTGGAAGCTGCAGGGGCAGCTGCAGCTACCACCACCCCTGCTCTGAGTCACCCAGCCAGGACCGAATTGGTCCCGGCCCTTGTCACTGAGGCAGGTGCAGCACAGGGTCCTGGCAACAGCACCCAGTGGCCAATACCTGCAGTCTGACCTTCGGTCGCCATGTCATTGCCTGATTCCATTGGCCAGTCCACCTGCACTTCAGCCCCTAATGACCAGACTGGCACAAGCCACTCAGGGTGCACACCAACTCGCAAGAGGAAGAAGCGTGCTCCAGGGGTACAGGCTGGAATCCCAGACACGGCTCAGGAGTCCCACATTTCAAGGAAGAGGAGTTTCTGTGTTGAGGAACTGGAAACACTTGTGGACTACATGAGGGTTCACGGCCGCGACATGCTGGTGCGGGCAGGCAGCACACATACACATACATTTCTTGGCCTAGAAAGAGTTGACACACCAGAGAGAGGAGGAAACAGAGAACTTCTGTTACAAAAGAGAGAAGCAAAATGGATATGTACTCTGGATACGTGCCACTCCAGCCTGAATTCAGAACATGAAATGTCCTATTGGTTATAATAGTCAGAACTTTGTCTTAATGTTTCATAATGACCATGATGTATATGTATACTGATCACATTCTTATTGTCAGAACTTTCTTTCGATGTTTCATAATGACCATGGTGTATAGGTATACTGATGACATTCCCATTGTAACAGATATTGTAAAAATATTGAAAAAATCTTATTTTGCAAACTGCTATCCACACTATCATATCTAATTAGCTATGGTTTAATATCTAAACCTGTACAATTAGTCCATCTAATCTTCTTTTCATGTCATCTTTTCGGCTCTCTACAGACTTTTAGTATTATTGTTTTCTTTTATTTTATTCAATCCATTCTAATTGTTATAATCTTTTATAATCTTTTATCTCATTTTACTAAGTAAAACCAATTTTCAATTTAAATAATCCCCTTTATTCAAATATCTTTGTAAAAAACTCATGCAATAGTTTTAAACTATCTAGCAACAAAATAAGCATCCCAAAATGGCAGCTGGCCGCATTGGCGTGATGCGTGACATCATCACGCTACGTTGGGCAGTGACGTCATGCGTCACGTAGCCGCGGGCTATATAAATAAAAAAAATAAGGGAAACAGCACGGATCCTGGCATGGAGGCAATCGTACCGAGGAACAAGAAGCTAAAGGGTGACTTTTTATGACGAATAGCTAGGAAAGCCTTTCACGCCTCTCATACTAGGGAGTTGAAAAACGAAATAGATAATGTTTTCAATAAGATACATCAGAAGTTATGTTGTTTTGGGAAACAAGCTGAAGCCTTTTTAGGATAAAATGGTAATTTAGACATGCCTACTTATTCGGCTCTGTGTACAAACTATGTAAAATGTATTTTGGTCAAATTTTGGCTTCAAATTCTTTCAGATACAAGCACACTGATCATTGTATGAAAAAAAGTAAAACAGAAAAAATAAGAAGATAAAACCATAAAAAATATATTGTATATAGGAATCAGAAAGTGAGATAACTATCTATACTCCCAACAAGAAAAAACAATTCTAGGTGAGTATGTCAAACTGGGCATAAAAATAGATATGTTCATTTTCCCACCCCTTCATCTAAATCATTGTATTTCTACTTAATTTTTGATTTCTGTTCCTTTTTTCTTTACACTTTCTCCTTAGTGTCTCTCCTGATGAACCACAGTAACAAACTGTGGGGAAACACATGTTGAAGGAATTCAATCTGAGATAAATTAATTCAAAAACATGGAAAGAAAGTAATCTAAACCCAGAGTTGTATGAAAGTCAATGCAATTGAGAAAATTCATAGCTTGAACTGCATGAAAGTTAATGCAATTGAGAAAGAAGTTGTCAATTATGCAATGAAAATGTGAGCAAGAACACACTAAAGAATATATTAACTTCATGATAAATTGATAATTTTGTGTCTACATTGTTTATACCAGAAGTACAACCCACTAGAGTGCCTTTCCAAGAGTAAACTTATTTATAATATTGCTGCTGTCGCAATATAAGCACCAAGGGTGCAGATTCTAGGTAAATCCATTATTTCTTTTGGCACACATTAGATATTGCTGAATTAGGAAAACAAACCCAACAAGCACTGCAATTTGGTAAGAAAACAGGCAGCACACATATGCCTGTTCAGCGCAGAGCCCACTGGCAGTGCCTCGCGGACCGTATCAGTGCCTTGGGACATGAGAGGTGCACAGCAGATGATGTCGTTAAGCATTGGTATGACCTCAAACACTGAGCGAAAGACAAGCTGGCTGCAATTTTCTCCTCTACCATGGTGACTGGCAGTGGGACACCACCGGAGGATGAAGAACTCAGTGCACATGAGGAGATTGCTGGTGATTTGATCGTAGTGGAGTTGGTCCAAGGTGTCTCCGTTGAGTAGTGATGCGTGTGTGCCCAGGCCATGTTGCTTGGGTGATGTGTTATGGTTGTCTGCCAGCTCAGGCTGCATTGACATGACTTCCATGTGTGACCCATGTGATGTTGGACTGATATGTGCTTGTTGTCATGCAGCCTGCATACAAACCATGTCCTGCACGCAGAGGCAATCCTCATCACCACACCTGCTCCCTCCTTCCATGACAATCTCTGTGCAGCCTCTCTTGGCCCTATTCTTGCTCATAACTATGGTCACAGATAGCCTGTGATGATATTCCACTCAAGACTTACCTTCTATCGTCACATGACTGACGTCTCTGTGAGTTCACCCTGCAAGCTGTTCCTACTCATAGGCATTCTTCCTTACCTCTCCATCCCCCAGCAGCTCAATGTAACTGGTAAATCGGATGGCAGACTACTGCAATGGGCTGTACCCGAATTTCTGTGATTATACACTCTTCCCTCTACAACTCTGCCAGACCTGGACTGTGTGGAACGTCCTTTGGCCTTGGTGCAGGGTATATCACTCGGACTGTGCAGATGACACAGGCTCAAAGTGGCTATGAGTGTTCATTCTTGGACCCTGGGCATTCCCAGCAAGACCATATGGGTCCTGGGCAAGCAATTCAATCTACTCCATCTCCAGTATTTGCTTCCTTCTCATGGTATTTGATCATTCCTTTCCTGCTCACTCAGGGTCAGTTGCTCCTCATGGCCATTAGTTTGGGGTCCTCGTCTGTGTTGAGCAGAAGCCTCCCTCTGGTACAGCCTCCCTGCCTCTACGCAACTGCTGTTGTTGCTTCTCTGGGGGCACTTCTGATGCTTCCTCGTTTGTTGTGCTCATTGCCCTCCTCTCCCCTGCTGTAGTTCTAGATGACTGAAATAATGCAATTGACAACTCTCCACACTGTCTGCTACAACATGGTACTCTGAGCAACCATTTTGAGCCATGCACTGTCTCCAAACCATCCCCCGCCCTTGGGTGTGGGGTTTACTGTATCCCTACAACCCACTACCAACACTTTACACAGAATGACTGCACTTGCCATTACACTGCTATCAGTCCACGACAATCACAATACTGCCTCTGTGTTCTCAATGATAGTTGAGGCCATACACATGTACTGCACTGCACCTGCACACTTCTGAACCCTGTTCTCCCCTTCCACATGCCTATTCACTTGCGTGATGTCAAAGTGACCTGCCATTGATGAATCCATGTGCCTTCCTTCACTGTATTTCAACACCCTAACGTTGTTGCAGCCTGTGACACATGTGTGTTAGATCATAGTGATTTCAATGAAATGTCAAATGACATGCATCATACATGGCTCATGGACAGCAGTATTGAGCTTCCATCTGGGTCTGGTTGACAGTTCAGACATGGCTATGCTAGGTGCCATCTGTGTGTTTGCATCTGTCATGTTTGTGGAAGGACTATGCCAGTCACAAGCTTGTTTGTGATGCAGGTGTTATGCATCATGCAGTTCCTGTCTTATGTTGCCATTTCACATGCATCCATGCCTTCTTTCTGGCTCCCCTTCCATATTATTGACACTGCATGCCTGAGTTTGTGTAATGTGTGACATGGCTGGCTCATGTGTTGGCTGTCAACATTGTGATACCTATGTGTGTGGACTATGCTGTTAACATGTGTGTTCATGTCTTCTTTTAATTTTCTGCAGGTGATGAGGTACTGGATGCAGTGGAGGATGATGTGGAGGAGGAGGAGATGGTGGAAGGGGTAATGTATTAAGAGCCCCAACTAGGCACCAGTGGAGGCCGTGGTGTGGTGGGCCATGAAAATCCATTAGTGCTCCAGACCATCCTGTCAAGGGGTGTCTCTGAGTATACCTCTGAGGAGCCCTATGCCTCTGGTGCGGAATCGGACATTGAACCCTCATTGCTGTCACAGGTGAGTGATTCTGCTGTGGTTGCTGTTCTGTCCGACACGCCTGCATGGGGGTAGACCCCTCAGGGGGCCAGTCAGTGTTGGTATGTCCGTATGTGGTGGTTACAGTTGCAGGGTCACGCTCCAGACGGTTTGCTCCTTTTCCTGGGGCAGCTCAGCAAGGGAGGAATGCAGTCCTGCAGCCACAGGCACCGCCAGCGCAGCAAGGGCCAGGTATCCTTGGGCCCAACAGGTGTGGTGTCCGGCAATGCGTGGCAGTGTGCCACCTGTGAATACTGTTTCGGAGAATTCCATGTATGCCATTACAAAGCAAAAAGTGGGCATCATGTGGGATGATGACTCAGGGTGTGGAAAGGGTGGCCAATTCCATTCTCCCCCCCCGAAAGGCAGATGGAGCTCCAGCGGCAGGCAATGCGATCCACATGCCTCTCAAACGGGCTGGACATGTTGGCCGCCAACAGGGACCTATGGGCTGAAATGGGGGCTCTGCGCACAGCTATAGCTGCTCAAGCAGACACCCACATGGATGCCCAGCAGGAAGAGAACACCTCCCTCAGAACTACTCTGGCTGCACTTGAGGTGGCCGGCAGTAGACAGGCAGAACAGCGGATGGAGCAGCTGACACACAACATCTCTGCTGAACTCCATGCAACCCGGGAGGAGATCCATGCGTCACGTGAGGCCTTGCAGGTGGAACTCCATGCAACCCGGTAAGAGATCTGTGCATCATGTGAAGCCTTGCAGGCGGAACTCCATGCAGCATGTGAGGTGCTGCAATGGGACCTGTATACCATAATCATGCAGAATCAGACCTATCAGGCCTGCATGCTTGCTGCCATTGAGGAGCATACCAGGGTTATGCTTGGCCAGCCTCCCTTGCCACATTCATCTTTTAATGTTACACCAGAGGGTGCCAACAGCAGCAAGAGCTCTCCCACTATAGGCTAGCCATGCAGGCTATGAACCATGGATGTTTTTTTTTTTTTATTCTCAACTTCCACACATGTGAGTGTTGAGGTGCACCCTGCACCTCCTCCCACCTGGGTGATCCCCACAGCCCCTGGACCACCATGGCCATTTCTTTTTCTTTTTATTTATTATTTTTGTTTACTGTGCATTCATGTAACAGTGTGTTGCTTTGTGTGGCACCCAAAAGCATCCACTGTGTGTTCCGGCTGGGCCCATACAGGCTTGTCTCGTGTTTGTGTTTGTGGCTTGGGGTCCAGACACATATGCTACTCCTGCTTCCCCTTTCCATGGGCTTGCAAGGAGGGCAGCGTGTGACAGTAACTTACACAGGGGCATTGGGCTTCCATCATTTCTGTGGCCGGGTCAGCCTGTGTATAGATCCCTTGTGGGGACTCATGATTGTTTGACCAGTGCATCTTTAGCACACATTTTGCTTTGGATATTGGTAAATGTGTATTTTTTAATGTTACATCTTCATGTATTACCTTGCCTGTTTCCATCATTGATACCATTCATGCTGTATGTGTTAACCTGTCCCCTTTAACTAGCAGAGACCCACTCAAGATGGAAGGGGTCCATGTGGTGGCTTTGTCACATTGAGGCACTTGTGCTATTGTGATTGGTCACTGTCTGGCATTTTCACTGTTGGGCCCTGTGTTTATGATATGTTATGCTGGTAAATGGATGTTCCTGTGTATGGTTTAATTTTGATGGGTCAGGGGGAATTGTTTGTGACATATTTACATTTGTAAAAGTGCCCTTTGTGACAGTTGTGTCATGCGTTGTGCATTTATTTGTGACTTTTTACATTCCATGGCATAGTGTGTCGGACAGGTAACATGGTGTTTGGGTGGGTCTAGGTGACATACCAGTATTTGGATGTGCTGTTTTGCATGGGGTAGTGGCATTCTGCATCTTGAATGTGTGCCTTTTGGTCACACGGGATTGGGTTGGTTTAAGTAGCTAGGGATGCACACAATGTAGTACTTCCAAGGACACATTCTCAGGGTGGTAAGGTTGTGACAGTTGATTGTCCCTTTGTCATCATTGATTGTCTCCTGGAATGTGCCAGGCCTGTGTGCACTCCGCAGGGGTGGGATTTTAGGTGAAAAATTGTGCCACAAGCTGGGTACGGGCTGCCTTGCCATGTGCCCTTTCCCCTTCCAGGCGCAGCCGGCGTGTATGTGGTTGGTGATGTGGGGGCACCACCATGTCCAGGGTACGCCTCGCCATGTTCCAACGTTGTGCAGGAAACATGCTGCCACAATGATCCTGCACACTACTGGTGGTGCATATAGTAGCTGGCCACCGGCGTGGATAAGGCAGCAGAAGCGTGACTTGAGCACTCTGAATGTGCGCTCCACTATGGCCGTGGTTGCAATATGGGCTGTGTTGTATCTTACCTGGGGTATTGTGGTGGGGTTCTGTATTGGCATCATCGTTTAGGTGCTCAGAGGGTAGGCACTGTCCACTGGGGAGGTGATGATGGTTGTCATTAATTGGGTTTGTCTATTTGTCTGTGTGTGACATGCATGCATGTGCACAGGCATTTGTACTCACCAATGAGCCATGTTTTTCCATGCCACCAGGCTTCCAGGTCGCGGTTTAGGGGTGACATTCTGAATATGAAACTATCATGGGTGGACCCTAGATAGTTGGCATAGACAGAGGTAATGATTCCCTTGGCATTGCATACAACCTGCACGTTGATGGAATGCCAGTGCTTGCGATTGCAATAGATTTGCTCAGTGGCCCTGGGTGGACGTAGGGTCACATGGGTGCAATGAAATGCACCAAGCACTTTGGGGAAGTGTGCCATCCCGTAAAAGTCTTGGACCATGGCCTGCCTTTCTGCGGGTGTTTTGGGCATGTATATGTGCCTGCGGTCTGAGGGGCGTGCAGTCATGATTGCAAACACCTGGTGTAGGCAGCGTGACTGCGTAGGCTGTGAGACGCCCCAACTATGGCAGTGGTCCGCTGAAATTACCCAGTTGCCAAAAAATGCAGTACATTGAGCACCTTTTCCAAGGAGCTCAGTGCTTGGGAGCAAAGGGTGGGTGTTGTTAGGTCATCCTCCCACTCAGTGAACAGGTCGAGGATGATATGAGGTGGAAACCTATACCTGCCATAGACCTGGCCATCAGGCATCCCAAAAAGGCTTGTCCTGGGTAAAAAAATGCAGGGACTGGATTTCCTCCTCCTCCTCCTGCAGTGTCCCACAATCACTGCTGCGAGGAATGGTACATTCATCGTAGCTATATACGCATGTTTGTTGTTTGAGTGCACTTTTATGCATTGGTTTTGGTGCGCAGGGGCACTTACGCCAGTTTTTGCGTGGCATATGTGTTTCCGGGTTTGCGCGTCTTTTGCCACGCACCGGTGAGCCCTGTTCGATTCCATGAATATGTGTTGTTAGCGCGCATGTGGGCGTTGCTATGATTTTACTGCAGTGCTTCCCCCGTAAAGCCCACATTTTTGCGTGTTGTTCCCCATTCCACGTGTTCCACCCCCTTTTTAGGTGTGTGCCCTGGACGGTGTGCTTCTTCACTGGCCGTATCGCGTAAGGCGTTTGTGGTCTCACAGTGACGTGTTGGACCCACGCAGATTCAACGCAGGTCTCAGGTAAGGTCACGCCCAATGTATTACATGAATACTTAAACGGGTGCACATTTAATCCATGAATCACTCCGTATATGTGAAACAACTCTGCACAGCTGGGATGCTTACATCAACCATTCACAATTATGAATGATCATACCTCATAGTTTGTCTGTTTTTGGGGAATATTAACACAGAAAAAAAAGATCTGTGACGCTTTTACATAATCAGAGATTTCACTACTGAGATCATTCTAATGCTGTTTATATGTGCACATTTACCTGCTAGGGCCATAGCTTTCTATATTATATATAAGAGAACTGTGCACAGCTGAGGTGCTTACAGCAACCATTCAAAATGATTAATGCTTTCACTTCTATACCTCATGATACTATAAACTGAATACATGGACACTTCCATTGCCAAACACAAGAGACAAGGGTCTAATCCACGAGACAGAATATTTTAATATTAAAGGCAACAGTGACTTCTTCTATGACAGTGGGCCTTACAACACTATAATGTCTAATGTCATATTAGTGATGTAAACATTAATTTCCACTACACATGTTACCCTGCACTATTCATAGAAACATACTCTGCTAAATCCAATTCAGTACCCACTATGTTTTGTTACATAGTCCTCTAATAAATAATAAAACCAATGTTTAACCATGCTATTAAAGAAACTAATCTTCTAAAAATAAGTATGTATTATGACAAGTTATCTGTCACCACTGTACCTCACAAATATTTTATGAATTTCACGGAGCACATTCAAGCACGCTGCACATCCTACTTAACTTGACCAGGAAAAATCAACCCATACTTCAACTGTTAAATGTGAGCAGCATTGCACTGGTGAGATCCGTTGTGTATCTTTTTTAGGAAAATTCAAACACAAAAAATGATTTGGGACTCTTTTACCCAATCAGAGATCTCACTACTGAGAGCATTCTAATGGTATTTATGTGAGCAGATTTAATTGCTAGGCCCATTTATATATGCATTATATGTGAGAGAACAGTGCACAGCTCTGGTGCTTAGAACCATTCAAAATTATGAATGCAGACACTCCATACATGATGTACCTGTTTTTTTGGGGAACATTCACACAGAAAAATGATTCACTGACTCCTTTAAATCATCAGAGATTTCACTACTCAGAACATTCTAATGGTGTTTATGAGTGCAGATTTAATTGCTAGGCCCATTCCTATATACATATCTAAGAGAACTGTGCACAGCTGAGGTGCTTACAGCAACCTTTCTAAAATATGAATATTTTTATTTCTCATGCTTCTACTAACTTCATACATGGACAATTGCATTACACAAATACAGGCAACAAAGCTCTTTTTCACTTGACAGTATGTTTTAATTGTAAGAGCAAAAGTGACTTTTTCAATGAGAGTGGGTCTATTGCTACAGCTTATACTGAAAAAAAAAACCTATATTAAGAGAAGGTTTCCTTTGACGACTATACCTCACAAAGGACTTTTCACTTTCAGGGAACATCTTAAAGCACAGTGCACATCCTACATGACATGAGCAAGTAAAACCGACCTATGCTACAATTTTTTAAGATGAGCAGATATTCCATTCTGAGGCCCATAATATGCAAATTATTCTTGGGACAATTGACAGTGACGAACTAATCAGTAACTCTTTCACATAATCACACATTTCACTGCTGCAGGCATTCTAATGGTGTTGATGTGTACAATTGTAACTGCTAGACGCAATTTTACATGCATTATTGGTGAGGAAACTGTGCATAGCTGAAGTACATAATGCAACCAAACTCTGACAATACATCTAATTTCTTCAAAGTAAAATCCATTTTCTTCCCTAACAAATAACCTCTAAGAGTTGTGACCATAAATTCCTTAGATACAGAGCAACAGCAAAAACAAAGATTTCCCAAAGCCACATTATCAGCAAATTTTCAAATAATTGCTTCAACAAAAAGGTGAGAAAGAACCTTTATTGGTAAATCTATTTTTCTCACACATAACCATAGCATGGCATGCATTTCTGCTTAACCACTCTCCTGAAAACACTGAAATAAAAGATGGAAAACCCTACTTTCCAAATAATACATATAAACGTTACTAAATCAGAAACCTAAACATAATGTTTTTATCTTATATAAACAACAATTGATTGTATACATGAATGATATACAAACACACAATCACTGACCTTGAGCTGTTTTAGAAAGAATATATCTTCACAATTGCCAAACACAGAACATCTGCACAGTCTGGGTTCTGCATTCAGAATAACAAAAGTTAACAAAAAGGTGTGTTTCATACTTTTCAGAAATCAACAGCACAAAAAGAGGACTGTACAAAGCAAACAAGTAAAATGGGCGACCCATTTTTACTACAACCTATCACAGTACATGAAACCCAAAACAATCCTTTCTAAAGGCTACTTATATAGCTATATGTAGAAAGACAAGTGAATACAACCAAACATTTCCTTTTTTAAACAAATTGCATAGCTGTGGCTATAATCCTGGCTAAAATGACAGGTCCATTATAGCCGCCCGCGGGTACACCTACATTTGGTTCCATACATTGAAAAACACATATTGCAAAGGTTTCAGATTTAATTCACACATGCATTAAGGTGAGAGCATCCAGACAGAAAGACATGCACACATCTGTGGAATACCATCCATAATAAAATATGAACACTGCACAAAAATACAAACTGTTGTAGCCACGGGTAGAACAAGCACATTCATCCCCGAGGCTACAACAGCCCACCAAAATGCACAACACCCAACTGGAGAGCTGTTAACCACAGCTGCGGACATCCGCCTGTAGCCGCAGCCTGTACCGTTTTAGATATTCAAAAAGACATATTAACAAGGTGTAAAAATTCAAACACAAAAAGTTACACATGAGGGCATGGAATCAGAAACACATGTGAAATTGTGTAGTGTAAATCCACAAAATAACATTATCAATGCACAATAAACAATGTCCCATTGGCTTGCTGGTATCCATGTCTATACCGCCTCTGATAGGGCACAACATATCATTGGCTGCTACTGTATCCGTGGCTATTAAAAAAAGGCATGTCAACTATTTTCCTTTTCAATAATACTTAAACAATTCTCTTGGTGGCTTTTAAAAGAGCCTTTATGTGTGTTTACCAAAATATATTTTCAATAAGAGAATACTCCTCTCCTCTATCACAAATCAGAGGATATTGCAAAACATGTCTGTGCTCTTTCCTTAGATGACTAATTAATTTTCTTTTGCCAAAGAGACATTTTTTGCTCCCTGTCAAAAAGAAATCTTCTCAATTTGGGCATAAACCTCTCATTTAAAATACTCCATCTAAGGTAACATTATAGAACCAGAACATTTCTCTAAACCAATGCTGTGAAAACACATCACCAATGTCCTCAGCATCACTATTAGTCCCATTTTCAAAATTCTCTACTCCTCTGCAGTCTTCTGAACAATGCGATTCCTCACCTTTTGGAATTGGCTCCATTTTTCAAATATCCAACAAAACAATAAATATAGCCCATTTAATTGCACATCTCACTCTCAGGAAATACAAATGTACTCTATAGAAAAACTCTTAATATTATGATGCAATGTAATCCATAGTTGCATTGGCACATGTAAATATCACTCACAAATTAAAGTGTCTGATCTGTTCAACTTTAACAGTTGAACAGCACCTGAGGTACTTGACATCCTTTTGGCAGCTGCCCACCACACAAATAATAAACAACCAATCAACAAAGTTATGACAAGGAATTCGACCTTCTTTCCTCATTTAATCTTCTTCCATTGATCATTCTAATATCTGAGATGACAAGCAGTGTTTTTCTATCACAGTAGAATGGAAAACTAGATGGAGTGGCTGGAGGAAAACTATCCTACAGAGGAAGAAATGAAAAAAGGAGTTGGTGAAGAGAAGCAACCAGAAGAAATTCTGCAACATTTCAAGATTTTGTATGTCCATTATTTACATTTATGTAAAATCTAGTTCACCTTACGACTTTAAATTCTCTGTGCAACCAACAAGTGCATTTTGAGTCTATTAAGTCTTCAATTGTTTAAAAATATTTCAAATATTTTCAAACAGATGAAGAAGTGATTCAAGTATAAAGAAGAATAAAACAAGAGGCATCTAAAGAATTACCCACAAAACCAGTCATGGACACCTTACAAGAAATTAAAAAAAAAAAAGTATTGATTAATATTCAAAATGATGTACAATCCAAGAAAAAGGACATACAAGACTTAAGAAAAATCAAGGAAAGCAATAATGTAGATAATTCGGCTACTGAAGAATATATATCATGTGTACGAAGTAAAGGAAAAAGAAATACCACAACCACATTCCCCATTAAAACATTATTTGCATACCTATTTAACTTTTTACAGTATTTACATATATGTATTATTGATGAATAGAAAGTTATTACACTGTTACAGTAACTGTGTAGAAAGACTACACTGAATACTAGAATACCGCCCACAGAAATGTGTACATGTATTTATTTTAAAACATTTTTTATAGCCGCGGCTACAAGCACAGTACAGTGGGCATCATACCAAAGGCTTTTGATTGCTCTGCCATTGTGCAATCGGCTAACACAGAATGATACAATTGGCCAAAATGAGGCATGTCAACCGTAGCAGTGACTGGGATGTTTTTACCAGTGGCTACCATTGAATCTATCTGCAGCTATGATAAAGTACACACATATATTAACATTATTTTAACACATACTGTATTTAAGGAATGAATTAAAGAATATAGGTCCATTTATAAAGTCTGCATTATTATTGTCTATTGTTATAATTGAAAGGTGGGGCCTGAAAAGAAGAATTTTTCGGGAGAGGAAAATAAGATGGAAGTGCCCTAGAGAAATACTGGACCCGATCATGGCTCTCCACACAGCTACCAAACTTCGAGTGAGACTTAACAACCAAGGAGCGCTGTCAGAGGAAATCCTGTAGAGCGCAGGGTCAAACAGAGTTGTCCCTGGCCCCGGCCTTCTTTATCAGCTTCCTCGGTGACTTCAAGGACACAGAACCCTCAGTTCGAGCTTTCCCACCAAAAATAGGAAACATCAATATGTCTCGCCTCCTATATGCGGATGATCTAATTCTGTTAGATCAGACGGAGATCGGCTTGCAGCAGCAATTGACAAATTTGGTACAGTATATAAATTCAAACAACCTGGAAATCAACAAACTCAAAACAAAAAGTCATGATCCTGTCAAAAAACCGCCCATACAACAGACGCAACAGGGGCTGGTTCCTGGAAAACACCAAGATAGAAGTAGTCCTATGGGGCAAAGCCAGGAATCTAGCAGCACAGATGAGAACTATTGACAAGCAATATGGAAAATTCTCGCTAGTCCCTGTAATTCAATTCTACAAAGGCAAAGTTGTCCCGGCCTTAACCTACAGAATGGGCGCGACCCTATCCATGCCGAATTCAATCTGGGCAAAATTGGAAGGTCTACTGTGGCGATCAGTCTTGGGCCTACCAAATTCAGCTGCAATTGCAAATATCAGGCGCGATCTGGGGCTGTTGTCTCTATTACCATCTGTTGAACAGAATTCTATGCAAATTCTAAGGAAAATTCTTCTCCCAGATATACTCCCAATATATAAATTTATAGCCGCAGAACTAACAACTGGCCACACTACCATCCTGAAAAAATGGTCTCTGAGACAAAAAGCAAAGCTCGAAGAAATAGCCTGCGCCGAATATGACCTAATAAGAAATCCTCTGAGAATAAAACACAAAATGGAACTCATGGACTGGATCAGTATGATCGACAAAGCTCAAACAAACAAACTGACTGCCCATCTACCACCTGTTTTCAACAAACTGAAAGTTCCTTGTTGTACTGCTCCAAATTCCCTGATAAAAGCCTTATGAGGATCTTTATGAGAGCACGCCTGAATCTATTACCCCCTCGAGAAATTCTCTGCATTAGACTGCAGTCCGCGTCCAAAGAATGCAGACTATGCGCTACTCCAGAAGAACCAGAAAACCTGAGGCATCTATTACTGCATTGCAAAATACTAAACCAAGAAAGAACTGCCTATCTCTCGTCTCTTGGGATGCCCGCGTCAGCTCTGGAACAGGATGTCTGGTGGAACAGACTATTGTCTGGTGAAAATTCTAAATGGACCAACGCAACAGCAAAACTTCTGACTATCGCACTTGCAAAATAAGTGCACATGCAAAATTAAAGCACAGCAAGGTGCTAAATACAAATAGAAGCAACTTCTACTCGCACTATCACGAAGTACCTACAATGTTCAAATTTGGCCTAGTAAAAATACACAAGTAATAATAAATAAATAAATAAATAAAAAGAAGAAGGAACTGGACAGGAAAAAACATGAGGCTTTACACATATAACAAACGGTAAAAAAGAAACAGTATTTGTTTGCATTTTACTGTTTTGTTAAAAATGTTCTGCTTTTCATTTTCTTAAAAATGAGATTAAAAAATTACCACTTAAAAAATACATATATTCCTTGCATTGGCAATTGTCGTGGTTTCCTGAAATTGATTTTTTGAAACTATCTAGGGTGGCATCTCCCATCTAGATCAAGTTGTGACATCTTTTACACATTACCATAAAGTCTTGTAGATTGGTTGTAGGTCGGATGGGATGAGTTTGGGTGTTGCTTGGTGGAAAATAAGTATCAATAGAATTGGAAGACTGTAATTCAGATGACAGATACTTGCGTGCTGATTGTACACCGTGCACTTTTACTTTATATTCCACATGAGCCTTTATATATGATCCATCCACTTTATTCCAATATACTCGGACTAGGTACCGAATCAACGTTGAGGTTCCCAAACTTTGCAAATGGTTTATTTAAAGGTCCCTCCTCAAAACCTTTCCACAAAAAACACACATCACTTCCACGATCTCCTTCTTTCTGTGTTGCTCCTTAACCGAAAATACTGCCACCTGTCAGGAACAGTCTTCTGAGCACATATAATTTTCTTTTAATTTATTTTAATTCCCTTTGTTAAATGTTTTATCCGCAGGTTTTTCCTTTCCTGTTCCAGCACCCCACCCCTCACCCCCACGCCCTTCCATTCCCAAAAACGGCCCTTTAAGGGCCACCTTCTAAGCAATAAAAATAGATGAAATTTAAAGCAGATTGCAAAAATACATTACAATATATTTTGTAATCTATTTTATCCCCCACATGTTTTCCCTTGTAACCGTGGTTATAATGTTCTGTGGCTGCAGGTAGCACCTCCCCAATCATTGCAAGCATTAGACAAGTTTTCAAATACCTATGCCTCTTGGGGGGTTGCATTAGCCATGGCTATATATTTATAGTTTAAAAACAATACAAATCTGTGTGCATATGTGTGTGCATTCTATAGGACTTGTAAATTATATTTTCAGACATACACAATGTAAAAAAAACAGTGGGTTAAAGATTCAGAAACATGGATAAAATAGAATAAAGAGGGGGTGAGTACAGTTAGTGATTGGGATAGAGATGGTGATAATAGGTTGACTGCATCTAGAGAAGGTGTGATAAATGACTATCCTTCTATCGGCAAACAATAGAAAATAGCATATGTTAAAGAACACACTACATGAAATACAATTACTGCATTGTATTACCCTCATATGTCGTGCATCAAATAAACAATATAAGATTTAAAAAAGAAAAATCATGCACTAATACATCAATAAAGTAAATAGAAAGAAGCAGAACTGAAGGCACGTTCATTACAGAGACAGATGGCAGCTTCAGTGTGCACAGGGTTCCGCGTTTCTGAGTTTTGGTGGATCTAGTTTTCAGCTCCACTTCCACCCTTTTCCAGTTTCATTGTCCGAGTTGACACCCTTGCAATAGGTACATACCTAGCCTGCGAGGTGTAAAATGTGCGCTGTTATCTGCTGTACGGCTGGGAAGGAACAATACATCTGGCTGGTGCCTGGTGCCGTATTGGGAATCCAACGTCTGTTCCACAGCGAAAAGCTGCAGAGATATTATCTCTCTGTGACTGAAAGGAGTGAAATACTAAATAACTGGAAAAACTTACCATTGCTAGTGGACCCGACCCGCTCCATTCGCGTAAGCCTATCAGCTGGAGCTGATAGCAGTTTGACGTGAGCGGGCTGAGCATTCGATTGGTCATGTGACATCGGCCATGTGATACTGAAGACACACCCCCGGAAGCTACGCATAAAAACACCACTGCGAGACCCTTGCGGCGTGAAGCCCGCGAGGTGTAAATGGCGCGCTGTTATCTGCTGTTAACGGCTATGATCGGCGGAAACTACTGGTAAGTGCACCTGATTAATTAAAAAAGATGAAAAGTAAACCACTGTGTAATACGTGGACTTACATTTTAGCATAATGAAATTGACAAAGTCACGAACCAGATTACAAGAGAAATTAGAGGAGTCCGTAGCAATGGCCTATAAAATCAGTCTTTGCACTAATCTGACTGAGAAATATAGGTCACCTACTAAAATCGGTAATGCGAGGAATGACACAAACAAAACTAACGAGAGCCCCACAGGAAAACAAGGTTTAAAAGACAAAACAGGCGAACAACTAATTGAGGCAGCAATGATCCAACATAATAACAAAGCAGAAAAAGCGCCCAACAATATTATAAGTACAACATCGAAGACAAAGGAGAGACCTGTCGAATACATTAAGTCAGAGGAGAGAATTAGGCCAAATCAGCCAATCAACCTAACTTGTAAAACTAATAGCAGGCTATCCCAACCGCCTTTGACTCCAGAAATCCATCTGGATAATCCAACACCTGTTGTGGTTACTCCAACCGCCATGATCCGGGAACTAACCAAAACACCAAGGAAAAAATCACAAAAAATAAAAACTGGAAAAATTGTCTGCACTTCATTACTGCAGGATAGAGCAAGGATGACCAAACAACAATGGCAAGCTACATACTATCCTACGGACTCCATTAACGATGATTACACCAAATCGCTACCTATCCGATTAGCACGGTTGTCGCTAGATATTACGGAGATAGATGCAATAATGGATTCCCAAGAAAACAGACCTGATGAGTTTAATAGAGCTCATACACCACCTCAATCTAAACAAATCAATACATCTACCCAGATTACATCTAAAAGAAATCAGATGCCAATAAAAACAAATCTAGAAATACTGTGTATTCATACACAAAATCAAAGAACAGAGGAGTATACCTCTCAATCCATGAGTATGTAAGAGGAGTTACCAAAGGATACGTACAAATCTCCGGAGAGAGTACCTACAACAATGGTAGATCGACAGAACACCCTGGTAGATGTACTTTCTAATGCAATGATTCCATCCTTAAAATCTAGGAATACATGGTCGATGCAACAAAAGAACAAGCAACTCTTCTTGCAATGATTATGACCAAACAAACTCAATTCGAAGCCTTTACAAATACCATACAAGAAAGATAAAAATTAGAAGCTGAAACTTCTAGGACATGGCAAACAAGATTAGCAGATATGGCACGAATAGATCGCAATGATAAACAAAACTGGATGGAAACAGTTTCTACCATAACAGAAAAACTGATAGATGACAAAGCAAAAAAACAAACAAAAATTCCAGCACAATCACTTTCGCTAGATAAAGAAACCCAAACTGAAAGAAAAATGGATGTTAACAAGATAGACCAAACAACACAATATGAAATGCAAAATTTTGCAACAGAGTTACGTAACATTACAATCCCAATATTTCCGGGTAATAAAGAACCATCAATATGTACACCCTTTGATATCTTTGACTTGGCCAAATGCAGAACAATAGATCAAGCTATAACAACCAAACCCCTGCATAAAAAAGCAATTAAAAAAACACAAACAGGTTCTCGTGCCTTTTTGCGTAAAAGGCAAACAGTTCAAAAATCGTTACAGGGGAAGACTGATCCAACCAAACAACGAGAAAATATAAAAGATAAGGGTCAACAGAAACAGAACAAAAACTTGCTAACTAACAAGACTTCGATAATACTACCTCAAAAGCCCAATTATATACAACTTGATCCACTGGACGAATTACTAGAAGAAATTAATCAAGACTCAACGAATAAGCAAAAAATGATTCCAATACTCAGAGAGATACAGATAATCGAAGACTCGACAAAAAATAATCTACCAACTATCAATCCACAAGACGAGGATTTAATAATCATAGATGAATGTCACGATTCAACCTGGCAGAGTCCCACCGATTCAACCATGGAGAGCTCAACTATCACGCAAAGATCAAATGAACAAGTAACCATTCACTCACTTACTCAGTGGTATCGAACGAGGAAACTTTGCCAGATTCACCTGAGCAAGATAAAACAAGAAGAAAAGAAAGACTAATCTCTTGTGGAAGTCCACCGATTATGAGACCAATATTTGATAACCCACTAACTACTACGTATGCTCATAGAATATCGCTATTTCAAATGACATCTACAGTATCACCAGTAATACTTAACAGGTGCAATATTCTTCGATTATTCAAAGCTATACCCCAACTGAAGTCAATTGGAACCGATGACATAGAACTAATCATTTTTTCAAACAAAGACCACATGGAAGAAGTCAATATTGATTTCTACTCGGAAGAGATTATGCAACTTGTACTTGCAATGAAACATCAACTGAGAAAAATAGGATTTAGCACAGAAGACATCTTTGTAACAAGAATTATGGCTGAAAAGAAATCAAAGAATTTAGCGCGCTTTGATCAACACAAAAAAGAGAGAAAACTGGAGCAAACAAACGAAGATAAAATTGAGAAAGAAACTTCTAATAATCCAGCACTAAGATCTGAAACCAGAAGAGTAAACCAATGTCAAGAAACAAGGAAAACATACTTATAACAACCAAAAGAAAGTGAAGGTCAGCTAAACGAAATATCCCTAACATCATGGAATACGAGAGGTCATAAACATCTCTTAGAAGATTCACCACTATTTCTTGCAGACTCAGAAATTATATGCCTACAAGAAACATGGCTGACAGATGAGGTCCTATGTGAAGGATACATAACTTGGATGAATCCTGCTATCACCTCGACCATAGGTAGGCCTGCCTCAGGAATGATGATCTTAATGAAAAACATCCATGCATGGTCTATAGTAGCCAGAAAAAACATCCACCCTTGGGCTCAATACATCACCATTAATTTGAATACGGAGAATGACAACAACCTAACACAGAGCCAGCAATTCGGGTGCATATCAATTTTTAATATATACTGGAATCCGACAGCTATCAATGACAACAAACTAATTGATTCAATTTGCGATGAAATTGACCGCATTACCATGTCCAATTGCAACAATGAATTCATCATTGTAGGAGACTTAAATATACATCTCTTTAACAAAGGTGGGGAAAAATATAATCTACAAGAAATGACAAGTCGTGCAAGAAAATGGATGAAAGAAATGAAAATTTGTAACATCATTCTATGCGAACAATCAACGAACGACAAAGGCTTGCCCCTTCCTACTTGGTCACACGAAAACTCCAACTCGATCATTGATTATATAGTTACATCAGAAAGTCTACAGAAATTAATAATTGCAACCAATAATGCACCATACATGGCAAGCGATCATCACCAAATATCTATTACTTGGACAGCAAAGAGGAAAGAAGCGGATCGTATTTACTTACCAGTACGCAAAGTTACAAATGGACTGAATAAACTGAGAATACAACAACACCAAGTATCAGAAATTCTCACCTCTATGGGAAATGTGGAGATGAACGATATAGCAAAACTGAATTATGGATGGATACTAGAAAAATATAAAACTGTCAACTCAAAGTTCAAATACACAGCAAACCATATACACAAACATCAATATAACAGCGAAATAAAACAAACAAAACAACAACACCAGAAAAGATTGCGACAAATTGGAAAAAAGAAAGAAGCAGACTATAAAAGCCAAATCTGAAAAGAAAAACAAAAATACTCCAATTTTATAAAAGCAAATAAAGCAATGATGAAACAAAAAGACGCAGAAGCAATCCTTACTGCTCTGAGAACAAAAATACTAGATATCTATGGTCTCTGATGAACAATGAAGCAAAACAACAAACATTGATCCAAGAAGTAGAGGCCAACATATTGGTCAAGCACTATACAGAATTGTATAAAAACAAAGAACAGAACTTGAGCAAAGATACCGGAAAAGACGTGTCACTGTGGAATCTTAATTGGGATGAAGAAAGCATAATAAACACCATAAAGGTTCTAAACTCATCTAGAGCCCCAGGTCCAGACGGCCTCTCTAATTCAATGCTCAAGGAAGCTCCAGAAACATGGGCTAAATTCTTGATTCATCTATTCCAAACCATTGAAAAGACCAAAGAGATTCCTCTTACATGGACAACTGCCATCTTGATTCAGATATTTAAAGCAGGTGATAGAAAAGACCCAGGTAACTGTAGACCAATAGCACTTTTAGACCCGTTGGGAAAGATTTTCGCAGGTTATCTCCAAAACAAACTCAATAATTGGGCAGCGAATAATGGGAGACAAATGAAAAGACAAACCGACTTTGTAACTAAGATTGGAACCAATGTAAATCTTCTGCTGCTGAACATCTTAAAAACAGAAGCATTCACCAGTAGGCAACAAATCTATGCTTTGTCCATAGACCTGAAGATGGCATTTGACTCCGTAAATAGAAATAAACTATGGAACAAACTAAAGACATGGGGTTGTCCTTCGCAGATTCTAAATCCAATAAAAAAACTGTATGAAAACACATTGGTGCGAGTGCGAATAACAGTGACCGGGACAGTTACAGAATCCATCCCCACCTGGAATGGGCTGAAGCAAGGTTGCCCTCTGGCAGCATGCCTATATAATTTGTATACCAACGACTATGATGAGCGAACATTAAACAACAAAGCAAACCCACCCAAATTCAACAGTGAAATAATTCAAACATTAATATATGCTGACGACATCATCATTCTGGACAAAACCATGAAAGGATTACAACAAACACTGAACAAAGCCCAAAAATACATGATAAAGAATGAATTACAAATCAATACTTTCAAAACAAAAGTGATGAAACTGTCAACACAGAAAATTAAAACTCAACAAGACAGGAAACTAATCGTAGAAGGGCAAGAAATAAAGCCAACAAAGACGATTAAACACCTAGGTGCCTTGGTCAACCCTTCGAAGAACGAAAAAGAATGGCACGAATATATTGAAGAGAAAGCCAGATCCTTGGCGAGACAAGGCTGAATCTTCCATTTGAAATATGGAACCTATTCAGCCAAAACAACCATCTTACTATACAAACAAAAGGTAACATCGATATTAACTTATGCGAGTGAAACCCTAGTCAACCAGCAAATAATCAGATGGGCCTATTTGGAAGGTGTATATTGGAGGAAAACATTAGCCCTACCGAAATCATTTCCCATAGAAAGAATCAGATTTGAATTGGGTCTTCAATCCTTGCAATCCATAGCGCCATGGAAACAGATGGATTTATACAGAAAAATCATATCAGAGGATAAGATTCCTTCATTAGAAATACTAAAAGAAAAAGAACAAGCCGTGCAAGTCTCAGCTTTTCCAAAATGGACTGCAGAAATAAAAACGAAAATGCAGATAGAAGCAATCACAGAAGAAACACTGATCGATCGACCGTAGCATTTGAAACTAAAGCTAAAAAATAAGGACTGGATTAAAACGATAGATCTCCAAAAAAGCTTTAAACACCATCTTCAAGGAGGAAATGAAGTAAGAGCACTTCATATGCTACCTGAATACCTAACTCAATTTCCAGACACTAAGATCCGTGATCTATTTCTGCGGTTTCGACAAAACATTTTACCAACTAGAGACTACCTAGCAATGAAAAATAAACCACCTAATATATCTCCTGCATGTAGATTTTGTTGAAACCAGGATGAAAGTGAAACCGTATACCATCTGACTATGATTTGCCCAGCATTGAAAGAGAAAAGAGAATTGTATAGAGACTTCTTCACGATCTTGAAGAAAACAATGACAACCGAAGAGAGATGGGCACACCTACTACAAGGAAACGACAAATGGCTCATCATTACAGTAATTAAATTCTGGATAGACATTACAAGAAAGAAAAAAAGAGAAACTGTTTTTTTATGAGTATAATTGCATTTTATGAAATTGAATGAGAATTATAAATGAAAAGTTTGTAAATCAAACAAAACATTTTAATAAAACAAAAAAAATACAGTAAATACATGGGAGTAGACAGTGTGGGGATACATTTAATTGGTACATGTACACAGGATGCAGTAGGATGGGTAAGAATACAGAGGCTGAAAGTGCAGTGAGTAAAGGATTTGAAACTAGAATAGCATTGCTGAGGTTAAGAAAGATGGAAAGGATGTGTTGCATATAAAGAGTGTGAGTAAAGTGCATACTAGTACTGAAGGTTAGGGGACAATGCATAGGTAAGGTTACATTGCCCTATTAGCTTGTTTTGTAGCCACACATAATTATCAGCACCTCATGAAAAAGTTCTCCATTTAAGTTATTGCTTTTAGTCCTTGTCAGTATACAGTTGTTCACGTATACTACAAGCATTTTTAGCTGATTACACCTACCTTTATTTTCCCATTCGTATTTACCCACTTTCTTTTTAAACATCACTCTATTGTCTTGCGATTTGGTGTCTTTGTCAATTCTTTGTTTTAATTTATTATTTTCTTTTTTAAACATTTTCAATTTTGTGGCATTGTCATTTTAGTTTTTCTATTTTACTTTTTTACCATGTTCCCCCTTGGCAGAAGTGACAGCAGTAACTATAGCATCATAGCAAAAACTTCGGACAGCTGGAGATTCTTTCTTATAAAGGAGTACCATTTTCTGAAGGAGGTAGCGGAGATGCAGTGCACCTTTTGCAAAAAGCTTCTGCAACAAGGACCCTCAACCATCGCTTGACATAGCTTGGACAACTCTGTATTAATACATGATCTGGTACGTGTCCATTGGGATGACACTTATTTGTTTTTGCTTTTTCCTCCCGAGTGGGACGGGTATGCCCAGACGTGGGTCATGTGCCTAATGGACCTAGAGACCCAAGCTACTCCTCACTGATGAGGCCCAACAAGGCTGAAACATGTCTGCAGATGCTTGCGGTCTCATGCACAAGGGTTGTGACCTAGCAGTTTCTGATGGAGCCCCTTTTGGGGTGGGGTCAAACCTGATTTGCATATGGTCTTTCCCCTTCTGTAATGGCTTGGTAGATGAAGAACGATGGTCTGAAAGTTTTCCCAGAGCAATGCCAGAGGTTAATATTCTTTCTAAACCTTCCAGTCATCAACGCGTCTTTTTTGCTGTTTATGGACATTTAAGGGAAAATGCACGTACAATATTGGCAAATCCATCAGGATAGACGGTTGCATACATTCATATTGCTTGCTTTGCCCTGTAGTGTATCATCCCCATATAAATTGGTTGGGCCACATGCCAAATTTGGTCCTTGTGTCATCAACTACATTTTCAATTACATAACAAATTGCACTGCACCCCACACCCATCACATACAAATATCATGAAACAGTAAAGGTAATATCTACCCATAATTGTCATTAGTACTTAACTCTAAAAATAAAGAAGCATGTAACATCCTTCTCCTGCATTGCAATGTACTGTCTTTTACATATTTTCAAAGAAAGGTCTGATGAACTCCCTGACAACATGAAGTGCGCTGAGGTCATGACAAATGCAATTAGGCTACCCTACTCATCAACATACATCTCATCACTAACTGATGACTACACATAATCCCAGTTCTGACATATGAACTCCCTCCTCCCCTGCTCCCTCTATCCTCTGCTACCCCTGCACTATTACTTCCAACCCATTGGGTGCATACACTATGCACAGAATTCCACTGCTTCCCAGCTAGATTGGTGCTATATGAATCCCACGCATAGTTCTGTACACTGTTCGGAACTATGCAAATATTACATAACACAAACCACATATGACACTTTGCCTCACATACGCTACCATAGGCATCCCAGACCTCTTGAGCTAAAAATTATCCTGTGTCCTGGACCACCTCTTCCACCAACCTACTCACATCCAAGTCAGATTCGGTGTCAAATTAACTGAATGAAACAGACATTCCCAAAGAGAGCCAATCAGAGGCCTTTTCTGCATTGATAGAGCCTAAGGCTAGAGGAAAACACGATTCCAATGAGAGATCAGTGATGTGAGTTTACCTGATGACGTTTGATTAAGCCGGTTTGTTCTGGGTGAACAACAAATTGGATCATTTTGACACATCTATTAGATAGGAATTTCACAGGAATGTTGTATTCTGTATTAATTAATGTAATATGGCAATAGGTTTGGACAAGCAGAGAGTCTTTGCAAGATTTTGAGACTACGATAATGAGATCTTCACTAAAAGTACCCAATGCAGATTGATGATCAACAAAACTATTACATCAATCAAGAAGCACAGACACCAATAGGTCTACATCGGATATAAAACAAGGAGAAACTAACCTGGCATCGGGCATCGGGCTTTACCATCTTTCAAATCAAGGGAAACTTGTTTGGGTTCCTGTAGAGTAAATCATTATCCAGAAAAGATAGATCAGATTTACCAATAGTATAATAACTGGAGCAAAACAAATAATTGGAAATTTCAGAAAAAGTGCAAAACTTTTCGGGGGTATAACCATGTTGATAATAATGGAAAAGGGCATCCACGATTTCTGAATTCTTAGTGAGCTATTTTTTAGCTGTTGGTTTGGAAATACATTTCTATTAGCATGTTTGGATCTATGCTTTAGGTAAGGTGCGAGGAATTGCAATCTGGCAGGGGTGCAAAACCCTGACTTTTTTAATTTGTATTAGTACGTAAAATGATGCAGCTGTTTCCTTCTCCAAATGGGTAATCTGCCAACCAGATCCCCCTTTGTCGTAGCTCCATGCGAAAGGCATAGTGCATGTGTGGCCTGCTGCATCGGTAGCCTGATCCACAGCACCCGCTCTGCTTGTTGCTCAGAGCAAGTTCCAAGGTCCCAGGATGCCCACTCGATCGCCACAGCAAAGTCACTGCAGCAGAGGGATGACATTTAAGATATGCCGCCTATACTCAAACTACGATGATCATGAATCCCCATGCTGGTGGCCAGGTAATCTCTAAGAATAAGCTATGCCTGAGTTTACACACAGTGCATGGCTATACTTGTGATCATGGCCACCACATTCCAATTGATATTACACATGTGTTAGCTCCTGTGAATCAGCTCTGCTGTGGAAGCGAATGGGTATTCGGGTTAGATGGGCAGATAATGCAGCACAGCAGGACAGAAAGCCAGAGGACCCAGCCTCTCTTTTATTCCCTTTGTGAGGGCTGATAAACATCTACCCTAAAGGCAGCTGCACACTAGGCAGCTGTACTGGGCCCAGGTAGCAAAGGAGCAAACCCATTCATCAGGAGTAGCCTCACACTAGGGCGCTGCATGTCTAAAGGTCTTTGTTGTCAGTAGAAGGAAAGGGGCAGGAGTAGGATAGGCAGGAGTGCTCTGCAGACAGGATGAAGCATTCCGCCATCTTGTTTCTCACTGTCTCTCTTTGTCTTTCCTGTCTTCTCCACTTCCTCTGGATCAAAGAACTTTGGTTGCAAGATCAACAGGGAAAAGTCCACTCCAGCCAGGATCAGGGATTGGTTCCCAAAAGCAGGCTAGCTATAGACTACTCACCTGAGGACTTGTGCCCTTAAAAGAAGGTGTCTAACACCCCTTCAGCATTTAAGGCCGAAGAGACATGCTAAACATTCTCGCCTGGACTTGCACAGTTGCACGCTCCAAAGCCCTCCACCAAAGATGAAGAAGGAGCCAGCTAAAACAGAATGAATAGCTGTCCCCTAACCACTCGCAGGAAGCATTGGTAGTGACCAGTGCTGTAGACCAGGACCAACCATTCTGGACTTGATCTTCTGTGGCAGAAGTGCTGACCCTGAACGGGAGTATCTGGTTCTCGAGTCCATTGTGATGGCCTCACAGCAATTGTAGGTGCCAGACTAGCCACTCCCTTCTTCTCCTGCACCAAACTTGTTGCTCTGTGTTCACTGCATTCTGAACAACAGGGAAGGTGCTGGTGCTAGTGTATGCGTTCCTCCATCCAGATGAACTATTGTACTGCATCTAAACCAGCTTCCCCCTTCAGCGTATACTAGAAAAGCACCTCACTTGTTAGGCCTGAAGTGCCTGCACAATGCCTGAAACGGAACTGAATATCTGGAGGATCACTTGCTGACTGTAACCAGGGGTTACAACCATGGTTCATTCCCACTTAGGTCAAGAACTGTCACCTCATTGACAGCTCATCAACACACCCTCGATCACCACTTAACGACAGTCACCTGCTGACTCAAACCATTGGAGCATCACTCGTTTACCTCTTCCAGTGGGAAAAGTCTAACTCAGCCTTGGCCAGCTGTCAAACATTCTTGGGACAACCCTGACCTGCATCATTCAACCACCGCCATTCCACTGCACAGAGCACCCACATTCAATCCTACTCGATTCCTGCTTGCTGCAAGGGCTTCCACAATCCTACATGCCTGACTGAGCCTGATCAGCTTGCATCAACATTTAAACCTGGGTCTGATGCGTCAAACCACCAAGAACTGAATTCAGGTGACACTGAACTGCCCCCACAGCCCACTTGGGCCCTAGAGACTGATTAGGTCACGATCACTCCTGCATTTAACCCAATATCGTTTGTATGGTAGTACCTTTCCTACCACCCCTGGAACTACACTCAGAGCCATACTTTATCTAGTCTGTCACATCCTCTCTGCTCTTTTCTTTGGGGTGGGTTTTTGCATAGTAATCTCTATAGATGGTGAGTTTTAATAAAGTGTTTATATTTTTACAGAACCTTGATTTGACATTCCATTTATTTTGGACTGTGATCCTGTGTTGTGTGGGTCACTATTGGTTCACCTTGACATCCATCTTGGGAGTATAGCTTTCCCTTGCCCCACGTTACCAAAAAAGGCAAATCAATTGATTATCTTGGCTTTACTTTTATGATTGTGTTGTGTTTTGGTTTGTAGAAGTGTGAGGGCTGAGTGGGCTATTTTATCTCTACTCATCCTAGCACTCCTGCGATGAAGAATCCAATTCTTCACATAAGGCGCCAGAGATTTGTTCATCTTGGTAAACACCTAGCCCCCTATGAACAGTTTTGAGCAGATTCCAAGTAAGGTACAGGAAAACCAGCAGGTAAGTGATATACCTGTGGTACCCAATGCATTTAAACATTATGGGCCTCATTCATGGAACGTGTTGGGCCATTATAAAACACTTCCTTGAATCAGGCCCTCTATGTTATATTGAGGTTTCAGAAGGGGATTGAAAAACCAAACCTTTAAGAGGGTAATTCATAGAATTAAGCGCACAAGTGGTGCACGCGGCTGCCGCACAGTGTGCGCGTGCGATAGTCTGCACCAGCCGCATGTGCCAAAATCCATTTCGGCGCACAGCGTATTCATGGATTTTAGCCACCAAAAGCAGCTGCGGCGCAGAGTGGCACAGGGACCCTGCAGCAGCGCCAGTAACGCCCCAAAGAACGACCCTCGTGCAAGGAAAAGCCATCAAAATCCCCAATCCAGCACAAAGGGCTGCGCTAACCCTCGACCAGTATACAGGGCTGCCACACAGCACACGGCAAGCGGGTAATGTGAATACCTGGGCTTCGCAGGAAGTTTCACCCACGATTTAAGCAGGGTACGTGTATTCCTGGGGGGCGGGGAAGTCTAACACGCGATTTCAGCAGGGTACGTGCATTTCTGGGGTGCGGGGAAGTTTAACACGCAATTTCAGCAGGGTACGTGTATTGCTGGGGTGCGCGGGAAGTTCCACACGCGATTTCAGCAGGGTACGTGTATTTCTGGGGTGCAGGCAAGTTTAATACTCGATTTCATCAGGGTACGTGTAATTCTGGGGTGCGGGGAAGTTTAACACGCGATTTCAGCAGGTTACATGCATTTCTGGGGTGCGCGGAAAGTTCCACATGCGATTGCAGCATAGTACGTGTATTTCTGGGGTGTGGGCAAGTTTAACACTCGATTTCAGCAGGGTCCGTGTATTCCTGGGGTGCGGGGAAGTCTAACACGCGATTTCGGCAGGGTACATGTATTTCTGGGGTGCGCGGGAAGTTCCACACGCGATTGCAGCAGGGTACGTGTATTTCTGGGGTGCGGGGAAGTTCCACACGCGATAGGCCCTGTGCGAGTGGAGTACGTGTATTTCCGGGGTGCAGGGGATTCCTACACATGAATTGGCGGTGTGGGTCCTCCCAGGTGTTCCCTCTACACCCTCCACGGCCCCTGCAGGCAGACCACACCACAGGGGACTACCCTGCACCCCTGGGCATGTCCCACAGGCAGCCCATCCACCATGGACATGCCCCACCAGCCAAGCCACATGTCACCTTGCACTAGTGATCACCAACGCATTACCCCCTTGTACCCCCACCCCCAGCTGTGCAGGGCACCTGCCTGCAGGCCCCCACTGATGTCCCCCAGCACCCCCACCCCCAGGAGTGTGGGGCACCTGCCAGCAGGCCCCCACTCATTTCCCACTCATGTCCCACTGCACCCGCACCCCCCAGGAGTGCAAGGCACCTGTCAGCAGGCCCCCACTCATGTCCCCTTGCACACCCACCCCCCAGCAGTGTGGGGCACCTGCCAACAGGCCCCCACTCATGTCCCCTTGCACCCCCAGCACTGAGGGGCACCTGCCAGCAGGCCCCACTCATGTCCCCTTGCACCCCAAGCACTGAGGAGCACCTGCCAGCAGGCTCCACTCATGTCCCCTTGCACCCCCACCCCCAGCACGTGGGGGCACCTGCCAGCAGGCCCCCACTCATGTCCCACTCATGTCCCATGCACCCCCACCCCCAGCAGTGCAGGGCACCTGCCAGCAGGCTCCCACTCATGTACCACTCATGTCCCCTGCACCCCCACCCCCCAGCAGTGTGGGCACCTGCCACCCCCACCCCCAGCAGTGCAGGGCACCTGCCAGCAGGCCCCCACTCATGTCCCCTTCAACCCCCACCCCCCAGCAGTGCAGGGCACCTGCCAGCAGACCCCCACTCATGTCCCCTTGCACACCCACACCCCAGCAATGTGGGACATCTGCCAGCAGGCCCCCACTCATGTCCCACTCATGTCCCCCTGCACCCCACCCCCCAGCAGTGCAGGGCACCTGCCAGCAGGCCCCCACTCATGTCCCCAGCACCCCCCCCCCAGCAGTGCAGGGCACCTGCCAGCACGCCCCCACTCATGCCCCCAGCCAACACATCATCACAATCTAGATACATGGCCCTCATGGCCAGCCTCCACATGCCAAAGACCCACCCAAGTATTGCATCCACCCACATAGAAATGCCAATTTCATGATACAACCCCAATGGCAAGAATGTAAATGAACACATGTCTGTCACACACACACAATGGGTGCAAGTGAATGTCAAAACCCATATCATGACACGCATGAAACCAATGAGATAATACCACACATCGAAGTATGAACATAAAAAAATGTATTAAAAGCAACATGAATGGAATAAAAAACAAACAAACGACAAAGGGAATTAAAAATGAAAAGCTGCATGTCCGTGAAATAATGAAAAACAACAAATCATAATCCAAAGGGAAGGTGTCCAAAGCCACAGTTCAAAAAATGAAATCCAAGTGAAAAACAAAGTGAAAACCATTGCTCCATGGGGAAATAAAATAATAAAATAAAATGAATACAATAGTGAACTATATACAGAAGAACAATCCAGGGTCCATGATCCCAACTGAAGAAATGAAACCTATCAAAAATACTACCTAATGAAAAACTATATACAGAAAGGTGGTGCATTGTCCAAGCGCAACCAAAATAAAGAAAAAAACAAAAGGAAACCTAACACTATTTAACTTTTTATAAGGTCAGCGGGCAGTCCAACGGCTCACATGTTGATGTTCCGGGCCAGGGCATCATCCAACTCCTGCTCGATGTCCCGGAGGTGGTCCTCTTCCATGGCCCCGAGGGTTCGCAGGGACGATGACATCTGGAACTCCAGGTCCCTGCGAATGGCCTCGAGGCACTCGGCCCGCCTCAGGGCCCTTTGCAGGAGTTCTCTGCCCTGACCGTAGAGAGCCATTCCTCTTCCACCTGCTGCCGCTCCGCTAGTATCGCATGGCCCAACCGCTGCCACACGGAAGACACTTCCCGTCCAGGGTCCTCCTGCCTTCCAGCCGATGCCTGCCCCTCCGATGATGAAGGCCCCGAGCCATCATGGCTCCCACCTTGTTGCTGCTGCTGCTGTGCCTCTGCCTGTGCCCTGGCTCCTGCTGCCTGCACATCCTCCTCCAGCTGAGGTGCAGTTGTTGAGGTGCCCACCCCTGCTGGACGTCCGACTCCCGAATGTGGCAGGGATGTGTCCTCCAACAGCCTGGCTGCAGGGTCAGAGGCAGCTCCACAGGGCACCCAGGTGACACATGGGTGGGAAGATGGCACGGAGGACGACTGGTGCATAGGGGGTTCAGTTGAGGAGGGGGTCGGAAGAAGGTCCACAAAACGGAGAAATACGGCCATGGTGAGCTGTCCCAGTGGGTCAACGCGGTCAGCGAGCCATGCGAGAAGACCTGCAGTCTCCTCATGAAAAGACTGCAGGTCAGCTCCCAATGCACATTGACGCAATGCCACCCCACCCAGGACAGGCTCAACCCGGTGCCGGATAGCCACATCCACAGGGAGAGGAAGGCCAGTTGTTGTAAGCCAATCCCTTCCCTGAGAACGGGTCTGGACGTAGGTATCCCTGCTGGTGCAAGATGATGCAGTCACAGGATCGGGGACAGGATAACACACAGGCACCTACGCGGCAGCCTGTGCTGCCTCCTGTCCCTGCCCCTGCACTGCACCACTAGCACCAGTGGAATCCCCACCTCCAGACCCTGTCTCTGTCCCTTGCACGGCCTCCTCCTCCACCAAACCCCCCACCAACCTGGATGACTCTGTGCCATCTTCCTCCGTTGGGCCCTGTGGAGTCTCAGCTGCCCCTTTGGCTGCCGAGGAGTCGAACTCCAACCTCCACCTCTTGGACCTCCCCTCGGCAGCTGTGACCTGGGACACGGCACCAGACTCCTCACTCCCCGACGAGATGACAACCTGGGAGGGGAGCCGGGCCTTGCGTCTCCGGCTGGCGATGCAATCCCTGCTGCTGTGCTCCACAGCAGCTTCTCCGCCCTCTTCAGCAGTTGATGCTGCAGACAGGGAGAGATAGGAGACAGGCATCAGGGCACTGTACAATGTACTCATACACACATGACAGTTGTACATGAGTGGCATTGTCAAACTTCAGACATGGCATCACAATCCCCAACACACATGTCATTGCAACTCACACACATGAGCTATTCCACAGCCATATTGCAACAGCTAGCACCATCCATACACATACAAACAGCATGAGCAGCCAAAGGTGAGCCAGACATCACATGAAACACAGGGAGTGCACTAGACATGCACACATGCCACCACAATTACATGCATGTGTACACCTCTGCCAACTTTCGCTGTGATGGGATGGGCATCCATGTCACAATTGGCAATCAGTCTTCTACATATCAGTGTCACATGCATCCATGTTGCATCACTGTTGCACCCATGTCAAATACACACACATGCACATGTACACGGTGCAGATACATGCAGCTGGAACCAACATCCATGTGTGACACCACAACCATGCCAACTTACATACACAGTAATCAAAACATGTGTGCTCACATATCTGCATTTGGCCTGCATGCTTACCCACACATACACCATCCATGTGTCTCACACATGAAAGGACTTGCATGTTTGAGCCTCACAGCCCTGTACATACACATCCATACATAGCCCTACAAAACCACATGTACAACCTGCACACTACTGGCACACCACCACACGCACAGCTTCCAATCAGTATGCATGTACACTTACCACTCAACTCCAGACGGGTCTGCCTCTCAAGGACCTGGACGTGGAGTGCTGGACGTATGCATTCCAGGACCCTCATCTGATGTTCCGACAGGTGGCCTCGGTGCCCCTTAGCATCCACTGCCTTCAAGAGGTGCTGGGCCTTGTTGAGGGTCCTGGACCTGAAGTCCTCCCAGCGCTTCTTGACATGTTGAAAGTCACGGACTGGCACCCCATCCGCGTTGGTGGCAGTCATGATGTCCGTCCAGACCCGAGTCCGTCCTTCCTTGTTGGCGGATCTTGTTCTGAAGAGGGCATCATACTGCCCCAGGACATGCTCCACCAGGACAACAACTTCGGTGGCAGTGAAGCTGGTGGCCCTCTGCCTCTTTGGCTGGGGGTTGCCAGTGGTGCCAGATGGTGTAGTGCCCGACATGGCAACCCCAGAGGCAGGTGTGGGTGGGCAACTGGGTCCTGGGGCTGGGCTGTGGAGCGATGGTATCCCAGTTGGGAGTCTTCAGTTCCAGCAGGGGTGGTCACAGCAACTGCACCCCTGGCTGATGTGCAGGCAGCACATAGCAGGGCACGTGGGCAGCAGGCAGTCAGGCAGCAGCAGATGGCAGGTGGGAGCGTGCTCGGGGCTCTGGGGGCAGTGATTCGGCCTTTTGGGCAGGAGTGTGGTCTTCTGTGTGTTTTCGCATGGCCAGCTTGATACGGAGTGATTTGGCATGTGAAAAATATGCACGTCAGCCTGTGATTTGAGGAAAGGCCACTAGCGTGTAAGCGCGTCAGCACTCATACGCGCTTTCATTGGACCAAAGGTCCTTCAAGCGTAAGCGCCTGACATGCGCGGGCGTGCATGGGCGTTTCCCTCTTGACGTTAGTATAGTGGTTCAGCGCGCGTGAAAAAACTGCACGTCCGCGTGTGAATGCGTGTAATCTGAGCAAAGGGCCCATGTGCGTAAATGACGTGGCGTGCGCGGGCGTTTCCCTCAGCACGGGTTAAAGGTGAGCGGGGGCAGCAGTTTGCTGTACGTGCCTTTCGTGGAGACCGACGTGTGTTGCTGCTTCCTGTTTCGTGCGCCATCACAACTTCACAGCTATCAAGGACGTATCTCTTCTTTTGGTGGGGGTATTGGCTACGCGTGTTTTTCTACATCGCGCTAGTCAGATGGTGAGTCGCACCCGCTATTTTTCCCACTGTGGGTGCCCCTGTGTATCACACCCATTTTCGAGATCATAGTAGCCTGCGTGTCCCATGCGTACGCGTTATTCGTGTTACTGGGTGCCACCGCGTACTGCGGGAGGTTGTTTGCACGCACGTAGGCTGCAGTGTTGCGTGCACAGTTTTACTGCAGTTTTGGGGTGCCTGAGCATTGCGTGACCCGTCACTACATCACTGGGGTCACATACAGCCTTGCAGGTGCAGGGGGGCTGTTAACATCTTGCTTCCCACCCCCTTCACCCCAATTGCCCAAGTCAATTGTGCTGTACACCTCCCATTGGCACTACTCCATCTGTGCCTGCACTACTACATCTGTGCCATGGTTGGGAGGCCAGCAAAGGTGAGGGGCGCCTCAGCTGGGTGTAGTCCTCGTGGCGGGCGTGGTCAGGGACGTAGCCTGGTGACCAGGGAGTAGGGGGACTCCAGGGTGTCCAGGGCGCCACAGAGGGGGAAGAGGCAGGGGTGCGCCACTTGAGCACAATGTTGTGCCATGTGTCGGTGCAGTCATGCCACCACCCCCTGTGGATCTGGGAGATGCAGCTTCTGCATCTGGCACTGGCACCTGTGTGACCCGGCAGTCCGTTCCATCGACTGCCATGGACCCAAGGGTAGTGGTAGCTGCAGGTGCAGCTGTGGACACCGCCACCCAGGCTCAGGGTCTGCCAGCGCAGGCTGTGTTGGCACTTGAGGAGCCCTTGGAAGATTTCCAACAGTAGGGGCATGCAGGGCTGCTCTGACCAAGACACTGGGGCAGTTATGTCATCTGCTGCCCCGAACAGCCGGGTGTTGGCAAGTGCAGGGGCAGATGCACCCAACAACACCCCGGTTGTGAGTCTGCCAACCAGGACCGTTGCGGTCAATGACCTTGCCACAGCGGATGTTGCTGCGCAGGGTCCATTAGAGGGCACCCAGCTGCCACTGACACAAGTCAGGCCTTTTGGTCGTCCCTCCACCTGCCACTCCCTTGGCTCAATCCACCGAACCACTAGCCATACTGGTCAGGGCGGCATTAGCCAGTCAGGGTCTGCGCCACAGTCCAAGAGGAGGAAGGTTGCTCCCTGCAGCACAGGCTGGGACCCCACACACCAGCCACGACCTCCTGCACGTCGAGGAAGAAGCCTTTCTGCAAGCAGGAACTGGACTTCCTCGTGGACTATTGTGCGGGCCAACAAGCCGTGACATGGCTAGTGGGTGCCAATAGTCAGACTTCGGCTGCCCACCGTGACACCCACTGGAAGCAAGTTGCGGAACATGTCAGTTCATTTGGCCATGAGGTGCGCACGGTGCAAGAGTGCAAAAAGCGTTGGAATGACCTCAAATGCAGTGCTAAGGCTAAGCATGCCTCAAAATACAACTTGACTCTGGTGACTGGTGGTGGGGCCTGCCACCAGAGGAGGAAGAGCTCACTCCACATGAGTCACTCGTTGCGGAGTTCATACCACCTGAATCGGTCGAACGAAGAGTGGGAGAAGATGCTGGACTTTGATGCCCAGTCCAGTGAGTGTTGAATGCGTGTTTGTTTGAGGACGTGTGCGTTTTACTTGTGGGATGTGTTGTGCATGATTGCACTACATGTTTGACGTGTACATGGTTTCTGATGTTGCAAGTAATGCAATGCTTCTGTGATGCATGTCTGCTTCTGCTGGATGGTGGACATGTGGAGCAGACGGGGACTGTCTGCATCACCACTATTGCACCCTACTCACAATGCTGGTTACCAGTATACCCTCCGGTCCATGTTCCAGCTTCACTGGCCTTCTGCATGTAGCGTGGGGAGACCTTCCTCTCTGCCAGGCACAATGTCATAGCATGACTGACGTGCATGTGTCCTCTGCGCTGCATGCGGGGACTCCATGTAGGCAATGCTCCCTTGCCCCTCTCCACCATTCTGCACCCCAGTTCCACCTTTGCACTAGGCACTGCTTCAATCTTGCCATTGGGTACTTTTCTGTTCATGCGTCCTGTGTGTACCTGCTAACTTCCAGCAGACAATCTGCCAGACATATTGCTGTGTGTAAGCCTTAGTGCTTGATGCAGGTTATCTCACTTGTACTGTGCATAGGTCAGATGCCCCGCAGGGACATGAGTGCCCATTCATGCTCCATGTGCATTTCACGCATGCCCCCTATGTGTCCTTGACTGGATGATCACTGTAATACAGTCCTGGTGACATATATTGCATGGCATCTCATCAGCCTTCCCATGTCCTACTGTGGCTCAGTACTGCGTTGCACACAATGTTTAGGGTCTGACAATCTGAGTGGGTCACAGGTTTCAGCCTGTTTAATGGCCAATGACTCTGTCCCGAATTTGTAGTGTCTTCTTCACACGTGGGCGGCCTTCACTGAGTTTTCATCATGTGTCCTGCTTTACTGTCCCATCATCATTTGCAGTGTTTGTCACTTGAATCACCACTAAGCTGTTGATGCAGTCAACACTGCCTGTCAATACACAGGTCTATGGTCCAGGCCTTTTGCTAGCCATGCTAGGCATCCTGCTTCTGCACTTGGGTGGAGGGTGCTTTGCTTTGTAGATATGATACCCATTGAATGCACATTTGACATGATTGTTGAATTTGCCTTTGCACTGCCTTCACATTTCTCTGACACACACCATGAAGTCCTTGTACATGTAGGTAGTGAGTGACATACACATTTGCTGCACTGCATAGAACCCACTTCTATGGCAAACTGCCACCTTTTCAACAGGTCTGATCACAGAAGCAATTCAAAGTTGACGCCAGCATGCATGCCAGGTATATGTTGTGTATCACATGTCTGCCTGATGTGTTTGTTATCGGTGTTGCTGTGTGTGTTGTGTGCTTCTGACATGTGTAGTGACCTTTTTTCTGTACTATTTTTCCAGATTGATGATGGCAATGGAGTCGGAGGAATGGTGTTGTCATGCCAGAACCCAGGGTTGTTGACCACTACATCACCGGCACAAGTGGGGTCGTTGGATGAGCATCACGTCATGTGCCAGGGGTGAGTGATTCTGATGTGGACACTCCTCTGTCTGCGACACCTGCACTGAGGGATCAGACAGTCTTGGTTCCTCTGCCCTGGTGGATCGGGAGCAGGGTCACCTCCACACCAGTCACTGATGTGCCTGGGACATCACGTCGACGGGCATGTAGTCGTGCAGCCGCGGCGGTGCCAAACAGCGAGGACCCCCGGTCCTTGGGTCCCGCAGGGGTCAAGCCCGCAACGCGGTCGCCGCGCGCACCGCAGTATACTGAGTGGGAGCAAGACATGACTGCCAATTCAGAACGGCAGGGGCAGCAATGGAGAACATCGCTGAGAGCATGGAGCGTGTGGCCCGATCTGTGCTCCCCCTGCTAGGCAGGTGCTTCTCCAGCAGCAGGCGGCACGGTCCACGGCCCGCTCGCTCAGGCTGGGCATGGCGGCCTCAGACAGGGCACGCCAGGCTGAAATGTCGTCTCTGCGTCAAGCAATTGCTGCTCACGCAGAGGCGCACATGGATGCCTGAGGAGGAGTATGCTTCCCTCAATCCACTCTGGGTGTCCTTATGATGTCCAGAGGCAGCGGGCAGAGGAGAGGTTTGCACAGCTTGAGCGTACCATCTCGGCTGAGCTACAGGCTTGCCGGGAGGTGCAGCGGTTGTCCAGCCAGGCCTTGCAGGAGGAACTCTGTGTTACACGTGCTACCTTGCAAGAGGAA
>CM030321.1:829922260-830043748 GCA_002915635.3 Ambystoma mexicanum
GCATAGTGGTTCAGCGCGCGTGAAAAACTGCACGTCCGCGTGTAACGTGTAATCGAGGAAAGGGCCCATGCGCGTAAGTGACGTGACGCGCGCGGGCGTTTCCCTCAGCACGGGTTAAAGGTGAGCGGGCCCAGCAGTTCGCTGTACGTGCCTTTCGTGGAGACCGACGTGTGTTGCTGCTTCCTGTTGTTTCGCGCGCCATCACAACTTCACAGCTATCAAGGACGTATCTCTTCTTTTGGCGGGGGTATTGGCTACGCGTGTTTTTCTGCATCGCGCTAGTCAGACGGTGAGTCGCACACGCTCTTTCCCACTGCGGGTGCCCTGTGTATCGCACCCATTTTCGATGTCATAGTAGCCTGCGTGTCCCACGCGTACGCGTTATTCGTGTTACTGGTGCCACCGCGTACTGCGGGAGGTTGAATCCACGCACGTAGGCTGCAGGGTTGCGTGCACGGTTTTACTGCAGTTTTGGGGTGCCTGAGCATTGCGTGACCCGTCACTACATCACCGGGTCACATACAGCCTTGCAGGTGCAGGGGGGCTGTTAACATCTTGCTTCCCACCCCCTTCACCCCAATTGCCCAGGTCAATTGTGGTGTACACCTCCCATTGGCACCACTCCATCTGTGCCGGCACTACTACATCTGTGCCATGGTTGGGAGGCCACCAAAGGTGAGGGGCGCCTCAGCTGGGCGTACTCCTCGTGGCGGGCGTGGTCGGGGACGTGGCCGTGGTGACCAGGGAGTAGGGGGACTCCAGGGTGTCCAGGGCAGCCACAGAGGGGGAAGAGGCAGGGGTGCGCCACTTGAGCACAATGTTGTGCCATGTGTCGGTGCAGTCATGCCACCACCCCCTGTGGTTCCGGGGGATGCAGCTTCTGCATCTGGCACTGGCACCCGTGTGACCCGGCAGTCCGTTCCATCGACTGCCACGGGCCCAAGGGTAGTGGTAGCTGCAGGTGCAGCTGTGGACACCGCCACCCAGGCTCAGGGTCTGCCAGCGCAGGCTGCGTTGGCACTTGAGGAGCCCTTGGTAGATTTCCAACAGGCCAGGAGGGAAACCATAGGGGCAGGCCGGGCTGCTCAGACCAAGACACGTGTCCCTGGGGCAGTCATGTCATCTGCTGCCCCGAACAGCCGGGTGTTGGCAAGTGCAGGGGCAGATGCACCCAACAGCACCCCGGTTGTGAGTCTGCCAACCAGGACCGTTGCGGTCAATGACCCTGCCACAGCTGATGTTGCTGCGCAGGGTCCATTAGAGGGCACCCAGCTGCCACTGACACAAGTCAGGCCTTTGGTCCTCCCTCCACCTGCCACTCCCTTGGCTCAATCCACCGAACCCACTGGCCATACTGGTCAGGGCGGCATTAGCCAGCCAGGGTCTGCGCCACAGTCCAAGAGGAGGAAGGTTGCACCTGCAGCACAGGCTGGGACCCCACACACAGCCACGACCTCCTGCACGTCGAGGAAGAAGCCTTTCTGCAAGCAGGAACTGGACTTCCTCGTGGACTACGTGCGGGGCCACAGCCGTGACATGCTAGTGGGTGCCAATAGTCAGACTACGGCTGCCCAACGTGACACCCACTGGAAGCATGTTGCGGAACATGTCAGTTCATTTGGCCATGAGGTGCGCACGGCGCAAGAGTGCAAAAAGCGTTGGAATGACATCAAACGCAGCACTAAGGCTAAGCGTGCCTCTAATTACAACTTGACTCTGGTGACTGGCGGTGGGCCTGCACCAGAGGAGGAAGAGCTCACTCCGCATGAGGCACTCGTTGCGGAGTTCATACCACCTGAATTGGTCGAAGGAGTGGGAGAGATGCTGGACTTTGATGCCCAGTCCAGTGAGTGTTGATGCGTGTTTGTTGAGGACGTGTGTGTTTCACTTGTGGGATGTGTTGTGCATGATTGCCACTACATGTGACGTGTACATGGTTCTGATGTGTAAGTAATGCAATGCTTCTGTGATGCATGTCTGCTCTGCTGGATGGTGGACATGTGGAGCAGACGGGGACTGTCTGCATCACCACTATTGCACCCTACTCACATGCTGGTTACCAGTATACCCCCCGCGTCCATGTTCCAGCTCACTGGCCCTTCTGCATGTAGCGTGGGGGAGACCTTCCTCTCTGCCCAGGCACAATGTCATAGCATGACTGACGTGCATGTGTCCTCTGCCTGCATGCGGGGACTCCATGTAGGCATGCTCCCTTGCCCCTCCTCCACCATTCTGCACCCCAGTTCCACCTTTGCACTAGCCTGCTTCAATCTTGCCATTGGGTACTTTTCTGTTCATGCGTCCTGTGTACCTGCTAACTTCCAGCAGACAATCTGCCAGACATATGCTGTGTGGTACAGCCTTAGTGCTTGATGCAGGGTATCTCACTTGTACTGTGCATAGGTCAGATGCCCCGCAGGGACATGAGTGCCCATTCATGCTCCATGTGCATTTCACGCATGCCCCTATGTGTCCTTGACTGGATGATCACTGTAATACAAGTCCTGGGTGACATATATTGCATGGCATCTCATCAGCCTTCCCATGTCAACTGTGGCTCAGTACTGCGTTGCACACATGTTTAGGGTCTGACAATCTGAGTGGGTCACAGGTTTCAGCCTGTTTAATGGCCAATGACTCTGTCCGAATGTTGTAGTGTCTTCTTCACACGTGGGCGGCCTCCTGAGTTTTCATCATGTGTCCTGCTTACTGTCCCATCATCATTTGCAGTGTTGTCACTTGAATCACACTAAGCTGTTGATGCCAGTCAACACTGCCTGTCAATACACAGGTCTATGGTCAGCCTTTTGCTACCATGCTAGGCATCCCTGCTTCTGCACTTGGGTGGAGGGGTGCTTTGCTTGTAGATATGATACCCATTGAATGCACATTGCACATGATGTCTGAATTTGACCTTGCACTGCCTTCACATTTCCTGACACACACCATGAAGTCCTTGTACATGTAGGTAGTGAGTGACATACACATTTGCTGCACTGCATAGACCCACTTCTATGCAAACTGCCACCTTTCAACAGGTCTGATCACAGAAGCAATTCAAAGTTGACCCAGCATGCATGCCAGGTACTATGTTGTGTATCACATGTCTGCCTGATGTGTTTGTTATCGGTGTATGTGTGTGTTGTGTGCTACTGACATGTGTAGTGACCTTTTTTCTGTATATTTTTCAGATGATGATGCAATGGAGCCAGAGGATGGTGTTGTCATGCCAGACACAGGGTTGTTACCACTACATCAACCCGGCACAAGTGGGGGTCATTGGATGAGCATCACGTCCATGTGCCAGGGGTGAGTGATTCTGATGTGGACACTCCTCTGTCTGCGGCACCTGCACTGAGGGGTCAGACAGTCTTGGTACCTCTGCCCGTGGTGGATCGGGATGCAGGGTCACCCTCCACACCAGTCACTGATGTGCCTGGGACATCACGTTGACGGGGGCATGTAGTCGTGCAGCCGCGGGCGGTGCCAACACAGCGAGAGACCCCGGTCCTTGGGTCCCGCAGGGGTCAAGCCGGCAACGCGGTCGCGCGCGCAACCGCAGTATACTGAGTGGGAGCAAGACATGACTGCCAATTCAGAACGGCAGGGGGCAGCAATGGAGAACATCGCTGAGAGCATGGAGCGTGTGGCCCGATCTGTGCTCCCCCTGCTAGGCAGGTGCTTCTCCAGCAGCAGGCGGCACGGTCCACGGCCCGCTCACTCAGGCTGGGCATACCGGCCTCAGACAGGGCACGCCAGGCTGAAATGTCGTCTCTGCGTCAAGCAATTGCTGCTCACGCAGAGGCGCACATGGATGCCCTGAGGGAGGAGTATGCTTCCCTCAAATCCACTCTGGGTGTCCTTATGATGTCCCAGAGGCAGCGGGCAGAGGAGAGGTTTGCACAGCTTGAGCGTACCATCTCGGCTGAGCTACAGGCTTGCCGGGAGGTGCAGCGGTTGTCCAGCCAGGCCTTGCAGGAGGAACTCTGTGTTACACGTGCTACCTTGCAAGAGGA
Source organism: Ambystoma mexicanum (assembly GCA_002915635.3). NCBI lineage: Eukaryota > Metazoa > Chordata > Amphibia > Caudata > Ambystomatidae > Ambystoma > Ambystoma mexicanum. The sequence continues at coordinate 829,926,277 of CM030321.1, forward strand.
AGCACGTGTATCACGTGAGGTTCTGCATGCAGACCTACATCACATGCTGCCGTCGAGGGGCAAGCTGCGGCTAGGTGTGGCCAGGCTACTGTGCCACGTCCTCCTTTCCAGGATGAGCCAGACTCGGACGACCAGTGCAGGCGTTGAGCACATGGAGGTTTTATTTTTGGCTCAGCATCATCGCATGTGGTTGTTGAGCAGCACCCTGTACCTCCCCCCTCCTGGGTGCCTCCCCCCCAGTTTTTATGTGACCATTTTTGATTTTTTTTTTAGTTTAGTTAGTTAGGTTTCTGTTTTGACAATTAGTTTAATTAGGTAATGTAGGTTTTTCATAGTTAGTGTAATTAGTTAATATAGTTTAAAATTGCTTGTCTATTGTGCTTTCATGTGATGGTGTGGTGCTTTGTGGTTTTTGAAAGCATCCACTGTCTGTTCCAGCTGGGTCCGCCAGGCTTGTCTTGTGTATGTGTTTGCTGCTTGGGGTTATCGACTCACATATGCCACTCCTGCTTCCCTCATCCATGGGCTCGCAAGGATGGTTCGGTGTAACAGCCTATAACACAAGGGCTTTGGACTGTCATATCTGTGGCATGTCTGTTGTGTAACTTCTGTTAACACCCCTAGAGGGGATGATTGTGGTGTTATTGACCACTGTTCTGCTTTTGCTAGATGGGGTGTTTCATAATTAATGTGTACATTCATTGCTATGCATTGTGTAGTATGTTTCTTATCTTTACTGTACACATGCTTGTTGCAATTAATGCCGTAGATAGTGTGTTCCACACTTTGGATGTGAAAGACAGACTGATGGTGTGATTTCTGATGTACGTCTCTGACATTGTCCAGTAATGAGATGCCTGAAGAGACACTCACAGGTGACTCTAAAGCATTAATCATGTGTTTCATCCCCTTTCTGCAGGGGGATGAGCCTGCAGACCACCTTTGCCAGCAGACATGGCCCATTGGACGTCTGGATTCTGGACACGTTTTTTGGTGCCCACATGCACATGTGTGCGCAAGCAGAGGCACAGGGATTACTGCTGATGTGTTTCAAGGGACTCCAGGCAAGGTGAGCAGCACAGGGGGGCCACAACACAGCAAAGCTTCCACCAGGCCAGTTGCACATGCAGGCTTAGCAGCAGCACTGACGGTGAGCTTGGACGAATATTGGTGTTGAAGCGCACAATACAGCTCAGATGTGTTGGTGGACTGATGGCTAGTTGATTGTAAGGTTGTCTGGGGCACCTGCAGGGGCAGTAGCACATACCCTCCGGTCCACCATGGGCCATTGATGCACTTGTATCACCCATCTAGCCTTCCGAGACATGGAAAGGAGCAGCTCACAGGGACATACAGCAAGGGACAGACTCGGGTGCAGTGCATTTCATTTCCATGTACATTTTGAAACATGCACTGCCTATTTTTTTATGGTCATCGTGGGACACGACTTTTTCGGAAGTCATACCTTGCTATATGCGTCTGTCTGCTTACCCAGGGAACATTGCATGTTGTGTGAATCGTGACACATTGGTGTTCCATTTGCCACGCACCCATCGGCGCCTGCATTGACTGTGTATGAACCATCACAGGGGGAATATTACGTATGGGTACGAAGCATCCACACCAGATTGTCTGTTTGTAGAGTAGTTTGTTGCTATGGGGCATATTTGGTGGTGTGCTTGTGTGTTATGGGCATACACAGATTATTAACTGTGGCTCTATTTGCAGCATTGAAGTGCTCCTGTAACCGGACCTGAGAGTGCGCAGGCAGGAGGCCAGCACTCAAAACCAGAGCTGAGTGTCTTGTTGTTTTCCTTTCAAACTGCTCTACATAGGTTTGTTGGGGGGTGGACTGATGCATGGATGAATGTGTGATTCAATTTGGTATGTTTTTTTTCCCTAATCACCCCGGTTCCTATCCAATTCTAAATCCTGTACCCTCTACCCGGTGTTCCTGCTTCCCCTACCTATCCAACCAACGGTCCCTAACCCTCTTTCCCCGCTGGGGTTGTGGATGCCTGTGTAAGCCCCAAGCTTGCAGGCTCCAAAACCCTAGAGGGGGTGGTTGGTTCGTGCCACTCCTGCACCTGGACTCGAGAAGGCCCTGAAAATGATGTACAAGTTTGTTCTGATTGTGTATGTGTTAATGCAAGTACTCCATTTTAGTGCATTCCCTACTTTCACATGCCATTCCTACTCCCCTCTCCTGCCCCTCATTCCAGTTATCCAGTATACCAACGGCTGTCCCGACAGCATATCCCTGACCCTCCTTCCCCACCAGGGTCTCAGAGGCCTGTGTGAGTTTGACCTTGCAGGCACCCAGGCCATGGTGGACGTGGTTGGTTCATGCCACTCCTGCGCCTGTACACGGGAGCTGTGACAGTACACATCCGTTTGTGGTGCATCATTCTATGTTATGTACCACACATGGTTCACATCCTGTTGTGACATTGTTTTACTGTGCTGCCTTGGTTGTTACATCATTGTGGAAGTACTTGGACTTTGTGAGGTACTGCTACTTCAAGTCATCTACTGGAGGCTGTTCTGGTTCGTTTTTCTGCCTTGGATTTTGTGTCTTTGCAAATGAAGGTGGACTCTGAGGGTGCAGGCAACTTTTAACACCAAGGTGGGAGATGGTGACGAAGGGAAAGGGTGATCCTGTGGCCAGGTGAAATTGAGGGTTGAAGGCTCCATGACCCAGGTGCAGTTGTTCAGTGGGTCATGGTCATTTGTGAGGGAGGGGGGGGGTTTGTTGTTGATAGTTGCCTTGCCCTGCAGTGTGATGGGAACCCTGACATTGTAATTGTGGTATCCTATGTACATGATGTGTTCTGCTGATCAATGCATGTTCATGTGTTGTGTTTACCTTTCAGGTGTGAAGGGATAGTTGTGGTTTGACATGCTGGGGTGTACACATGGTGAATGTTCACATGTGATGTGTAGAGGACACTGATGGTCACTTGATTGCACATGCATATGTTGAGTGTATGTCCTTGCTAACCCGAACACTCGCACTATGATGCACTACATGTACAACCAACCTTCGATATCCATATGTACACTCTGCCTTCTGCTGCCCACTGTGTCCCTGCAGCACATGTTCTGTGACCAATTATGGATCCTGTACATGCCTATTTTGCTTTTTGATGTGGTTTGTCGCTTAGATGTGATGCTCAGGGTGTGCATCACACACAATGGCTGTTCACTGTGCTGTGCGCTGAGCAGTGTGTTGGACACAGCACACAGAAGCTGCAGTGTTGATTTTGCAATGCACAATGTGCATGTAGACAGGCATTCATTGTTATGTTGCGGCTACTACTTTTGTGATGCATTTGGGAATGACTTATTTTGGGTGGGAAGTTGTTGGTCAGTTATGTCATCTGATTCCATGTCAGGCATCATTGTCTGATGCCAATTTACATTTTTCACATGGCAATGTGTACCTTATTGGTACTGTGTTGGTGTATGGCTATTGCTTGCCATGTCATGTTGTGGTTTGGGAGGGTTTGAGTGACATAACAGTGATGGTCATGGCCTGTTTTGCAGGTGTGTGTGATTCACACCTTGCATGTCAGGGTCAGCTGCTTCTCGAAGCAATGAGCTGGGGGTGGATCTCTCTCCGCGGCAGGGGCCTCCCTCTGGAACAGCCTTCCTGCCTCCCTGAGCTGCCCGCCAGAGCGGTCAAGGGAGCGGAAGCGTGACTTGAGCACTCCGAATGTGCGCTCCACTATGGCCCTGGTTGCAATATGGGCCGCGTTGACTCTTACCTGTGGTGGTCTGGTGGGGTTCCGGATTGGCGTCATCATGTGGTTGCTCAGAGGGTAGGCACTGTCCCCTGGGGAGGTGATAATAGTTGAGATTATTAGGGTTTGGGTATTTGTCTGTGTGTGACTGTGTGTGACTTGCATGCATGTGCACAGGCATTTGTACTCACCTAGGAGCCATGTGTCGCCATGCTGCCCAGCTTCCAGGGCCCGGCTCAGGGCAGACATTCTGTATATGAAACTGTCATGGGTGGAGCCAAGGTAGTTATCATAGACAGAGGTGATGATTCCCTTTGCATCGCATACCACCTGTATGTTGATGGAATGCCAGTGCTTGCGGTTTCGGTAAATGTGCTCAGTGGCTCTAGGTGGACGAAGGGCCACATGGGTGCAATCTATGGCACCGAGCACTTTGGGGAAGTGTGCGACCCTGTAAAAATCCAGGACAACGGCCTGCCTTTCTGCAGGTGTTCTGGGCATGTATATCTACCTGCGGACTGAGGGGCGCGCTGTCATGATTGCCAAGACCTGGTGTTGGCAGCGTGACTGTGTGGCATGTGAGACCCCCCCCCACTATGGCAGTGGTCTGCTGAAATGACCCAGTGGCCAAAAAATGCAGGACATTGAGCACCTTCTCCAAGGGGCTCAATGCTTGGGAGCAAAGGGTGGGGGATGTAAGGTCATCTTCCGACTCCCTGACCAGGTCTAGAATGATATGGGGTGGAAACCTATACCTGCCGTAGACCTGGTTGTCAGGCATCCCAAAAAGGCTTGTCTGTGGTGAGAAAATGCGTGCCCTGGCTATTCTCCTCCTCCTGTGGTGTCCCACGATCAGTGCTGTGATAAATGGGGCATTCATCGTAGCTGTATATACGTGTTTGTTGTTTGCGTGCACTTTTATACTGTGCACGGAGATGCTTCCGCCAGCCTTTGTGTGGTGGAAGCATTAACGCCTGTGGACGTCTTTTGCCGTGCGCGGGTTTCCCGTATTTGAATCCATGAATACGGGTTGTTCGCATGCGTGTGGGCGTTCTGCGTAGTTCCCTGCAGTACTTCCCCAGTTACGCCTACTTTTTCACGCGTTGTTCCCCATTCCGCGTGTTACGCCCACTGTTCTGCCCACTTTTGTTGTGTGTGCCGTGCTATGTGCGCTTTTGCTGTGCACGTAGCGCACACCGTTTGATGACGTGTGTGCCCGTGTGCGACATGCATGGATTTGGCGCACGACCAGGAGGAAACTAGCGCAGCGCCTTCCTTGACTCGCACGCGTGCGCGTGCGCTTGATTTCTCACGCTTGCACCACCTTGCACCTGCTTTCGCTGGGATTTTCGGCACACGTTTGTTCCATGAATCGACCCCTAAGTGTTTTCATTTCATTCAGAAGATTCACGAAAAATGAATTTGACTTTTTATTTATTTATTTTTTAAGAGTATTTATATTGTATTTTTTTAATCAAAGTGTATTTAGTTATATTATATGGCCAGAAAGAGTTGAATTAACATCATCCCATGTTGTGCCGACTGAGTTATCTGTATAATAGTTAACATCAAAATATGTGTTGTGAACATTATAAATAGATGGGGTAAAATCTTTTTTTTCAGCATGTCAGTTATTATTACATTTCCAGTAAAAAATGTTTCACACACAAAAATCTACTAGACCAAGTTGATTGATACATGTTTTTAAAAATGAATTAGAAATGGCAAACTTAGCAATAGGTTACTGATCAAGGGACAAGTCAATAGTAGGGTTACAATCACCTCAACAATCAAATTATATGAGCGACAGCAAAGATGTTATATTTTATGATACAACAATATTAATAATATCCTCATGTAATTTGTCTGGCTACAGAAGACCATCAATCTAATAAAACGGTGTCTTGTTGCAATAGTTGAGCCAGCATTTGTTTCTGGCTAGTAAAATGACTAACCCATTTTTATAAAGGTGAGCTGCAGAAAAGCTACCTTTCTGAACCATGATTTGCCTAGTTTAACAGATTTTACATAAGTTAAATGAGTTTCTTTAAACAGGCAATGGGCCTTATTATGACCCTGCCGGTCCGGAATTAACGTGCCGGTAATTTCATCCACTGGCACGTCACCAGACCGGCCAAGTACAAGTTTGCCGGTGGGGGGGCCTGATTTACTCCAGCCAAGAGCCAGAGGTAACTCGGACACCACATCAGCAAAAAACAGCTGGTATTACCAGCACCGGTATTACTAGCACCGGTAATACCGTAAATCCCCCCACGGAGGCATATGGACTACATGGAATGGGGTTTAACCTACCATTGCCGGCACCTCTGATTTGCCGATAATTCTGGCATATCAGGTGCCAGCAATGGTAGGTCTGTTTGCCGGCATCCTGCTGGATTCATCGGCATAATGCCAGCAATTGCATAATGAGCCAACCGGACGGTTGATGTTTGGCTGAAAAGGGCCATGAATGTTTGTCTTTAACAGGACCAGATACATCCTTAACATTCCATTCCAGAAAAACATTGTGAGGGAATACATACAGAGCAAAGAGACTAGGAAGTAAGACTAAACCAAACCAAAAAAGAAATACACACACGGCCATATTAGAATGAATCTGATAAGATTGATATTATAATAAAATACATAAATACACAAAGAAAAGGGACGCTGAACACATATTCAACAGATAGATGATAAAGAGAAGCACTTGGGGGCATCAGCTACTTCAGAAAAAAACAGTGGCATCGCCAGTCTCACGCAGGCAACACTAACACGTTTAAGCGCGTTGGCTTCTCAATTTTAAGGAAGGAGCCATCCCTTGACCAACGCTTGCAACTTCCCAAACGCACATGAGTGAACCTATGGGAGATATGTCAGCTGTCTTCTCAATGTTCCTCCACTAGGCAGCAATGGTATATAGGGCATTTAGTATCATCCTCCCAGGCCGCATCATGATGGATCAGGACAGCTTACCCCCATGACCGGGGAATTTGCTGACAGGGCATTATTGATGGCTTATGAATATCTAGAAGACATATATTTTCTTTCCTTGGATTGCAGTCTCTTTGTCTTTTGGGTTAAAGATGTACTGCTTAAAATCAACAATGGAGCTGAGTCGGCACCTTGAGAGCTTGCAAGACGCAGATATCCTGCAAACTGTAAAACAGTGCCTCTTTTCTGCTGTAAAGACATTTTGAAAGCTCCGTTAAAGGCCAGGCTTTGCGTGCGGCATTTACAATGGAGGCAGACATTATTTGCACATTGTCTATTCAAGCACATTGTCATGGAACAATTAGTGGCATTCCTAGGAAGCGAATGAGTAAAACAACCTTTGCACAGCCATACAAATGCAAGTCTCTGTAAGGTGAAGCATGAATAATTATGACTTAATGTCATATTAGTATGCGGATGGTTTGGCACCCTATGCACACTTGCTCAGAATGACTTATTCCATTAAGCACCTAAAGTCTTTGTTTATTGACATTTATAAATATGATGATTTGATGTTCTATAGTCACGTACAGCAATGTTTCTTTATTTCTCTGTCATAAGATTTTCTACTGAAGGTAGAAATGCAACAGAAAATGAACTATTTTTTTTATATTATTGTTCTTTTGTAGCACAGAATCATAAGTCGTTGGCAAAGCACACCAAGTGGGAGTGGGCAAATGGGAGAAGGGTGCAGTATAGCGTGGGGTGTGTGTTCAAGAACTATGACCGTGTAGATGAAGACCGTCGGGTTGTCTCTAAATGCCAAAATGCTCCTTTTCGGTTTTCGCTGCTACAGGCTGAGCTCTAGCAGACGGCTGCTCCTCTGTTAGTGGCCCCTGAATGCCTGTGTGTTTGTGTGTTGGGGAAGTGCATTTATTATTTGACCGACACCGAGATACACATCCTGTTGTCTTTACAGAATGAATTTCGGGTAAACTTGAGACATCAGCACATACTAAAGTAAAAAAAAAAAAAAAAAAAAGAACAAACGATGTAGCTAAAACGCTAGCAAATGTCACACGGTGCCATATGTTGAAGAACACATTGAAATGCACGCCATACATGACAATATATTGGGGGTGCAGAGAGCGCTGTCTCACTCTACATAGAAAATGACAGCCAATATGGGGGTTGAATGATAGCACGTCAAGTTATTACAAAGGTAAAACACAGATCCACCAGACTATCAGCCCCATGTAATAGTTGTTTTCTTCAACACAAAGGGGAGCACAGTATTCCAGGTCCACTAATTTTCTTGTCATTGATATATTTCATCATTGATTTTGTCTGCCATTAATAACATCCCCATTGATTGCATAGCCCATTGATTATACCTGTTGTAGGGGAGGACTGGCCGCGAGGCCCTCCTCACCTACAGCCTTCTCCCCAGGTGAGGACCATGACTCGGTGGCTGTCCCCTCATGCCACCCGGGCCCAGGTGGAGGAGGGTTCACCCGCCGACGACATTGCCCACACGTATCCGTTCCCTGCATATACCAAAATTCAGTTAGGCCTAGAAGCCATCTTGTATAGCAAACATGGCGTGAGTTCAGCACACTGTAACGAGGCCCCCACCTTTGGAGGGCCTTTCATGCATCCCTGCCGCCGCAGTAGCCCTGGTAGATCCGCTGCGAGCGCGTTCCCATGAGAAAGCCGGGTATGAGCTAACCCGAGATGTTAACACTGTAACATTTCATCGTTCACCAATGTAATATTGCACCCCGCACGACCTGGTCCGCGAGGCCAGGGTGATGAAAAAACAAGCTGAAGCATTGTTAGCTGAAGAAAGTAGAAAATAATTCAAGTATTGGTATTAATGAACTACCTCTGTTTAAACAGATCCTGCAAACTGTGAATGAACTATAAAGATGCAACGTTACATGATACCACCCCAGGTCTGGACTAGTGCTGCTATAACCACAGAGAAAGATGTCGACCAAATGTATAGCCTTTATCTGTATAAGTGTTCTTACAATTTTATGTAGAAACCTGAACTCATATATGTTTTCTCAATCACCTAAAGCAGCGAGCATCAATTTCTGTAGGCCATAACCTAGAACTACCTCGTGTAACGTTTAATGTACATAAAATAATCACACCATGTAGTAAATATAATGTTAGGTAACGAAAAGGTACTCGGACCGACTGTATTAAAGAAATGTGTAACGAAATTGAAATATATATGTGTGTTTAAATAACATCAAAATAAGGCGGAACATTATAAAAGTTCTGCATTCAAAAGTTAGCAACGCACGAGGAAAAAACCTTTGTGAATATATGCAAGGCCATTCTCCCTCCCACCCTACCAAGCCTGCCAGATAAGAAGCTAAGGCCTGTGCCGCGCTCCCTCACCTCCCCCAACCAAGCTGGAGCCGCTTCAGAGAGTCAGAGGCCCCGGTACCGCACCCAAGGCCACAGCCCGCCACCTGTGTTATTTACAGCACGGTAATAAACCCACGTTTGAATCCACTGATCTACCAGCACCCTCTCGTAAATTCCACAACCCTCCCCCTAGACCACCCCAAGAATCATGACCCCGTGCAAAGACGACCCCCATCACTGGGACAAGACACAGAGACCCATTTATATAATAACTTCTAACGCGGCAGACAGACATGTATCATTCGGCTCAGGCCCCAGAGCCCAGCCCCCTCGACCTAAAATACCGGTCAATAGGACACAGGTAAATCTCACCCCAACCGACAACCACCGGACCTCTCACGAGGTGCATTCCTCATGTGTTGCGTTTATTTTATAAGACAAACTGCTGAGCGATTTATTGATGAACTTAGATGTCGTTTCTTGAATAACTGCAGTGTGCATGGCCTAGGGCAAACGAGTCAGGAAAGGTATTCATCTTTGTCACAGGCTGCCCCAGCATACCAACACCGCTCGGATGACCTCAAGCTGGCCTGCCAGGCCCAACCCAACCCACGAGGCTGACCAGTGACGTCCTCACGCCAAGACCAACCACGCTGCAGCAACACCTATAGTTAGTCGACGCCACCCAATCCCAATTAACTTGTGCCCCTATAGTGTGTAGGTTCTGATGACGTTTTTTGTATTAGAAATACGCCTGTCTTTGCTATTGTCAGACAGAGCGCTCTCGGAGGTTGCAGAGTTCTTTGCATGCCCTAATCTTTGGATAAACTCCCACTTACGCTCACCCGCACTCTGTCTTGGTCTTATTCCCACTACGGGAGAGTCCCTTATTGTCTCTCATTGCGGGGAGGATCGTGCTGAAATTGGGGGCGCTTCCTTTCAGTGGTGACCCCGATAGCGTGATATCTCCAAATTATTTTTCCTAACTCCTTTTAACGACCCCCTTGTGGCACGAGAATCTCGGTCGAGAAGGGATACGCACGGTGAGCCGGCTCCGGGAGGCTGCCCGCCAACGGCGACCGGCACAATAAGAAGTGCGCACTCAATGAGAAAGGGTACGGGATCCCGATTGGAAAAAAATCCCCTTTGAGTGCCGCTCGCCGGAGCCAGGGGCTGACCGTTGAGTTACCGGTGACACTGCCTGGACGGACCCAGTTTCGGAGACTATCGGTTCAAGACGGGCACGTGAGTACTGAGTGCGAGCGATCGTAAAGGGGAAGGGAGGGGAAATTGTGAACAGAAGAACGGGGAGGAGAACGGGGACAGGTAGAGGAGAAGAATAACGGGGTCTACTAAAGACGGGTCTTGAAACTTTCTTTATCTTTTCTTTGCATATGGCCATTAGGAGTAAGAAATAAGTGAAGTGGTAGAAGTGACGGAAACCTAGCTCCGAAAGGGGGTGGAAGGCGGCGCCGCATAGTGCTATCTAAACTAGTACTGGGAATATATGAAGAAGTAAGACGTAAGTTATTGGTGTCTGGCAGAGGGAGACACGGGAATATTTTTTAGTGATTGCTACTCTCTCTATTTCTTTTTTTCCATTCCACGGGGCAGGGGGAGAAAGCGAAAAGGTATAAGGTGAATATACTTGTAGAAGAACTATAAAATAGGGAGCACATTTGTAGGAGTGGGATTAAGTAGTGGCACGTACAGACGTGAACATAGTAACCTTAGCAGAAAAACAGGGACAGCTGGCCAGGGAGGAAAGGGAGGAAAAAAGACGAGGTGTGAGTGGAAAGCATTGTGAAGGTGTGCGCGCACCGTGTGAGTGTTGGAGACGAACGGTTGACCGCGAGGTGGCGCCAGAGAGTGTTGACCAAAACTGGTATTTGATCAGTTGCGAAGTGAAATCACATGAGAGTGTATGGGAATGGGAAGGAGATGAGCTATGGTGAGTGAGAAAGGACTTGCGCAGTGAATAAAACTGGGTGATAATTTTTGAGAGGTCCGCTCTTGTCTGTGCCATAAAGGTATACATACACATATCTACACCTAACTAAAAGTAAAGAAGGCGGACACGGCTGTGTTAGAGATTTAGAATATGGGGGCCGAAACTCCCCTGTCACATATTTGTAAGAGCTTACCGGGATACGCTGAACGAATAAATAAATATCACGATCAATGGGTAACAGAATTGAAAGGGGAGGGTCTGCCCCAGATTTGGCCCGAGGGAGGGTCTTTTGACAAAAGCGTTCTTGATATGGTACGAGCATGCATCAGCCTCAAGTATAAGGGGAAGCATGGCAAAATAGGAAGGAGATATTAGACCTCTGGAGATTGTTTGAGGAAGTACCCCACCCAAAAGCTCCGGCACCAAATAGTGATCTCCTCTCCACCACAGATAATCCACTGATGATCCCAAGAGAGGAAAAGGAACAGCTAAGTACAGAACAACCTACAGAGGTGATTAGTTTGTACCCGATATTACCTAAACCAGCCCCCGCAGCAGGATATAGCGACCCTACTTATGTGCCTCCCCCACAACTGGTACACCACAAAGACCAACAGCCCCCCACCATACGAAAGCACCAGAGAGCGCGCCAGGGAAGCACACAGAGGGTGGATATAGAGAAGCTAACAAGTGACTTAGAGTCAAGGCTTACTGTGGCAAGGGATGAACTCTCAAGAATAAAAGACATATGTGAGCGCACGGCGTGCGCCCCTATACAATCGGACGCACGTCTAGAGCGTCGAGCGAAAGTAGACAAATCGAGGAAGGATGGAAAAAGGGGAAATACTGTTCAGAATTGAGGAAGAGCCGACACGAATAATAGAGGTAGGAGCAGTAGAAGGGAGCATTGGTGATGTATCACGAGAGAGAGGGATCAGAGAGGACTTGTTATGTGATGTCAGAGGAGGTTGGATGAGAGTGATAGGTGAGTATGGCAGTAGGAGGGAAAGCGAGGAAGTGGACGGTGCATGTTCGCTAGGGACTATAGACGACGAATGGATGGGACGACTAAGAAATAGGGTGGGGAAGATGGCGTCATTGGAGTCAGCAGCGACTAAGGAAAGGGAGGGTGCAACCTGCAAAAGGGAAGCTACAACTTCCATTGATACACAGGGGGGGGGAGACCAAACTATATACCATGGGCTCAGATGGATAAGGCTAATTTAATGAAATTATTGCCCCAGCTGTCAGGAGGGGCGAGCAAGTGGATATATGCATTTGAGAAACATACCGCCGGCATACCGTTGCAGTAGGCGATGTGAAAAGCCTACTAGTAACCGCAGTAGGAGATCAAGCGGACAGAGTATGGGCTAAGGCTGGTTTCCCGCCGTGACGTTGACTGTGATCGCCATGATGGGGCTTCCTTTAATACAGTACGAGCAAGGGTGTGGGACGCACTGCGGGAGACATTCCAGATACCCCTGACTTACAGTCAGTGATGCAATGTACAATGAATGACGGGGAAGATGCTATGGATTACATTCTCCGGGTGCAGGAGATGTGGAGAGCGGAAACGGGCACGCCCTGGCACCAATCCACATCTCTATTTTATTTTATCATTAAGAGAGGGCTCCCAAAAGAGGTGCAGAAGGCACTCGATAAAATAGCGGGCGTTGAGGCAAAGGGGTGGCCAGAGATCCAAAGTATAATAGTGCACCATTGCAAAAGGATCAAAGAGAGAGAGAAGGAAGTAGCACAGAAAAGGTTGGCAGACGAGGCAAAGTTGGTACAATCAAAACTGGTGAAGGTTGCAGCAGCGGTAGCAGGGCTCCCACTCATGAGGGAGGGAGAAGAAGGAGAGGAGGGGCAAATAGCAATACAAGGAAGAATAGCAGCAAATTGGGCAGGACAAGGACAACGACAGTGGACTGAGCAGGAGCAGAACGGAGGTCCAACGTGGCAAGAGTGGGCCCCAAGAGGGGGAAGAGGTGGGTACAGGGGCCGAAGAGGAGGACAAGGGTATGGAGGAATGGGAGGAAATGGGTGGCAGGGTCCCAGAGGTCCACAGGGGAGCTGCTGGAATTGTGGGAGATGGGGGCACTACTCAAGAGAGTGCAGGAGCAGACAAAACAACGGGTTCCAGGAGATAGAACAGTACGGTCACCCCACCCAGGAAGCCCTACGGCCTCCCCATGGGACAATACCAACAACCAGAAAATGTAGGACAAAGAAGTAACGCACAACTACACGGACATCAGTACAGAACACAAAACCACCCACAGAATAATGACAATATGCAATACACGCCAGGTAACACTTTCGCCACAGTAGCTAACGGAGCGCCTGCCCCCGCACCTTACAGCGGGGTGTCAGTAGTTTCGGGGAACATTTTTGATCAAGGGGGGGCAATGAGACACCCCGCATAGGACAGCCCACAGAGAGCACTTGCGTGTCCAGTACTATCTACGACCCACAATGCATCAGAGGAACCATTGATAGGAGCGCAGATAGGAGACAAGCAGTTCATATTCATGTGGGATTCGGGAGCGGAGAAATCATGCATTAGAGAGGGCCGTTCCCGTTATCTAATAGAACGTTAGAGACGCAGGGTTCTCTGGGCTGTAATTGAAGTTCCTTACACAGAGGCATTGGATGTGACAGTGGGGGTAAAACAGTGAAAGCACCCTTACTGTACTATGAACACTCTCCCATTAATTTGCTGGGAGAGATCTCTTAAGCAAACTAAATATGACAATATCATTCACAGGGAGCGGTATGTATGTTCGACGCCAGGCATATGCCCCCTCCGCATATTAGCAGTAATACACGGCCACACAATCATGCAAGAGATCAGAGGGTTACCAAGAAACGAGGAGATGTTTGTTGAGGGCATGAGAACATTGGGCTCTCATAGTACCAGAACTAAAAAGGATGGATTGGAGGATTCCAGCCGAATTCCTTTTCCGCCCCATAGCAAGCCCCGACACTGCTCCCGGGTCAGTGCTATCGTTGGATTTACACGCAGTACACGTGTCAGCAAACAGAATATGTGTGATTGGCGTTGACATGGAAGGATGTGAGTGGCGGACAGTACTGTGTACAAATGCAAATATCCCACTGAGGGAGCTCTCGGACGAGGAGCTATTTTCTGACACTGAGACAGATGGCGAAATAGTGATGGAACTAGCAATGCCGTGCGACATTGTAGTTACAGCCAGAAAAACTCAAGTTGAATTAATGGCAGTAGTAGGAGCACCACATGCATTTTTTGATGACGACATGAGGTTAGTACCCACTAACATATGGACAAATGGCCCCATGATGTGGGGTTATTACATGGGGTTCAGCCTGTGGTAATAAAACTGAAACAGGGAGCAATTCTACCCGGGTAAAACAATTCCATTGTCACGCGAAGCAGAAGAAGGGATCAGAGAGACACTAGATGCACTGCTAGCACAAGGAATAATAGTGCCTCAAACTCCCCATGCAACACATGCATTTACCCGATTAAAAAGGCGAAGGGAGGTTCATGGAGGATGATACAAGATTTACGCCCACTCAATGATGTGATTCAGAAGGAGTTCCCTTTAGTCCCGAACCCGGCGACAATACTGTGCAACATTCCGAAAACGGCATCCCACTTCACAGTTATTGACTTAAAAAATGCATTTTTTCTCGATTCCCTTAGCAGAAGAGAGCAGGTACTTAACAGCGTTTACACTAGGGGGGAGGAGGTTCGAACACTGCAGACTACCACAAGGATATTGCGAGAGCCCAAGCATATTCAACAGGGTACTACATGAAGATCTGGGGAATTTGTCTGTAGAAAGCACAGTGATTCAGTACGTTGATGATTTATTGGTTTGTGCACAAACTGAGGAGGAGTGTAGAAAGGACTCAATAACACTCCTGACATTATTGGCCAATAAAGGGTACAAGGTGGACAAAGGGAAGTTACAATACTGTCTGACAGAGGTCCTATACTTGGGACAGCTGATATCAAAGGATGGCAAGCGGATCATACCAGACAGGGCACAGGCGATTAGAGCAGTTGGGGAGCCCAAAACAGTAAAAGAGATGCAGAAATTTCTGGGTATGTGCAACTATTGCCGAGCATGGATATTGGATTATGCAGCATACACAAGGCCCTTGTTACAGGCACTAAAAGAGGCACAGCAGGAAAACAAACACATAGAATGGACAGAAGAGATGAACACAGCATTTAACTCACTAAAAGAGCTGATATCAAGCGCTCCAGTACTGGCAAATCCAGATTATGGGCGCGAATTCTTCTTATTTTCACACTGCAAAAGGAACACTGATGACAGCAGTACTGACACAAAAGACATCGTTAGGGCACAAACCACTGGCTTACTATAGTGGCACCCTAGACGCAGTAATGCAAGGTCATTTCGCGTGCGAGCAATCCCTAGCTGCAGCCGCGTTCGCGAATTGAGAAAAGTGCCACATAGTGATGGGCTGTCCTGTGACACTGTTTGTGGAACACTCACTATTTGCAATATTAGAGCGATCAAAGAGCACATTGACGACACAACGCGCCACAAGCATATGAAATAATACTGTCCAGCGCAAACATCCACATAGTAAGATGTAAAACAGTGAACCCGGCCACATTCATCACAGAGGCGTGCACCGTAGAGGACATGCAGAACCACAATTGCGCTACATACACAGGTGACGAAGGTCAAGATCAAGTGATTTCTGAGAATGCCCTGAACGAGGGAGAGGTGTATTTCGTGGACGGGTCAGCATCAATAGACATGGAGACAGGAGAGAAACATGTGGGTATGGCAGTTGTACGATTAGAGGAAGATGAATACGAGACACTAGTGCAACACCGCCTCCCATCACACTATTCAGCCCAAGCAGCAGAACTAATAGCGCTAATAGAAGCATTGCATGCCGCCAAGGGGTGCGCAGTGACAATATATACCGACTCAGCATACATGACAACAACAGTACACGGCGGGTTGGCACGGTGGGGGCGGAGAGGTTTCGACGAGCAGATGGAACACCAGTTCAGCATGCAGAATTATTGAAAGAACTGATTGAGGCCCTGCAAGAGCCCACGGCAGTGGCCATCGTAAAATGCCAAGCCCACACCACAAATACAGATTTTATATCTTTGGGGAACGCGGCAGCAGACGCCGCTGCCAAAGAAGCTTCGTATTTACAGAAAGGTGCAGTAGGAGAGTACATGTTGCACCACACAGCAAGCCAAGAGGTCCCCACAGGATACAACATGATGCCCACACAGGAAATAATAGAGCTGCAAGAGGGAGCTAGTGCAGAAGAAAATTGCTGTGGACTAAGAGGGGATGCAGCAAATCGCCGACTGATTTATTGTGGCGACAAAAAAGTTCAGGAAAAGCGGTAATGCCAGTTACATTGTTAGAAATAGCATTTCAACAACTACACTTTCCCGCACATAAACGCAAAGCAACACATAATGGCGGACATACAAGAAGATTGGTTTGCACCTTGCCTCCATGAACACATCACAAGGCTGGCTTTAGAATGCACGACATGTCAGATTTACAACTCAGGTATGACATTGCGCACACTGAGAGGAACGATACCAAAACCAAATGGCCCATTCAGAGAGCTCCACATTGATTATGTAGACATGGGAGAAAGATGTAACGGGGCTCGCTAACATGATTGTGGTTGTATGTCCATTTTCGAGGTGGGTGGAGGCAGGCCCCTGTGCGCGCCCTGATGCGAAGGGCGCCGCGAAGTTCCTAGTGCGGGAAGTGTTCCCGCGCTGGGGGATTTGCGAAGTTATTCGCTCAGACAACGGCACACATTTTGTTAATGAACTATTCAAGGAAGTGACTACGCTACTGGGAATAAAGCACAAATTATGTTCGATTTATCATCCTCAAAGTAATGGCGTAGTGGAAAAGATGAACGGTCTGTTAAAAAGCAGATTGTCAAAACTGTGTTTTTCCCTTAAAAAGACCTGGATGTACTGCCTGCCCTTGGCCCTGTTCGAGTTACGAAATCAGCCAAGAAAGACCACCATTTGTCCCCGCATGAGATCGTCACGGGAAGGAGAATGCACACAGCGCATTCGCCTCTCCGTGAACGTTCTGATGCACACAGAAGTGCAGCGATATTGGGAGAGGAGTTCACAGAGTATTTGAAAAAACTGACACGGGCAGCGCGCGTAATTGCGAAGCAACTAGCCCCCCCTCTACAAGAGAGGAGGGAACACAACAGAAACAGAGACACTGCCTGAAAAACCATTACAACTAATGCCTGGTGACCTTATATATGTCAGAAGTTTTGTGCGAAGGTGGAATGCGCCACGTTTCCATGGCCCTTATGAAGTAGTGTTTTGCACACCCACAGCAGTAAAGGTGAAGGGCCTACGATACTGGGTACATTTGACAGACGTACGCAGAGCCTATAGCGCCGTGGAAGGTGAGGTGCAGGACGAGGCACAGGCAACTGCGGACAATGAAGTTGTGCAGAATGAATGATGGGAATTTTGTGTGCATTAAGTGATGAACATTGAACGCGACTGGCGCACGACAAGTGTACTGAAATAAATATGTATATATATATATATGTAATTTTTTACAACTTTTGAAGGTTTTGTGGGTTTTTTGTTTTAAAAGAAGTTTTTTTCTCGACTTTCCTCTTTATATATGAAAATAATGTACGGATAGTAATGATTGTAAAGTTACCTTGTCTGTGGACACACCCCCTCCCTCACCCACTCCCATACTTTGTCGAAAAATGTCACAACGTTAGTAAATGTTTACATGCTTGTACTTAATGCACTTTTATGTTTCAAACAGGATTTACTATGGCATCGAATGGGCAGCCTGCAACTAATAGATTTGTTAGATTTAGAGAAATGTTAGTGATAGATTGACATATTCATACGAATGTGGTTTATCAATGTGTGTTATTGTGTTCTTCATCTCAATATTTTGCCTAGTACATATTGGTCATAGCGTTCATCTCTACCGAGATGAACGAGGGGGGAGGGGGGTAACACCACCCTTGCCCTGGCACGAATTCAATTACAAGTATGAATATTAAAGAAGGTGATTTTTTGGTCTGGGATGGATCACACTTTGTATGGGGTTACTATACTGCACCACCCACTGCTGCCCTGTCACAATCAAGAAATAAAGATATGAAAAATGACACAATGTCCCTACCTGAAATATATAACAGCCCCACTACCCTTCCCGCCCCGATACAAAACAGCGATTGTTGTTTATTGAGGAAAATGGAAAAGTAATTACGATGACAGAACACAAGTTCCTATATGAGGAATTGGAAAAGGGGGGTGGGAATGAGAAAGGGGGGCCTATTCTTTCACCTATCGAAACTAAAAGGTATAGGAGGGGAGAGAAAGTAGGCGAAGAAGAGAGACAAGCAGGAAGGGGTATGATGAGTATTATGGGTTAGGATTAGACAAGATGGAAGACCCACGACACCCCCACCAAGCAAATAAATGGTATGCAGATATGAGTACAACAGCTAAACAGACAACCAATGAAAGCTGCTATGTCTGTTCGCTCATCCCCCATGCATCAGGCACACCCAAAGTGTTGTTGCCAAGAGAATTGCCCATTGTGGATGCCCAATGTCTCCTTCATCTCACGCTGTGTAGAATAAAGACACCTTTCAAGCACACGATGTCTCTTTCAAAATGATACAGGACAACAAAACGTGCTATTCAAAAGCGTCTGGAGTGGTCTGTCTTAAAGAACCTTTCTTTGCAATACAAGGGACGACTGTTTTCCGAAAACAAATGAAAAGATGAAGAAGTACTGTGCAAAGCGGAAGCACTGAAAGGTGTCCAACCAGACAAGCTGCGGTGGATGGAAAAAACGTGCTTACCAATATGGAAAGAACACATCCTAAACTAACATGGGTAACAGCGATGGAGAAACCCTTCAAGCTACAAAGTGAAATACAAAACGAACTATGTTTCAAGGGAGAAGGAAAAGTGGCAATGGAACGAATAAAAACTGTAACAAAACTCTCACCATCCCAGATATGAAAAAAGGAACAGCAGCACTAATGGACACCTACTGGTATGCGGAAACAAGGCGTACCTGCACCTTCCCCAATCATGGAGTGGTAGCTGCTCAATGGCCACTTTGCATTCAACACTAATGGTGATTCCCAGAAAGCCATATTGACGAAAATAAAAGGACGCAAGGAAACGTGAACAAGGATGCGACGTCTCCCACTGCAAGAAGCGCACCTCTATGTCCTGTCCTCCGGAGGGAAAGAAGAGGAGCTATCACGGAACAAGCGAGCATCGAACTACATATCACAAGCATCATCCGATTTATTGGCACAGATCCCAGACAGGTATCGCCTGTTCAGCTCCGTGGAAACATTTTTTGCCTCACTAGTTTCAAGTGTCCAAGCAAGAGCAAATGCAAAATGGCTCCAGATCACACGGTGGGAACTGATTCAGCTTGGCCAATGACACTGAAGAAGGGTTCAACATAATAAAGGTGGAACTACGAGCTCTGCGACTAATGACCATGCAGAACAGGTATGTTCTAGACCTGTTAACAGCGATCGATGGAGGTGTTTGCCGAAAAATAGGAAGTGCGTGCTGCACGTTCGTACCTTCTGAAGACGCAGAAAATGGTCCCTGTCCCACGTTATTGAAGCAGTACATAACCTGGGCGAGAAGATGAAAATGGAAGGTGGGGCTGAAGATAGCTCATGGTTCGACAATATCTTCTCCTGGGTTCCCTCATGGCTTGGAGTGGCAATGAAGTTCTTGATACCAGTTGTGGTGGTCCATCCTCGTGATGTTCTGCCTGTGCCAGGTGGGCCTCCGATGTTGTGCTAATGCAGTCCCTAACGGTGCAATGATGATGGTGACAATGGGCAACTCTGGTGTACAATTAAGGCGACACAAGAAGTACATGTAGCAGACAGGAACAGATAACACTCCCAGATACCAGTTAGTGCCTATGTGCCGTGATAAGTACATAGTAGATAAACTATGGCACACCACTATCAAAGAACCACGAGACGTGGAACTGGAATGGTATGAGGAGGTCTGGGTAGACTTGGAAGGGAACTGGTGACTGTATATATTTAACATGTACCACCAGATGAGTATGCTAGAAGAGGTGAGAGCTTGAGGGGGGTATGCAGAGCTGGATGCCTAGAAAAGGAACACCTGCATGGGATGACGCAGTGTTAGAGAGAACAAGAATGTAGAAGATTAGAAGAGCTAAAGAATTCGTTACTTTAGTAACGAAAGGGGGGAAATGTAGGGGAGGACTGGCCGCGAGGCCCTCCTCACCTGCAGCCTTCTCCCCAGGTGAGGACCATGACTCGGTGGCCGTCCCCTCATGCCACCCGGGCCCAGGTGGAGGAGGGTTCACCCGCCGACGACATTGCCCACACGTATCCGTTCCCTGCATATACCAAAAATCAGTTAGGCCTAGAACGCCCATCTTGTATAGCAAACATGGCGTGAGTTCAGCACACTGTACGAGGCCCACCTTTGGAGGGCCTTTCATGCATCCCTGCCGCCGCAGTAGCCCTGGTAGATCCGCTGCGAGCGCGTTCCATGAGAAAGCCGGGTATGAGCTAACCCGAGATGTTAACACTGTAACATTTCATCGTTCACCATGTAATATTGCACCCCGCACGACCTGGTCCGCGAGGCCAGGGTGATGAAAAAACAAGCTGAAGCATTGTTAGCTGAAGAAAGTAGAAAATAATTCAGTATTGGTATTAATGAACTACCTCTGTTTAAACAGATCCTGCAAACTGTGAATGAACTATAAAGATGCAACGTTACATGATACCACCCCAGGTCTGGACTAGTGCTGCTATAACCACAGAGAAAATGTCGACCAAATGTATAGCCTTTATCTGTATAAGTGTTCTTACAATTTTATGTAGAAACCTGAACTCATATATGTTTTCTCAATCACCTAAAGCAGCGAGCATCAATTTCTGTAGGCCATAACCTAGAACTACCTCGTGTAACGTCTAATGTACATAAAATAATCACACCATGTAGTAAATATAATGTTAGTAACGAAAAGGTACTCGGACCGACTGTATTAAAGAAATGTGTAACAAATTGAAAATATATATGTGTGTTTAAAATAACATCAAAATAAGGCGGAACATTATAAAAGTTCGCATTCAAAAGTTAGCAACGCACGAGGAAAAAACCTTTGTGAATATATGCAAGGCCATTCTCCCTCCCACCCTACCAAGCCTGCCAGATAAGGAAGCTAAGGCCTGTGCCGCGCTCCCTCACCTCCCCCACCAAGCTGGAGCCGCTTCAGAGAGTCAGAGGCCCCGGTACCGCACCCAAGGCCACAGCCCGCCACCTGTGTTATTTACAGCACGGTAATAAACCCACGTTTGAATCCACTGATCTACCAGCACCCTCTCGTAAATTCCACAACCCTCCCCTAGACCACCCCAAGAATCATGACCCCGTGCAAAGACGACCCCCATCACTGGGACAAGACACAGAGACCCATTTATATAATAACTTCTAACGCGGCAGACAGACATGTATCATTCGGCTCAGGCCCCAGAGCCCAGCCCCTCGACCTAAAATACCGGTCAATAGGACACAGTAAATCTCACCCCAACCGACAACCACCGACCTCTCACGAGGTGCATTCCTCATGTGTTGCGTTTATCTTGTAAGACAAACTACTGAGCGATTTATTGATGAACTTAGATGTCGTTTCTTGAATAACTGCAGTGTGCATGCCTACTGCAAACGAGTCAGGAAAGGTATTCATCTTTGTCACAGGCTGCCCCAGCATACCAACACCGCTCGGATGACCTCAAGCTGGCCTGCCAGGCCCAACCCAACCCACGAGGCTGACCAGTGACGTCCTCACGCCAAGACCAACCACGCTGCAGCAACACCTATAGTTAGTCGACGCCACCCAATCCCAATTAACTTGTGCCCCTATAGTGTGTAGGTTCGATGACGTTTTGTATTAGAAATACGCCTGTCTTTGCTATTGTCAGACAGAGCGCTCTCGGAGGTTGCAGAGTTCTTTGCATGCCCTAATCTTTGGATAAACTCCTACTTACGCTCACCCGCACTCTGTCTTGGTCTTATTCCCACTACGGGAGAGTCCCTTATTGTCTCTCATTGCGGGGAGGATCGTGCTGAAATTGGGGGCGCTTCCTTTCACTGTCAAAGTTGCTTCCCCCATGTTTCGTTCCTCCACTCATCACCTCCATCATTGATCGTGTTCTTCCTGGATTGCCTACAATTGATTGCCTCCTCTGTTGATTGCCTCCTCCTTGATTGTATCTCCATTGATTTCTTCTTTCAATAATGGTATCCTTGTGGACTGTTTCTCACTGTGATTTTTAACCCATCGGATGCCTCAAGCATTAAATGTGCTCTCTTGAACCCATGCATTGTTTATTGCATTCCTTATTGCTTGTATAGCCCATTCGATAGCCTTCACTTTGTTTGTTCCCATGTAATTCCCTCCCCCATTGATTCACTTACCCTTTGATTGTCAAACCCATTGATTGGTCTGCAAGATTTTCTTCCATTCTTAATGTTCCTTGCACTGATTGCATTTGCAAATCATTGCATTCTGATCATATCTTCCCTCGTTTATGGCCATCCTAAGTGATTGCCTCCATAGTTTATTGTTTCATCGTTGTATCTACCCAACTGATTGTATGCCCATATATTTTCTCCCCAGGTTATCTTTGCCCATAAATATGCTACCCTTTAATTGTATACTCCATTGATTTTTTCCCTCATTGATTCCACTACTAACCTCTCCCGCTTTATTCCATGACATTGTTTGCATTCCCCCTTCATGATATCATATATTATGTCCTGGGGTAGTGATGTAGCACTCCCCATTGGCCAATTTCTGGTTCATATGATCCGGTATGGCCTGAACATTTTCTATGGCCTGGATGGTGGCCAATTAGTTTAAGCCACGCCATTCCACCATTGCCACTACACTAGTGGCAGGGCTCTCAGGAAAGAGCCCTGCTACTAGAGATGTGACACAATGTCAACGCAGCGCTCACATGATGAGAGGGAGCACTGTGCTGGAAGCTCTGCCGCAGCTCCAGAGCTCTCAGCATGGCGCTCTGTCTCATCCCAGAAGCGCCACACTGAGAGCCCTGCTGGAAGTGCTGCTCCACTCACAGATCTTAGTGTGGTGGTCCACCCGTGATCCAAGGGACCATCACACTGAGGGCCCTGAGGGGAGCAGTGCGGAGTTCGTCCCACGGGCTGCTCTGACAGATGCTGCCCAGGCATGAAATCCTGCGCCTCTCGTAAGCATTCCGAGGTGGTTGTCAGATGACTCTCCCAAGCCTATGAAATCTTCACTAGACTGCACTTGGCAGCCACAGAATGACATCTCCATAAGAACCCCGCCGCCACTTTGCCAGGTCACTCCTAGCAGCAGCCTGGCTACTAAATTCTGCGCACCTCATCATATTCTGTGCTTGCTGGGAACTAGCAAGTTCCTAGAAACCACTTAAGGCAGATAACCTTCTTTTTATTCCTTTTTCTTTTTCTTTCCTTAGGATATAATAGCTTTAAAGACCATGCCATGTGCTGTACCGGGAGGTGTGGGCCCTGCATACCAAGTTAAAGGCCCAAGTACAGCTAGGTCTATAAAGTGTAATTAATTGCCTCCTACCTTGATTGATCCTACATTGATTGTTCTTTTTGCCTGCCTCTGATAGATTGGCTCTCTCACTGGCTGCCCTACCTTTGGCTGCTGCTCCTAATCAAACATGCCTCATAGTTGGCCTCCCATTAATTATCCCAACTTGGAATGTACCTCCATACCTCCCACGCCCTGAATTGCTCCCCTGAATTGCTTTCACCGTTACTGGTCCAGCTCTCCTGTGCACACTATTGAGTTCCAAAGTAAGGTCTCCCTTCCAAACCTGGAGAGAAGTACTATCTCTCTCTGAGGGCCCTCACGAGCAATCTGGTCCCTTATTTGCTGGCTCTCAAGAGAGAGCTCCCCAAGTAGTAATTTCGACCTCTAGTGCTCCCTCTCCTCCTTGATTGTATCCGCAAGGACACTACATCTACTTCGTTCTCCGCCCACAATCCTTCATTCCTGAGTTTAATGAAGACCTACTTCACATTTTGGCACCTCTTAATACACATAACAGTGCCACAATACTTCAAGGCAATATGTATAAATGGTAAGCTAATTCAGAAGATAAGGACGCTACAGAATTGGCAAGACATCTGAAAAACCAAAACTTTGATTTCCTCAACACAGAACCCACACATGTAGTGGGAAACATCCTGGACTGGGTTGTTGTCAGGAATGTCACCATGAATATTACCAAGACTAGACCTGTGCTGGGTCTGATAACTGTTTCGTGGAATGTCTAATGAATTACTTGAATACTCCCAAAAAATCCATAAATTACTCAAAGTAGTCACCATTTCAAACCTGAAAACGATTGATCCCAACGATATGCATAATTGTCTCACATTGGTAATGGAAAATACCTTGGATTTGGACCTCCAAGAAGCGCTAGCAAATACATATAATAATAAGCTAATTGGCTTTCTGGGTCGAGTTTCCCCTCTGAAAACCAAAACCTACGGACCAACACTGCTAGCAATCTTGGTTTGCACACAACTTTGTAACACTAAAAAGAAAAAAAAAAGGCAAGCCTATGGGAAAAAAATCCAACAGATGAAAACAAAACTTCCTAGAAAACATACAAACAACCTACAAAAACAAAGTTCGGGAGGCAAAACAGAGAAGGCAGGGAAGGATTCTCCAAAAATATTTGAAATCTATTGTAATCTGCAAAAACCATCGCTTCGGCCTAAGTCCCATAGACCATCTAGGAAAGACGGTATCAAGGTACAGCAGGCGTTTGCCAAGGAAATCTTCTCTGCTGGGGCTAAAATCTCTAAGATACCGGAGTAAGAGACGTGCTGTAAATCTCAACCTGCCAATAAAGAGAACCATGCATATTCTTCTCGCTTTAAACCAATAACAACTGTCTAAATGTGCGCTTTCCTTAGAATGATGTGCCCAACCCACTGTCAGGGGAACATTTTGTCCTTACAGTTTCTTCTAAGTAACCCTAAAGTCTTTGTGACTTTTTTGGTTCGCTTCGTGAACTCTTCCTTTCACCGTTGCCCAGTTACTGACACAATCAATCAGGTAGCAATTATGCCCTTGTCGAAAAAACTCAACCTTAACCCAAAGCATCCAAACAATCTACACCCCATAACAAATTCACTATTTCTCTTGAAGATAGTGTACAGAGTGGCATCTGACCAATTTCAACAGCACTTAGAAAAACTAGATATCCTGCACCCTATAAAATCTGGTTTCCCACCACAACGCGGCATGGAAAGTGCCCTATAGTAGAATTGCCAGCTGGTGTTTAAGAAACATCTGAAGACCTGGAAGTTTGAATAAACACTATCCACAAGTCCTGGTTCCAAACTTCTTTTGTCTGCATCTCCCTCCTTATTAGTCTCTTTGTCTGCATGTTTATGTTTGCCTGCAGCCTGATGGCGGTGGCCTTTGACGCAACATGAATAAAAAGAAAACAACATTTTGTGACAGACTCTGACTGTAATATGAAATATGTAGAAGCTAAAATCATCTCAGACTATCCCAAGGAGAGAACAAGCCCTAACGCCAGAAACATCACGGGATCCTTCAAGTCTTGAAAATTTAAATATCTTCTGCACAAACCAAACTCTGCTCAACTATATTTGTAAGGGAATAAATTGGACCCCCACCAACCCCACACACTAAATTCATCAATGTCCCTTCCCAAATATATAGGGTCATAGCCCTCTTGAAAAAACCCAAACTTCATCCTAACATCGTGAATATTTCTGCCTGATCAACCCTTACAGTCAAAAACTGTGGACAAATAGGTTTAAAAAAAATTCACACATACAATGAGACCATCAGCCTCCTACAAAACAACAAGTCAGAGTTCAGATATCACCGAGTATCATAAATTAACCATCTCAATATTTGAAAGCAACTTCTCAAAGATCTAAACTTCAATCAACCTACTATACTGATCATTTAGACCTCACCATATCTTAGGACACAGTTAACCATATAACCTTCCAACATTGGAAAGGGTACATAATGAACATATTTTGATGATTCGTGGCATTTATGAACTTATTCCTTGAAGAGTGATGACTGTTCATGTCACTGGATACTTATATATGTAAGACACTTTGCCACCATCATGGAATCCTTCAGGACCTCATTCTAATAATTTACCAACACCATCCAACTGCTGATCCAGCATGGAAACATGGAGCGCATGGTTTTCTTCCAACAAATCCAGGAATAGACAGCCTCAAGTAACATCTGCCCTAACAGGACTAAAACAGTGTTCCTCTTCGGGAAGTACCTATAAAGCCAACCTTACCATTAACCTGGCACAATTCCAGATCCCCCATCATTCGCTACTAAATCTGTGTTGCCTCAATGAAATGTTGGACTCCAAAATTACACTTCAACCCCACATCAGCACACTTAAGAAAAATGCTCACATCTAATTGCACTTGATAATGGAACATGTCCTACACTTTATATAATTCTGGCAAATGGTGAAATTAATTTTGCTATAGCCATCACCTTATTAGACTATCACACAGCTTTATATGTAGGAAAGATCACCAAAAGCAGAACAAGAACCCAACCTACTTAACCAAGAAGATCCAAAGCTACCTCTCTCAAAATACTGCATCTTGTCCAATTATTGACAAATTGTTAACATTACTTGACAGAGTCTGAAAGAGTTGTTTTTCACTGAATTATTTCCAATAGCTTCCCATTATTACTAGGACAAGCTTTGCATGACTTATAATGAGTCCCGCTTGGTTTGCTTGTTTTCGCATTCCCTGTCTTACCTTCTGAGTTCTGGGGAAACTTCAGCGGTACCATCAGGCACTGGATTCTCTTTCCTTCTCGTCACTGCTGCGTGGCTTGCTCTCCACGACATCTTCTTCCAGGATGTGCCATTTGTCTTTGGAACGTCACAGGGATCGTGACTCAGACTGGGAGCTGCTTACTCCTCTGGATGGTCTCGGTGCTGTTGTGCGGGCACACTAACCACCACTTTGATTCCCTGGTCATGCCACAACTGCTCTTTCTCCTCTGCCTTCTTCTTCTCTCTTTCTTAGTATCTTAAGTTCCCATTACAATTTCCCCATTCCAAGATGCAGTTGGTGTAACGCTCACCTGACTCCCACGGAGGCGCTTGCCTGGTTCGCGCTGCTGTGACCTCTTCTAAAGTGATGCGCAGGGTTCGGAAGACGGACTGGACCGGGCCCCCCAAATCTGGCTTGTCTGGCTCGCAGAAGTATCCTTCTGTAGGCGAAAATAGGGGATTAACTGTCTGTGGGGTAATGCAATCGGCCTCCGACTTTCCCCTCTCACCCTCCTCAAAACCCTTCTGTGATTCCTCGTAGCGTCTCACCTTAGGGTCTGGAAGGACAATCTCTCCATCCTGCTTCTGATGCAGGGGCGCGTTGGTTTCCAGTTACTTCACTGGATTTTCAGATTGGTGAGAACCAAACTTGCTTGGCTTCCAGGTAAGTTTTTTGATAAGAGGTTCCCCTTGTGTCCATGCATTAATGTACTAATGCTAGTGTCTTTTTCCCCATAGAGGCCGGGGTACGGAATGTCGGGGAACAGGCACCGACCCGAGATGAGAGGTGAAATCCTTGTAGAAATCAGGTAAGTCTTTAATGAGCGTTTTTTGGTAATGTCTTTTCATTCGCTCATTAACGCTGATGTCTCTTTTTCCCCTTAGGGGCCGGGGTCCGGAAATGCCAGGATGCGGCGCGGACCTGAAATGAAGAGGGAATTAATCAACAGGTAAGTCTTAACATGGAGATTCAGCTTTCCTTATTCCCTTCTCTCTCTCACCTTTTGTTCTGGTCTTTTTCTCCCTAGGCGCTGGGGCGTGACTGCGAATCCGGATGATCGCTGCTGAACATGGAGGCACCCTGTAAAGGAGAGTGGAATGCGGCGCTGCAGGGATCGACGCGATGAGCTTTTAAATAAAAGTATTCCTTTTCAGGATTGTCGGCGAGATGTCTCCGGGATGCAGATTTAGCAGGTAAGGACTTTTCCTTCTTCTGTTCTCTTCTTCTCTTCCTTTGCAGGTGATCCAGGATGCTGGCAGGCGTGGCAGAAGTCAGGATGCAGGAGCAGACACGGTGAGCGTCCAGCTGCTAGATGCAGAACAACGCGAAGCACGTGTGGCTATTCGGGTGGGGTTTAAATAGCCTTGGAAGAGGTTCCAGGTATGTATCCTTCCTCCAATCAGGTATGTCTCCTTCCCCGACCACGCCCGGATGGTAAATTAGTCCCACAGGTAAAGTAGTTCCTTTCAGGCCTCAAGGAGGCCGGGATCCTGCAGCATGGTCTGCATCAGGTAAGTGCACCCAAGCACTCCCATAATGAGCCTGGCGCCTATGGCGCCAGGACTGACGTCTTTTATGAGCCTGGCGCCATAGGTCCCAGGACACTGTCCAAAGGGCCCCTATATGGGGTTGCTGGGTCCTTTCTTGGGGACTGGATGTCCGCTTTCGGGGATGCAGGGCTTGAACCGGCTCCCCGGGAGCAGCCATCATGACAGTTGGGCTTCCTGAATTTACAGGTTTGTTCACCCCAAATGTTTCTCTTTTTTGTGCTCTTTTTTTTCTCTTCAGGATATGGATGGGTCTTGCCTTTTTTCAACTCTATGTATTTTCTTCTTATCTCACTCAACCAGTTGTGTTTCACTGGATTATTTCCAATAGCTTTCCCATTACTACAGGGACAAGTTTTGTTTCTCTTTCTTCTCTTCAAGCT
Source organism: Ambystoma mexicanum (assembly GCA_002915635.3). Classification (NCBI taxonomy): domain Eukaryota; kingdom Metazoa; phylum Chordata; class Amphibia; order Caudata; family Ambystomatidae; genus Ambystoma; species Ambystoma mexicanum. The sequence goes on from CM030321.1 coordinate 829,955,166, forward strand.
ATGTGTGGGTCTTGCCTTTTCCCCAAAGGGATAAACCTCCACTTTTATTTTTTTGCCACCCTATTGTTTTCATACATCTTCTTATCTCACTCAACAGTTGTGTTTCACTGAATTATTTCCAATAACTTCCCATTATTACTAGGAAAAGCTTGCATAACGTATAATGAGTCCCGCCTTATTGCTTGTTTTTGCATTCCTTGTCTTACCTTCTGAGTTCTGGGGCAACTTCAGCGGTACCATCAGTCACTTGGATTCTCTTTCCTTCTCGTCACTGCTCTGTGGCTTGCTCTCCAGAGCATCTCCTTTCAGGATGTGCCATTTTTGTCTTTGGGACGTCACAGGGATTGTGACTCGGACTGGTAGCTGCTTACTCCTCTGGATGGTCTCGTCTCTGTTGTGCGAGTACAATGCCACCACTTTGACTCCATGGTCATGCCACAACTGCTCTTTTTCCTATGCCTTCTTCTGCTCTCACACGCCGGTTGCTCAGTGTTTCTGGTTCTGTGGTGCAGTGTCCCCATCGCAAGTCGGTTCCATGTTCTCCCAGAGCCCCAGCTTCTTCTGCTTAGTTACACAGAGGGAGCTTTCCCTGCATCTCTCGGGTTTTCGCTCTCACGGGCTCTCGCCCTCCTCTCTGCTCTCGACCTTCTCTCTGCTCTCGGACTTCTCTCTCTCTCACGTCTCTCATTGGTCTCACATCCCTTTTCAGCCTCCTCCTTGCAGTCCATTGAAGACTTGAATTTAAAGGGATATCTTCAATTTCTTGTTGCTCATAATATAACTTCACGTTATCTTCATGGGTTTGACAACAGTTTGTTATATTATATAAGTATGTAGGATATTTTGTATAGATTTGGGGTCTGGTGGTATTTTCTTGCCACCAAAAGAAAAGTGGTAATTTGGTAATAACTTGTCCTTGCATCTAGATTGGGTTTGGCCTTACCTCCTTCCAGTAACCATGTTTTGTTACATTATATTGGATAATCTAGTAATATACACTATTGGTGGTAATTTCTGGCGGTAAATTACTTAGTGGTAAATTACTTAGTGGTGAATTCATTAGCGGTGAGCATAACTTTCCTGTTCTATTTATGACCCCATTATACACAAAACCTTCCTTATTCTTATAATATTCTTATGATCTATAGAGAGCCTTGGACCTACATTCAGAGACACCACGATTTCACATAGAGCATCACCAATAACCTGTTGCGTTATCACTGATTTATCCACATCAGTGAACTATGCTTCCATGGGCCTTATTACTGATTCATTACTGGTTCATGGACCCCCAGTAATCTATATATTATATTATATTCCCCCAGACACCATGCACTGTGGAACACACGCATACATCTATTTATCACCGCTAATTCTATCTATTATTCCATCTGCATGAACAAATGGGTGACCATATTACCAAAGAACATGAATCTTACCCACATTCTCTTTAGGCAAACCCAAAACAATTAAAACTCAGAGGTATATATATATATATATATATATATATATATATATATATATATATATATATATATCTTATATTGTAAACAATTACAAAGTCATGATACAATACTTACCATCTGCATTTCATTTCTACCTGTAACAAAATGAGAAGAAAAGAACAAAACCACAGATACAATGCAAACAAATCTTTTTTTTTTTAAACTAGGATTCAACACATGACAAATAAAAATGGAAGGGATTTTCTTTTGCTTTGCTATCCTAGCTGCCTAGTATTTTTAGAACACATTCGCCAAACAACCGCAAAGAGAATGACCTCAATTCGAACTTGGCTGCTTACCAAAAGATCTGTGGTTTCCTCCCCCAGGCGACCTCCCTCAGAAGAGCGGCCCAGTTGACATGGGTTGCCTTCGTAATCTCAGTGTCTGAAGTGTGTGTGGCGAAAACACAGGGTTCTCAATCCAGTGCTAAGACACCAAGATCATCCATCTCTCGAGCTCAGCAAAAGCGAACTGCCACCCCCCCTGTCATTCTTTTCCCAGCAAACCTCTGCACCTTCCCCTTTTCCTACGTGGGGCCACTGCAGATACTTTGCACCGATCAAATTAAAAAGGCTGCATCACCCTTCCTTCCACAGAATAGCTCATTTTTACAGTCAGAAACTGTAACTAAAATAATTTGCTGGAATGCAGATTCTGCTTGCTGCAAACACAGTGAACAGAAAGAAGAAAAACAAAATATCCTAGTGCACGTTTGAAAACGAATTTCAGAACATGTACTTTCACCTCATTTTTCACATAGAGATTACATTATAATGTTAATGAGTTAGCACTAGTGATTAGTACTTGTTAATTAAGTCAGTTAGTTAGATAAATAATATAGTCTCCTGTGTATGAGGCATTTCAAGGAAGAGAAAAGAAAGAAAAAAAAATCTGGTGCACTTTTAAACCTGCAGCCTGTCTCCATCTGCATACTCATACGTTATGCTAGCAACATAGGACTGGCTATATGTGCATGCCACATTATTGCTGTCAATAGAATGCTATCACATTCAGTGATGCAATATACTTCAAAGCACTATACATTATACTACAAGTCCGTATAAGCCATCACTTGGAGGCATTCATGGAGTTCCTCATGGGAACGGGAGTCCTTGTCCCAAAAGGGCGAGTCTCCCTCAATGAGATCCCTTTTGCCTTGACCCCTAGGGAGGGTTTTGCAAAGCAGGCTCAACTCACTAGCCTCATGGGGGGTGGGATTGCGCCCCCTTGCGGAGAAGGGACACACGTCACATAACCCAACTCATAAACTCTAAATCACCCACTATTCCACCCACTTGCCCACTATACTTCGCCTACTCAATCCAATCCAAAACAACCTTCTGACTCTCACTTAACCCATTTTCTCACTCTTCATCACCCACTCTACCTCACTCAACTCTACCCATTGTACTTCACCTACCCTTCCTCGTGGCCCACACTCCACTCTACCTCACTCATTCTATTCCACAACACTCACCATATATACTTCACCCACTCTTTCTAATCTCATGCTCCTACTGTTTCTCACCCACTCATCTCGCCCACTGTTACTTAACCCATCCTACCTCACCAACTCTTCTTAATCCCACTATTCTAATGTAGTTCATCCTTTATCCCCAACCAACTTACCTCACTCCACTCCACCTCCTTTACTCTCCCTCACACAATTTACCTCAGACAAATTCTCCACCCCGCCTGCCTGTTCACCAAATCAAGCTCACCACACTCAACTCACTCTACCTGACCCATTCATAACACCTCCCTCAACCCACTATACATCATCCTATGTAACCCACACCACTCACCCACTGTTCCTCAGCCCACTTACCCACTCTACTTCAGACACTTTTCCTCAGCACACTAGTAATCAACCCACTCTTGCTCATTCCATTAACCCCACTGTACCTCACTAGTGCTAGGACAGCACACTCACCCACTCTTCCTCCCCTCATGTACCTACTCTTCCTCACATAATCTAACTCACACCGCTCACCCTACCACTCAACCTATTCTACCTCACATATTATACCCTATCTGACTTATACACTCTGTCACTCACTTGAAACCCCCCCACCCCCATCTCATCCACAATTGAATGGATACAGTGGACGGAATGAATAGAGGCGACGGAATGAATAGAGTGGACAGAGTGGATGGAATGGATGGAATGAATAGAGTTGATGGAATGGATGGAATGAATAGAGCTGATGGAGTGGATGGAGTGGATGGAATGGATAGAGTGGATGGAATGGATAGAGTAGACAGAGTGGATGGAATAGATGGAATGAACAGATTTGATGTAATGGATGGAGTGGATGGAATGGATGAAATGAGTGGAGTGTATGGAATGGATAAAATGAATAGAGTGGATGGAATGTATAGACTGGATGGAATGGATGGAGTGGATGGAGTGGATGAAATGGACAGAGTCGATGGAATGGACAGAGTGGATGGAATGGATTGAGCGGATGAAATGCAAATGTAAATGTTAACATGTCCACAGGTGTATCACTGATTTCCTGTCCCCTTGCAGTTGCTATATATCCTTAACATCTTCCTGTCCCTGTAAGCTCAGTCCCCTGTCTCTATTTGTCCTTGTGCCGCTCTGATCCTTGCCATCCTGTTCACATGTCTGGTCTTGGGCACTTCAAATATCATATCACATCACTATGCTTACTATCTACTATACACCATCATTCAACTAGAACACAGCTATATCCCTGATTAATTTGGCCTAGCTATCCACATACGAACTCGACCCCATGAACACCTCATCACTCTATATGATGCAACTAGCCGAGCACATTCCGGCTAATTGCTCACATATGCATCCTTCAAGCCTAACGCAGCAAGAACCCAGTCTGGGTGTCCACCCACCAGACTGCACACATATAACTGATATCTTCAGCACCACTCCTAACGCTAGGATGCACCTACCGAGGGACATAATTTAGGGGTCACCAGAGGTCGCAACTGCGACCTCTGAGGTCTCCCTTGTGACCTCTAAAAAAAAAGAACAAACAAAAAAATAGTTTTTTTTTCTTTTTCTTTTTTTGTAATGCAAGGTCCTGGGCTGTGTCCAGCACCCTGTGGCTTTTTACTTCTGGATTTTCATCTGAGCATGATATACACTGTGCAGTAATATATAATAAAGGGTGAAGGAGAGACAAAGCGAAACAAAGAGACATGCTTTAGAGAGAGAAAGAGAGAGAGAGAGGAGTGCTGTTCAGAACACAGTAAACAAGGCTATGGAAACAGGGTACTTGGCTTTCTAGGCTCTCAGGGTGCTGTGAATACCAATCCAGGGCTCCCAAACACAACTGGCGCACAACTGGAAGGGTTTCTTCAACACAGTAGGCCTCATTATGATTATGCCAGTCCGGTAACAACGGTGCCGGTAAGCTAGGAATGACATAAGTAGGGATTCACTCTGGGAATATCAGGGCTACTCCACCTCCTGGATGGTTGTTTCTGGGTTTGGATAGAATCCTGTAGCCATCAGGGAGGAGAGTCTCTAAACTTGTGACAAAGATGGCCGTGAACCATGTCTCAGTGAAACTGTGAGCATCCAGATCAATTTCTTCGAGGAGTAGGCAGATGTTGAGGAGTGTTTGACAGCAGAGCAAGTGTTAAGAATTGCAACGTGCAGCAGATTGCCACATTTGAAAGACTTCCATGGAGGGGTACAGGCATGATGTACACCCTGAGGAGGTGTTATAGGTGCCTGAGAGTGGGCAGAGGAAGAAGAAGGAGATGGCAGAGTAGTCACAGAGGAAGAAGAGGGTGCCAGAAGGAGGAGGCTTAGCAGCCAGAGAAGCTGAGTAGTGTGCCAGACAGGTGGTGGAAGAAGAAAGTGGCAGAGGAGCCAGAGAAGTGTAGGTAGAAATAGCAGGAGAAGGAAGGAAGTTGATAAGACGCGGGAAGCATCTATCGAAAAGGAGGAGATTGGGCTGAGGACCTTGGACCCATACAGTGCCATTCAGATAGACATTAATGATTGTCTTGGAGGAGTGGAAGGGGGCCAGGATGACCTCCCAATGGAGTGTCATCAATAAGGGAGAGGAGGAAAAAGGAGAGAGAACAGAGACCATATGGGGGGTTCTTAGGCCTGGAGAGGGAATGACAAAGAGAATGTCGGTGAGTGTCTGTCTGGAGGATGTACTGGTGTAGGTATCAGCGATAGGGAGGCCTGGGGGAACAAGAGAGTGAGAGGGGAGATGCAACACAGTACAAAATACAAATAACACTATTAACCCTGGGGGACCTAGAGGAGTAAGAAGAGAAATACAAACAATGGAAAACATATACAATACTATAGTCACAATGCAATAGAGAGTGAGAGGGGAATGCAAATACAGTACAACATACGCATAACACTAATAAACCTGGGGGACGTAGAGCAGAAAGAAGAGAAATTCAAACAATGCAACAAATATACAATACATAGTCACATCTGGGGCGACCTGGAGAGGGAAGGAAGATAAGGGAGAAAGGACCAAAGGAGCTTCGGTAAAACGCATGAGGAGACAGGGAGAGAGGGGAAGGACGCGCAAGGCCAGGAGAAGCGAAGCCTAAGTTGCGGGGGGAAGCGCACGTTGAGACAGGTAGAGAGGGGAAGGACGTGCAAGGCCAGGAGAAGCAGGGTCTAAGTTGTGGGGGAAAATGCGTATGGGTATGGGTACGGAGTGGAAGGAGGGAGAAGCAGAGCCGAAGTTGCCCGGGGAAAGCACATGTGTAGATAGTCAGATGGGGATGGACACGTAAGGGGACAGACACAACAGTGTCCATGTAGTACACCCAAAAGCACGCAGCACAACGAACAAAGTCCCAGAGTGCTGTCACATGTACAACAACAACTAGATTAAATGTAGACACCAAACCACACACGTGAGACCACAAGTAGGAAGGCATACTACCATTTTGATGCTTACAAACTGATGCAAGGACAGCCCTGGGCCCACAATGCATGTCACACAACAATAAACTGGTTCAGTGGCCAAGCCATTCCATGACAACCACTATGCCCACAATACACAGTCACATCAAAACAGTCATATTGAAACCAGAAAATGAAGTGCACTGCAAGAGAAATGCACATCTTACCTTATCCCATGTGAGCCTGCATCATCAGTAATGTACAGTCCACCAAACTCCTCCACTGTCGGCCTGGAAACCACCAAACCTGCATGCTGTTTTCTGTGCCTGCATAGAGCTGCTACTTCCTTCACAATTCCTGCATCCATCATTCCATGCGAAAATCATCTGTAGAGAAAAACAATTCAATGTGAGTGCTGGCAACAAATCCATGCATCCAAACATACACCAACATATTCGCCGCTTAGTGAAATGCTACACATGCATATAATAACTCACCAGCCACCCATCACCATGTGTCCTGGCACACATGCAGCCACCTCCCCGACCTCATGCCAATACAACATGAAAAACCCATAGAGTTACACTTTAGCCACTGGCAACCCCTACACTGCCTGCCCTCCCTGAGTGACATGCAGTGAATGAGCATGTTACACTTACCCATCATCATGTTGATGGTACCTTCCCAAAACATGCATCGAGCCACAGTCAGCATGCCACTGAGACAACCCCCAAAGGAGGACATTGAGAGGATGTAAGCCCAAGAGCACCTTCATAGGACTGTTGATGCCATGATATGCCATCCCTTCATCAACGTGGCAGTGTGACACTGGCAGTGGAAATGATGGTGCTAAGACCAAGAAGTGAACCAAAAATCTCACCAATTGTACAGAAAACAGGATCCTGCAGAAGGCAGCACTTCACAGGGGCAGCACTTCACAGGGGCAGATGTTAGACTGGAAGACAGGTCACTGAGGCAACTAGCATAAAACACACAATCAGACATGATAAAGCAATGATAAAAAATAGACCAGCGACAAACACACAAAAAGGGAGCATGCAAAAGGAAAGTGCAAGGGAAGTCTAACTTCACTGGTAATGGATTGAATTGGGTGAAATGTGCATTGAACTGAAGTTAGCATTTGAAATGCATCTAGCAGCTGTGAACATGCCACATAATAAGTGATGGTGCACCCTATATGGTCCTTGATCCATGGAAACAAAGAATGGACAATCATGTGTGATTGGTGTCTGTGGAATGCATTGCATCACAACAATTTGCAGCAATGCTGCTATTTGTGTGGATTGGTCTTGGGACAGCAATCCCGGAAGGGAAAGAAGCACCAAGATTGAACTGCCTGTGTGGGTAGGAATTACTATTAAAAAATCTTCCAATGGGAAGACATGTGACAGCCAAGACACATGTGTAAAGTGCAAGGAAACACTCTCCACCACCACCTTAAAGACGTGTCACAGCACACAAACAGCTGGGGCAGCCACCCTCATGACAACCCACCAACTAAGGCCTTACAGTGATACCCACCCCCAACTATGATCCAGTTACCAGTGCCAACATGACTATCTGGAAAAAACAGCATGCATTAACAAACCATCCTACAAATACCATGTGTCACATGCACCAACGAAGCTGGACTTGTTCTCCCCCAAACATGTAAAATAAAAGCAACCCCACACACTGCCATACTCCATGACACAAAACACAAAACAAGTCACACCCTGAGTACACTTCACTTACCTGCACATGTTATCCACCTGGCTTGCATCCAGTGAATCGCACCTGCAAATACATGTTCTAATCGCAAAGACATGCATTGCAACAACTTCAAGATACTGTCCATCCATGACAACTCATATAGGGAAAACAAAAGTAGTCATGCACCACCCAGTGTACAAGGATCACAGAGTGCAAGAGGGTGAAAGGACACAGAGGGACAGTTGAATAGCAGTGGAGTGGAGAGGGTGAGAGGGAGAGAGTGAGAGAGAGGTACAGGAAAAAACATTGCAAGGAGATGACTGGAGCGGAGATGAGGGCCGGCCTGACTGACTTCACAGTGCTTGAGGGCATAGACAATCCACCCTAGGGAAGAAGATGGGGACAGGAACACCTCTTTAAGTTGCATCCTTGTTGGAGAGCATGGAAGGAACATAGATGGACAAGAACCACATCTGGTGGTACATGAATGATAAAAATTGGTGACGGTGGAGGGCAGACTGGCAAAGAATGAGCACATGTGAAAGGTCAATCATCAGCTCTACATCAGAAGAAAAAACACCGGAAACACCCACCATGGCATGCAAATCACCCAAGTCCCATGTACACTACACCCCTGCAAAGAAAGCCCTCCAACCATATAGCCAGACCTGAAACCAACTAACATACACCGCAGTACGGCAACACTGCAAATGGACCTATGGACCACATGCAGCTGTTCTTTCACACACCTCCAAACACACCACAGACCCTGATTGAGACAGGAAGTTTGCATGGATTCCAGGGTGCACTTGCAACTCACACAGAGAGAACAGATGAAGACAAGATATGGGGAGTGAATGTTCATTCACATGCTTGGGTCCCCATTGTGGGCATGCAATGTTCACTCACTGACAGTAGCAGATGATATGAAGAAGGAATCAAAGCCAAACAACTTGTAACACACCCTGGTGCAGAAAACCAACAAAATCAAACACTGTAATAAAAGTGTCCTCATTGTGTTAAACAGCACCAGTCAGTCATGGGAACACATGCACATATTTGTTTAACCCAACATGCATCAAGTGTGACAAACATGTCTTGTGGAGTCAATATACACAAGAGGCCAGAATGATTATCCATAGTCTATGTCATGAAGCACTGCAGTGGAGGATGATGATACATGAGAATCAGTGGTTGATGCACATGTTGAACTGTGGCATGTCTGGACATGTCATGGACGTGTAGAATGGAGTGGATTGTAAAGTGGCACAGGTCAACGAGAAGTGTGTAAAGGGACTACTCAGAGGTGAGGGTGCTGGTGGGTGGTGTCTGGACTTGAGGGGGCTGCCTGGGGGTAGTGTCAGAGGTGAGGGGGGATGGTGGGTGGTGTCTGGATTTGAGGGGGAGACCTGGGGGAGTGTAAGAGGTGCTGACAGTGTGGGGAAGGGGTTGTACAGTCAGGGGCTACCTGGGGGTAGTGTCGAAGGTGAGGACAGTGTGGAAAGGGGAGTGAACTGTCATGGGGCTGCCTGGGAGTAGTGTCAGAGGAGAGGGGGCTGGTGGGTAGTGTCTGGCCTTGAGGGGGTCTGCTGGAGTAGTGTCAGACTTGAGGGGGGATGATGGGTGATGTCTGGACTTCAGGGGGCTGCCTGGGGGGAGTGTCAGAGGTGAGGGCAGTGTGGGGAGGGGAGTGTCCTGTCAGTGGGCTTCCTGGGGGTAGTGTCAGAGGTGAGGACAGTGTGGGGAGTGGAGTGTACTGTCAGGAGGCTGCCTGGGGGTAGTGCTGGAGGTGAGGACAGTTTGGGGATGGGTGTGTACTGTCAGGGGTCTGACTGTGGTAGTGTTGGAGGTGTGGGGGGGGGGCTGGTGGGTGGTGGCTGGACTTCAGGGGGCTGCCTGGAGGGAGTGTTGGAGGTGAGGGAGGCGGTGGGTGATGTATGGACTTGAGGGAGCTGCTTCAATGAGTGTCAGAGGTGAGTGCAGCTAGTGGGTAGTGTCTGAACTTGAGGGGGCTGGCTGGGGGAGTGTCGGAGTTGAGGGGGGCTGGTGGGTAGTGTAAGGACTTGAGGGGACTGTCTTGGGGGAGTGTCAGAGGTGAGGGAAGTGCAGAGAGGAGAGTGTACTATCAGGGGGCTGCCTGGGGGTAGTGTCGGAGGTGAGGGTGGCTGGTGGGTGGTGTCTCGACTAGAGGGAGCTGACTGGGGGGAGTGTCAGAGGCGATGTTGAACAAGAGTCGATCATTTTTTTTTTGTTGGAATAATACACCCAGTCTGTTTGTCAGACGGTTTTCTGTGCGTTGGGGGAACTATTATTTAGTTTTTCTCAAAACCGTTTAATTGTTCACGCCATTCTGGTTCTGGTACTGCTTTCAACAACAATTCTATTACAAAGTCCTTTGGAGCCCACGTTGGTAATGTATTGCAGGAAGATGTTTAAATCTGCATATACTGGGCTCAGAATATATTCCCAGATAATAAATGACGTCCCACTCCAATGATGCAGTCCCTCAATTGCTTCCCTTCCACAGTGGCCAGTTTCTGATTTGTTCAAAGGTTATGACATCTGCATCGCTAGTCTTTCTATGAATTGTCCCTGTTAGTTTATTATCAGAGCTCTCAGGTAAAATCACCTTGCATGGGCGAATTCATACCGATAGCCAGAATCAGAACCACAAAAGATTACTTCAGTTGAGAACGGCATGGATTGCAACTATGACTTGCGTGCATCCAGGTTGAGACATGTATGCAGCACACCACTGTGTTAGTTACCCACAACACTTCAAAGGGACCCCTTCAATTTGGTGTCAGACCATGTTTTTATGGTATGCTCAGACAAACGCCCAACTGCCTGCACCGGTGACAGAGCATCTCAGATTGCCTTGGCACTGCTTGCTGGATCTGTGAATAAGCAAAAACAAAGAGGTGATGGCTGGAAGGTTTAGAATGAATCTTAACCACTGGCATTGCTCTGGCCACCCTCCGGACCATTGTTCTTTGCCTGCCAAACCATTACAGAAGGGGAAAGACCATATGCAAATCAGGCTTTGTCCCACCCCAAAAGGGGCAGTCCAGCCCGAACTGCTAGGTCACATCCCTTCTGCACGAGACCACAAGCATCCCCAAACATGTTTCACCCTTGCTGGGGCTCATCAATGAGGAGTAGCTTGGGTCTCTAGGCCCAGCAGGCACGGGACCCACGTCTGGGCATACCCGTCCCACTCGGGGTGACAAAGCAAAAAAAAGAGGTGATGGCTGGAAGGTTTAGAATGAATCTTAACCACTGGCATTGCTGTGGGCAACCCTCCAGACCGCCGTTCTTCGCCTGCCCAGGCATATGAAGCTGTCCACTTTCTCTAAACAGTTTCCCCCTATGGACCAGTTAAAGTGGCCTCCAAGCTTTCTCCTGCCTTTGTGAAAAGACAACACTTTGGATTTTGGAACATTTATAATTAACATGTTCTTATCAACAAAAGACTCTAGAGCTTTCAACTGCCTCTGCAACCCCACTGGGTTTTAATCCATAAGGATCAAATCATCCGTGTACAGGAGATACTTGATTTTTCTATCATTCACTTTGGGCTGGAAGTAGTTTATGTCGATAAAAGTGTCGCCCAGGTCAGAGAGGAAAATGCGGATTACAATAGGGGTCAATAAGCAACCCTGTTTCAATCCTCTTGCTGTACTAATCTGTGCAATTAGATTACCTTCTCTGTCCATACGGATACACACACTAGTATTTGTGTGTAAAGCAATCAAAATTGCCAATAATACAGGCAGGCATCCTTATTTGCTCAATTTGGCACACAACAGACTCCCTGGGACAGTATCCAAGGCCATTGAGAAATCTATAAACACTGTGTACAGTAGCCTATCGCTTTGCCCTGTCCCCTTCTTTAATAGTTCTAACAAGAAAGCATTTGCCTCAGTCCCCACTCCTCGGCAAAAAACGGTTTGAAAAATGTCAATTTTTCCATTTTCTTTGGCCCATTTTCTTAGATCCTGTAATACCAGAACTGTGAAGATTTTAGCTGGGCAATCCAACAGGGAAATAGGTTTGTAATTTGAGGGGTTCAGGCGAGACCCCTTTTTAAATATGGAAACTACAGTGGCCGTTTGCCAGGATGGAGTAATCAATTTGGCCCTCAGAATGTTTCTGAAAATTCTGTCTAGGACACATATCGAAGCCTCAGGACTGTTCCTTAAGACACAGATGGCCAGACAGTCAGGCCCAGGGGCCATATATTTTTAACTCTTATTTATTAAATACAGCAAATTCATCATAGTACCATGCCAGGTCCCAATCCACCTTTTTATCGTGTCCTGGTTCCACAATTGGGTCGTCTCACCCAGCGATTTATAGATCTCACTAAAGTAGGTCTTCCATTCTACTTCTGAGATAGGATTTAGTTGGGCACCGTTTAGAGTTTGCCATCATAGGAATTATTGCTCGCCAGTACCTCAAGAATTTTACGGGCATCCATCAACGACAAATGATGACGATAATGTTTTAACCATCCTCATCCGTTAAAGACAGCCTTTGCACGCATTCTACCACTCTTGTCTTCTTTAGCAAGCGCCTTTATTTGCTTCTGTCGCTCTTGTTTTTTAAGTAGTATGACTCAATCAAACATGTGTCTATGAAGCACTTTACCTGTTTCTTTATTGGCATATTTGTTCCCAGATACCTCGCCTAACCTTACCTACCACACGTTCCTCTAGTAGGCAATCTAGATCCCCTGAAGCCAACATTTTGTTGAAAGATTTCATTTTGACGTCATTCCAGGTTATTTTGTTTCCCCCTATGTTCACCTCTAGATGAAATAGGTAGCGTCCCTGGTTCTGATTTGACGAAGGGACTGATCATTCAATACTTAGCGTGAGATGGTTGCTTGACGTGTTACCTACCATAGTTAATGATTTTAAGTCCAGGTATATGTCATCGGATACATACAAATAATCTAATATATTACTTTGTGCGCCTCTCTGCCATGTAGCGTGTGACACCTCACCTCCCTTTATATTCCCGTTTAGAATGATTAGTCCCCATTCCTGCATTAGGTTCCTCCAGGCCCTAACCCTACCCCCACTTACTTTGTCCGAGCCGGATGCAATTTTACATTATGGCCAATCAACACATCAGCAATTTAGGTTGCCACATATTATTATAGATGTCACACCTCTATTTTCCCAACTGAAAAGAGTCAGCATCCAGCATTTCTTGGGGATTTGTTTTTAAGTAGTTCCAATAAATGCTTATTAGGAGGGTATCTGGTCTATCCTGGAAAATCACCTTATTCCAGGTGAGTCTAACTGCTTGCACATAAGAGTTTAAAGCGACCATTTCCTCAGTCTCTACCCATACTCTCTTGGAGGCAGCTATCAGGAGCCCCGCTTTTGGGTGCACCCGCACCCCCTTTATAGCCGGGGGCAGAGACACAAGGTAACCATCAATGGCAGGAGCCTCAGACAGCCAGCATTCTTGAAGGGCAAACACATCATATTTTAACAGGTCCAAACTTTCCGGCTGGAACAAGTGAGCTGAACCTCTACAATTCCAGGATGTCAACATTAACCAGGACCATCTGCTATGAATCTGTTTCTCTCCGTGGCAGTCTGCCTGGCCTCGCATTTAAGGTGGCAGTAACCCAGGACCAGACTTTCTCCTTTTCCGGGCGGCTTCGGCCATCCGCTCACACTTCAAATTCTCTGCCACTTAATCCCCCTGACGCTTTTATCATGAGGTCTCCATATTCAATTGGTTAAGTATTGTTAGTATGATCGACTCTACTAGCCCTGGGTACCAAAGTATACCCCCCCAACATTAGTGGGTAAATTATAAAGATCATAACCCCATGCTTGAATTGCATCTGCTTCAAGGAGTACCTAGTTGAGGACCATACTAGATGCAAATGGAGGATAACTTTGTCCATATTAAATAACTTCCAGAATTCCACCCTGGTTATATCTCTGGACATTAGATTTGTTAGTGGCTGTGATTTCCACAGGATATATAATACCTTTGTGTGGTGTAACACAACCTGCTCCTTGTCCAAAAGTAATTTGTGCATCACTAATTTGTTTGCGTATTTACCCCTAGGGACATCCAAAAACGTGTCACCTTCCCCCCTTACTACCAATCAGAATTCCTCCAATGTTGGGAAAGGGGCTGCTGCAGGGTTGAGATACTTAGTTTCTACTATAATCGGGGCCCCAAGCTCTATGTTGTCTCTCCTTGCGTGCTGTGAAATTGGACTTTCTTCTATCATTCCTGCAAATTGGAAATGTCCCATTTTGCTATTATCTTCACCAGTGGCCCGTTCCTGTTGCTTTCTCTCCACAGTCGCCCACTCTCTCCCGGGTTCTGAATCATGTCCCTTCACAAGAGGATTAAGGGTTTGGATGTGAGTATCTGAAGGGTGCAACATCACTTCTTTAGGCTCAAGTTCATCACTCAACCCTAGCGGAGGATTTGTTTCTGCAATCGTTCTTGGGACTCTAATGGGGACCTCTGTCCTACTCTATGTCGGATGGGGGTGTCTACAACCGCTTTTAAAATTAGTTTACGTCCATTTTTTTTCAATCCCTTTAAACCTTCTTATTTTTTTAGTTTGGAGCCATTTTTTTGCAAGCCAGCGAACCATGTCTTTTTTTCCTTTTCGCTCAGGTACATTTCTAAAACCTCTATTCCACCGAGGTCACCTCTTCCAAACTATGTTGGTCGTGCTTAACCTTGTTCAATAGGTCTTCTGCTATCTGCAAGGTTGCCTGAAAGACCTGCTGCCATGGTGACAGAACCCTTGCACAGTCCATGGACCGGGCAGTCACCTCATGAACCATGCCTACCTCATCTTGCTCCTCACCAAACATTAGTTTGGAACCTCCTTCATGAGTGACAAGGAATCTATTGATATTCCCAGAGCAACTTCACCAACCAACACCAGTTTTTCTTGGTCACCCGGCCCCTGAGTGAAAAATGGTCGGCCCTCAAGACTCCTTATATATCTTTCAAGGTCGATCATTCTCATCATCATTGTGGCAAGTCTTTGTCCTCTTTTACCACTTGTACCCAATCCCTCTGGGATTTATTCATTACAGATATGGTGATTTCCAGGGCACTAGCAACCACCCCCAGAGTGAGCATCACCACAGACTTCTCTGATTCAACCAATGTTTGCTCACACTGGATATTTGTATTCAGAAACTTCCTATTTATATTTATTTTCTTATGGACTGTTGCCCTGATCTCGTCACAGGTTTCCATTTTCTTTTGGTTAGTAGCCAGCAGTGGTCTACTCACAAAGGGGTATCTCCATCCTAGCTGAGACTCCCTTAGGGAAAGCAAAATGCCCACCTCCCACATTAGATCCAAAATCAAAAGGTGAGGGGAGAGCAGATCCCAGGCCCGCCGCCGATGGTAGTGAATACTCAATATGGACACATTATATTATTTCTCTGGAACTTCAAACAGTTTTGAGAACCCTCATCTAGGTTTTCAATAGGCCTCTTGGGAGCCTTCTGTTGGCCGTTTTGGTGAGGTGAGTGTGTAATGGGACTTTAGTGATCACCACCCCCCCTCGTATATTTACTGATTGTTTTTTCCCATCGGGAGATGTCGGTGCCCAAACGCACGGTGACAAAACAGGGCGATCTTATCCCGGGGTAACCATGCCCACCACCCCGTCCTCTGTACCCACACCCAATTCAGGCCCCTTTTCTGCCAAACTGTAATTCCCTACAGGCTAACAATGCCACGTCAGTGGGGTCTTCCTGGGGAACGCTTTGGCCTCCTACACCTATAGATCTATCACAGGCTTGTATACAAATTGTCTGTTTATTTTATCCGATGTGTCCGGAGTCTGCACATTCTGCTTTGTGCCATCTTCCCATTGGTTCCCACTTACCATCATAAGGTATAGTATAGAGTTCACAATGGGCTCAACCGTGGGCCCAAGGGGAGACAGGGAAGAGGCTCTGGGGTTCTTTTGGGCCTCATTTTTCTTATCATTGTGACCAAGACACCCCTTTCTCATTGAGTCCAGGAAGGCTGGCTTTGAAGTCTGTTGGATAGAAGCCTGTTTTTTAGGGTCATTTGGTAGAGTTGGAACTTGGGCATGCACTTGAGCCTCCGTAATGAAGGGGTCTTTTTCCACCATGACCAAAAGATTATGGTCACTTGGTGTCAAAAATTGTGACAATAGTTAAAATTGTTTAAACTTGGTTAAAATAGGCTGGAAACAATCACAAACAAGCATAAGATTTCATAGGGTTTCAAGTTCTAAGCGAAGGTGAAATGATTGGAGAGGAGCAATCCAACTAAGTAACTCACGCTAGCACAACATTTGATAAAACACATATAAATCAGAGGTTGAAGTGATCGGGAGCGGTCGGCAGTGGTGCTCCTATACTTTTTATTTTTAAGTTTCACTGTTCCTATACTTTTGTTTTCGGAAGAAGTTGAAGCTTGCACTTCAGTGCATTGCACTGAACAGTCCCTTAAATAACAGGTGTGTTTGTTTGGGACTTTGGATTGTGTGTGAGAAAGGGGGCGCAGCAATGGGGTTTGTGGAGATCGGGGCCAGGCCAGCAGGGAACATAGTTCCACTACTTCTTTTTGTACACTTCGACCACTGATATGAATGCATATAAAAGCATAAGAACACTTGGTGCACTTTAAATCAGGCTAATAACAGTGATAATCAAAAGCACATCAAAATAGAAAAGGAAACAAGGAGCGAGCAGCAACTTTCCCTTTTAAAACCTTTGCAAGTTAAATCAATGCTCGGTATTTAGACACCAAAGGAGCGGTTTCACACAGGGTCCGAGATCAGTGCACAAAGACAAAAATACTAGCTGGGCTACCAGACAGTCGACGCCAGGCACCCACACGGCTCAAAGGCAGTCGCCTCCATACAGCATAACACTCAAAAGTGAGTCAACGACACCTGACACGAAAAGGGGACCGTTTTTGAAGACAAGCACCTCCTTAGTGCATAGAAAGCAAGGGAACACTCTGTGACACTCCAGTGACTGCAACTCTACTCCAACTCCGCTCCGCTCCGCGGTTGCAGAGAATTTTTGAAGACAAGCACCTCCTTAGTGCATAGAAAGCAAGGAAACACTCTGTGACACTCCAGTGACTGCAACTCTACTCCAACTCCAACTCCGCTCCGCGGTTGCAGAGAATTTTTGAAGACAAGCTCCTCCTTAGTGCATAGAAAGCAAGGAAACACTCTGTGACACTCCAGTGACTGCAACTCTACTCAAACTCCTCTTGTGCGAACTAGAAATTGATGCATCAGAGCACTTTTTAATTTTCCATTTAGAGATACATGGAAAAGTAGGATATAAAATACAGACTGACTGTCAATTCTCGTTGGAATAAACATTGCATCATAAATCAAGACCCACAACCAATTCCGTTGAAGGGACCATTAAAAAGGTGCTTTCCAGGAGCCAGGTTTTCAAGTTTTTCTGAACTTCAAATAGTCTTTCGAAGGGCATTAGGCAGAGCACTGCAAGAATCGGTTGCCGCTCCAGAGAAATACCTTTTCATAGAAGCTCTTGGACTTGAATGTACAGATTTCTAGAACCAAAGAATACTTTGCCAAATACTTCATATTTTGCATAGCTCCTGAATGAGTTTTCCCTTGTAGTGTGTTCTGAAATCACTCATTATACTCACTGGCACTCTAAAGTGTTGATAGCATCCCTCGGAGTGCCTCTGCCACCGCCTGCACATCTATTTTTCAAGTGGAGTATTCCACAAACATGCCAACTATAATCAACATGTACAGACATGTTCCACCTTGGGTAGTTGAATAAATCCAAACTTGATTTTGGCAAATGGCCTCCAGGGGCTAGGAGTGCATTTTGTTGCTGGCTCATCAGACATTATTTGCACACCTGTTCATCCACTGGCAAAAACCTGGGGCATTCAATTGCATTCTTATTTTTACTCATCAAACCCCCTTTCCCTACATATGCAATTCCATGTAGCACATGGACAAATTAATGTAAAAGGGATGTAGGCACCACTAAAATACCATTGTTGGATCATCAGAGCTTGTTTGTGTGGAGGACAGATCCTGCTTTGCCTGAGGATGTTTTCATATTCGCAGGAACATTCTCCTGTAATTCGGCAAGTTCATTAAGTGAAGAGACGAGGGTGGGGTAGGTGGCTACACTTACATTTTGGAAATTACTTGTCTGCCAAGGAAATACAGGAAAGGGCAGACCCCCTTTCTGATTTGTCTGTGGGGGCATTTCCCAGTGTGACACCATCACTAGGGATCAGATGTGTAGCAGTTCTACAGGCAATATTAACGCATGCAGAAAGGAACCTATGTAAGTGGTGTTATTCATAGGTGTACTTGCCTTGCCTTTATTTCCAGAGTAACCCATAGTCATACCCAATACTAAAGACATGTCGCGAATCAGCAAATATTGTGACCCTCCTTCCTTTTACCATTATAGATGCTTGTGTCATTATAACTAGTCTGGAAACATGGGTGAAAATACACATTAGCAAGCTGAACACATTCAATTACCTCATATGTGCTACATATTGAATAATATGACTAAAGCTTCTCTTTTTAATTCCTCCACATTGACCCAAAAAGGATTATTTTCCAAGACTTTGAAAGTGGGCATCATGGAAACCCTTTTAGGCTTTAGTAATAGCTGCTGCAATTAAGCTTCAATAATTCTGATCACCATCTTTTGGGCTTGGTTGTAGCAGAGCTAGATTCAAATCTGAACATCATGTCAATGTAACATGTGAGCATTTCAGCAAGATACATTAATATTTTGTAATGGGCGAGGCATGAGGTACTGCCACTACGAGAGGTGTGTTAGGTAAGATTGTCATATCAATGATACATCTTTTTGACCTGTGTCAACCCCAGAACTTTTTGTTTTTCCCTATACTTCAGTGAGTGGGATCCTTTTTCCACAATCACAGTAACTTTAAGTTCAATTTTACACAACCATTTGTTAGACTTCTAGCCCTGGCTGAGATGTTGTACACCAATCACTGTCTCTTTTATTGACATAGAAACTTTGTTTCTAGATATGTTATTTTGTGACCTTTTTGCACTCGAGTCGTTGAAAACATCATTTTCTCTTTGTTGCACTCTTCATGAGAGGGAAATGCGACTAATACGTCATCTACATATTGGACCATTACTAACTCCCTCCCTCACGGAAATACATATCATCAAGGTTTTTCTCCATACATTTGGAGAACAGTGTACAGCTTTCGACATACCCATTTAGTAGCCTAGACTACATATATCAAAATAGAGAATGAGTAAAGCTGAATAAATATTGGATCTCGGGCTATCTTGGGATAGAGAGAACACAGGGCATACATTAAGAACAGAAACACAAGTAGCTAGCTCCTGGCAGAGCTCAGGCGAGTATGGTTGCTGGAATTGGGACTAGCTCATAACTCTTGCACACATTGCTATGTGTCCCTTTCTGGCTTCTTTATTGGCACGAATCAGGTGCTGCATGGCTATTCCTGGTCACAATTACTCCATTTTGTGCTAATTACTACATGACTATGTAGAGGTCCTTTTCTGCTTCAGGTTTCAAAAGGAAGTGGGGTTTCCTTGGTAAAGAGTTCATTGGTTTCCCCTGCATTCTCACTGGTTCAGCATGTGTGATAAGACCCACATACTTTGCATTTTGCCACCATGATGTATTAGGGTTTAGTTAACTACACACACAGATCTGATTTTGACTGCCATCAGGTTGCACTGGCTCAGATTCCATTTGCAAAATGGAGAACACCGCCTTTTTTTTCATAATTCAGGATGAATAGAGTAAAAACACTCCATCTTGAGTATGGTCAATTGCATACCCTCATTTACAAAATAAATTCCACCTGCGCAAGATAATATGATATGGTATGATAAGTCATTTATAACGCGCCTCTAAACAAGTGTTTCTAAACGCGACAGGACAAGGAAGGGGAGACAAAGTGATGACGTAACAAACAATCTTACTAGGTCGTGTGTCATTCAGATCATGCAAGTATAAGGGGGAAGGAAGAGAAGAAGTGCCAGGGGGAGCAAGGGGGAAGAGTGCAATAGGCAATCTCAAGTAAGTGCTGCCAAGGTGGCAGGTTCAAGAAAGTGCAAGGAAGCAGGGGACTGTAAGGTCGCAGATACAGTCCCTAAGTGCATGGGAGACCCGGTGCAAGGGGCTACTGGTCGTGAAGGAGCCTGGAGCCTGTTATGGTTCAGAGTGTAGTCAGGTAACCAGTAGCGCAGAAGTGAGGTCCATCTGTAGGGGAGATAGAGAGAGAAAGTAGAAGTGAACAGGAAGGTCTTGAGTTGCTTCCGGAACCTTAGGTAGTCCTGCTCAAGTTTCAGAGAGGCAGGGAGTCTGTTCCAGAGGGAGGACAGAGATACCCCTCCCCCCCACTCTCTGCCCCACTCTCTGCCTGGGGAAGCGCCTGACCCTCAGAGAGCTGGAGCTGGATGAGCAGAGGGCTTTAGAAGGAAAATGCTTAGCAAGAGAGAGTTGGATGTAGTGTGGTTCCCCGGCCTCAAAAAGTCTTGTGGACAATGCAGAGGCTCTTAAACTGGATCCTTGCACCGACCAGGAGCCAGTGGCGAGATTTCAGTGCTGAAGAGATATGATCCCCGGGCTTGAGATCACAGACAAGTCTCACAGTCTTGTTCTGGATTAGTTGCAGAGGGAGTAGAGTAGAGGCAGGCACATTTAGAAAGAGGCTGTTGCAGTAGTCCAGCCTAGAGTGAACCAGGGCCCTGGGGACAGGGAGCTTCTGGGAGAAAGTGAGAAAAGGAAGAATACCTCTGAGGAGGTGCAGCTGGTAGTGTGACTTCTTAGAGATGTCTGTTATGTGAGGAGAGACGGAGAGGGTGGAGTCGGAGATGACATCAAGGTTATTTGGTTATTTGCTTCTCAGAAAGGTGAAGGTAGAGGTCCCAAGGAGGGCAGCCAGAGTGAAAGAGGGTAAGTGGGAGCTGGGGTCCCAATGAGAAGGATCTCAGTCTAACTGGCATTTAAGCAGAGATTGTTGGAGGCACACCATTTTTGAATTGAGGATACACAGTCAGGAATGAGTGAGAGAGGAGAGGAGGCTGAGTGGAGCCTGAAGGAGAGCTGAGTGTCATCTGCACAACACTGAAAGTTAGGAGAAAAGGTAGAGATGAGGTTGGCCAGAGGTGCCGAAAAAAGGTTGAAGAGCCAGTGTGAGATGTTAGAACCCTGGGGAACACCATATGTGGAGAGATAGGTGGTGTAGAC
The DNA here is from genome assembly GCA_002915635.3 of Ambystoma mexicanum. NCBI lineage: Eukaryota > Metazoa > Chordata > Amphibia > Caudata > Ambystomatidae > Ambystoma > Ambystoma mexicanum. Next base: position 829,976,537 of record CM030321.1, read on the forward strand.
AAAGGACCCCAATTGGGCATGGGAGGGTTGATCAGAAAGGAAGGAGGTCAACCAAGTTAGGGCCTGACTCATGATGCCCAGGTTGTCACAGAGACGATTGATCAGGATGACATGGTTGACCGTGTCAAAGGCAGAGGATAGATCAAGGAGGATGAGGACACAAGGAACGTTGAGATTAGATAGCAAGTCTTCACAGGGGTTCAGAAGAGAGAATTCCATGCCTCTGGCTGCTCTAAAGCCTGACTGGTGGTCATGGAATAAACTAACAGATTCAATATGGAGAGTAATCTGTGTTATGGCCAGCTTTTCCAGAAGTTTGCGAGGAAAGGAGTGATAGAAATCGGATAATAGTTTTCTGGAGGGTAAGGATTGCAGAAGGCTTCAAAAGGGAGTGTTTTAGGGGGAGGTGAACGTTCCAGTGGCAAAAGAGTGATTGCAGAAATCGCCCAAGGCTGGAGAGAGGGTGTCAATGTGGTCCTTGATGGTTCTGGAGGAGCAGGGGAGAACCTGCTTGGATGAGACTTTCATAGATCAGACTTATCTCAAAACATTATCAGGAGACAAACGAGGAAAGAAGAGAAAGGAAGAAGAGAGACGGCCGGAGAGGGGCCGAGAGAGGCAGAGGGAGAGGAAGAGGATAGAGAGGAGATGATGTCCTGAGTTTTAGTGGTGAAGTGAGAAGCCAGTATCATGCAAAGGGCCTAGGGGGGAACAGGAGAGGTGGAGCCTGCTGCATTATTGGCCAGCACCTTGCAGATTTGGAATAGTTTGGCCATGTTGTTAGAGGCTGCAGAGACACGGGCTTGGAGATAAGCTTTCTTCTTGGAGAGGACAGAGAGTCTGTATTGCCTTTTGAGCAGGCGGAAGGCCAGTTTGTCAGAGGATGAGCCTAATGCCCTCTATTTCCTCTCAGCCACCCTACACTTGCATGTAAGGGTGACAAGGTCGGATGTTGGCTTCAAACGGATTCTCATGACAGGAGGAAAGACAACAACAGTATTAGAAAGATGCATGTTAGAGAGGGATGTGTCAGAGTGTGAGTCAGCCATAGGCATGGAGGAGGAGAGAAAGTAGCAGCAAAAGCCTCCACTAGCACATGCTTCATGGGCCAGATGATTGAGAAGGTGGGTGGCAGTGCTTGGGCATGCTGACATTAAACCATGCAGTATTTGAAGGCAATGAGGTATACACTCTGGCAATGTTTTCTTTCTGCTTTATGTCCCTTCAATGGTGGGTCATTTAATGAGAAATGCTAAATGCATGCAGGGGACTCGAAGGCAGCCATTTGCGTGCTGTTGGGTGCCCTGCAGGCAATTCTAAACATGTACAAGCTGGAGTGCTGTTTACTTTTAATCCCTAAATTGTAAAAAAATAAATGTTTCAAGTTACACTTTGCAAACTGCATATTTACCTGATTTTTGTGGAATCCATAAGTTATCGTAAGCATGAAAGTCACATGCTGCCATAACACAGAGAGCAATTGCAGGCGGTGTGTGAAGCACAAGGCAGGACATAATTCTCCCTACTGTTTCTCACTCCATCTTCAAATACTATGGGCAATCTGCCGGAGCGGTACGGAAAGGCGTAGAAGCGCTCATGCCTAGTTTTTAGGCCTCGCTCTACCAGATTTATAACGACCCTCACTATGGTTTTAGCTAAGTGCTAAAACCAGGATTATAAATCAAATGTTATTGTTCTTCAATTAGCACCTCTAACATTAGATTACAGTTCATTCACATCATTTTTTTAATTCTCCTGGGTGCAAAATGTGGTGTAAAAACTATGCCAAGGCTTAACACCACTTTTTGCACTCCAAAGGATTTTGGTGAGTTAGCTGGGGGGGTGGGTTCATTGGCTGGGAGGATAGCTCAGGGGCAATTTGCTCCCTTGAAAGCAAGACGACACAGATCCCCGGGTCCGTGCTTAGAAATCTCTGGGTTTTAACGTGTTATAAATAACCAATTACAATTACAATAAAGCTGAGAACTCTGCCTCTCCTAATAGAGTAGTTTCTTACCAGCATTCATTTTTCATGCTGGTTGAGATTACAGAACCGTTGCCCAGGTGCAAGTGCAAAGTTTGCACGGTATTAGCACTAGGGCAAAGGTAACCCTATTTTTAAAAACATTGGGACACATGAAAAATCCATTTCACCTCGACAAGTGCAGCCTGGCATATTAAAAGCACCAGGGGTAAAATCGCCCTAGTGCTAAAAATATATCTCTGATTCATTTTTGCATCAGGGCAAAGTTTGCCCTAGTGCTAATACCATTCCATATTAGCACTAAGGCAAACTTTGCCCTGGTTAAAAAAGGTTGTGAAAGCACATTTATTTTGCACTAGGGCAATTTTTGCCCTGGTGCTTTTAATATGCCAAACTACGCTTGTCGAGGTGCAATTTTTTTTTATGTGTACCCGTGTTTTTTAAAAAAAATAGGGCAAACTTTGCCCTACTGCTAATACCGTGCAAACCTTGCACTTGCACTGGTGCAAAGTTTCGGGAATCTGGCCCCTGTGATATTCTTTTGGAATCTTCCTCTTTTTGGCACAAACGAAAAGCTGCCTTACAAATCCATTGCAAAAACCCACCACTATCATGTACACTTCTTTATCATATCATACATGCAAACCTGGACACATTGGGTTTAGCACTGAAGTGGGAGAATGGAAAACCAGACTCCCGTCCTTCACCTCTCGCGCTTGGCCTAGAGGGTCGCGGCCCAGACACCCGCCACGAGAAGAGTTTGCCCATTTACCAGATGACCAAATACCCTGGTACAGAAACATACGGATGTGTCCATCTGCCTGCCCAACAGCCCGCACTGGCCATGCCGACACCTGCGGCACGGACCAACTAGACTGAAATCTACACATCGTTAGAGATGCCATGACGACCTAGATAACGGAAGCACCGCTGAACTATTATACACGCTGAACATTTCCACACCAATCTACACGAAGAACATACTCAGTGCTCTGACGTAGGCGACAGGCTTATTCACGGACGTGCATCTTTATTATTTTACATAGGCTTTCAGAATGCAGAAACGCAAGACGCCACCATGAGCTCATTTATAACGCTTGCTCACGCTTCCTCTTGAAACCCGTTACCATCATGAGAGATATAATGGAAACACGATACTGGCCATGAAACTGTATGCCACTATAACCTAAAGCATCCATGCACTAAATGGGATTACTCGTGCACCAGGCCAAGTAGGCCTCAAGCAAGAGTTCCCGTGGACATTAACAAAGCAAAAGTCAGGTTGCTGAGCCTGCAGAAAGAACCCAGTGGAGGCAACTAGCCAAGGTCGTAATGTTGCAAACCCACAGTCAAGAAACAAATCTTCAAAGGCACGATGTTGCAACCTCGCACTCCAAGTACCAATGTTAAAATCATATCTGCAAATTAAACCAGACATACAGTGGAAAACAATATTAATTGTGCAGAATTATGCCTCAAACACGGTCCTCCCACGTGACCAAGCCGAACCTGACGAGATGCCAAAACCCAGGAGAGAAAAGCGTCTGGGTACCTCGCTACGAGACGCAGGCCGACACACTTGAAAGGCTCAATGGACACCTGCTACAGTGGGAACGGTCAGTCTCCCACCTATGAATAAATCCTCACATTGCCTGCACGTACCCATATTGAAACACTGTTGCAACCACAGGTGCACCGTGTGCTGGGAACAACGGTGGTCCCAGGCTGGGGAGCTCACGGATGCACCAATCAGAACATGAGGTTCTTATCTCAGACGTCAGTAACGTTAGCCAATCCTCAGGGGTCTTCATGTAACAATTCTTATGTATCTAATTGTAGGGACAACCCAGATATACCACCTGACTACATCTTAACCACTAATATCATTCTCTATATGCGTACTATACTAACCCACCACTCGAGCAACCAATCAAGAGTGGCGATAGGTTCTTTTGGTAACTTTTTGGAATGACGCAAGTAGCGCGTCATAATGTAGTAAAAAGGGCCTGCGAGCCCCACTATTGTGTGTGTGTCAGGACGAACGCGTACGCTCCTTGACCCATCCCTGCCGTTTGCATAATAAACGACAGAAGTTGCCTTGCTCCTTGTGTGTGCCTCATACTCTGTCTCGATCCGAGATATACACGGGAGGAGTTGGGGCCTCCCTGCCCGGAGGTCTGCGGACGGCCCGGCCGACCCCGGCAGAATCCCCCCCGACAAGTTGGAGGCACTGCTGAGATCTGTTTAAGATCGACTTTTATTTTTATTTTTCCAGGCACTCCCGTTGCGGGGAGGCCCGGCGGCGCGGCCCCCTCTGCCGTTGCCCCCTTCTGAGGACTACAGGACCATCGCGGAGCTGCGAGAGGACCGGACAGCGCAATCCGGATATTGGCCCTCGGGAGCCGGTTGAGAAGTATCCCGCCCGCGGTCGGCGAGTGTCCAGACGTGGTCCAGACGAGGGGAGGTGGCGAGCCGCTTGGAGGGGTGCACGCAGTCGAGCGGCCCTGCATCGAGGGAACTTGGTGAGCATGACACGCACAACAAGCAATGCGAAATTGTGAGGGAGGGGGCGGAAGTAAATAAGGGAGGAGGGAGGTATTGTAAAAAGGTGGGGTGAAGGTTTAATTGAGTGATGATAATGGAATGAATGGTAGTGAATTGAGTGCGAGAGAAGGCGGCTAACGTTACGCGAAAGAGGGGGGCAGGGCACGAGAACAACACGTGCAGACGCTCGCAACAAAAAGCTAACGTTACGCGAAAGAGGGGGGCGGGGCACGAAAACATCACGTGCAGCCGCTCGAAAGACACTGATTGGCCTAAATCGCGACTACGTGTGAGGGTGGGTGTGTGTGGTTTCCTACGATTTGACATTTATCATTCAATGAGTAGATGAGGTTCCCTATTGTTCGAGCAAGAAACTCGATAGGTAGATGAGGTTCCCTATTGTTCGAGCAAGAAACTCGATAGGTAGATGACGTTTCCCTGTGGCGGTGGCTAGTTACGTAGTTGCCCAAAACGGAAGATAATTGGCTGGTTAAGCCCTCCTGTTGAGGGGCGTATCACACGCGAGCGACGCAGCGTGCGCAGTCCGGTTATAGTATTGATGAGATTACCTTGTTCCAGGAGAGACAGGAAGACAGCTGTAGGGTTAGCGGGTAGATTGCAAGTGTATTTTGAATTTAAAGAACATAACACGAATATACCAGTAGTTCGAAGAAATAGGTGACGTCACCAGTAGGGATTTAGTAAGATATCGTGAACACAAGAAGCTTTGGGTTTGACATTGGTGGGGAAGAGAAACATGATAAAGGAGCGGACACGGAGATAAACGATAAACGAGTGGATCAAAGAGGAGAAGGGGAAGGGGGCGTGGCTGCGCACGGAGAACGCCGGCCACGGCAAGTGTAAAGGTGGGAGGAGAACGGGGAAAAAGGACGACTGTGTAAGATCGTCGTAAGGGGTACGCAGCTGCAGGGGGCTGCGTGCGCTTCGGCCGCAGGGGGCCGTAGGGGAAGGAATATAATATAACATCATAAATATATTTGTTTTATAATTTTTTTTTTTTTGTGATTATTATCATTGCATAATTTGTCAAAGGATTGTCGTAAGTCCCCACACTTGCGGGGCAAGGTAAGCAATAAAAGGTTGTATGTTGCAAACTGGTAGCAAGGGAAGGGTAAGAAAGGGTGCGCTAGTATGTCATACGGGAGAGGGTTGGGAGGGTGGGGGAATACCCTCACTACCCCACTACAACATATATGCACCACACTGCCACCACATAGGGAGAAGTTAATTAAGTACAGCATAGAGTGGACCCAGGGGACGGACAACAAAATGTTGACACCATGGCCGCCTAATGGTAGCTTTGACCCATATGCCCAACATTCACTATTAAACCATCTGCACAATACATACAAGGGAAGAAGTTGGCAAACCATGTGGAGGTGTTTAACTTATGGAGGATGTTCCAGGGGTCTAGACCAGGACCAAATGGAATGTTCACTATGGGGGAAACACCGGAAGAAAAGGAGATTAAGAAAGAAGGAACGGATGGGGAAAAGGAGAGTGAAGGAACAAAGAATATGGGGAATGAAAAACTGGGTGGAGGAAAGGTTGATAAATTAGCTGACATAAAACAGGAACCGAGCAATGAGATACCCTTAACACCGGGAGTGAAAACAGAGGGGGAGGGTTGTACCCTTTAAGAGAATTAGGAGAAATAAAAGGACAGTTAAGGGCGGCTGAAGGATACTCAAACCCGGCATACAGCCCTCCACCATATGTGGCTCATGGAAAGATACCAATGGGGGACGGGAGGAGAGAAGAGCAGACTGTAGAGATAGGAAACGATGAGTGGGTAGCTGCACAGATATTGTTGAAATTACGAGGATCACTAACTGGAGAGGAAAGGGAGGCGGTAAAGAGAACAAACGAGGATAGTGAAAGAGAGAGTGAAATGAGGGGAGAGGAGCTGCTACGGCAGAAGGAAGAGATTTTGGAGGAAAGATTAGCTAAACTAAGGGATGAGCAGAATGAACTGATAAAACAACTTGAGGGGAGGAAAGAGAGAGAGTGAGGAAAAGGAAAGAAGGTAAGGACGAATTGGAAAAATTAAGGGAGCAAAGTGAGGAGAGAAAGAGGGAAGCTGTAAGGGTAAAAGCAGCAGCAGAAAGGGTATCAAGAGTAGTGATGAGGGAGAAGAAGAAGGAAGAAGAAGAAAATGAAAAAGAAATGGAAATATGGAGGAGGAGGATAATATCAGAGACAGCTAAAAATATGAAGAGGGGAAGGTAATAGAGAGTATAGTAGAAAGAGAAAGGGTGAAATGGGAAAGGAGGAGAGAGGATGAAAGGATATTGGAACAGATGAGCAACGAAGTAATGGAGGAATTAAAAGGAAAAGAGAGGAAAATAGTAGGGAGATGGAGGAGAGGAGTGAAGGGGAGAGAGAAGAGAGTAAGAGGGAGAGTGAAAGATGGGGAGAAGTATATAAAAATAGAGAGGTAGCAACAACGTCAGCACTAAGGGGAACAGGTGGTAACAACGGAAAGGAAGAGGGAGACCTAATAGACTTAAAAACTGTAACAATAAAAGGAAAAAAGGCAGAGTGGGGGGCGCAATTTATGAATGATTTTTGTAGTGAGGATGGAAGGAAGAGTGAAAGGGAAAGCTTAGATAAGCTATACCTCACTAGAACAAACATAGATTCGCCATGGTGAGTAGAAGATGGGAGGAGCTGGAGAGAAGTAAGGAGGAAGTGAAAAGAATGGGAGAAACACAAACTAACGAACACACGCCACCGACGCTCACCAACCAACACACGCCACCCACAATCACCATCACGCTCTCTAACGCCACACCCCACATGTTCAACAACTGCACGCTCTCTGCACAGAATAAAGCTCGCACCCTTCATGGACGAAGTTACACACTTATGCATGTCGGCTTAGGGACCTCCCTAGTCGCAGGCAAGACAGGCAAACAGACGTGCCAATATTGAACACAGGAAAGGATGAAAAAAGGGGAAAGGAAGAAGAGGGAGGTAGGAGAAGAGGTAGTAAGGAAGGATTTGAAGTAGTAAAAGGAATGGGGGAAGAGGAGGGGTGTGAAGAGTTAACATCATGGAGCATAAAAGGATGACACAAGACAGAATGTAATGCCACTGCTGGAGAGAGGAGGGTTAGACCACAATATGTACCTTGGAAACATACGGATAAGGAAAACATAAAATGTAGGCTCCCATCATTAAGTGGAGGTGCGGGTAAATGGATATATGAAATGGAAAAACACACCGCAGGACAGAAACTAGCAGTGGGAGATGTTAAGGGCCTGTTAATATCAATATTAGGGGATAGAGCGGATGACATTTGGAAAAGAGCGGGATTCCATGGGTAACAATAACAAACACATCGCATGATGGGGCACCATTTGCAAACTGCAGACATGCGCTATGGCAGGCACTAAGAGTGCAGTACCCAGACACATCAGACATAGGAGCCATTACTTCCCGTAAGATGGGTGAGAACGAGGATCCTGTTGATTATATCCAGGATATTCAAGAGAAGTGGCGCATGGAAACTAGAGAACAATGGGACAAAACACCAGCCATATTTTAATCATATACTAGTACAAGGGCTCCCAGAAGGAGTTCAGAGACAATTAAAGAAAGTAGTGGGATGGAAGCAAAACCATGGCCGAAATACAACTGACTATAGTACATCACTGTAGAACATGGCAAGGAAAAATGAAACAAAAGGAAGAGGACAGGAAAACAGAAGAGGCCAAATTAGTACAGAAAAAACTTACTAAATATACCATGGAAGGGGCACTAATAACTGCGCCAACACCAATGGCCCAAAGCCCAACGCAAGTAGTGGCTGCACAAAATCCAGCTCAAATAGCGCCTCCACAAGAGGTAATAGAGCAAGTGCTGCCTCTGCAATCACACGCACAGAACGTGGGAGGAGGGTACCCAATGCAAGGAGCTGGGTATTATAATTATAATAGAGGGAGAGGAGGGTTTATGAGGGGAAGAGGATACGGATATAATACCCAACAACAGGCTGGGGGACTCAGAAATAACTACCAGACAGGGCAACCAGTATACCAGGACAACACAGGGAACTTCCCATGGCAAAACAGGGAACCACCCGTGTGTTGGAGCTGCGGACTATTAGGACACATGTCAACGTACATGCAGGGTCAGGCCAGGAACACCAGCATGGAACGAACAAGCACAACATAGGACATCACAAGAACAGCAGGGCATACAACCACAGCAGATGTCACCACAAGGGAGTGACCAAACACTATCGCCTACCACAACAACAAATAAAACAATACCCTGCCACAAGTAACTGGTGCAGCGTTAATACAACCACCACCACACCTGAACGAACGCAATTGGGTGGGGTGACGGTGTTGGGGCACAACCCTTACACAGGGAATGGCCAGTCATTGTACCCCCAATAGGACAGCCCACAGACGGCCTTGGTGTGTCCCATCCTGTCAGTAACACCTAATAGTGCGGAGGAGCCACGCATAGAGGTAACGATAGGTGACAAAAAATTATCATTCCTTGTTGACACCGGGGCAACCCGGTCTTGCATAAGGGAAGGTAAGTTTAAGATGTCAGGCGAAGCCATGAACACACAAGGGTTTTCTGGGGCTAAAGGGTTGGTTCCATTTACTGATAACGTTCCGCTATCTATTGGAGATTACGATCTGTCAGTACCACTTTTGTATTATAGTGCCTCACCAGTAAACATACTGGGAGGGACATAATGAACAGATAAATATGACGATCTCCTTTACAGAGGATGGCATAATTTGCTCTACTCCAGGGATTAACAGCTTGCAGCACGACAGATTTTGCAAGCATACTGTGGACAGATAGCGATCAGGGCGGAGCCGGTAGACGGCGAGCTATTCCAGTACGGAACAGACATGGCATTTGCATGGATGCCAGGGATAGGAGGGAAAATATGGAGGAGACCAGCAGCCTATCTATTCCGACCAGAAACACCAGCTAATGAACTGGAAGGAAGGTCATTGCAGTGGACATTGAGAGCATTATTGCAACAGCTGATTATGTTGCTGTGCACGCCCAAGATAAAGAAGGGAGAGCATGGAGGGCGGTGATAGCACTAGCAGAAGGATGTAGGCTGACCCAGGTGTCAGATGAAGAGTTGTTTTCAGAAGAAAAGGAGGAAAATGAAATGGTGTTCATGATGAGTGTAGAAATGTGGCTAACAGTGGCTCACAAACAAGTGGCACAGAAAATTGCAATGGCACTTGAGGCACCCGCTGGCACACCAGTCCCATTTTTTAAAGAAGATATGTCAAAGGTGCCAAAATCATTATGGACTATTAGCCCTTATGATGTAGGATGCATTAAAAGCATAGGGGTGTAAGGATAAAATTAAAAAAGGGTGCCATACTACCAAGAGTGAAACAATACCCATTGTCAAGAGAGGCAGATGAGGCATATACGAAACCATAACAGCCCTTATAAACAATGGCATATTGGTCCCCTCGAATCCCCATGCAACACAGCTGTGTACCGCGTGCGCAAGGCTAAAGGAGGGTCTGGCGGTTCAATACAGGACCTCAGACCGTTGAACAACATAGTAGAAGCAGAGTATCCAGTAACAGCAAACCCGGCCACAATTTTGTGTGCATTCCAGCAGAAGCATCACGGTTTACAGTGATTGACCTTAAAAATGCTTTTTTCTCAATACCATTACACCCAGACTCACAAGACTTGACAAGCTTCACTTACCGAAATAGGAAGTGGAAACATACCAGATTACCACAGGGATATTGTGAATCACCTTCAATTTTCAATAGGTAATACAGATGGATTTGGGTTAACGTTGAGTTGGAAAGCACAGTGTTACAGTATGTGGATGACATAATAATTTGCAGTACAAATGAAGATAAATGTAGAGAGGACTCATTAAAATGTTGACGATATTGGCTGAAAAGGGGTACAAGGTAGACATGGAAAAGATACAATACTGTCAGGAACAGGTACTTTACATTGGCCAACTGATATCACAATATGGAAGAAGGATTGCACCACAAAGAGCACAGGCAATATCAGGCACTCCCGTGCCACAGACTGTAAGAGAACTGCAGCAATTTCTGGGACTGTGCAACTACTGTAGAGCATGGGTATTTGATTACAGCTCTTACATAGGACCCCTGCTTGAGGGTTTGAAGGAAGCAAATAAAGGGGAGAAAAGTTGGGATGGACTATGGAATGAAGGAGGCATTTGATGAATTAAAAGAAAGCAATATCAACTGCCTCCAGTACTAGCATCCCCAGACTATGAGCGACGATTTTTTATATTTTCACATTGCCGACTCAGCAGTAATGAAAGCAGTATTGGCCGCAAAAGACTAGCATGGGCTATAAACCAGTAGCATTTTACAGCGGTCACTTAGATCCAATAATGTTAGGACAATTCTCTTGCGAACAAGGTCTTGCTGCAGCTGCATTTGCAGTAGAAAAAGCATCATCAATAACTATGGGGTGTCCAACTACACTATTTGTAGAACATGCACTATTTGCGATATTGAATAAACCTAAGTCCACACTGACGACACAGAGGGCAACAGGTTATGAGATTATTTTGTCCAAAGCTGAACTGGCAATTGTTAGATGTAGCACGGTTAACCCTGCAAGGTTCCTAGCAGAAGTAATTGAAGAGGGAGATTACGCCCACGACTGCACCAAAGTAACTGAGATGTACTCATGTACTAGGAAAGTTGAAGAAAACGCACTAGAGGGAGGTGAGCTTTTGTTTATTGATGGGTCATCAACTATTGATCAAGGAGACGGGATAAGGAGGACTGGGGCAGCAGTAGTACAAATGATGGAAGCGCCAGTGTGTGTGGCTATCAAGTGTGTACAATTCCACAGCATTACTCTGCTCAAGCGGCGGAACTGGTTGCACTCATATTGGCACTAAAGGAAAGTTTTGATAAAAAAGTTACTATATATTCCGACAGTGCATATGTTACATCCACTGTCCACTCAGGGCTATCAAAGTGGAGAAGAAGAGGGTTTAGGAGAGCTGACGGCACTCCAGTACAACATGCCCTCTTGTTGGCTGAACTAATTGAAGTAATAAACGATCCCCAAGAACTAGCCCTAGTAAAATGCACAGCACACACCAATGGAGAAGACTATATATCAAAAGGAAATGCAGGCAGCAGACGCACATGCAAAATATGCTGCATATTTTGGTGAGATATGGAACCCCACAGACTCACAGAGAGGGAGAGGAGGGGAATAGCGAGGGAGATGTTAATAAAAGAAGGGTACACCATCTCCCAGCACCCAGATTATGGAGTTACAAGCGGCTGCACCAATGGCCGAAAAAGAAGTATGGGTGAAAAGAGGATGCACAATGTCACCAACCGACGCACTATGGCGCCAGGGTGGCACTGGGAAAGTTGTAATACCATTGGCATTGTTAAATACCGCCTTGAACCAATTACATCACCCTGCCCATACAGGCAAAGAAATAATAGCAGCACGAATTAGAGAAGATTGGTTCTGTCCGAGTTAACATCCCATGTGTCAATTTTATCAGCAATTGCCTTACATGTCAACAGTTCACGGCCGGTCATACTTTAAAGGTGATAAGAGGTACCATACCCCGACCAGAGGACCTTTTCGGCACCTCCACATTGACTATGTTGATATGATCAACATTTGTCAAGGCAATAGATACATGATAGTAGTAGTATGCCCATTTTCTAGGTGGATCGAAGCAGGGCCCTGTTCACACCCTGATGCGTTTAGAGCAGCCAAATTTATAGTAAGGGAGGTATTCCCCAGGTGGGGAGTGTGCGAGGGTGTTAAGATCAGACAACGGACCCCATTTCGCAAATGAAATGTTCCAGCATATCACATCCCTACTGAACATTAAACACAATTTGCATGTGCGTACCACCCACAGGCAATGGTGTATGTGAACGCCTGAATGGCCTATTGAAGGAGGCAATTGCTAAAATACAGCAAACAACAAAGAAAAGTTGGTTGTATTGCCTTCCGTTAGCACTGTTCGAACTTAGAAACAGGCCAGGGTCCGACCACCACCTCACCCACACGAGGTGGTTACTGGACGCCAAATGCGCCTTCCCCTAACACCAACGTCAAGGGCATTCACCGACCAAGAAAGTTCTGCGAATGTGTAGGTGATGAAATGTATCAATATGTGTCTTCTTTGATTACTAGCGTTGTTGTTTGTGTCTCAACAGCTCGAGCGCACACGGGGCGGGTCCACCAGCAACCAAGAAATAGACGAAAATACAGAATTGGGAAAGGAGAACTTGTGCCAACTTGCCAAAGGTGACCACGTACTACTTCGAAATTTTAATAGAAGGTGGAACCAGCAGAGGTTCACTGGCCCCCATTTAGTAGAGGACGTATCAACAAGAGCAGTAAAACTAAAGGATAAGCGTGCGTGGAACCACCTGCATGATGTAAAAATCTACAAACTGCAGACCCGCCCCAGCGCCAACGACAGGTCCATTGGAAAAACGCCAACAACATCCCCGCAGCGGAAGAAAACACAACCACAGACAACGACCCAATTGTTCCCTCGGAGAGAATAACGGACGAAGAAGGGGTGATCCCCACACTGCCCACCCCATGGTCACACGTTCAAAGAGTAAAACTGCTCCCGCATCTGAGCAAACCCCCCCCCATTGACTACTAAATACAATTGTAATAAAAACTAAGGACTTCGCTTGCACCAATACACATGTAAACACGTGAATGTTCTCTTTTTCTCTCGCACATACAGGAGCTGCGTAATATTGTATTGTTAAGAAAAGTTATCTAACAAATTCAGTGTGCAGGCGTAGATGGTGCTGCCAGACGATAGTTACCCAGAAGAATTGTCACACCAATTTGTATACGAAATAAAAAGGCCAACATACTTAAAAAAGAAAAGGGTACGTGTATACTACACGGCCTTCCTCCTGGCCATAGAAAATTACATGCCCCACCTCCGCCCATACTTACCGGTCTTGAGAGACCGATCACTTAGAGTAGCGTGGGAGCAACTCTTCACCTGGGCACTGAATGACTATTTGATAGGGAGAGCTTAATGAAACAAAACTAACATTTAATAACAAGCACTTTTTGAGAATTTTTAGGCGGGCAACTTTAACGTCGCAAGAATACGCTGCCAGGACTGCAGCAAGGTAAGAGCAAAAATGTCGGTGAGGTTAGCATATGTAATAAAAATAATAGGGATTTTTATGATCACCGGAGTTTTGGCTGCCTCTGTATGGCAGTACAGCTATGCTATGAGTTTTTTTTGCTGCACCCAAACCTAATGTACCCCACCTCCCTGCTGCAACAGGTGTTACGTCAGGTGGTAACAGTAACAATGAACAAAAGCGAAATAAAGTTAAACGCAGCACATACTCAGACAATAAAGGTATTGATAATTATGTACAAGATTCAGCACACGTCACAAACAACATATGGTACCAGCACATGACCCGCATTGGTAAGCAGACAACTGAGGATAGCTGTTACGTTTGCTCATTAATACCATACGCCATGAGCGCTTCACGAACATTTGTTGCCACAGAAATAGATGAAAAAACAGCACAGTGCATAATATATTTGGCCCTGTTCCAAACGAAAGGAAGATTCCAAGGAACAGTAGTGCACATGACATGGAAAACACGAGACTCATACCCATATGAAAAACAACTTCCTCAAGACCTATCTGAGTTATCACAAGACCAGTTTACATGCTGAAGCATTCAGATACATAACAAGTGGCCCTGAAAAAGGAGAAACAAAGAAGGTAACACTGCAGTATCTACCATGTGATTGGTACGCCACGGAAGTTCCGGGTAAACAAGGATGCTGGGAGAGGCCATTACTGACGATAACAGGAAAGGTGTTCCTGGGTACCAGCTGGGAGATAGGAGTGGTTGGCAGCAACATGGTAACAAAAGAAACTATCTCAACCATCGAGACACACAATCATCGATGTTGGACGACATGGATCAAGTATGTACCAATGCTCACGTGGGTAGAAGAAGATGAAGACCCGATAACTATATTACCATTGACTGCGCCCAAAGTATGTTACCAGCATAAAGGAGAGGTGGACGTGGGATATAACACAATTGTGCAAGTGTGATGGAGTTACCTGAGGGGGGAGCGGAACAGCAGTAATAATGGACCATTATTGGGCCTGCGGAGAAAAGGCATATCATACACTGCCTCCCTGTGGAGTGGTGTGTGCACAATGGTACACGTCAATGTACCATCACTAGTGGTACCTAAGAAGCATGTCGATGTGGCGAAATTTCCGAAAATGGATGAAGGAGACAGGAGAAGAAAGAGATCTGCACCACTTCAGAAGGAGCAAGAAAACAGGACCAACAGCAATGATACTGTCCTAAACAGGAGAAAAAGACAAGGAGAGCCATTAACAGGAAATTATCTGTGGGAAGGTCGGAAACGGAACTAACCTCAATACCGCCAGAACACAGACTATTCAGCAGAGCAGCAATGTTCTTCTCCTCAATAATACATCCGGGACTGCAGGCATACGCAAACGCAAAATGGCTGCAAATAACCAGATGGGAACTAATGATGACCATAAATTCGACAGTAAATGGGTTTAACGCAATTAAAGAGGAGCTGCGAGCTGTAAGGATGGTAGCACTACAGAACAGATATGTATTGGACCTTCTCACAGCAATGGAAGGAGGAGTTTGTGCAAAGATAGGACAATCATGCTGCACGTTCATACCTGCCAACGATGCCGACAATGGTACACTAACAGAAGCAGTTTCACAATTGGCCCAGATGCACTCCAAAATGATGGACGAAAGTAACGGCGTAAACAAGGATAAAAGCTGGTTTTCACTATTATGGTCATGGATGCCATCTTGGCTGTCAGATGGACTGAAAATAATAGTGGGATGTGCTATTTTGGCTGGAGCTGCACTGATAATAATTAGATTTTGGAAAGCCCGGAAGGCGCGCTCAACTGATGAGTTGCTGGAAATGGTGGGAATGCACCCCTTGATGCCAGCGGATGACGGCCAGCACACAGGTGTGATAATACACGAAAGGGAGAAGTTGCGCACCCAAATCATCGCCAATCATCTAGACCCACCATCAGTGAAGATCGAGAACCCAAGGAACCCTAGGAGCTACATAGGAAGATGGGTGTACTGTACTCCTGGAGGAACATGCGAATACATGTATTGGTCATTTGAAGATCACGTAAACCATTATGGACATCTCGGAGGGATAACAAGATATGGAGAGTAAGAGGAGATAACGAGAAGGATATGTTTGTGGTCGACAAGTCGACCAGAGGGGGGACTGAAGTGGGAGAATGGAAAACCAGACTCCCGTCCTTCACCTCTCGCGCTTGGCTAGAGGGTCGCGCCCAGACACCCGCCACGAGAAGAGTTTGCCCATTTACCAGATGACAAATACCCTGGTACAGAAACATACGGATGTGTCATCTGCCTGCCCAACAGCCCGCACTGGCCATGCCGACACCTGCGGCACGGACCAACTAGACTGAAATCTACACATCGTTAGAGATGCCATGACGACCTAGATAACGGGAAGCACCGCTGAACTATTATACACGCTGAACATTTCCACACCAATCTACACGAAGAACATACTCAGTGCTCTGACGTAGGCGACAGGCTTATTCACGGACGTGCATCTTTATTATTTTTACATAGGCTTTCAGAATGCAGAAACGCAAGACGCACCATGAGCTCATTTATAACGCTTGCTCACGCTTCTCTTGAAACCCGTTACCATCATGAGAGATATAATGGAAACACGATACTGCCATGAAACTGTATGCCACTATAACCTAAAGCATCCATGCACTAAATGGATTACTCGTGCACCAGGCCCAAGTAGGCTCAAGCAAGAGTTCCGTGGACATTAACAAAGCAAAAGTCAGGTTGCTGAGCCTGCAGAAAGAACCCAGTGGAGCAACTAGCCAAGGTCGTAATGTTGCAAACCCACAGTCAAGAAACAAATCTTCAAAGGCACGATGTTGCAACCTCGCACTCCAAGTACCAATGTTAAAATCATATCTGCAAATTAAACCAGACATACAGTGGAAAAACAATATTAATTGTGCAGAATTATGCCTCAACACGGTCCCTCCCCACGTGACCAAGCCGAACCTGACGAGATGCCAAAACCCAGGAGAGAAAGGCGTCTGGGTACCTCGCTACGAGACGCAGGCCGACACACTTGAAAGGCTCAATGGACACCTGCTACAGTGGGAACGGTCAGTCTCCCACCTATGAATAAATCCTCACATTGCCTGCACGTACCCATATTGAAACACTGTTGCAACCACAGGTGCACCGTGTGCTGGGAACAACGGTGGTCCCAGGCTGGGGAGCTCACGGATGCACCAATCAGAACATGAGGTTCTTATCTCAGACGTCAGTAACGTTAGCCAATCCTCAGGGGTCTTCATGTAACAATTCTTATGTATCTAATTGTAGGGACAACCCAGATATACCACCTGACTACATCTTAACCACTAATATCATTCTCTATATGCGTACTATACTAACCCCACCACTCGAGCAACCAATCAAGAGTGGCGATAGGTTCTTTTGGTAACTTTTTGGAATGACGCAAGTAGCGCGTCATAATGTAGTAAAAAGGGCCTGCGAGCCCCACTATTGTGTGTGTGTCAGGACGAACGCGTACGCTCCTTGACCCATCCCTGCCGTTTGCATAATAAACGACAGAAGTTGCCTTGCTCCTTGTGTGTGCCTCATACTCTGTCTCGATCCGAGATATACACGGGAGGAGTTGGGGCCTCCCTGCCCGGAGGTCTGCGGACGGCCCGGCCGACCCCGGCAGAATCCCCCCCGACAGCACATTTCTATGAAGGGAACAACATTACACTGATTGGCTGCCCTCTCTGTTCAATGTCCTCATGTAAGAAAATGGCTTCCTTCTTATCCATGCGGAAATGATGACACAATTGACAGCCCCAGGGTTTATTCTATGCACCTACCAACGCGCAGCAGCTATGCATGCAAAACTAAGTTTATGTAGAGCTCAGGACAGATGTTCCCAATATCACGCGCTGAAGGCTAAACAGCTCTTACACACTCTTCACCTTTCCAAGAGAGTGATCAATCCGGCTGAGAATAAAAATGAGGTCATGCTTCCTAACGCACTGCGTAATTAAACTCCTGCACGATGAAGCAGGCAGATGAATGCATGTGGAACTGTAAATCTAAGATTTCAGGTTGCGTGCAATGCTGGGGCTCATTTATTTCTCTTATCAACACGTGTCTCCCGCCTTGGGCTTTCACAACATCGCATGCCTACTGCTGCAAATTAATGAGGCGGCCATAATGTTTAATCATTGGACATCTTTATTACCTGCTAAATCAAAAGAAAAAGAAAACACATGTAAAGAATGCAGGCAGAGAATTGGTGTGCTTTTATTTTCCAGTTGGAAGAATGCGACACACATACTTTTTGAGGCAGAACATACCAGCATATCAATATTGCAAGACGAATTTAGACTTTCCATATTGTGCAGTGCATACATTTTCAATGGAAAAGGAAACGCAACAAACAGTTCTTTTGAAGGGTGGATGCTGTCTGTATTGGTCCCAACACGTCAAAAAAACCTCCTAGATGAAATGAGAAATCAGTGGCCATATTACAGAAACCTTGCATCTCTGCAGGTGCAAACAACCCTCAGGGAAAATATGCATTCATTCAAAAAACGTTCTTTCATTGCACCAGGACAATGTGTTTCCTACTGCTAACACTAGTGCCGAATTTCACATGCAAAATGCATTGACATAATAGTTCTTTTGCACTAGGGCAAGAAGCTCCTGTGTTGCAATAGCACATCTGGCAATGAAGATTTTCTGAAATACTTCTTCTTAAGAACCTTCTGAATTTCAGAGCAGCCTTAACTTCTCACCTGTTCCTATAAACCGTTCACCACACTGTTGGCTTCTTCCAGTCTTCTTGCACAACAGATGTAATGATGTGTCTTCTTAACCACGGACACCACAGTAGCCAGGGGACCCTTTTAGTAGAATGCTGCAATAATGTTCTTTAGGATATAGCAATAATGTATTCAAAAATTCAACTTCTTCCTTAACTAAAAATGGATCCTCAGCCATCAAATTCAACACCCCCTTGGGAGTCCTCTTCTTTCTCTCTCTCTCTCTCTCTTGCTCTCTTTTTCTCTCTCTCTGTTAGTGCCGTGAAGTCTTCTCAGATGATCTACAGTACAAACCCCACTAAATAAATAAATGAACAGTGAATTATGCACATCTGAACAGACCTAAATAAACCATTAAGTAGCACCTTCAGCTCAAATATCTCAATATAAATCATATAGATGGCAGTATTACGGAATCTTTGCACCAGGGCGAGTGCAATTAGCACTATGCCCACATTTTCACTAGTGCATTTTTGAACTAGGGCAAAGTACTAGATTCGAGAATGCAATGCCCTGGTGATATAATACACTGGAAGAATGTTTTTTGCTCCATGGCAATCTTTGCCGTAGTGCAAACTACACTTGCACCAGTGCAAAGCTTCTGTAGTCGCACTTTAAATTCATTGATTTGTTCAGATTCACATTCACACTTGTGTAAATGGGGAAGAGCAGAATGCAGCAGTTGTTTCTTGGCCGCCCGGGCTGCTGCAGGGAATTAACATCTCTAGACTTTGCATCAATAGAAAGCCATTATTGACCTTCTGGTAAAGATTGATACATGGGAAGGTATGACCATCGGGTTGGTGAGCTTGAGTCCTTAAATCTGTTGCTTGGGCTGGCTGCGTTGCCATCACTGGGCGGTAGAACTCCAACCACCCCAATTTGCAAAGTTGAAAGTTAGTGTGAAGCGATTTGCGCACAGCCAATCAAGTCCAAGAATGAACACGGAATAGTAGACACTAATAGTCAGTGAAATATGTTTTCAAAGTCCATTCCAAGTTTTGCTGATTGTTTAATCCTATGTTCAGCTGACACGTGTTTTGACGCAAAGTCGTTCTTAAGGAAGTAGAATTGTTGACATATTCCAGCTTATGTTGCAAATATGCAAAAAATGAAACAAATGAACAAACAGTGAATAAAATCAAAATACAACCATCAAATTAGTCCACAGAATTGAGTAGGAGAAATGACAAGGTAACATACGATAGACGTTCTGTAAATTGAAACTAATAACATTCTTTGCATCAAGGGTTAAATACAACCTTTGCATCCAGAACAACACCATATTCTCTGAGCGTACTATCTTTAGCTGACATAGAGAACACTCCCCTACTTATGTCTCTTGAATCTGAGATAGAGTTCTTGCATAATGACATATGCACATATTTAGACATACAGGCACAGAATTTGAAAAAACAGGAACTTAAACCTAAGTCGAAATTCACACCTAATTTGACAAATGAGAGCTTCATTAAAACATTCCACCAAGCAGTTACTAATGATATACACTCGCATATGGAAAGCAAGCTGACTAAATACAAGCATCAAGAGTAACCTACGCAAAAGTGAGAGAATTACTCTGTCAAATCTAGCCAAAAACAAGGACATAGTGATCAAGGGGGCTGACAAGGGTGGGAAAGTGGTTGCCATGAACACATGTAATAACATCAGTATGGGGCTATCACAGCTGAGCACTCTAGTGTGCTATAGGACATTGATGCAGAATCCGACATCAGCCATAGTAAAGAATTATATTTACTGATCCGAGAGTGGGACACAAAGGGATGATGAGAAAATATTTCTGACTATAACTAACCCAAGTTCAAAAAGGATATTGTGGCCTCTAACCCTGGTCATGCTATCACCAACACCTACTCCAATACTTACTCCAGACAGACCATCATCCAACTTCCTCTTTGTCGTTCCTTTGCCAGATATATGAACTCTTTATATGATCTCTGTGCCCTGTCCTATCTCCTCCTCTCCCATTAATGGTAGCACTCGCTGGTAAGTTCTCATGGCTTCCTTCGACTCCTCTAAAGTCATCATTAATGTCTACCTTAATGACAATGTCATGGTCTAAGGCCTTCATACCAAACTCCTTATCTTTGATAGGCACTTCCCTCACCTCATCAATTTCCTCTAATCTCCTGCTGCCCCTCCTCTCCTCCCTTGGCCACCTTGCCCTCTCTATCCTCCTCCGCCTCCTCTGCCCCTCCTAAGGCTCTTTCTCCTCTGCAGGGTGTACCTCTGATCTGCACCCCTCCCCAGAAGGTCTTTAAGGCTGACAACCTTCTTCATATTGCCACTCTCAACTCTCGCTCTGCTGTCAAACACTCCTCTGACATCTGCCACCTCCTTGAAGAATTAGACCTTGATGTCCTTGGTCTTACTGAGACATGCTTCACGGCTAGGTCTGTCACAAGCTTTGACACTCCTCCATGATGGCTACAAGATCTTCTCCGCACCCAGATCCTCCCGGTCCAGTGGGGGGGGGGTCGCCCTGATTTTTCCTGAGTGGATTCCTGCCTTTATCATTCCCACTCAGGCCTACTCCTCTTTTGAATGCCTTGTCTGTCGTCTCTCTCTCCCTCTCTCCCCCTCTCTCTCTCTCTCTCTCTCTCTTTCTCTCTATCTCTCTCTCTCTCTCTCTCCTACCCATTCTCTTACTGTGGCTACCATCTACCGGCCTCCTGGTAAATTCACCTCGTTTCACTCTGAGTGGGCAGACCTTTCCTCCTCTCTCCTGGCCTCTACCACTCAACTCCTCCTCCTCCTCGGTGACCTCAATATCATTTAGACTCTCCTTGTTCCTCCTCTTTACTCTTCCATGATCTCTGCGACTCCCTCTCCCTTTCCATCCACCCCTCTAACCTGAATCACTATGCAGGGAACACACTTGATGTCTTGATCTCCTCTGACCTCCCCCTCTCCATTCCTCTGACCAGTCCTCTCTCCTGGAGTGATCAAACCCTCCTTTGCTCTCATCTCTCACTCTCTTCCCCCCAAGCCAAGCCTACCCCAACACTGCCACCTACTTTCTCGGACATCTGGCCCATGAAGCGTGTGTCAGTTGAGGCTTTCGCTGCCACCTTCTCCCTCCGACCCCCCTCCACCTCTGGCTGTCTCACATCCTGATACAGCCCTGTCTCTGCTCTACTCTTCAATTTCTGATACTCTTGATGCTCTTGCCCCTATCATGAGGATCCGTTTGAAGTCCAAAAACAAGTGCAATTCCTGGTATGACTCTGACCTAGCTACACTTAAACGTAAGTGCAGGGAAGCTGAGAGGAAATGGAGGGCTTCTTGTTCATCCTCTGACAAACTGGCCGGTCGCCTGCTCCAAAGGCAATACCGACTCTCTGTCCTCAACAAGAAGAGAGTCCACATTCAAGGCATCTAACAACTCGGCCAAACTCTTTAAAATCTGCAAGGAGCTGGCCAACCATGCTGCAGTCTCTAACTTTCCTGGTGACTCCAAGGCTCTTTGCAATGCCCTTGCCTCTCACTTTATCTCAAAAACCCAGGAAATCCTGTTCACCCTCTCCACCTCTCCCCCTCCTCTCCCTTCTCCATATGTGCTTGCTGACCCTCCTTCAGCCACCCACCACCCCCCTTCTCATCCTTTCCTCTTTCTCCCCTAATGAGGTCACTAGACAAGTCCAAACTATGAAAGCCTCCCCAAAACAGGTTCATCCCTGTTCCTCTAAAACCATCAAGGGCCACATTGACTCCCCTGCTAGAGCCCTTTCTGATTTTTGCAACCACTCCTTTGCCTCAGGATCCTCCCCACCCCCTCTGAAACACTGACTTGTGCATCCTCTTCTCAAGAAACCCACAGCTGATCCTTCTTGTCGGCTAAGTATCACCCAATTTCAATTACGCCCTTTCTGGGCAAACTCCTGGAAAAGTTGGCCATCTCTCAGCTTAATCTTCATTCCAATTCTGTTAGCTGTCTCCATGACCACCAATCTGGCTTCACAGCTGCCAGAAGCACGGAAACTGTTCCTCCTCCATCTCTCTTCTGCCTTCGAAACGGTCAACCATCTCTGTGATAACCTGGGTATCACTGATCAGGCTCTGGCCTGGCTGACCTCTTTCCTCTCTGATTGACCCTCCCAGGTCCAACTTGGGTCCTTCTTATCATCTATCTTTCTCTCTACCTATGGTGTTCCACAGGGGTCTAACCTCTCGCCCTGGTTTTTCAACCAATACCTGGCAAATCTCGCCCACTGCATTTGCATTTTCTGCAAAGATTTCCAGTGCTACGCTGACAACACTCAACTCATTTTCAGGCTACCCTTGGACTCTAACTGTCATTAAAGATTGGTGTGCCACCAATGATATTTGTCTGAATGCCAGCAAGACGGAGATCCTTCTTATCGGCACACCTTCACCATCCTTCCCCTCATTCTCTGGTCAGCCTCCCTTGGCCCTCCGGCTACCACCACCTGCAATGCTAAGAACCTCAGAGTCGTCTTTGACTCCACACTTTCCTTCTTCGCCCACATCCCTGATGTCTCTAAAAAGTCAAACTTCCTACTGCACCTCCTCAGAGGTACTCTGCATGTCCTCTCCTTCCCCCAGAAGCTCATGGTCTCCCAAGCTTTAGTTCTCTCTAGGTTGAACTATTGTAACAGCCTCTTTCTAAATCTACCTGCCTCTACTCTCCACCCTCTGCAACTAATCCAGAACAGGACTACGAGACTTGTCCTTGGCCTCAAGCCATGGGATTGTATGTCTCCAGCTCTGAAATATCTCCATTGGCTCCCAGTGGATGCAAGGATTAATTCAAAACCCTTTGCATTGTCCAAAAGGCTTTCCGGGTCCTGGGTCCAAAATACCTTCAGCTATCCCTCTGCAAATACCTCCCCTCTCAAGCTCTTCGCTCCTCTACCTCTAACTCCCTCAGGGTCAGTCGTTTTTCAAAGAAACAAGCTGGGGGTAGATCTCTGTCTTCAGCTGGGGCCTTCCTCTGGAACAGCCTCCATGCCACTCTAAAACTTGAGGAGAACCATCTATGGTTCTGGAAGCACCTCAAGATCTTCCTCTTTGCTTCTGCCTTCGCTCCCCCTCTCCCATGCGTACCTGTTCTCTCTTGGCACCGTATGCCTGGCCACCCTCTGTCCTCTGGGCCCAGGTACCTGCTCACCCTGCCACCCTCCCGCACTGCCTCCAGGCCACCCCTTGCACTGTGGTCTGTATCTGTACCCATACAATCCCCCCTTTTTTCCTTCTGCACTTATCAGACCTACCCTGTCTGCTGCCTTAAACACAGCACTTGCCAGTTGGTGGCTGCACTACCACATTGTGTTGCCTTTATCATTTATTTATTATTATTTATCTGTTTCTCTTTTGCTCTGCACCCTGCACTTCTCCACCCTTCCATGCACTTTTCCCCTGCCCCTCAACCATGCACTTGCATGTTCTCACTGTCACTGGGCGTAGTAAGATCGTTGTTTTGTTCTCCCCTTTTCCCCTTCCTTGCCTTGTCGCGCTCTGAAACACTTGTGTACAAGCGTGATAGAAATAAAATATCAATATCAATTTCATCCATGCTTATCATGTACTTCTTGCCCAAGAAACACAATACATATGTCACATTACCACAGGTGCGGCCCATTATGTGTGGGATAGGCTGGGCAACAGAGGGTCTGTCCAAGTATATCGGCAATGCCATCAAAGAACATGTTCTTTCGCTCCCATCTTACATTAGAGACAGCACACAGGTGTTACAACTACTGTCTGAAACTCAGTGGCAAGAAGGGTTCTGCCTAGCCACTATGGATGTTACAGCGCTGTACACTTCCATCAATCAACACTATTGACTACACTTACAGGGATTTTTCCACATCATGTGGATAATATGTTGAAATTCTAAAGAGCTTTCTGAAGTTGCTCAAATGAAAGGAGTGGCCAGGGGTGCTAAATATACCCTAGCACTAGCCAATGTATTCATGGCAGAATATGAATAGACGCATACCCTAGCTAAATCAATTTTTGAACCACATTATCATGTGGAGGCGTTGTACAGATGAATGTTGATCATATGGCATAGGTCTTCACAATTGTTTGAACAATACACACTGCATTTGAATAACAATTTGTTTGGTATTACGCTGAAACGTCACTGCAGTAACTCATGTATAGACTTTCTTGATCTTCATATCTACATTGCAGAATGGAAAATAGAAACCAAAATGTTTCAAAAAGCAACAGAAGTTAACTCTGCCTTGTCTGCCGAGAGTTGCCACCATTGGTCCACCGTTGGTCATACCTTGCCATCCATCAATCTTTACCAGAAGGTCAATAATAATAGGAATGGCTTTCTACTGATGCAAAGTCTAGCGATGTTAATTCCCTGCAGCAGTCTGTGCGGCACAGAATAACTGCTGCATTCTGCTCTTCCCCATTTACACAAGTGTGATTGTGAATCTAAACAATTCAATGAATCGAAATTGCGACTACAGAAGCTTTGCACTGGTGCAAGTGTAGCTTGCACTAGGGCAAAGATTGCCATGGTGCACAAAACATTCTTCCAGTGTATTATATCACCAGGGCATTGTATTCTCTAATCTAGTACTTTGCCCTACTTCATATTTACTTGAGCCCCTACCATCAGGACCACACATTGGAGGTCATTACGACCCAGGCGTTGAGGGTTAACGCCGTTGTTAACCCTTAACGCCTGATTCCAATTTTAACGGCTGCTTTTAGCAGACCTTAAAATCCATGGCGCTAAACCGCCTTGGTGCTAATTACGGCACCGTAATTTACGGTGCCGTAATTAGCGCCTTCCCCACTCCCATTATGCCCTATGGGGCAAAAATGGGAATGGGGAAGGGTAAATGGGAAATGGGGATTTACCGCCCCACTCACCTGGAATGGGGCGGTAAATCCGCCATCCACCATGGTGTAAACATAGTTTACACCATGGTGGTAAAGTTGGTGTACTTACCGCCTGGGTCGTAATGACCTCCATTCTCATTCTTTTTTTGAAACAGAACAACCTAGGTGCAGTGATTGGTTTACCAAAGCAAGAGGATTCCACAAAAGCCCGTTGTTAGCATTCTCCCCATTCCCATTGAGCCCTCTGTGGGCTCAAATGGGAATGGGGATGTACCGGGTCCAGGTTCCTGGAATGGGGAAATACCAGGCCCTCCAAGGTCAGAATGGCCCTGTATTTCCCCATTCCAGGAACCCGGAACCGGTACCCGGTATGGGGGTAGCCATGCCGCTAAAAGCGGCATGGCTACCTCCATACTCAGAATGAGGCCCTGTATGTTAATGTATCAATAACTTGTAGTAACTCGTCATAAAGAGAACAGTTTGCTCTATTGTATGCACAATATGGAAGAATTCGGATTATCACAATTACATATGTTTATTTGTGCAATTCTCTTTCATGCCCATGGATGATCCATTCTGGAATGTCACCTTTTCTTTTCTTCTACTCAATTCTGTGGACCAATTTAATAGCTTAATTTTGATTATTTTCACTTTTTTTTCATTGGTTTCATTTTGTGAATATTTACATCATATGATGATGATACTATGCATGGAATATGTCAACAATTGTAGAGCCTTGAGAACAACCTACCTTTGAAACACATGTCGGCTGACTATAAGATTAAACAATCAGCAAAACGTTGAATGGACTTTGCAAACTTATTTCAATGACTATTAGTGTCTACTATTACGTTTTCATTATTGGACTTGATTGGCTGTGCGCAAATCGCTTCACACTAACTTTCAACATTCTGGTAAAGACCCTTGCATGGACCTACAGGATTATTAACCGAAATTAGTGGTTGATAAAAGGGAAGCAGAGGATCTTTAACATACATTATTCAATGCAGGTTTGTGTTTGTCCCTTTTTACCAAACATCAGAACATGTGAACATGTGAAGGCATTGTCAACCTCCATTAAATAAGACAGATATCACAGAAATGCTGCAGGAAATAGCAAATCCTTGTGACAGTCAGCAAAAGGGTTACCTATGTACATTTATCAATTTAAGATGGAAGAACGTAGGCATGTGCTTTCTTTAATGGAACCATGGTGCAGGTTCGGCTCTTGTATTTTGTGATTCACCAATTTTGTACCAAAAAAGTGACTTAGACCATGACAAATAGGAAACACAATCACCTGGCTAATTCAAAACGTAATTGTATAGAGTCCCATTTTCACAATTCAATATCCAATTGTGAGTTGGCCTGTTAGTATTCTTGAGGGTGTACATTTCAGACAACCTCAGAGCCTGCATAATTCCCTCCAACCTAACACCCATCACAAAGACTCTGTATACCATAGCAATGTTTTCTGGGTTTTCTGGGTGTACACAACCATAATGACCATCTCATCAACCAACTCCTTCCATGTAGACAAGATGGGAGAAACGTTGGTCAGAAAGAATGCTACACAGCAATCAACAATATGGAGCAAATCTGATGTCATGTGCCTGTACATGTTCAGGAAAGGCAACTCACACATGTTTGTATGCTTCAGAAAGCTGAACATGCAACACACTTTGTGTCCATTCCAGTCCCCCCAGAAATTTTAAAGACAATCTACAAAGAAAACAATTCCATCTCACAACGTCAAGAGGATTCACGCTGAAATTCGTTTACAAACATATAGGGCCTCATTACACGGTAGGCGGTAACCATGGCGCTATTAGCGCCATGTTTGCCGCCGGTAGCGTACCGAGTCCGCCTTGGTGGATGGCGGAATTACCACCCTACTCCAAGGTGAGCGGGGGCGGTAATTCCCCAATCCCCATTTACCCTTTCCCATTCCCATTTTTGCCCCATAGGGTATAATGGGAATGGGGAAGGTGCTAATTACGGTACCGCAAATTTGCAGTACCGTAATTAGCTCCGAGGTCCCTTTGCGGGTCCCGTCCTTAACGCCTGGAAAAACCAGGCGTTAAGGGAGGACCCGCAAAGGGACCTTGTAGTAAGGCGGTAAGGGTTTACCGGTACCGGTGCCCTTACCGGTACCCGTAAACCCTTACCGCCTACCGTGTAATGAGGCCCACAGACAAATATAACTTAACAGCTTCCAAGCAACGATCTTCAAACGCATTGTGCAACCTTCCAGCGGCCTAGGGGATGTGTTGATGTCCATCGGAACTAAGCATGCTGCACCAGAGGTTGTTAGATAAAACGATGCCACATCAAACAAAGCACACCTCCTGTTGAACCATCAATAGGAACTTGTGAACAATGATCCGAAATGTCTTCCTGGATTCTTCTAGTCAAGTAGCACAATTAAGAAATTCATAATCACATTATTTTATCATACTATTTGCTTTGGCAGATGGATCCCATTCAACACACCAAGAATGTCAGGCTTTTCAGCTGTGCCCGAAAGTTACAACCAATGCAACTGATAACTTCCTGAAATACTTCATGTCAGCATGGTTTGAGACCACTCTACAATGAGCAGTTGAAAATTCCCTGCTGGATCTGCGAACAAATTTGCAATGCAAGAAAAGTAAAATTCCACTTCTGAGGTCTTAGACATGAACTTCTGTAAGAAGACAACGGATTATAGAATTGTTAACTCCTCATGAGCCATTCACACACTTGGGATCATTTTGAAACTACTGGCCAATAAATCGAAACAGTTCAAATGCCTTACAGTCCTGCAAGTGTAGCAGCAAAGGCAAGACATTTGTCAAATTGTTTGTATGGGAAGGACAACCACATTCCACATACGTACCAGATTAAGCCAGACTGCTCATGCATGCACCCCACAAGCTCTTAGTCATAGTTGGATGCAGAAATCAAGGATGAGCTCTATGCTTCATCCGAAAGTCCCAGGCAGCATCACTGATAGCTGCCTGAAAACGTCCACCCCACCATGGTCAGAAACTTTTCTAGAACAAACAGGTGACATTTCCCCACTGCATCTGTGAACATACTTACATAGAAGCAAAGTCAACTTGGGAATCCATGAAGACTTGACTACAATCTTTGCACAGCATGTATGAGATCAATGAGGGTCAGTGCCGCCTTCTTCCCCACCTTAGCCAGAGTCCTGGCTATCATTGCAAAAATGTTATTGATTGCTAGACCCAAGTCTTCTAAAAAAATATATCTGAACATTTGAGCTTGATCATATTTACAAATCAATGTACGCTGGAGCTGGGTGTTGAAGTGGAAAGGGTCTTCCTTGCAACGCCCCCCTAATGAACACCCTTTACAAGAATGCTCTTGTTGATTGTCTCAATATTCCACTATGACTGAGATCGCACACAGGCAACAAACATACAATCCTTTGCCATCACAGCCAACAGATGGAAATGTGTGCCATATATGTGGTTTATATAATGCACTGCTGGAAAAATAATTGCTAATATTTGCATAAATTGATAACATTATGCAGTTAATTCCATATTTGAAAGAGGCATCTGCTTATCAGATTCCCATTTTAAAAGCTCCACGCCAAAAGGATAATGTGCATCAGTATCCTGAATTGCAGCACCTGCTCTGCCAGTGGCAGAGAGCAGGTATAGCGGTTACAGGGGCCCTGTTGACAGTTTCAGTGACAGCAAAGTCTCTGCAGCACAAGGGGCTGCATTTATGGCATACACCAGTATTCCAAAAATGACATACCTTTGAGGATTCTGTCCTGGTGGCATGTTACAATGTAAATATAGGACACACCTGAGTAAGGGTATGGCGGCCAGCATCTCCCATGGTTATCCCCGCCACATTACATTCATATCACACATGTGGCAGCCCTGTAGGCCCATATCAGTTGTGGAAGGCTAAAACAAGGCTCCCCCTGCCCACTGGCAGGACTTTAGTCTTGGGGATTGCCTCAATATTTTACTTTGCAAGGGCAGGTAGCAACCTTTCCCCAGGGGCAGCCACTCCACTGGAAGCTGGCATGGGAAAAGGAATCAAAGGGACACCGTTTCACAAAGGGTTAGGCCTCACACAAATGTGATGCATTTCTAAAGATTTTTGATTTTATTGAGATGGGTGGAGGCTGAATAGTGTAGCCAGGGAGACATCTGACAGGTGTGGCATATTCTATCATCTTGATTTTATATGCGGCTCGCTCCCTTCCCTGTCTACTCCACATCCTGTAGCAGAAAGCACTTTGGTTGGAATGTCAGAAGGGCAATGTCCACTCATTCCAGGAGCAGGGTTCAACCACTAAAGCAGGCTAGCTTTAGTCCAACCACCTGCGGACCCTGATCTTTAAAAGAAGGGCTCACACACCACTTTTCTGAATCACCTCTAGAATCCAACCATGGAAGAAGATTTTGCTGGACCCTGCTGAGAGAGTGCCACTTTCGAAAGTCCTTCAGTTCAGAGGTGAAGGTAGGTGTTCCAAGGCAGAGGATAGCTCTTTTCCATAACAATCCCCAGGGTCCTTTGAGGGTTAACTCTGCTGCTGGACTAACCCCTTTAACTCTGCAATTCATGCTGTTGCCTAGGACTTCACATATTGCAGGATCCCTGAATGTGTCTGCCAGCCTCCCCCATGTCTGGGAGCACGAGAGAAGGACTAGCATTATCCCTTGAGACCCTGCAGAAGGACTCAAACTTCCTGAAAGCCCAAACAGCTAAGAAACCTGTGTTTTTGATGCCAAGCAATTGTGAGCTGGGATTTGAGTGTGTTTGATGTGCAGCAAACCAATTCATCACTCTACAAAACACTGTTTGCCATTCAAATCCGTTCACCAGTGAACCGCGCCAGCCTAAACACATTGGTGCCTTGGCTCAAACCAAGGAAGTACTAATGCCTTGCATTGCTTGAGTCACAGTTTGAAGCACCAGTTTCTTCATTAACACTCCTGTAAGTTGATCAACCCTACCTGGGTCTTTCCCAAGCAGCGGCCTCCAAACTTCTGCATTGATTTGACTTACCTACATATCCTATTACCTGCTTGACCACCATCAAACGGTGACCACCGGCTGAACCTGGTGGACACCTGATTTAGAAAGCTCTAATAGATACTTCAAGACGACAGCTTCCTTCCTACTTGATGCCAGCTTGCCACTGGACCATTGCGACTGACGTATATCCTCGAACCAAAGCAAGCCTGTGTGTGATTCTGAGCAGTTTGGTTCAACGCTGTCGAGCCACCAAGACATTTGAAAAAGGTATTATTGGTTGGTATCTGCCCCAGGTCCATGTCTGGGCCCTGGAGACTGGATACGTCATGTTATTCCCATTTGAAAAATCAAGAACAATCCTTTTTGAACATTGTGGTGTTTTAATTGCCTTAATATGCACTGTTCTAATTTCTCAGTGTGATGCATCTTTATATCTTTGCATACCCTGTGTCCTTTCTACAGGGGTAGGTTTTTACAGTGTTTTCTAGATAGTTTTGTGTGTACATGGTGTGTTATATTAAAGTATATATGTTTATAGAACCCTGATTGAACCTTTTTTATTTTTGAAAATTATACTTTGCTGTTTGTGTTGCTGGCTGCCACATTCACACCTTTCCTTGGCTCATATTGCCACAAAATGTGAAGGAGGGATAGCTCTTAACTGTGCCTATTTTACCTTTATGATTGTTTTAGCTCTTGATTTGCAGAAGTGTGAGGGCTGATTAGAAGTAGGTGAGTTAACCCTCTGCTCATCCTTGTTCTCCGGTATGGCAGAAGTCAATTTGTCACACATTCTAAGTACCTGTGTGTGAAGGAAGCCACCATCAATCCAAAGCAATTGATCTGAAGTGAGAGCTCCTGTTAACACCATTTTCTGCCAGTCGAAGTTCCTTCACAGTCATCTCCACACTATCATACTCTTCAGTTTATTCCATGATCTAATCTGAAGCGGATTTGTTCTCATTATTCTGGAATCCATAAGATTGAGCTATTTGGTTTGCTGCATGATAAAGGCCTCAGAGTCAAGCGACAGTACTTGCATGCATGTATGCTGTAGAGGAGGGCCCAATTCACTGCATTAGTAAAGACAATACTAAATAACGGAGTACTCAAAGAGCATGGGAAACCCCAGCTTTATTCAAAGCATCAAACTTGAACAGGACAGCATACGATGTGAACAGTCTTTAAACAAAATACATGTCATCTGTGTTGTCATAATACAATCTAATTTACCAAATGTATGTGTAAAGACTGGAGGGGGATATTTGTAATTCTGTCCATCCTCTGCACTCAGCGACTCTGGACACTGTCTGGCAGGTAAAAGTGGTCAGTGATGATGGCAAGGGTGTCCCTGGAAATGTTCTTAGGCAGTTTGGAACATTCACAGCTCTGGGTGTCCAGCAGTAGTATGCCAGTGTACCCCTCTTCTGGGTGGTAGACAGCAACGGCTTCCAGCGGTCACAAAATTCACCTCTGAACCATAGGTGACACCGATTGACTTCTTCAACTCGAGATGTCCGGACACTCCCCTGTAGGACTCAAGAAGACCACTTCTCCAGACGGCAGGACACAAGACTGGCTTCCAGGGTGCTTCTTATGATGAGCAACACATTGCACAATGTTCCCTCGTAGCTTAGGGAGGTCCTCTCTGGATCAGTCCTTGGAAGAACACAGCAGCTTTTGGATTACATGCTAGGCTTCAAAGAACAGCTTCTTACTGCTTCAGCTTCAACTTCAGCTTCTGAATAAATTGGTGAGTGAGATATCCCCATATCCCCACAGGTGGCAAGTGCTTCCTTGCACTTGCCACCTGTGGGCCGTACTTTTACGCACTATATATCTTTGTTTATTTATTTTGTTTGGTTCTTATCCCATGTACTGCACTGTCATCTCCCCCTTCTCCCTCGCACTTCTCCGCCTTCCCCTTCCCATGCACCTGCGCAATCTGAATGACACCTGGCCTAGTAGAATTGTTGTCTGCCTTCCGTGTTCCCCCTCCCTTGCCTTGTGGCGCCTTGAAGCACTTGTGTACAGGCGCGTTATAAATGCCATATCATATCATAACATATCATATCATATATACACATCTGTTCCCCATTCACTCTAGCTGGGCAAGGCTCAGTCAGGCAATCCTGCAGACGGGCATTCATGCAGGCATGCAGCCAATCAGGCTCACAGGCATTCAGGCCATTCACTCCACCCAGACACCCATAACAAAGAATGTGGATTGGGATAAGCACCCAGTCTTTCAGCAGACTACAGTGCATTCATGTCAGTTTCATTCACAGCTGTCTCATTCATTGTGCTACACACAGATA
This sequence comes from Ambystoma mexicanum, assembly GCA_002915635.3. Taxonomy (NCBI): domain Eukaryota; kingdom Metazoa; phylum Chordata; class Amphibia; order Caudata; family Ambystomatidae; genus Ambystoma; species Ambystoma mexicanum. The sequence continues at coordinate 830,009,226 of CM030321.1, forward strand.
AACCGGACACCCACAACACAGAATGTGATTTCACTTCGGACTCCATTCATACAGGCCCCACCCCAAAGGTATACTAACATCACACAGCACCTGGGAAGGCTCCAGTCAGTCTCATAGGATGAAACCACATAGCCATACATGGTATTTCCACCCAATAGCCAGCCAAGAAGAAGGGCTAGTGTCAGAGCTTCCCTGGACTTTGGGAAACAAGGTAAAAGGCAATAGAAACCAGGAGGCCACAGGGAACATATTGCCTTCCTGACGACGCACAGTTCCTGCGTATGTGGTGTAGAGGTGCGGCTTGAGACGACTGGGCTCTGGGTTCTTTCCTCGAATCTACGCGCACTGTGTCATCGATAGGCGCGGGCCCTGGCGGTCTGACTCTAGTGCCGGGACCAGAGCGGAGTCGGAGTCGGGAGTACGGAGGAGCATACGACGTAAGAAGAGCCGCCAGGGGTGACTGGTTGAGCACACACGGTCCGGAACGCAGAGGGCGCACTGGTGCGTATCGTGATCCGGCGCCCCCCCGGAGGTAACTGGACTCACGGCAAGAGATACGGGGGGGGTCTGGCGCCTGTGGGTGTTGGGGCGGCTTGAGTACAGCCTGGTGCCCGGTGCACCTTGGGGCGCTGTGCGCCACGGAGGTACATAATGGAGCCCATTGCAGTGGATAAGTTCTCCGGGGGCTACCGGCGACCGAAACCCACATAAGTGTTTGGGTCCTACTGGCAAACGGAGACCACTACTAAGGAGTGACCTTTATATCTGGATATTTCATTATATGCGAAAATAACTGCTGGGCGTACTCGCACAGGCCTGACTAGGTCATTGGCTGGTGCCCCCTTAAACTGCGCATTGAGGCTGTCTCCCCATTGCAAGATCCTGTGAGTGGGGTGACAGCTCTTTTGCAGTGATAACTCTGAGCACGTGGATACTTTCCCTGGTGCAATTAACACTGTATTTACGATCCTCTGTTGACAAAGATCAGTGGCATCAGAAGCTGAGCCTGGTAGAATACCAATTTAACAGGAGACTGTGGGGATCTTCCCTTTGATCCTGTAATTGGCTAATTCTACCCACTGGTGCCAGGCGGCCTACCTATCCCAGAGTGGATGGCTCCCCATAAAAAATCTGCACCTTCCAAATATAATCTAAGGAAAAAGACACATGAAACAGACTTGGGTCCTATAATGGAAGAGCCTAAAGGTAGGAGAAATAAAGCCAAGAAGAGAACCCCTGTAGATCAAGGCAAGATAACGGGTTTCTTCCCCATAAACATACCGGCTGAAAATAATTCTACTACCCTTGAGACGCCTATGAATCAAGTCACCAATTCCCCCTACTTGGGCAGCTCACTAAATTTTGAGGATATTGACAACAACTCCTTATTGGACTTATGCCTGTCTATACAGAGAGGCATGACACCTCAGACAGTGGTGCACTCGGAGGATATGGAGTCTTATATACCAGAGAACCAGAGTGAAAATCACGGCAAACGACCCTCTCAAGCTGTAACAATGGAGAGGCTATCTACATCACCTAACCTAGTCATCGATACTTCATCTATTAATGGAAGAGAGACAGAGAGTAATATACACCCGGCAGCCCAGGAAATCGCCGAATTACAAGCTTCCGTGACTTCCCTACAGTTTGCATTAAAAATACTGCTGAAGATGTCGGGTCGCATATTGGCTAACACAAACACATTGATGAGTGACATTGAGCAAAGGCGGAAGGCGGTGGAGGATGCGGAAAACAATCTATCTGAAGCTATTATAATAGCAAACGTGATGCACGAACAACAACTTCCTGGTCCCCACACTGACATAACAGCTCAACCAGATATACCAATGACCCGTAAGCAGCGGAGACTGGCCAAGTCAGCGTTAGATAGGGCCAGAGTGAATACTCAAGAGCTCTTACCTTTAGAACTAGAGAAGCCCATTCCTCGCTCAAAAAAAGGGAAAAAAAGAGCAGCTCGAGCAAAGAAGCGAAGGGCTGCAGGAGATGGTCGCCTAACTAGTTGGTTGATCGCGGAGACCACTGAAGCCCCAGATGGGGCCGAGCAACTCGAAAACTCAACAATTGTATCTATACTTGAAGATGATGGCACTCTAGTAAGGCCCCCAAAGACAGCTCAAGAGCTTGATTGCCTCCACAATACAGCTCATAACTCTACAGATTTGGTAAAAGAGTGTGACTCGAAGTGGGGGAATCGCACCTGTATTATTAGAAATCTATATCAATCTGGCACAAGCGCTTGGCTTTCTCGCTCCGAATTTTTAAAGAGATTATTTTCGGTACCACAATTGAGAGTTTTACAATCGGAAGACTTTCAATTCCTTGAGCCTTTGTCAGGATCCCATCCCAAGGTATCAGCCCTGCATTGCAAATTTATATCGACCGCCCAACTATTAAGGACCTATAAAACAGAGCTGAAAACTGTTGACATTGAGATAGACGCTGAAGTGAACTATAATGAGCCCAGCAGCTCTGAAATCGAAAATGCTATAGATGGGCCCTTGGACGCTTGCCCTATTTTGCCATCAGGAACCAAGATGGACAAAAATGATGTACAATCCGTCTTGAAATGGTTGACGGAGGCATTGTCTAAGGTGGTAGAGAATCATTGAAAATTATCGTTGGCTTCTTGGAACTGTAGGGGCTTTGCCCACCTTTTAAACAAGACAGGCCCCATAGCTCAATTATCTCACTACAACTGTATATGCTTGCAAGAAACCTTTGCTATGAATCCCCTATTTCTAGATGGATATAAGGGTTACCAGGTATCTGCCAAACGAGGCGAAAGAGGTAGACCCTTTGGGGGGCTATGGATTGGGGTATCCAATAGCCTAAGTTCAAGGAGGATTCTCGGGAGCCAAAATGACCAACTATTGGCTGTTGAAATAATATATAATATCAAGAAGACCACCGAGAAAGTCTTGGTGGTGTGCTTATATAATCCTCCGGGCGCTATGTATAGAGAATCAATACAAGAAGGGCTACATGAGCTATTGGCCAGTTGGTTAACCATTGAAGGAAACATTAATGTTTGTGTGGCTGGAGATTTTAATACCCATATGCTTGGGGGAGAGAGGAGCTTTGCTAACCCTAAACTCCGTCCCAGATGTGTTATGGAGCATGATAAAATAGAGGATGAAGGACTAGACTGGGTACACTTTTTTGGTGGGTGGGAATTTGAGATGTTAAATGGACGCACCAAGAGTGATCACCCGGGTAAACATACTTGGAACAATGGAACTGTGATCAGTACCCTAGATTATATTTTCGTGTCCCCGGGTCTGTTGCTACTGATTGATGATATGATGGTAATACCAAACATATGGAGTGACCATGCTATCTTGGTGTGCTCTTTTGACGGCCTGGAAACTCACGATCGAGTGTGCACTATGGGAGATCTGAACATCAACCATGCAGGGACATGCATCCGCTGGTCGGATAAGAATATCGCCCACGCTGGGGAAGCCTTGCATAAGTGCGGCTATCTCAATGTTGAAGACTTTAAGAAAATGACCATGGATGGAGTCGAGGACTGGATATACCTGTTCTCTGAGCAATATGCCGCAACCCCGGTTGGGAATATGCTCGGTGAGCAGGAGAAATGTCCTACCTATGACAGATTTATCCGAGATGCTAAAAGAACATTGAGGGCGGAGCTAAGAAGAGCAAAGAAAACGAGTACGACTTGGGACATATATAACATTGTGTCCAAGGAAATAAAGATGAGATATAGGAGGGTGATTAAAGCAAAAAGAAGCTCTGATAGAAATAGAGCTTGGCAAAAGCTAATACAGACTATTTGCTCCCGTAAAACTAGCAGTATATGGGCTCTTCTTAACGAAGCAAGAGGAAATAGGACACGGCAATTAGTTAATCCTATTTCCAGTGCGGAATGGACTGCGTTTTTGGAAAAACGCAACATAGTGATCAGAGCCGAGGAGATGACCCCTTTGGGTGATATACCAACGGACCCTGATATTGACATTTCCCATGACTCCATCCTCTCTATTATTAAACAGCTGAAGTCATCTAGGGCACCCGGTCCCGATGGGCTCCCTAATATTGTAATAAAAAGTAGTCCAATTTTTTGGGCCACTCTAATGAATGTACTGTTCTCCAAGATTTTGAGGGCAGGGGTACTTCCGAGTTCATGGCAATCAGCCATACTAATACCAATATTTAAAAAAGGTAATCGAATAGACCCTAATAACTACAGATTACTCTCCATGTTAGACAGCACAAGCAAAATATTTGCGTCACTCCTGCTGAAAAAACTACAGATATGGGTTGACCGGGCTAAAATCTTAAGTAGCTTCCAAAGTGGCTTTAGGCAAGACTACTCAACTAGCCACAACATTTTTGTTATGGACTACTTGCGGACCAGAGCCTTACAAAGCGGACAACCACCCCTCTATGCACTCTACATAGATTTTAAAGCGGCCTTTGATTCTATCCCCCGAGAAAAACTATGGCTGAAGTTACAAAAGCTTGGCTGCCCAGCTGACCTACTATACTATTTAAGATTACTACATCAGAATACCAAGGTTAAATTGAAACTAGATCGAGCAGGTCGTATGACAGAGGAAGTCATACAAAATAGAGGAGTTAAACAAGGTTGTGTGACCGCAACCTCTAGTATACAATCTGTACGTGCATGACATACCGTCATCTTTAGCCTTAGCAAAAAACTGTCCTCCCAACATTGGTAAAACTCCATGCTTGGTACTCGCATATGCAGATGACTTAGTGATCTTTGACCACACAATCAGTGGCATACGTCGCTCAGCCATAGCTCTCTGGGGATATTCTGAACAAAATGGGCTCACAATTAATGTTGAAAAAACACATGTGATGAGATACACATGTAAAAGGTCCGCTCGTGTCTCTTTATGCATTAATAGAGTTGTAATTTCATATGTCCCTGAATATAAATACCTCGGGATTGAATTTGAACCCAGTGGTGATTACACGAATTGTAAACGCAATCGGAAAATAAGAGCTGCCCAATTTACTGCCCTATCTAAAAGCTTCACAATTAAACAGGGTGGGTACACACTATGGGGATCTAGACACCTATATATACAGGTCCTAGCGCCCATGATGGTGTATGGATTGGAATCACTAATTAAGATGGATCTAAATTGGCTACAAATTGTTGAGGGAAAGTACTGGAGGAAGATATTAGGACTCCCGGTATGTATCCCTATGGCTCTCCTTAGACTCGAGTTGGGCCTGATATCATTAAAAGCACAGACACTAAAGAAAAGAGCCGGATTCTACTTAAAAATGGTGAATGGTGCGGGTAATGCTCTGCTAACGACGTTTACCCTGAATAATAATAATGAAAACACCCTCAGCGAATTCAAAAAACAAATGGAACAATTGCTCAAGGAAATCTGCTGGAATCATCGTGAAGGGACTTACACGGAGGCTATGCAATCCTGTATGGAGAGACGAGTTGAGTTATGGGATTGGCTAGAGAATTATGAACATCTGCGCAAATTAAAAAGGTATAGGTTCATGGAAACCAGATTACATACTTTCAAGAAACCACAGAAATACCTGATGCAATGCCCGTCCCCAAGATTAAGGAGGTTCATACTTCTATTAAGAATGGAATATCTTCCCATTAAGATGACTACTGGTATTATGGAAAAGATACCCAGAGAACAACGCTATTGTCGCCTGTGTAAGAATCAGGAAGCCTTGGAGACAGCTAAACATGTACTAACTGAATGCCAGGGCATGATGGTTGACATAAAACTACACTTAAGCATGTTTGTACATAACTGGGAGACTATCGGAGACACACTGTTCTGGAATCATTGTGTAAACACCAACAGTATGCGCCTACTAACTGCGCTATATACTCCTTCTGGCTAAGAGTGGAAGATGAGCTGGGTATATCCATATGATGAGAGCTAGCCATTGTACTGGATAGAACTATGGGATAATACAGACTAGCATATGTATTCAAAATTTGTCGCTATGATAAGAAATAATCAAAATTCTGCCCATGGGTAACTATGGTGTGCTATTTTACGAAGAATTTTTATTTAACTTTAATCTTATGATTATGATGCTTTGAATTTTGTACTGAAAGTAATTAAGATGTATATGTGTAAAGTTTGAATTTTTAAACTATATCACATTAAAGATATTATTATTATATTGCCTTCCTGCATCAATCCATTGATTCCTATGGCAGGGTCTGGGTGTCCCAAAATGGAGCACCCTCAGAGACACAGCCAAATCAACAAGTAACTGCCACCATCCCATACACTGCTCTGTGGGCAAAACACAGGTGCCCAAAAACACACATAAGGAGTACAAGGGTGTGCCCACACCCATGGGTGTCATAAGGGCCTCCCATGGGTGTTGTTCAACAAAATTGAAACATGAAGAGCAGCACTGCCAGAGGCTCAGGCTGGACCTCAGTGGCAGAAAACTTAGAGAAAACACACAAGAGAAGTGGTGGGACAAGGACGTGGATCCCTATCCCACCATAAGGCATTTCCAGCATCACAGTATGAATAACTTGAATCGGTTACCATTGTACATTACACATACAGTATATAGGTGTTAGTTCTATTATTGGATCAGACATATCTGATGGCTCCTTCTGGGACAAATCTACTTGAGATAATACTTTCAATAAGATCATCACATTGATACTTAATTGGTTGCTGTTGTTCACTATAGGCGGTATGACGCAATTAGTGGTTGGCAATTTTCTCACCAACCTTGGACATCCTGACAGGCATGATGATATGTGAGTGACACATGAGGTGGCAGAGAGAAGTCGATGTGCTGCTGTAATTCCATTTAAAGCACATCCTCATCATTCCCAGGTGATGAGGCATTCCCTTCTCTTTGAACATGGCCTTGTGTATAGGCTGGTGTCTGTTTGAGTGCTAGGGAGTTCGGGAGGTGCCTTGTCTGTGCTTGTCTTATAATGAATAGCCAGTGTTCTCAGAGCCTGCATCACATTTTAGAAGACCGTGCTGGAAAGTTACATTCTTCCTATTTATTGAACTTTTGGATAATTCTAATGTGTGTGTTATACTCTTTGTGGCCACTTGGGACACCATTCATTAGTATTCTGGCATGCTTTTATCATGTTCCTGAACATCAATGGCTTTCTGTGCTTCTATAAATGTAATTAACTTGGGAGGATACGGCTTTGTGTCCTGTTACTGTTATCTCCCTTCTAGGTTCTGCACACCCACTTCTCCCTTCCTGGTATTCCAACATTGGTGCTCACTTGAGGAGTTTCTAAAATAGATGTTTTGTTGTGAATTCAGCATCTTTAGTTTCTAATACTTTGCTAATTATTGGGGCTACTGCGGCTACCATGTTAGGAAAAATGCCTGTAGTCGTGCACTTTTGCCTCTGTGTTGGCAAATTCCATTTTGGCGTTGGTTTGTTTCACATTCATATTGTACAGCTGTCATACGTTGGTTACCCTGCCTGTTTATTCTGTGCCCTTATCTACCTATAGTGTCATCTGCCCTTTCAGTGCAGTGAGTCCCTCTCTTGGTACGCAGGAACCCTTGTTATTTATAGCACACTACTTGTACAGTCTTGGCCTATATTAAGCCCCTACTAGTGGCGTTCAACCTAAGTAATCCTTTATGCCAAATGCATGTGCATTAATAGTTTGACTGTTGTATGGACTTAGCCTCAACTTGTATGGTTTCTTTCCCCTAAGTTTGCATGGTGTTTGGACGGGTTTAGACTCTCTCTCACCTTTAGAGTAACATGGTAGAGGAGGGGCAGAAGATGGTGCTCACACATTTATCTGTGCCGTGGGTGTAGAGGCGCACCCAAAGTTCAATACTTTGTAACTGTTTAACTGGATTCAAGGATTCAGTTTTAGAATTAAAGATCATTTCAGGTGCTCCTGAGTGGATCTTGGCTACAAGATCCTTGACAAATGGCAGAAAAAGAGAGGTCTCACACATTTGGGAGACAACTGCGGGGCACTCCTAAAGCTAGCAATGCAATGGTTTGTTCAATGTCCAAAGTAACTCATTTCTTAAACATGATTTTTTTTATTAACAAGATAAGTAGTACAAAAAGCATCATGTTCATAAGACTATTTGGACAAATCCTGAGATATAATGTTAAATATTATGCATGATGCTTTTTTATACTTTCGGCCCTGCAGTTGTCTCCCAAATTTGCGAGACCAAACATTTATCTGTACCAGTACAGAGGACTCAGCGAATGTACCATTTCTTTAATCTTTGAAGTGCATGGTATCATAGGGGCATGGGAACAAGTCTGAATCCAGGCATATACAGGCCAACCAATCTTTCCAATGATACATCTTCTGTCCCCATAAGGCTACTCATACTTCTTTTGTAAAGTGTGCATCTTGAGTGAAATTAAATTTAAGTGATAGTATCCATATGGCAGAGATAAACTAGCAACCTCACTGGCACCAGTTCTGATTTCTTTCAACTGAAAAGGAAACTCAGATGCTGTAGAATGATCATAACCTCCCTAATCTGGTCTCATTGGACTCTGTACTCTCGTGACACAAATATAATGTCATCCAGATAAACTATCCTTTGCACTACCTAAGAATATGGAAAGAGGACCACTGACTTCAGTTGTTAAGTGAAGAATTGGGTCATCAATAACATATCAGTGGAGGGAAGTATACTCAAATACCCAAATCACCTGATTAAAAATGCAGCAATGCATTTAGAATATCAGAATAGACAAATGTGTGCCACCAAGAGACAGTGGGGATAACAACTCTCTCAGTCAAAGCAGGACTCTTTTAAGATGCACAACTTCCTTCATCATGAAGTGCTGTTTGCTGCTCGGTTTCATTTGGTTTAGGAGTGGTCACACTTTATGATTCCAATGCACAAGGGCCGGGTTGCTCTCAAGCCCACTTGTGTCAGTTGAAGTTGATGAGGCAATCACCCAGTTTATGAGTCACACAGCAGCTATGCAGCCATTATTCCTCATTCCCAAACTACCAGGGTGTTCTCCACATAGCTTTTTCACCACACAAAACCCACTGTTAATAAAAAAAGTGGTGCCAGAGCACATAGTATTTGAAATTACTTCCTGTTTCACACTTGTTTGTCTGCAGAGCCAATACTTAAAGATGAGGGTGTTTCAAATCTTGTGACTGCAAGGGGCCACCTAGTAGTGAAATAAACATCCCTGAAAAGAAAGTGGGAATATGTTGGGAAGAAAGATGTGTTCAGAAGGTTAGTATCTAAGGACAGAAAGCGTTGGGAAGAGCTACTCTCTGCCCTTTCCACCATGGAAGTTCTACCAACTTTCCAAACATGTCAGGAATCATTCCTTTCAAATGAGTATATGAAAGCCAGTCCTGGAATGTTCTTGTCATATTGAATGTAAACTGGGTACAGCAGGGTAACACAGGCAATAACGGGGGCCACATCATGCACAGAACAAGGAAATAGAGGAATCTGGTTTTGAGATTAATCCGGCAAAACCTGCACATGGTAAAAGATGAAAGGAAGCACCTGCATGACGAAAATACCTGTCTGTGTGAGTATCATGTAGGGAATCAGGTTACGCTACTGTTGCCCACTAGCAACAACACACCAATAGCCCAGTGGAACAGAAGGTCTACAACCAGAGTATTGAAATGTGACAGGAAAAAGATGAAATGTTGTATGAAATCAAGGGAGCACATGAATATCACTCTTATAGCCACCACACATTTTGCCCCAAAATATTGCTCTTTAACAACTCCATGCTAACAATTGGCCGCCAAGACCATTGGGGGACCACTCACTGCACACCAAAATGTAAACCCCCTAAATCAAAATATCTCTGATGTAAAGTCAGTCTCCACCATGCATCACTCCAAATCATACAAAAGTGTATTTCAGCGATGCCATAAAACAACAAAATGGATAATAATCAATGACCCCCACCTAAACAGTCAATACATACAATACAATCAGTTATACAAATCCTTAAACTAACATTATAAAGTGCCTGGTAGAAATACATACATTGAAGTGCTATAATATCCTCTATGTAAATAACATGCAATAATTACAGTTAATAAAAATTCCCAATGGCGGATCACAGGTCAATTCTACATTTCAAAACAAAAAAATAAAACGACAAGTGCTTGTGAAAAAGATTCATATCCTAGATAGAAGTTACGCTAAAAAGAGGGGCGTCCAAGTTTAATAAAAACATTCAGACAAACCAATATATTAGTGCTACTTAAAAGCAATACAATCTATTACCGTAAGACCCACTGCATATACATTATCAAAGGAATCCTTGGATACATTAAAACAATTAAAGGGATATGTCAGCCTTAGTGTATGGTCGTAGCAGTGCTGCATACTCTTTCCCCTGGGGCCTCCTGCAACGGATGAACCTTTCTACCTTGTTCCAGTCTTGTGTGGCCTTCAAAAGCTGTACATCATTGCTGATACTCCGAATTCGTCTTACCTTAAGCAACAGCTTAAGCCATCTGTCACTGTCCTTTCTATATACAGGGCACAACAATAAGAAGTGGGCTACTGTTTCATCATGAATGAAGCAATATTGGTATCTTGGAGACTGCTTTTTCCGCAACATATTAATAAAAGCTTGTAAAAGAAGGATCCCTAGCCTAAATTGTATTGTGAGGGAGCGTTCATTGATATCAAATACATAAAGGTAGCTCTCAATGCTTGATCTGCACTTCAGCTATACATAGCCACTAGAGATGTGAGCACCAATAACAATTGACCAGGCCATATAGTTTGCCCGCTCCTTGAATGCATTCCATAACAGCAGGGATTATCCCACAATTCCGGCAAAGGAATAGTACATATCATTGTTTTTACATCGAGAAACTATGTCACTTGACGAAAATCAATCATTTTTCAACTATGAGAGTTGTGATGAGTTTCACAATGTGCTGTGCATTGTATGCATCAATGCCCATCCTGAGTAGTACCAATACCTCTGTGAGCAAACAAACAAACTCAAACTAATCGAAAATCTTTTTGTGGCGAAATGTATGTTTCTTCTATCGTGCTGAGTGGGATGGATGGAATGTGTCTGATGTCAGAGAGATGCAATAAGAGTGTTTACGTGTAAGTGAGGAAATGTTGGCATGAGGAAGTTCCAACTCAGACAGCTGGAAGTAGTTAGCCTGGGTGATGGGAGCCAGTGGGTCTTCCAATTAAATAGCTTAATGTAACTTGATAAGAAGAAATAAAGCGACCTACGTTTAACACCTGAAATGCCTGCAGCACTGGTTTGCTTCACTCATGACATGTTGGTCTTCTTGGAGGACCTGCAAACGAACCTGCTTGGAAAACAGGAGAAGCTGGAGTGACAATTTTGAGAAATCTGCTGCGGGGGTGCAGAGAGAAGAGAAGACTCACTGCCCCTAAAAAGAAAGTGTGTACTTTCACCCAGGGCAGTGCAAAGGGGTGTTGAGAGTGACCCAGGACTGTGTAAAGGGGTGTAGATATCAGCCAAGGAGAATAGAAAAGGGTGCTCTCAATCGATGTCACCCAGAGAGCCTGCATGGTGAAGGTCCAGGCTGAAGATGGCTTAGAATAACCCAGGTCAAAGCAAGAAGGCCCAGGGCAAAGAAGGAGCAGTGTGAGCCAAGACCTAAGAAGAATTGCACAGAGCAAGGAAAAGGAAGTGTGCACTCAAGCACAAGAAAAGAAAAAGAGGTAAACCCAGGACAAAGAAGAAGCAGTGATCTCACGGCAAAGTGAGGATCACTCAGGGCACATGAGAAGATGCATGAACCAAGGCAGATGGAGAAGAACGCAGGTGATACCCATGGTAACTGAAAAAAGAAGGCGTAGTGTGGTCCCAGCGCAAAGGACCGTTTTCATAAGAAAAGTTCATGTAGTGTAGTGAATGTGCTAATCTAACCTGAGAGTCGCTGCGGTTCCCACTGATGAGCCAGGTCTGTGGTGACCAAATAATAGCCATCCTGGGTGCCTGTGGCAGACAGAGAGTGCAGAATCATTGTGACACTGGAGATCCATGTTATGTTATGTGTTGTTATGTTATGTTATGGTAATTTGTAGAGTGCAACGTTCACACAGGGGTATCTTGGTGCTATAGAGACGAGGGACTGCAGATTTGGCCGATGATACCCAGCCAGGGGCCTAGAACAGAATGGTTTTGAGTGTTCTCCTAAACTGTAAGTGATTAGATATATTTTTAACTGTCACTGGCAAGTCATTCCACATTTGAGTGGCAACAAAAGGGAAGGCACGACCTCCAATCCGAGATCTACGAAACTTTGGGATGACCAGAAGGCCGGCTGCATTCGAGCAGAGGTGATGGGCAGGGAGGTAGCAAGTAAATTTGGAATGGAGATACTCAGCCCCCTGTCCGTGAAGCGCCCTGTGAACAATGCACAGGGCCTTAAACGCAATTCCCGGAGCAACAGGTAGCCAATGGAGGGTGCACAATATGGGGAGATGTGGGCCCCAAAAGGAGACCCCGTGGCCACCCGTGCGACTAAATTCTAAAGGCGCTGCAATCACTGGATGGTGCCTTTGGGTTGGGCCAGATAAAGAGCATTACAATAGTCCAGTCTGCTCAACACCAAGGCAGCTACTACAGGCGGATGAAGAGTCACAGGTATCAGAGAAAGAGCCTTTTTAAAGATTTGTAAGTGGAAGTGGCACACTTTACATACAGCCGACACTTCATCTTTCATAGAAAGAGATATGAAAGGATTACTCCTAGGTTCTTAACCTTGGACACAGGGATAGGAAGGACAACCAGTGAAGAAGGCCAAAAAGAAGATACCCATAGAGTAGGATCAGTGGGGGTGCCCACCACCAGCACCTCCTTCTTGTCCCCATTAAGTTTCAGGCAATTTCAGCCCATCCACTCACCCACGGCAGTCAGTTTCTTATGAAGGCACAACGATACCTCAGTCGGATCAAGATCTAACCGTATAAGGATCTGGGTGTAGTTGACATACAAATAGCACCTGATCCCGAGGGAGCAGATGAGACTGATCAGGGGCCAGATATAAATGTTGAACAGAATGGGGGACAAGGTGGATCCCCATGGAACACTGCATGTTAGGTGGCAGGAATCCGAAAGAAAAGAAACCAGAGAGAGCACCTGAGTGCGATCGGTCAAAAAGGAGGAGAACCAAGATAGAACCTGGCCCGAGAAGCCAATTTGAGAGAGGCGAGTAAGCAGGATGGGGGGGTCCACGGTGTAAAAGGCCGTTCCCAGTGCCTCTCCCAGGCTTAAAGCCAGACTGAGCCGAGTAAAGAAGTCTGGACGATTCCACAAAAGAGGACAGGAGAGGAGAGACCAGAGATTCCAATAGTTTCATAGGAAATGGCAGTAACGATATAGGCCAGGAATTAGAGAGTAAGGAAGGATACAAAAAAGGTTTTTTTCAGGAGAGGTATAACTGTAGCAGTTTTCAGTGAGGCTGGGAAAACCCCTGATTGACAAGAGGCATTAATGTCCAGAGTGAGTTCAGGGAGAAGGTCACAGGAGATATCCTTCATGATGGCCAAGGGAACCACATCATTGGGAGAGCAAGAATGAATGTGTTGTATCGCTGAGGATACCATCTCCTCAGAAAAGGACAGGAACATAGACCATTGTTCAATAACAAATAAGTGGGTTGGAGGGGCCCAAAATGGGACCTTCGTATGACAGTTAAATATTAGTCCGAATCGTCTCTATTTTAGAGACAAAGTACCAAGACAGGGCATAACAGCGAGCCTGGGAAGGACTAAGCATAGGAGAGTAATTATCTGCCTGAGATAAGGATTTTACTGCAGCTAAAAGCACTTTGGTTTGGCATAAGGCGGCTTCAATTTTGTGGGCAAAATATAGTTTATTAGCAGCTCTTATCTTATAGCCAGGAAGTAGGCCGAAGAGCATGCTCTGTACTATTCCTTAGAGTTGCTGACATAGTCTAAGCACAATGTGCGCTCCAATTGTTTAAGCCTAAGTCGAGCAGCTCTAAGGTGATCTGAAAAACAAGGCGCAGAGGGAAGGCAGCAAGGTTGCATAAGTCATCGGTGGCAATGACTTCTGTAGCTTCAAGGAGCAATTCAGACAGTGTTGCAAGAGAGATATCATCGATCAATAGACATCTGGCTTTAACTAATACAGCCAGTTCAGATAAATCAACCGAACGCCAAGCACTTGACCACACCCGAGGAGGTGGGTGTCTAGCAGGGGCCGGAGCAAATTTTATTTTACAGGTCACTAGGAAGTGGTCAGACCATAGAACTGGTTCCATTACTAAAATAGACAGTAGTGTTTCTCTAGCCAGAACTAGGTCTAGAGTGTTACCCGGGGAACGGGGGGACCAAGTACTAGTTGAGGGAGATCTAAATCCAGCATGCTGGCAAATAATAGGTTCAGAGCCCGGGCTTGAGATTCATTGTATTTCAAATTAAAATCCCCTAGAACCACAAGATGGGAATATTTAAGTTGGAGATCCGCCACCAGGTCAATCAGGGGCTCAAGCAACCCTATGTAAGATCCAGGAGGGCAATAAATCAACAGAAAGTGGCAAAAAAGAATAGGGGATGTCACCCACCTAAGTAAGAGCACTTTCATTGTAAGAGAGTGAGGACAGCAGAGTTGTGTGACTGCCATAGTAAGTTTAAATATTATTGCTACACCTCCTCCAACCGGGGGGGGGGCATGCAATCCACATGAATGATTTTGTAATCATCAGGCAGATCGTGCACCAGTGAAGGTGCAGAGCTGTCCTGAAGCTATCCTGAAGCCAAGTCTCCATCATGAATAGTAAGTCCAGACTGCGGACAGTCAATAGATGACAAATGCCATCTGCATGGGCCGGCAAAGATCTAGTGTTGAGTAGCAAGTGTGTAGGACAGGGAGCTGACTCTACCTGTTGAGCTGGCTGCTGGGACCCAATGGGTCCGGTAAGTGTTACAGGGCTGGTCCAACCAAACGGAAATGTCATATTGGAGGGTGCAAGCGACAGAAGTTGTTGGCGTGAAAAAGTCTGTCTGTAGTCCTGTACGTTCATCGCATGGACGGGCACAGACGGGCTTGCCTTGAGCGCGCCTTTGACGTGCTGACGTTGTGCCCGCTACGCCCTACCACTGCGCGGGCCACTGCATTGGCTTATAAATGTCAGAGCAGAGAGGGAGGCGAATTAAAGCCCGCCCCCTCAGGTAAAAGAAAGAGGACAGACCAAACTACGGTGTCCCTAAACAATAAGAACAGCGTTCAAAATGTCCTGTGAAGCCTGTATGGGGCTGAGTGTTGCATTCGTTTTGAAGAGCAGGGTGTGCCTGGAGAGAAGAGGAGGTGCCTTGGGTCAAATGTTAACTATATTATGAATAGATGTAGACTTACAGCAGGATGATGGTATTAAACATGCAGGAGGACCACCATCTAGTGGTGTTTCTTCAATTAGAATACAAATTACATTTTAAGCATTGATCATCTTTGAGTTTGGGAAAGGTATGATCTGAAGCATGGATGTTGATTGGAAGTCAGTTGTGTCGGATACACAATCGAATTAACCCTTCTAAGGATTTACAGGGTTAGAGCTGGCGAAACATGTATGGACTTTTAGGAATGTACACATGTTAAGAGATTTGGGAACTCGTAGTGTTCAAGAAAAAGAGTAGTTTTAGAGTAGTTAACATGTTTGAGAAATGTAGAGTAACTGTTTTGAGGATGTACAGGTTAATGTTGTATTGTAGTAGCAGATAAGGACTTTTCGGAACTGGTGCATTGTATAAGAAAATCCCATGTACAGTTAAAATAGTATGGCTGAGGAATGAGACACAACCGTTCTGGAGATGTTAGTTAATCAGGATTGATGAGGAGTAAGTAACTGAGTGAGAATTAAGTAACTGTGTTTTCTTGTGTGAGAACTAGGGAGTGGGTGTCAATGGAAGAAGATTGCACAGTGAGAGTGTGGTCACCAGAGAACAACACCGCTCATTAAAAAGGTGTGCAAGGTTTTGAGAGTTATTATGGACTATGGGGGTCATTACGAGTTTGGAGGCAGCCATGGCGCTCTTAGCGCCATGGCTGCCTCCAAACCCGGGTCCGGGTCTGGTGTCACTGAATGGGGACTTTCCGGGACATTCCGGCCTATGCGGACCCGGTAAATCCCCATTCAGGAAACCATTCCCCATTCCCATTTGAGCCCCCATAGGGCTCAATGGGAATGGGGAAGGCGCTAATATTACAAATTAGCTCCAAGGTCCCTTAACGGGTCTCGCAAAGAACGGCTGGTCAGACCAGCCGTTCCTGCTGGGACCCGCTAAGGGACCTCAGATTATGGCCGTAGGGGCTTAACGGAACTGCCATCCTTAACGGTGCCGTTAAGCCCCTACTGCCATACTCGTAATGACCCCCTATTGGGAAGAGTGTAGTATCCACAGAGCGACACCGCTCATTAAAAACATGTACAAAAGGCCTGGTACTACAGTCTCTTGCAGGAGAGGTAGTAGACGTAGATGGGGCATTTGTAGTGACAGATTTACACCTCTGTTTTAAAAGGGGTTTTTAAAAGAAAGGAGTGATGTGAGTATAGTGGTATCCTGTTTTGCTTGGTGAGGCATGGGAGGAGTGTTAGTTGTTTGAGAGGTACTTTCAATACTCTGTGTGTGGCATATAGCCTCCACTTGTTATTGGTTACCACAGAGGGGTTTGCACTTCCCCGTCTCTGTTACTCTTGAGTATGAATAATGAGCAGTGCTTGTATAGGAAAGGAGATGTATGTTGTACAGCGCCTGTTTGTGGTGGATGGTGCGACCTGGGAAAGGAAGGGAGAAGTGTTTTATAGTGCTTGGATGGATGTATGGAATGTGTGTGATGTCAGAGAGATGCTGTGAGAGTGTTTATGTGTGTGTTAGGGAATGTCGGCGAGAGGAGGATACAGCTCAGTCAGTTGGAAGGAGTTAGCCTGGGGTGATGGGAGCCAGTAGATCTTCCTATTTAACAGCTTAATGAAACTTTATAAGAAGGAATAAAGGAACCTTTATGTGACACCTGAAATGTCTGCAGAACTGATTTATTTCAATTACATAATCACAAGAAAAGAGAGAACTACTCAAAGGAAAGAATAGACGTGTCATCTCACTCACATATTGTCCTCAGGGATCAAACAGGGATCAAACAATGCTTTGAGTAATGGCTCCAGAGTGACACACTCTATGATCAAACATGTAAACACATCCAACTATTGGTAATCAAATCTAAATATAGATGTGCAAACATTTCCAAATAATATTAACATTACATACTTGGGAATGGTAAATATAATGGTACAACACTAAAAAGAAAAATCAAACATAACATAAGAAAGGGTGATTAAAAGTATCGTAACAAAAAAAATGTATTTGGGCATCATAACAAAAAAGTCCCAAGTGCTATATTTAGTAAAATATCCCAGGACAACAACCATATAAAGGGATCACAAGTGTTGAGAAAGACTATTGGGTACATTCCCCAACATTCAAAATGTTGATCTGTAGTGCATATGCAACTGCAGTGTAGCATAACCCAATGCCAATGCATGCCAACATTAAAGTGCAAAAACTCTCATATTGGTACAGTTAATAACATAACCGAGCAAAGAAGAAATGGAGGAATCACGACTTCTGAGATATGGTACCCAAGAATTTTGGTATAAATCCACGTTGCATGAGAAGCCGCAGACTAACAACCAAAGAAACACAAGTTATACAGCCTGTGTATTAATAAGGAAAAGAGCCCGATAAATACCAATGTTAAAACACAGAGAATATTCAGTCAATACCCAAACTAATGACTTTGATCACAATGCTATAACAATAGACAACAGACCCACTGCTCCCTGTATTAGTTAAAAAGACTAGTTGTTACTTTAAAAAAAAACGAATGGAAAGACAAGCTTATTGTAATACAAAAAGGACAAATGAAAGCTAAAATAAAAAGACAGAACAAGTGTACTGGAGAACTTTCAAATACAGAAAAGATGCAATGGCATACTGTATTCCAATCAATGCTCTTCATTCATTTAAGTGGGAAACAAAGAGGGCAAAAAACTATCAGAAATAGTTTTCTTTCTAATAGTCATTGTTCCATATTGCCTCGATGGTATGTTCGCTTCCTTAATTCATAAAATGCATACTTAACATGGGATCATTATGTTTTTTTCATAAAGTGTTATGCAACAGAAGATGTTATCTATCACATCTAGATATTTGACGTATGCTAGTTTCCGTGTACCCTTTCCTTATGTACAGCTTTCTCAAAGTCATAAATGCTGCAAGCACATTTATCCAGTAAATAACTTGTTTGCTGTCAAAAGTCGAATAACCCTTTATGTGTATGTATATTTGTATTTTACCAGTCAATGTGTAATCTATAACTTTTCCTTAAATTAAATGATTGCAGTTACCAAAAGTAAGGCCTGGAAAAATGCCCTTCACATGTACTTATTAAAAAGGTTTGTCAGCCCTCCTCTTGTTTCTCAGCAGAAACCAGAATATGACATACATTCCTGATTAATATATAAATCATGGTAGTTGGCGGAAGAAACGTTTTTAATCACTGGATTGCTTTCTAATGAGTATTAATTAGTGTTTAATGAGCATTAACAACGTGGTTGGATCAGTAGCTCTGTTTATAGTAAGCACTGACATCAGCCATCAATTTTCAATTTTTTACTTGAAGCAATTCAGAACAGGATCTGCTAGTTAATTTATTAACTGAGTTTTCAGGTGTGTCTGGGGAATACTTGTGTTCTTTAAATGTGCCAAACATCACATCAAGCTGTTGGGATGACGGTATTGGATCCGAGATCTTTTTTGCACTAAAGAAGTGACAGAATAAGAGTGTTTATATAATGGGTCAGGGATATAATGGGTCATGGATTAAATCTATCTGTTCATAATATATTGTTACAATCAATAGGTTAAGAGAAGTATTTTGGAACATAATTCAAAACATGCAATTATATTGCATTATTTAAACATTAACAGTAAGCTCACCAATTATTGATGTGCATGGAATTACTAGGTGTAGATGAATTACATTTTCATTTCGTTGCACCACCTCTATTCTTGTGCTAATGTAAGTGTATTAGTCAAGCGTTCTTTGATGATGCAATTCAACATGTTGGCCTATACATGTTGAAGTTTCAGATAAGACCTTTGGAAAGAGTTAAAAATATAAAAGAAGCATTTTCTGATTAGAGTTTACCATAGCTGTTTAGCATATAGTGGGCCTCATTCCGAGTGCGGAGGTAACCACGGCGCTATTTGCGGCATGGCTGCCTCTCGAACTCGTCCAAACTCTGGCCTGGTGAATGGAGTAATTACCGGTCCATTCCGAGGTCCCCATTCACCAGGGCCATTCCCCATTCCCATTTGAGCCCCCATAGGGCTCAATGGGAAGGGGGAAGGCGGCAATAACAGTACCGTAAATTACGGTACCGTTATTGACCCCGAAGTCCCTTTGCGGGTCCCGTCCTTAATAAGAAATATGAACCTTGGGAACTGATTGCACACTCAGCTCCCAATTGCATTGTTTCATCCAACCAAACTTGTGTTGGCCACTCATCAATGGGGTTCTCAATAATTTCTGGACCTTTCCCCTTGATATTCTTTCTGGGTGTAGATCAATGTTTGTATTCCAGAAACCAGACAAACATGTGTCTGATGACCAGGTATATGGCAGGTATAGTTTTCCACCTCATTTCATCCTAAACCTGATCCCTGAGTGGGAGGATAACCTCACATCACCCACCTTGTGCTCCTTAGCACTGATCCCCTTGGAAAAGGTGCTCAATGTCCTGCATTTCTTGACCAATGGGTCATTTCAGCGGACAATTGCCATAGTTGGGGGTGTCTCACAGGTGTAGGGGAGGAGTGGTCCAAAAGACTCCCCTTGCCCGCATCTCCACCCCAGGTGAGGGCCATGACTCATCGGGCGTCCCCTCCTTACCACCAGGGCCCAGGTGGTGGATGGCTCACCTGCTGAAGACATTGCCCGCACGTATTGAATTTAGCTAGGCCTCAGAAACCATTTTGTCTACTAAAGATGGTGTGAGCTCAGCGCACTGTAGCGCGGCCCCCACCTTCGGAAAGTTTCAGTTATCCCTGTCGCCGCAGCACCCTGGCAGATCCGCTGCGAGCCCGTTCCCACGAACAAGACGGACATGAGCTAGCGTAATACATTAACATTGTAACATTTCACCTTCCGCAATGTATCATCGCTCCCAGCATGACCCGGCCAGCGGGCCTGGGCGATGAAGAGAACGATAAAATGGTCATCAGAGGGCAGAAAGTCTCTACATATTAATGCCAAGACCACTTGCAAAGTATGCTTTTCTCCACAAAATCTCTTATATTACAAAAACCTGTAAAATGTATAAACATAGAAAGCATGCTTCCATGATATAAGCAATGGCGAGCCCACACCACTGTAGTTGGGTACTAATAATGAAGGAGGGTTCCAGGGATCTATTTGGTACGTGTATCACTGGGAAACTTACACTCCATGGTTTTGTGCCATAACTGAACTAATGCTGCTAGAGTACACGAGAAGACGAATGTAACCACACAGAGGGCTCATGTGAAGGATGCGCGAGAATGCACTTGTCATGTGTGTATGTCTAAGCCCCTTATGTGCCACCACCGTCACGTATAGTGGCGGGTCATTTTCTATGTACTCCACCAACCACATCACTACCTCGATTACTGCAAATGTATATGCATATAACTAAATACTGTAGTTGTTAAAACATAGTGTACGAATAAGGTGCTCAGGCTGGATATAATCGAGACACATCCAGCAAAGTTGAAATGTATGTTTTAAAGTGATTTACTATAAGTATTATAAAGTGCTCAAATGTTTGTGATGTTCTTACCTAAAGTCGGCAACATACGAGGAAGATACCTTTCTGAAAATATGTGCAAGGCCATTCCCCCTCCCACCCCGCGAAGACTGCCAACCATGAGAGCAGAGGCCCGCGCCGCGCTGCTTCACCTCCCCCAACCAGACTGGAGCCGCTTCAAAGATTTGTAGCCCCCTCTGCAGCACCCAAGGCCACGGCCCGCCACCTGCATTATTTACAGCACAGCAGTAAACCTCTGCTGAACACACACTTCCAAAGGCGCCCCCTCGTAAACCCCACAACCCACCGGATCATCTTAGACTTATGGCCCTGTGCAATCAGGACACCCAATACTTTGACAACACACAGCGGCACATCCATAACAACTTCTAACAAGACAGAAAGACCTGTACCGCCCGTCCCAGGCCCTGAAGCTTAGCACCTCGACCTATGGCCCCGGTCAACAGGACACTGGTAACCATGTCCTGACGTATTACCATCAGACCCCTCACAAGGTACATTCCTCCTGTGTTGCATTAACCTGTAGAATAACCTATTGGAAGATTTACTAAAGAAGATAATATTGCAATGACTGAATGACTGCGGTGTGCATGGCCTAGGGCAAATAAATCAGGAAAAGACATTCATCTCTGACACTGGCCGCGATGGCACAAAAACACCGCCCGGATGAACTCAGCCAACCTGCCAGGCCCAGCCCAACCCACGAGGCTGACCAGTGACGTTCTCCAGCCAAGGCCAACCACCTCGCAGCAGCACCTATAGCTAGTCATTGCCACCCAATCCCATTGAACTTGTGCCCCCTATAGTATGTAGGTTCTTATGACGCTTTTTTGTAAATATATACGCCTGTCTTTGCTATTGTCGGACAGAGCGCTCTCAGAGTTTGCAGAGTCCTTTGCATGCCCTATTCTGATAAACTCCCATTTAAGCTCACCCGCACTCTGTCTTGGCTTTATTCCCGACTTGGGAGAGTCCTTCATTGTCTCTCATTGCGGGGAGGATCGTGCTGGTTGGGGTTGCTTGCCTTCAGTGGTGACCCCGAAAGCGTGATTATTATTATTATTATTCTTTCCCGACCTAACATTACCGTCCCCTTTTGGCACGAGAATCTCCGGTCGAAAAGGGATACGCACGGTGAGCCGGCTCCGGGAGGCTGCCCGCCAACGGCGACCGGTACACTAAGAAGTGCGCACTCAATAGAGAGAGGGTACGGGATCCCGGTTGAAAAATCCCCTTTGAGTACCGCTCGCCGGAGCCGGGGCTGACTGTTGAGCTGACGGCAACACTGCCTGGACGGACCCAGTTTCGGAGACTATCGGTTCAAGACGGGCACGTGAGTATTGAGTGCGAGCGATCATAAAGGGGGTGCAGGAGGAAATTTAGGATAGGGAACGAGGACTGGTAGAAAAGAGGGGCACGTAGGTCTACTAAGGACCATCTTAGACTTTCTTTGCTTTTTCTTTGCATATGGCCATTAGGATTAAGAGGTGAATAAGAGATAAAAGTGACGGGAACCTAGCTCCGAAAGGGGGTGGAAGGCGGCGCCGCATAGTGCTATCTTGACTAGTACTGGGAATATATGAAGAAGTGGATAATAAGTTAAAAGTGTCTGGCAAAGGGGGACACGGAGAATATATTAGTGACTGCTATTCCTTTTTTCTATTCTTTTCTTTAGGGTTGGGGGGAAAATAAAGGTGAGATCAGTACAAAACGTTAGAGAGAAAGTAAGAGACAGAGAGTTCTACTAGAAGAGGGAAGAGTAGATCAAAATATATATATGCGCATCAATATATCTGACTAATACGGACAGGGACAGCCGGCCAGGGAGGAAAGGGAGGGCAGCCTAAATTGTGAATAGAGTGTTACAGAGAGGTGTGTGCACCTCGTATGCGTCAGAAGACAATTTGGTACTGTGAGTGTGTAAAATGGCTATAAATGCATAGTAATTGAATGGTCATGGTAAGTGTGGCCGGATAAAGCTTCTTGAAGACAAAAATGACAAGGTGAAGTGAGTGTGTACCTTTTTGATTTCCGGGTTGATATTGTCAAAATTAATGATGGTTTGCTGTTGTATGTGACCCCCAAAGAGAATAGAATAGAAACTGTGTACAGCCAGTTTTGTATTGTGCAGGCAGGGGGAAGAGCACAAAGGAGCCCATTATTAAATGTGAAGTAGAAAACGAAAAATAATATTGGTAATACATCTACATTGTAGTTGCGGACACACAGAGACACACAAGTACTAGGAGGGCACAAAGATGGGGGCCGAAACACCCTTATCACATATTTGTAAGAATCTACCAGGGTACGCGGAGCGGATTAAGAAATATCACGACCAATGGATAACAGAGCTGAAGGGAGAGGGGTTACCCCAGATATGGCCCGAGGGAGGGTCATTTGATAAAAGCGTCCTGGATATGGTGGCCACATGCATTTGTTTGAAATACAAGGGGAAGCAGTTGCACAATAGGAGGGAAATATTGGATCTCTGGAGGTTATTTGAAGAGATACCACCGCCTAAAGCACCAGCAATAAATCCTGACCTACCATCCACCACAGACAATCCACTGATGATACAGAAAGATGCTAAAGAATTGTCAAATGTAGAGCCACCAATAGAGGTAATAAGCTTGTACCCGATATTAAACAAGCCTGTGCCCGCAGAAGGGTACAGTGACCCCACTTATGTGCCTCCCCCGACAACTACTACACCCCACCGGCCAACGGCACCCCCGCCATATGAAAGTACAAGGAGCGAGCCCAGGCAAGTACACAAAGGGTGGACATAGAAAAGCTAACAGATGATTTACAATCAAGACTCTCAATAGCAAAGATGAGCTCTCAAGGATAAAAGACATATGTGAACAAACAGCACTTAATGCAGTAGATCAGGGCGCACGTCTAGAGCGCCGAGTGAGAATAGAACACTTGAAGACGGGTGGAAAAAAGGTGAGATACTGTTCAGAATTGAGGAAGAACCGACACGAATAATAGAAGTAGGGACACGAGAGGGAGGTATTGATAATGAAGAAAGGCCTATAGGGGACAGAGAGGAACTACTATGTGATATGAGG
Organism: Ambystoma mexicanum; assembly: GCA_002915635.3. NCBI lineage: Eukaryota > Metazoa > Chordata > Amphibia > Caudata > Ambystomatidae > Ambystoma > Ambystoma mexicanum. The sequence goes on from CM030321.1 coordinate 830,033,184, forward strand.
GACGATTTAGAAGAAAGCGACAGGTTGAGCATGGCAATGGGAGGGGAAGTGAAGGGGTGGATGGTACATGTTCAATGAGAACACTGGATGATGAGTGGACGGGACGATTAGGAACAGGTGGGGAAAATGGCATCACTGGGAACATCAGCAGCCAAAACGGGTGCAGATACAACGACAAAAGGGAAGCTACAGCTCCCATTAATACATAGGGGAGGAGGGAGGCCGAATTATATCCCATGGGCTCAGATGGATAAAGCCAATTTATTAAAGCTATTGCCCCCGTTATCGGGAGGGGCAAGTAAGTGGATATACGCCTTTGAGAAACACACTGCCGGGGTCCCTAGCAATAGGAGATGTGAAGGGTTTGCTTGTATCAGCAGTGGGGGATCAGGCTGATAGAGTATGGGTCAAGGCCGGTTTCCGGGAGTAACATTAGACTGCGACCGCCATGATGGAGCCTCCTTTAACACAGTGCGTGCCAGGGTGTGGGATGCCTTGCGAGAAACATTCCCAGATACGCCAGACTTACAGTCAGTAATGCAGTGTACAATGAATGACGGGGAGGAAGGCTATGGATTACATTTTTCGGGTCCAAGAGATGTGGAGAGCAGAAACGGGCACGCCCTGGTATCAATCGACATCTTTATTTTACTTCATTATAAAAAGAGGGCTCCCAAAGGGAAGTGCAAAAGGCGCTCGACAAGATAGCAGGTATTGAAGCAAAGGATGGCCTGAAATTCAGAGCATAATAGTACACCATTGTAAGCGAATAAAGGAAAGGGAGAAGGAGGTGGCGCAGAAGAGATTGGCAGACGAAGCAAAACTAGTGCAGACAAAGTTGGTGAAGGTCGCAGCGGCTGTAGCCGCGCTCCCACACAGCAGGGAGGGAGATGAAGAGGAGGAGGGGCTGATAGCACTACAAGGAAGGATGGCAACTAATTGGGCGGAACAGGACAGCGGCAGTGGATACGAGCAGGAGCAAGGCGGAGGTCCGCAGTGGCAAGAGTGGACCCCTCGAGGGGGACGAGGTGGGTACAGGGGCCGAAGAGGAGGTGGACTGGGGTACGGGGGAATGGGAGGAAGTGGATGGCAGGGTCCTAGAGGTGCACAAGAAGTTGCTGGAACTGCGGGAGATGGGGGCATTACTCTAGGGAGTGCAGAGGCAGACCCAACAACGGGTTCCAAGAGGTAGAACATTATGGCCATCCCCACCCGGGGAGCCCATATGGTCTTCCAATGGGACAACAACAACAACGATAAACCCAGGCCAAGGAAACAATGAGCAACAACAGAGGACACCAGTATAGAACACAGAGCCACCTACAAAACAATGACAATATGCAGTATACGCCAGGCAAACCCTTTTGCGACAACAGCAAACGGGGCCCCGCACCAGCACCTATAGCGGCGTGTCAGTGGTTTCGGGGAGTGTCTTTAATCAAGGGGGGCAATGAGACACCCCGCATAGGACAGCCCACAGAGAACACTTGCGTGTCCAGTTCTATCTACACCTACGATGCAGCAGAGGAACCATTGGTAGGGGCGCAGATAGGAGACAAGCAGTTCATATTCATGGTTGATTCGGGAGCGGAGAAATCATGCATTAGAGAGGGCCGGTTCCCGTTATCTAACCGGAAGTTAGAGACGCAGGGGTTCTCTGGGGCTGTAATTGAAGTTCCTTACACAGAAGCATTGGATGTAACAGTGGGGGGTAAGACTGTAAAGACACCTTTGCTGTATTATGAACACTCACCAATAAATTTATTATGGAGGGATCTCCTGAGTAAACTCAACATGACCATATCATTCACTGAGAGGGGTATAGTGTGTTCAACACCCGGAATATGCCCATTGCGTGCAATGTTGTTAGTAGCAAGCCCACACAACCACACAAGGAAATACGAGGGTTGCCGGAAAATGAGGAAATGTTTATCGAAGGGCTAAAGACATTGGCCCTCATAATTCCAGAGCTGAGAAGAATGGACTGGAGGATTCCAGCAGAGTTCCTCTTCCGCCCATAGGGTGCCCCGACACAGCACCAGGGTCAGTGGTATCATTAGACTTGCACGCTGTACAGGTATCAGCGAAAAGGATTGCTGTGATTGGATTAGATATGGAAGGATGTGAGTGGCGTACAGTACTGTGCACGAATGCCAACATCGCCCTAAGAGATTTAACAGACGAGGATCTCTTTTCAGATGCAGAGGGGGATGGTGAAATTGTAATGGAAATAGCGATGCCCTGTGACATTTTGATTCAAGCTAGGGAAATCCCCGCTCAACTGATGGCAGTGGTAGGAGCACCGACCGTCATTTTTTGATGATGACATGAGGCTCGTACCAAATAATTTGTGGACAACAGGCCCCATGATGTAGGGCTGTTGCATGGAGTACAACCTGTGATAATAAAACTAAAGCAAGGAGCAATTTTACCACGAGTGAAACAGTATCCATTGTCCCGTGAAGCTGAAGAAGGGATAAAAGAAACAATAAATGCACTACTAGCACAAGGGATAATAGTGCCTTCAAACTCCCCATGTAACACATGTATTTATCCAATCAAAAAGCAAAGGGAGGGTCTTGGAGGATGATACAGGATTTACGCCCCCTAAATGATGTAATTCAGAAAGAGTTCCCTTGGTCCCGAACCCTGCATCAATATTATGCAGCATCCAAAAACGCATCACATTTCACAGTAGTGGACTTGAAAAACGCATTTTTCTCAATCCCCCTGGCTGAAGAGAGTAGATACCTGACAGCTTCACACTGGGGGAAAAAGATATGAACATGCAGATTACCACAGGGATACTGTGAGAGCCCGAGCATCTTCAACCGCATATTACATGAAGACTTAGGAAACCTATCAGTTGAGAGCACCATTATTCAGTACGTAGATGATTTACTAGTCTGCGCACGAAACGAAGAGACATGCAGAACAGATTCCATAACATTACTGACTTTGCTGGCCAACAAGGGGTACAAAGTGGACAAGGAAAGCTACAATACTGTCTGACAGAGGTCCTTACTAGGACAGCTGATTTCAAAAGATGGAAAAAGAATAATACCAGACAGGGTAGAAGCATAAGATCAGTAGGAGAACCCACCACAGTGAAAGACATGCAGAAATTCTTGGGAATGTGCAACTATTGCCGAGCATGGATATTAGACTATGCAGCATACACGAGGCCCCTCCTACAAGCACTCAAGGAAGCACAACAGGAGAACAAAAAAATAGAATGGTCAGAAGAAATGAGCGCGTCATTCAATCATAAAAGAGTTAATTTCAAGCGCTCCAGTGCTAGCAAATCCTGATTATGGACGCAATTTTACTTATTCTCACACTGCAAGGGGACACTCATGACAGCTGTTCTGACACAAAAGACGTCCTAGGACACAAGCCATTGGCTTACTATAGTGGTACTTTAGATGCCGTGATGCAGGCCATTTCGCGTGCGAGCAATCACTCGCTGCAGCCGCGTTCGCGATTGAGAAAAGTGCCACAATAGTAATGGGCTGCCCTGTGACATTGTTTGTGGAACATTCATTATTTGCAATACTTGAGAGGTCAAAAGCACACTGACAACACAGCGGGCAACAGCCTATGAGATCATATTGTCTAGCGCCAATATCCATGTGGTGAGATGCAAGACAGTGAACCCCGCCACATTCATTACAGAAGCAGTGCACACTAGAGGACATGCAGAACCACGATTGCGCAACCTACACAGGAGAAAGAGGAGGACACAGTGGTGTGTGAGAACGCTCTGAGCGAGGGGGAAGTGTACTTCCTGGATGGGTCTGCATCGATTGACGTGGACACAGGAGAAAAACATGTGTGTATGGCAGTAGTGAGGTTAGAAGACGGTGAGTATGAAACACTAGTAAGGTACCGCCTCCCATCACATTTCTCTGCACAAGCAGCAGAACTGATTGCGCTCATAGAAGCACTACATGCAGCAAAGGGTTGCGCAGTGACAATATATACAGACTCAGCTTACATGACGACGACAGTACATGGAGGTCTAGCAAGATGGGGGCGAGGGATTCCGACGCGCAGATGGAACACCCAGTACAGCATGCAGATTGTTGAAAGAGCTAATTGAGGCCCTACAAAACCCTACTGCGGTAGCCATAGTGAAGTGCCAAGCACATACATCCAACACAGACGTTGTGTCTTTGGGAAACGCGGCAGCGGATGCTGCCGTCAAGGAAGCTTCCTATTTTCAGAATATGAAGCAGGTGAGTACATGTTGCAGCACAAGACAAACGAAGAGCTTCCAGAAGGCTACAGCATGATGCCTATATCACAAATACTAGAATTACAGGAAGGAGCTAGTGCAGACGAAAAATTGATGTGGACAAAACGAGGGTGCAGCAAGTCGGCAACAGACTTACTGTGGCGACAAAACAACTCAGGGAAAGTGGTAATGCCAATCAAGTTATTAGAGATTGCGTTTCAACAACTACACTTCCCTGCACACAATACCAGACAGCACATCGCAGCAGAAATACAGGAAGACTGGTTTGTGCCCTGTCTCCAGGAGCACGTATCTCGATTAGCGATGGAATGCACAACATGTCAGATATACAATTCAGGAATGACATTACGCACGCTCCGGGGAACAATTCCAAAACCAATTGGCCCATTCAGAGAGCTACATATTGATTACGCGGACATGGGGGAAAGGTGTAATGGAGCACGTTACATGATCGTGGTTGTATGCCCATTCTCAAGGTGGGTAGAAGCAGGACCATGTGCACGACCTGATGCCAAAAGCGCCGCAAAGTTCCTAGTTAGGGAAGTGTTCCCGCGCTGGGGAATTTGTGACGTGATTCGCTCCGACAATGGCACTCACTTTGTAAATGAGCTTTTCAAGGAAGTTACTACATTATTGGGAATAAAACATAAATTGTGTTCGATTTATCATCCTCAAAGTAATGGCGTAGTGGAAAAGATGAACGGACTGTTAAAAGGCAGGTTATCAAAACTATGCTTTTCATTGAAAAAGAATTGGATTTACTGTCTGCCCCTTGCGCTATTTGAGCTGAGAAATCAGCCAAGCAAAGACCACCATTTGTCCCCGCACGAGATCGTGACTGGGAGACGAATGAACACAGCACACTCTCCACTGCGCGAACACTCAGATGCATCACAGAAGCGCCGCGATATTGGGAGATGAGTTCACAGACTATTTGAAGAAATTGACAAGGGCAGCGCGCGCGCAATATCAAAGCAGCTCTCTCCACCCTTCACTAGAGAGGAGGGAAAACATAACAGGGTCTGTCACGGAGCCTGAGCAACAGCTACAGCTGATGCCGGGCGACTCAATTTATGTCAGAAGTTTTGTGCGTCGGTGGAATGCACCACGGTTCCATGGCCCATACGAGGTAGTGTTCTGCACACCCACGGCAGTGAAAGTAAAGGGCTTGAGATACTGGGTGCACTTGACAGATGTACGAAAAGCATATAAGTAACGTGCAGGAGGAGGTGGATGAGGAGGCACAGACAACAGGCAAACAATGCAACTGAGCAGGATGTCTGAATATGAACTTGTGTATGTGTGACAGTAATGGACCTGAATGGGAATATGGTTGATAAATATACTTGCATTTTTTTAAAATGTTACTAAAAAAAAAAAAAAGTTTTTCTTTATCTTGTTGAGTTGTATATAATTAATGGAATGACCAAATTATGGCCTGTATACACCTTGTCTGTGAATACCCTCCCCGCATCCCACCCGCTTCCATTCCCGTCAATATATATTGGCACTGATGGTGCTAGCAAAATGTTTACATGCATGCACTTAATGCACTTTTATATCTCAAACAGGAGCTTCCATGGCATCTAAGGGCAGCCTGCAACGGATAGAATTAGTAGAATGAGAGAATTAGTACATGAGAGATGCAGATATTCGTATGAGTGTGGATTATCTGTATGCATCACATTGTTTTTTATGCTAATGTTGGCCTGGTTACATATTGGTTTGTAGCGTTCATCTCTATCGAGATGAACGAGGGGGAGGGATTAACAGCACTACTGGGCCAATACAACTACAAGGGTCAATACAAGGAAAGGTGATTTTTTGATATGGGACGGAACTAAACTTGTATGGGGTATCATACCACACCATCCAGTGCTGTCATCTTACAAAGAAAAAGCCACAAGGTGGAATGCAGAACAACACAGTGTCTCCACCAGGGGTATCTAATTACAATGCCCACAGTTTAAATGACCGAAACCCGTCTGCCATATCATGGTTGTATAACACCCCACCAGCCAGCCTGCCCCATACTAAAAAACAACCTGCCAGATAACGTCAGGAAGGAAGAGAAAAGCTACTAGCAATACACAGAAATATTATATGATGCATGGCCAAGGGGGCGGGAATGAGAAAGGGGGTCTAGTTTGTCCCTTGCCCAGGGAGTTGGGAAGTACATGAGGAACAAGAACAACAGACGGAAGAGGGAAGCAGGGAGGAGGAAGTATGATGAGTACTATGGGCTAGGTCTAGATAAGATGGAAGACCCACGACACCCCACCAAACAAATAAGTGGTATGCAGATATGAGTGCCACAGCTAAACAAACAACAAACGAGAGCTGTTATGTCTGCTCCCTCATCCCTCACGCATCAGGTACACCAAAGTATTGTTACCCAAAGAGTTGCCAATTATAGATGCCCAATGTCTCCTTCATCTCACGTTATGCAGGATTAAGAACACCTTCCAGGCACATGAAGTGACTTTTCAAATGCTGCAGAACGAGAAAACGTGCTACCCAAAACGGCAGGGGTGGTATGTCTGAAAGAACCATTTTTTGTAATAGAAGGGACACTTTTTTCTGAAACAAGCGGAAGGATGAAGAAGTAGTGTGCAAAGCGGAAGCACTGAGAGGTGTGGCACCGGAGAAATTGCAGTGGATAGAAGAAACATGTACACCAGTATGGAGAAACACATTTCAAAACTAACTTGGGTAACTGCCATCGAAAAACCCTTCAAACTACAGAGCGAAATAGACTATGAACTATGTTTTAAAGGAGAAGGAAACCTCCATGGGAACAAACAAGAACTGTAACAAGACCCTCACCATCCCAGATCTAAGAAAGGGACTGCGGCCTTATGGACACGTACTGGGTATGCGGCAACCAGGCATACCTACACCTCCCCAGTCATGGAGTGGCAGCTGCTCAATGGCCACTCTGCACTCAGCCCTAATGGTGATACCAGAAAGCCACATCGATGGAGCAAAAGGACACAGGAACGCATGCAACAGAGTGTGGCTCAACCAACTGCAGAGTCACAAATGTATGTCCTGTCTTCCGGAAGCAAGGAGAGGTGCTGACCCGTAACAGACGAGCATCAAATTACATATCAAAGGCATCATCAGAACTATTGGCTCAGATCCCAGACAAATATCGATTATTCAGCTCAGCAGAAACATTTTTTGCCTCGCTCGTCTCAAGTGTCCAAGCAGGGCAAACGCAAATGGCTCCAGATAACCCGCTGGGAATTGATTCAGCTGGCAAACGACACTGAAGAAGGGTTCAATATAATAAAGGTGGAACTAAGAGCTTTACGACTGATGACATGCAAAACAGGTATGTCCTGGACCTGTTGACGGCGATGGACGGCGGTGTTTGCCGAAAAATAGGAAGTGCCTGCTGCACTTTCGTACCTTCTGAAGACGCAGAGAACGGCTCCCTGTCCCATGTGATCGAAGCAGTCCACAACCTAGGAGAAAAAATGAAAATGGAAGGTGGAGCAGAAGACAGTACATGGTTCGATAACATCTTCTCCTGGGTCCCTCATGGCTTGGAACAACTGTGAAATTTTTGATGCCAGCTGTGGTGTTCCTCCTTTTAATTTTTGCCTGTGCCAGGTGGGTCTTCGAGTTTGTGCTAACGCAGTACCAAATGGTGCAATGATGATGGTGACAATGGGCAACTCACACGGTACAATAAAAACGATGCAAGAAGCACAAGTACAAACAGGGATAGAATAACACACCCAGGTACCAACTGGTGCCTATGTACCACGATAAGGATATTGTAGATAAGTTGTGGCACACCACCATCAAAGAGCCCGTATACTAGAATGGTACGAGGAAGTTTGGGTAGATTTGGAAGGAGATGGTGGATGTATATATCTAACGTGTACTCCAGATGAATACGCCAGGAGAGGTGAGAGCTTAAGGGGGTGTGCAGAGCATGGATGCCCATCAAAGGAACTCCTGCATGGGATGAGGCAGTGATGGACGAAGCAGAATGTAGGAGGATAGAAGATTTAAAGAATTCGTTACTTAAGTAACGAAAGGGGGGAAATGTAGGGGAGGACTGGTCCAGGAGACCCCCTCGCCTGCGTTTCTCCCAGGTGAGGGCTATGGCTCATTGGGCGTCCCTCATGCCACCCGGGCCCAGGTGATGGAGGGTTCACCCACTGGAGACATTGCCCACACGTATTAATTGCCCACATGTATTAAAATTTAGCTAGGCCAGAAACCATTTTGTCTGGTAAAGATGGTGTGAGCTCAGCGCACTGTAGCGCGGCCCCCACCCTTGGAGAGTCTCAGTCATCCCTGTCGCCGCAGCACCCTGGCAGATCCGCTGCGAGCACGTTCCACGAACAAGACGGACATGAGCTAGCGTAATACACTAACATTGTAACAGTTCACCTCCCGCAGTGTATCATCGCTCCAGCATGACCCGGCCAGCAGGCCTGGCAATGAAAAAACAGTAAAATGGTCATCAGATGGCAGACAGTCTTATATATTAATGTCAAGACCACTCGCAAAGTATGCTTTCTTCCACAAAATCTCTTATATTACAAAAGCCTGTAAAATGTATAAACATAAGAAAGCATGCTTCCATGATATAAGCATGGCGAGCCCACACCATTGCAGTTGGGTGCTAATAATAAAGGAACGCACCAGGGATCTATTTGTTACGTGTATCACTGGGAAACTTACACTCCATGGGCTTGCGCCATAACTGAACTAATGCTGCTAGAGGACACGAGAAGACGAATGTAACCATACAGAGGGCTTATGTGAAGGATGCACGAGAAGGCGCTTGTCATGTGTGCATGTCTAGGCCCACATGTGCCACCACCGTCACGAACAGTGGCGGGTACTTTCTATGTACTCCACCATCCTAATTCTACCTCACTTACTGCAAATATATATGCATATAACTAAATACTGTACTTGTTAAAACATAATGTATGAATAAGGTGCTCAGACTGGGTATAATCGAGACACATCCAGCAAAGTTTAAATGCATGTTTTGTATTGATTTGAATAAGTATTATAGAGTGTTCAAATGTTTGTGATGTCTTTACCTAAATCGGCAACACACGAGGGAGATACCTTTGTGAAATACGTGCAAGGCCATTCCCCCTCCCACCCTGCGAAGGCTGCCAAGGCATGAGAGCAGAGGCCGCGCCGCGCTGCTTTACCTCCCCCAACCAGACTGGAGCCGCTTCAAAGATTTGTAATCCCCTCTGTAGCACCCAAGGCCGCGGCCCGCCACCTGCATTATTTACAGCTCAGCAGTAAACCTCTGCCTGAACACACGCGCCCCCTCGTAAACCTCACAACCCACCGGACCATCTCAGACTTATGGCCCTGTGCAATCAGGACACCCAACACTTTGACAACACACAGCGGAACATCCATAACAACTTCTAACAAGGCAGAAAGACCTGTACCGCCCGTCCCAGGCCCTGAAGCTTAGCCCCTCGACCTATGGCCCCGGTCAACAGGACACTGGTAACCATGTCCTGACGTATTACCTCCAGACCCCTCACAAGGTACATTCCTCCTGTGTTGCATTAACCTGTAGTATAACCTATTGGAAGATTTACTAAAGAAGATAATATTGAAATGACTGAATGACTGCGGTGTGCATGGCTAGGGCAAATAAGTCAGGAAAAGACATTCATCTCTGACACTGGCCGCGATGGCACACACAACACCGCCCGGATGAACTCAGCCGACCTGCCAGGCCCAGCCCAACCCACGAGGCTGACCAGTGACGTCTTCCAGCCAAGCCAACCACATCGCAGCAGCACCTATAGTTAGTCGTCGCCACCCAATCCCATTGAACTTGTGCCCCCTATAGTGTGTAGGTTCTTATGACGTTTTTTGTAAATATATACGCCTGTCTTTGCTATTGTCAGACAGAGCGCTCTCGGAGTTTGCAGAGTTCTTTGCATGCCCTATTCTGATGATAAACTCCCATTTAAGCTCACCCGCACTCTGTCTTGGCTTTATTCCCGACTTGGGAGAGTCCTTCATTGTCTCTCATTGCGGGAGGATGTGGTTGGGGACGCTTGCCTTCACAGGCCACACAGTCACGCTGCCTACACCAGGTGTTGGCAATCATGATTACACGCCCCTAAATCCGCAGGCACTTATATATGTCCAGAACCCCTGCAGAAAGGCAGGCCATGGTCCAGGACTTTTACGGGGTGGGACCACTGAGCACATCTATCGCAACTGCAAGCACTAGCATTCCATCAACGTGCAGGTTGTATGCAATGCCAAGGGACTCATCACCTCTGTCTATGCA